>JACCHV010000046.1:0-632939 GCA_018907245.1 Eupristina koningsbergeri
GGTGAGCGCTGGTGGGGCAGTTGCCCGGGTGGGGATGTGGTGCTGGTGGGCCTGTGGTGTTGGTGCGGGACTGCGGCGCGCTTTTCGAGGCGCTGCGGCACCGTTTTGGTGAAGAAAACCGCCATTTTCCTCACAATGTGAAATTCTTTTTTTTCATTCTGAAATTTTTATATTAAATTTTAATTTCATTACTAATAATTCTTACACAAAATGACACATAAATATTTAAATTTTTTTAAGCTTCAATAAATTATACTTTCCATCATTTTATAAAAAAGAATAAACTTTCTTGTAATAAGTTTTTCATATAATATTAAATAATGACAAAAGTTAAATAGTTAACATTAAACTGTATATATATTATTGTACGTAATTTTTACAATATAGGCCAACTACATAGTTTTTTTTATTATTATATAAGTGTAGTATCGAGTATTGCCTACCTGCGACGGGCGTGCGGGGCGGAGTGTGCATACCTGTTGTGTGTGCGTGAGTGTGTGTGTGTGGGTGCGGTGTGTACCGGTTGTATGTGTAATCAGGTGAAATGCGTCATACGGCGTTTTGGGGTTTATAGCTTCGCCCTACCCCCTGCGGAATGTAAAATGTTGTGAGGACGACTCGAGTGTATTTTTGAGAAAAAAGGCAAGTAGTCTAATTTCGCCCTTTTACCGTAACGCTTGTCGAACTAACCGAAAAGATCCATTTGTAATTACTTGTACGTTTGAATATATTTTCACTATTATTTATTTATTAATTGTCCTCTATTAATTCCATCTTTTAAACCTATCCCACAATTTTTGGGGGTTCAGCCGGGATTGGTGAAGTTATTTGAGTGAACGAGGGATTTTTTAATAAATAAATTAAAAGAAGAAAAAGATGTCGGTGACGCCGGAAAACAACCTTACGCTTGCGAAGGACAGCGATAAGGAGCTAAACCACATGACGGTCGCTCTCCTCAGAAGTGAATTAAAGAAACGGAAGCTAAGGACGACCGGAAACAAGGACGAATTAATTCAAAGATTCAAGGCGATCTTGGCACTAGAAAACGAACACGGTGAGGAAGACGAAGAGGGTGAAGATGATGAGGCTCAAGACAAAGATGAAGGAAACGACGAAAGCACGGAGGATGGCGACGACGAAGCCGAAAGAACGTTACGGCGAGCAACTCCTCGCAGAAGGCGAAGCACGGAAGGTATGCGTCAAAATGAAATCCCACTGACATTCAAAGACGTGGAAGCCTCGCTGAGTAATTTTTGCGGAGACGACGAGCAAAATGTAGACCATTGGATAGAAGAATTCGAAGAAATGGCGGGTCTATGCCAATGGTCTAACGTGCAAAGAGTAGCCTACGCAAAAAGACTGCTAGCAGGATCGGCGAAGCTTTTCGTGAAGTACGAAAGAACCCTAAAGACGTGGACAAAATTGAAGACGGCACTGAAAGCGGAATTCGCCGAAATCATAGATAGCTACGCGGTTCACAAGGAATTATCCTCGAGGAAGAAAAAGGTAGATGAAAGCTTCCATGTATACATCTACAAAATGCTGGAAATCGCGGCAAAAGCCGAGGTGGAAACGCGGGCTACCATCCGATATATCATCGAAGGCGTGCAAGACGCGGCAGCCAACAAAGCAATATTGTATGGAGCGAAGACGATCCGAGAGCTTAAGGACAAAGCTCAACAATATGAGGCAATGAAAAAAGAAGAGAGAGCAAAACCAAGAGCCGTAAAAAGTGAAGATAAGAGGAAAGAAGCAAGGCCGGAGGAAGTGACGTCGAAGAAGCGATGCTACAACTGCGGAAGTAAAGCGCACGTGAGTAAAGAATGCCCGTCGAAGGACAAAGGCACCAAGTGCTTTAAATGTAATGAGTTCGGACACATAGCCGCGAAATGTACGGATAAGATACCTCCTAATGTAAGCGTGTGTTCGGAGCGTAAACCCGGCTGCAAAAAACAGCTAAAGGAGGTGACGATTAACGGCGAAAAAGTCCTCGCGATTATTGATACGGCAGCGGACCTTAGTCTTATAAGAAAAAACTTTTACGAGCTAATCGGAGCGCCGAATTTAAGTAAAGGGACGTGGTTTGAAGGCTTGGGAGCGCTAAACGCGACAAACGGCGCGTTCTTTGCAAAAACGTCGGTGGACAACGAGGAGTTCGCGATCAAGTTTCATGTAGTGAGCGACGAACTCATGCAATACAATGTGTTGATAGGAGCCGATTTTTTAAACACCGTCGATCTACACTCCGTGGGAGGAAAGATTAAAATTAAAAAAATACAAACGTTAACTGATGATAATTTAACAAATATCCCCGAAGTTTTTTTTATTAAAACCGCGGATGAAAAGTCTGAATATAACCTAGATCATATAGAGGACGAAGCGACGCGAAAAGCAATTAATACGCTCATTAAAACCTACAAACCCGTGAAATCAAACGATTCTAGGATTAAAATGAAAATTATCCTTAACGACGAAACCCCGATATACGAGAGAGCGCGTAGACTTTCGCCGTTAGAAAAAAAAGAAGTGGATAGCCAAATAGAGAGCTGGCTAGCCGACGGAATTATTAAAATTTCTAACTCGGAGTACGCGAGCCCGATAGTTCTAGGAAAAAAAAAGAACGGCGAAACGCGTATATGTGTGGATTTTCGGAAGCTAAATAAAATTATCATTAAAGATCGCTTCCCGTTGCCCCTTATCGAGGACCAAATAGATGCTCTTCAAGGCGCGAAAATTTTCACTGCGCTAGATCTAAAAAATGGATTTTTCCACGTGCCGGTAGACGAAAACAGTCAAAAATATTTATCTTTTATTACGCCGACGGGACAATACGAATTTCTGAAAGCACCGTTTGGATTGTGTAATTCGCCCGCGATCTTTCAAAAATTTATTAACGCGGTGTTCAGGAAATTAATAGACAACGGAACGATTCTTACCTTTTTAGACGACATGATTATACCGGCGAATGGCGTGAAAGACGCGTTAGTAAAGCTAAAGGAAGTTTTAAAGACCGCGAGCGCAGCCGGACTAATTATAAACTGGAAGAAATGCCAGTTTCTTCAAAAAAATATAGAGTATCTAGGCTACGTCATCGAAAACGGGACGATTAAACCCTCTGAAAACAAAAAAAAAGCCGTATTTGAATTCCCCATGCCGAAGAACGTTAAAGATGTGCAAAGTTTTCTTGGGCTTTCCGGTTATTTTCGCAAGTTTATCCGTAATTATTCTATAATAGCACGACCCCTTACCGATCTATTAAGAAAAAATGTCACCTTCCAAATAACCGACGTAGAAAAGCACGCGATTAACCAACTAAAGCATATCCTCGCGAGCGAACCGATATTGAGATTATACAACACGAAAGCCGAAACCGAACTGCACACGGACGCGTCGAAGTTTGGCTTCGGAGCGATATTGCTGCAAAAAGATTGTATCGATAATCGTTTCCATCCGATCTACTATGCGAGTGGTAAAACGACGCCGGCCGAAGAAAAATATACCAGTTACGAGCTCGAGGTGCTGGCAATAGTAAAATCGCTAAAAAAATTCAGGGTTTATCTCCAGGGAATAAACTTCAAAATCGTAACGGACTGTAAGGCGTTCACGATGACAATGAAAAAAAAAGAACTAAGCGTACGCGTGGCAAGATGGGCGTTGTTCTTGGAGGAATTCTCGTATGCGATTGAGCATAGATCTAGCGTGAGTATGAAGCATGTAGATGCACTGAGTAGAAATCCGATAGGAAGCGCTATGGTAATTCACGAGAGTAACGACGATTTGATAGTTAAATTAAGAAATGCGCAAAATGCCGGTAAAACTATTGTAAATATTGCGGAATCGGTTAGATTAAATAAGAATCAAAATTTTAAAATCAAGGATGGATTACTTTATAAGGAAGTCGATGATGAATTATTGTTAGTAGTACCGGCCAAAATGCAAAATCAAATAATTAGACAAACTCACGAACGCGGGCATTTTGGAATCAATAAGACGGAAAGTTTAATTAAAAAAGATTTTTGGTTTAAAGCGCTCCGCGAAAAGGTAACCGAAGTCATCGCGAACTGCATTAATTGTATTCTAGCGGAAAAAAAACAGGGAAAACAAGAAGGGTTTTTAAATACTATAAATAAAGGCAGCGTGCCGTTCGATACATACCATATTGATCATGTGGGACCGCTAAAATCATCGAGAAAAACGTATAAACATATATTAGTTGTCGTGGATGCGTTCACAAAATTTGTATGGTTATACCCGACTAAATCTACCGACGCCAAGGAGGTAATTAATCGATTAGAAAGACAGGCGGTAAACTTCGGTAATCCGCGAAGAATTGTGTCCGATCGAGGCAGCGCCTTCACCTGCATTGCATTTCAAGAGTATTGTAAAAGCGAAAATATCGAACATCTGCTAATAGCGACGGGAGTCCCCCGTGGTAATGGCCAAGTCGAGCGGATAAACCGGACAATTATCCCTCTAATTACGAAACTTACAGCGCCTAAGCCCGAGGACTGGTTCAAACATGTCGAGAAATGCCAAGTGTATTTGAACGCCACGCCAAGTCGAAGCACGAATAAACCGCCGTTTAAGCTATTATTTGGAACGGATATGCGAATGAAGGAGAATCTAAACGTCCGCGAAATCATAGAAGAGGAGTTCATAAAGGATTTTGAAGAAAGTCGTGATAAGATTCGAGGAGACGCTAGAGAAAGGATAGGCCGAATACAAGAGGAGAATAGAAAGACATACAATAAAAGAAGGAAGGCGGCGAGGAAATATAAAAACGGGGACCTAGTCGCAATAAAACGGACACAGACGGGACCCGGCTTGAAGTTTTCAGCGAAATTTCTTGGCCCGTACCGGGTAATAAAAGTAAAGAGAAATGATAGATATGACGTGGAAAAGCTAGATCAAACGGAAGGGCCACAACGAACAACAACATCGGCTGACCACATGAAATTATGGGCGTTCCCGTCCGACATGGAGTCCGACGAAGACTAACAGGTAATGGCGACAACGTGCCTGTTATAACACATTCCTAGTATAAACTACAAAAAAAAAAAAAAAAAAAACACCTGAGGACAGTTGTGATATCAGGACGGCCGAATGTAGTATCGAGTACTGCCTACCTGCGACGGGCGTGCGGGGCGGAGTGTGCATACCTGTTGTGTGTGCGTGAGTGTGTGTGTGTGGGTGCGGTGTGTACCGGTTGTATGTGTAATCAGGTGAAATGCGTCATACGGCGTTTTGGGGTTTATAGCTTCGCCCTACCCCCTGCGGAATGTAAAATGTTGTGAGGACGACTCGAGTGTATTTTTGAGAAAAAAGGCAAGTAGTCTAATTTCACCCTTTTACCGTAACGCTTGTCGAACTAACCGAAAAGATCCATTTGTAATTACTTGTACGTTTGAATATATTTTCACTATTATTTATTTATTAATTGTCCTCTATTAATTCAATCTTTTAAACCTATCCCACATAAGTAGTATTTAAAACTATCTCAATGCATTTTAATTGATAATAATAACATAAACTTTACAATAATATTGGTTATTCACGTTTTCTATAAATATTGTTTTTTATGTATTTATAAGTAAGTATACGTTTACTCTATTTGTGTATGTTCAAGCATCAGAGAAATTTTGTTTCTATATACTGAATTATTTGTATAAAAATGCTTACTTTAAGTATATATTGTTACGTATGTAACGAAATTCACATAATTAATTAAATAAATAATAAATGTTGTATAAAGTAAGTGAAAATGGGAGCAAGACGTATCATAAAGAGAAATACGGGTGAGCGTAAATTGAGAAATGATATCGATAATGCTTCTTCATTAAACAATATATGGAGAAATCTAAACAAAATCAAGGTAATAAGCTTAAAAATGAGAACACCTCCATGGTGGGAGGGCTTAAAGGAGTTCACAGTTGTCTCTATAAAATAAGGAACATGAGTGATGTTCGGGGGAATTTTTGTTCAGTTATTATTGTGTGATTATTATCTTGAGACGTGTTTCGGGATCCTTCCTGTATGGAAACCGTAGCAAGCGATATTCATTCTACCGTAGCTTCTCCTTGTTAATGAAAACTGTAATTATATTTATTGTTAAGAATACATATTTTTTTCGTCGTTAAACATAAATCAAGCGGTGATTATTTTCGTTTTTTTTCAATTTGCCTTTCCCTTGTGTCACGCGATAATGAATATTTAATCATCATATTTTTAGTTCAATAAACATGTATATTATTAGAAAAAAGGGAATGTTGAATTAATGAATTTCATTTCATAATATTCATTTAATTTATTATTAATGTAATTAATAAAAATATGTACACTTATTACTTTAATTAGTTTTTTACATTTCACAATATCTACACAAATGAGTTTAATATATGAACTGTAACGCGTTCCGCGTTAATGCCCGATTCGGGAGAGTAAGGGCCCGATTCGGGAAGTTTCGGCCAACGGTCGAAAGAGGGGGAACTCGCGGGTAGTGACCCGCGAGCTCCTCAGATTGATTTCGAGACTCGCTCGAGCTTGATTGAGCTTTTCGCATTTCATACGTTTCGAAAAGAAAACTATTATGAAGACGTGAGGTTTTGATCGGCTTCGGAAGTAGATTCTCGAGGGTGTCTATTCTTGTGTCTGTGGTGTGATTTGGTGGAATGAGCGGAGGAGCAGACATACTTAGGCCAGGGTCAGCGAGCAGTAAGGGCAAAGGGCTGCTGATCGAGTACGTCTTCTTATTTATCCCACTTCTGAGCGATCAAGGACATACCGAAGAAGAGTAGAGTAATTTAAGAAAACCAGAGTTTCTTGTAAGTAGTTTATAAGTTCTTTTTGTAATTTGCGTGCGGGCCCCGAAGCGTGTATGATCTGTATGGCGAATCGTATGGTGAATAAATGTAATCATTCATTGCATTCTGTCGTGAGTTAATTGCACACCCTTTTACTTCATCTCCCGATTCCTTCGTACAACGGTTCTCCGCATTCGTTTTCAGAGATAGCACCAGGGAGAATCCTGATAGCCAGAACCCCGACGCCTCCGCGGGCAACGTTAGTGAACGTGTGCGAACTGAGCGGCCGTCACAGGTAAGAGTACCTGAGGCAAGGTGAGTGGCTACTTTTGGGGAAAAGTAGAAATTAAAAAGTGAAAATTATTGTAACGGGAAAGCCCGTTACAGAACATAACATTAATTTAGAAAAATATACATTTCTTAATTAATAAGCACATAAAATTATTTATTTTATTTACATAAATATAAAATTTAATATTAAATCATACATATATATCATGTATAATTTTACTGATTTATTTTTTTAATAATATATTAGAATTTTTATAATTTTTAATAATATTTTTCACGAATAATATTCGTTAATTCAAATTACTTTTTATTCATCTGTTCATGTTTATGTAAACATGTTAAAAATTTATGTTTCGTATGTATATACATCTAGATTGATATACGTCGTTGACATATTTAATTACGTATATACTCTAAAATATTAAAAATTGATTTATTTTTTACTAATAGCTTTTTTAATAAATAAGCAAAGATTATAAAATTTTAAATATATGTTGTTGTAATGTTTTTTTTACAATTATAAAAGAAAATTATGTTTTTATGAACGTGTTTTATATATTTTTTATTAACAATACTTTAAAACTGCTTTAAAGTATCTATCTCCATAAGAATAAATTAAAAGTTTCTATGACTTTTTTTTATTAATCAGACGATCGTTTCTAATTTTGTATAAGTTTTTATAATAACTAATTGTACTAATTTATAATGTTTTATACACAATTGTTCGTTTTTATCGAGTAGGGTCAACTCTAAATGGGAGAGAGGCGACAATAGCTGCAGATGAGCCACAGGCAGATTGTAACGCAAAAAAGTGTCCACGACATAATAATTTTAATTTTTTTAATTTTTTAATAATAGCATATACTTTTAGTTGAAATTATTATATTCAATTAAAAAACTAATTTTTCTTTCCTATTTTTAGTATTAGTAATAATTTCGACAAATTAAGCAAAATAAAATCGGCCCATATGTCCCTTTTCGTGTGTAACCCGGTACATCTGTTTACATTATTATATTTCAAATGCTTGCAGTCGACAACAGATTTCAAGTTTTTAGTTTTTACAAAATTTCTTAATAGAAGAAGCTGAAAAATTCATTTATACATGTGTGATAAAAATAAATTGCTAAGTAATATAAATATTAATAATAATATAACATTGGTATAATATATATATTGTGAATATAAATATTATTAATTAGTATTAAAGTGACAAGCATAAGAAGTTGTACTGTAATACATTTAAAATTAAAAAGTACATTGTAAAGGCCATATTGAATAGTGGTATTTTGATGGTGGGAGAAATATGCTCTTTCTCTCTCGAACTTATGACTTTTCTGCTGACCTTTCAAGAGTCTGTGGCTCGAGTTAAATTTTTTAAGATGTGCTTTAAAATCTATTGAAAAAAAACGCTTCTGTACATAAGCGAAGCACGAGTATATTCCTTCGTGCTTCGTACATGCAGTGGTAAGATTTTTTTTCAATGGATTTTAAAGCACTTATAAAACATTTTAGTTTAGGCCACGGACTTTTCAGAGGTCGCTAGTGTTTCTATATGTGCGAGAGAGAAAGAAGATATTTCTGCCGCCATAGTTTAACATTGAGGTTAGCATTTTATTAGTGTTTATTCTGTGGTTTTCATTATACTCTGACACACCCTTAAAAAAAATGGATGCTATCCTTACTTTTCTCATCAATGTAATAAGAATTGAAGAATTCCCTCCGTTGTTTTTTGAATATATATCAGTTTGTTAATAGTCCATTAGCTTATTCTGGTCGAAAAGTTTAAGATAGACTTTAGTGATTTCTCTTGTAATCTCTAAAATATAATTAATTAAATTTCTTTATTTAATCATTCTCATATAAATAATAATAAATGTTTTTTAAATTTAATTATAAATTGTCAGAATGTATTAGTCATACAATTTTGTTTTTTGTATATTATGAAAAATTAAAAGGACATACATATTTATTATATATAAGTTATAAAAAAAATTAGTAGCGTTTAGAATGATAAAAAAAAATAAATGCATTATTTACTGAACGATAATTATTACCATTGTTTTTGTTTATCATTTTACTAAAAATCATATGTTTGTGTATATTAAATCCATGTATACATGCATATGTATTTAATTTAGATGTATTTAATGAGCCATTAATTTTTTATAAACAATATTATTGTTTAATACATATACAAGTTAGATTACATAATACATATAAACTAACAAACATAATGTACATATTACAAATTTAATTAATCAATCTTAATATAAAACTGGTTTCATGGACAGTTACAAAATAATTTTGACCTATGAAAATGAATATTTAAAAAAATTTTAAATGAATATACATAAATAGATTTTTTTAAAGGTTTCTTTTAAAAAAAAAATAAAATTCTGATATATAAAATAAGTTGATAATTATTATTGAATATTAGTCAAATCATAGAATCTGGAAATCCTCTTGTTTGTCTTCTGAAATATTGTCATTGTTGTTTTTTTTTTAGGTACATTAACATTTTTATTTCAGCAATCAAATAACATTACTATCTAAAAAAAATGTAAATCATTTGCATTTTTGTTCTTTTAAATATTGAAAAATAAAAATTTATTATTCATTTTGTATAACAAATGGTTATAAATTTTTTGAAATAAATAATAACAAATAATATTATATAAAACAAATATGTAATGAATAAAAAATAACAAACATTAATTATAATATAATATAACTCTGAAAAATGAGTATAATTAACATTATTTTACAGTTTGAATAACAAAAATAAATTAAAAGTAATAATTATAATTTTCTTCAAATATATATAATCGTATATAAATTTTTTAATTCTGTTCTTTTTTTAAGTTGTTTTACATTTACATTTTAGTTACAATAATAATAATAACAATAATAATATTGAAGTAAACCATTGTTCTTGATAACATTCAGTAATAAATATTTTACTATTTATAGATTTATAAAATTATAATACAACCATAGAATAAAAATTAAGAATTAATTATTCTTACAAAAGTCAAAAAAGTTTATCAATTAAGGAAACATATAATTACACATTTTAAACTATTTATAAAAATATAATGGAAAAATATCAATAATAAAATTAAAACAGTTTGACAATTATATACAAACTGTATCAACAATATTTTATTTAATAATAATGTATTTTTTCAATTAATCTAGAAATAATATTGAGAATAAATAACGCAATACATTATAACTAGATTATATTTTGTAATTAATAGTTTATTTTTAAAAAAAAAAATTAAAAAAAAATCTTCTATAAAATTATAATAAATAAAATTAAAATTAAATAAAACAATAATTTTTATTATATAATTTCTTTTTTATAAAATACATGAATTATAATTTTTTCATTTAAATTTAACTTAATATCAATAAAATTAATAGTACCTGTATCATTTTCTACCACATGATGCATCCTTTTGGGGGTTACAAATAACGCAATTTTCCTAAAATTGAGAATATTTTTAATATACATATATAATAAATTGATTCTAGATAATGTTTCATTTAATTTAAACAATATTAACTCTATTAAAACACTTTTTTAACTTATTTTAATTAAAAAATAATTTATAAATTTATAAAGTTTGAAGTAACAATAGAAAAATACAATTAATATTTAAAAAAAAATATAGAAAATATTAATATTTCAAAACTGAAATCAAATTAGAAAATTTAAAAGTATAGCTTTATATAAATCTATATAAGTTTATACCATTGTGTGTAGAAATGTCTAAAGAAATTTATAAAATTAATATTACATTTACAATTTAATTTATAAATGAAATTTGAAATATATAAATCATAATGTCTTGTTAATTTTTCTAGTTTAGTTGGGTATTTAAATTAAATTTATAAACTAATAAGAAAATTAATAATAATTCTTAATTCAATGATATTTTTCAATTTTCGTTTAGTTATATTTTAATTTTTTTAACTTACCACAATTTCAAAATTTGGCAAACATTCTTCATGAAATGAATGTTTGCAATAAAATATGACAAGATTTTTTGATTCTGTAAATTATATTAATAATATATATTAACTCTCAAAATATTAAAAAAAAAATAATGTAATTAACTTACATTGTTCATTCACGAAGTATCGAGTTTCATTTTGCGACTATTCGTCGTAAAAATTTAGGAGGCATCTTAAAATGTAGACAAACTCTTTTCTCATTTGTCCCCTTTTTTTTTTGTTTTTTCGATAATTTGAAGCGACAGGATTCTATTTCGCGCGAAGGGTGTTTTTCAGTTTTTTGACACGGAGCGATGGAGCGACTACTCGAACAGCGTTACGCGATAAAGTTTTGTTTGCAATTAAAAAAAACAGCGTGGAAACGTAGAATATATTGCAAGAAACGTATGGACATAATTGTATGTCAAAATCGGAAAGTGAAAAATGGCACAGAGCTTTTAAAGAGGACTGAGAAAGAATCATCGACGAGCCTCGATCTGGGCGTCCAAAAAGCTTTCGAATGGCTAAAAACACCCAATGCGTGTTAGAAATTTTTAATTCAGACCGTCGATTAACGATTAGAGTAATATTGGAAAAACTTAATTTAACGCGATCTACAGTGTACAATATAGTGCAAAAAAATTTATAAATATCGAAATTTTTGAAAAACATCAAAGCTGAAGAGTTTGAAATGCATTTGCAATTTGGAAAACAAGCCTTCAAAAATGTGTTGATCAGGAGGAATTCATTTTGAAGAATTTAAAATTTTTATTTCACATTGTTTATAAGTCCACCAATAAATCATCTTTCAAAAAGGAAAGGTAAGAATTTTTTTTTATAATCTTTGAACAAAACATTCTCACGTAGTGGTTTTTCGCTAATTAATTAATTAATTAATTTTTCGCTAATTAAGCTTCAGCGCTCCGTGTCAAAAATTTGAAAAATACCCTTCGCGCGAAGTAAAATCCTGCCGCACCTAATTATCGAAAAAACAAAAAAAAAGGGACAAATTCGGAATATGCTTGTCGACATTTTAAGACCCCTCCCAAATTTCTACAGCGAATATGCGCAAAATGAAAAAAAAACTCGATACTTCGTGGATGAACCATGTATACATACATATGGATACATTATCACGTGTTATGAAGTAATATATCAATAACCAATCGTTAATGTAATTTGCGATTATTATCAAAAATAGAGAGAAAGGAAGAGAAAGAAGATAGGCAAGTAACGAAGCTTGTAACATAGTCTTGTACAAAATATCAAAGACTGGTAAATTTTTGGTTTATTATGTGTGAGAATCAGTTTTCGAAGTGTTTTTTTTTTGTAACTCGCAATTTTTTGCTAAAAAAACTTTAATATATCGAAAATATTAAAATAACAATCAATGAAACATTATATCTCTGAATCGTTAAAAAATCATTAACCAGTAAGTTATTTTTTCAAGATTAAAAATACGTAGACTTCTGAGAAATTTTAATATGGAAAACTGAATAAGTTCTAATTGATGTTGCAATTAACTGATTTTGGCCATCGAAATAACAAATGTATGAATGAATACATTGTAATGAAAGAAAACCTTGTTTTAGCCAAATGCATCAGTTTTTCTTAATTTAAATACAAATATTGTAATAAGATATCACAATACTCGCCATTAATGACATTTCCTTTTTTGAATATAATAATCGAAAATTATCCTGTGCACATGCTAAAAAAATCATACCATCATTTCCCAACAGTCGGAACGGCTTTTGCTGTTTTCAGACGGTTCTTCCTTTTTAATCTATTATTTTTATTGTTTTCGTCTCGGATGTGTAAAGCTAGATCCATGTTTTATTCATTATTGTAAAATGACACAAACGTTCGGGTTTATCTATGACAAAACATGACCAAATATTCAATTAAAATATCCTTACGACATTGTTTTTATTCAATTATGAGTAAGCAGTGTACACTTCTCTTCTACAGTTTTACACGTATAAATTTATAGTCAAAGCATGATGTATATCACTTTACAAGCCAAAATTAGAAATAATTCACATACAGTGAAATGAAAATTTTTAAAACCAATTTGCAGATTTTTTAAAAAATTTTTGTCGCAGTAATATTATTTGCTTTTCCATTGTGATATTTATCTTTGCAATTCATACAACCTTTTATTATTCCAATACCTAATAAAAGCAGACTGTCTTAGAATATAATATAATTTAGTTTTGATATTAATTGGTGTAAAGGCTTTCAAATTATATGTAATTTCTACTGCAAAAAATTATAAATATTTATGGACATGTTCATTAAGTGGTTGGAATACATTTCGAATACTATAATGAATTTGCAGCATGCAATTAAGGTTTTTATTATATGAATAAAATTGTCAAGCAACATATATACCTGTCTGATAACAGAACCGATTTTCTGAACAAACCGTAACACCAGTTTTTTTTAAGATAATGGATTTATTTATTTGACAAGATAATAGAATTATGTTTACCTTACTTAAAGAAATATTGTAAAGTACAACAATTGAACGTTAAAGATTATTCCTATAATTTTTACAAAAGATATGCAGTATAAAAAATACTTATTTGTGAAAAACATTATATCTATAATAATCTATAATAATACAGATTAATTAAATATCATAGAGATGGTACCATAATAGAATTTCCTATATTTTTGAAAAATGGGAAGAAATCTTACAATCCCGAAATTATTGTGGCAAAAAGAGAACTTGAAGTACATGGGTATGTATAAGGCCAAATAAAAAATTTGGTAAATAAAATACATGTTCTTCGCTAATTATTTTAAGATATACAAGAAGATAAACTGAGCGAGCGAATGGCAATTTAATCTGTAATTTATTATTGAAAAAATCAATGAAAATGATGAATGTTGTATGATTCTACGCTTTTCTTTCAATAATCATAATTTTTCTTAACGATTTTGTAGAAGAATAATTTACGATATTGCTTTCTACGATTGTATAATAGTAATTCGGTGAAATAGAGAATAATTAGCATCGACGAAGAAAAGATGTCGAAAATAACTAAATAGATTATTGCTGAGTGTTTGCCTTGCCTTAACCTAGTGATTAAAAATGCCCACTGATCTTTTTTGAAAGACTTTCTAATTCTTTCAATATAAGAACTTGTAATATACTTATAAATGTAAAATCTTTCTCTTTTTCATTCAAATTGCGAATCTGTTTTGAATCACTATGTTTTTATGAATCTGTATTAACGCACTCTAATGTTTAATTTATATAACACGTACGACTTTATTAAGTATATTTATAAATGAATGATATTAATATAAAATAAATAATCCCTTCCTTATATATACGTACCTCTAACAATTATTTTTCTATGACAAGCCCCACACATTTGATCATCTAAACATAGTACTGTATATGTATTTTATAATGATTAGTAGATATGTTATCAAACAAAAAATTCTTACCATCAATAAAAATTCCTTTTTGATGGAATTTAACTAATCGTTCATGTAAGTTAAAATAATCACTTGAAAGAATTTTTTTGCAACCCTCCTGAACTGATACTTGTAAATTATAATCACATATCATTTTTATTAAAGCATTTTTTAATCCAGGAATCTCCAAAGAAGGTTTTATTCTTTGAACTATTAATTGCGGGTCAACATATGTTCCAATTTTTTGCAAAAGAAATGTTATAGCATCTAAAAATTATAATTGTGAAATTTATTTATTTAAAAACTAATTATCTTACAACTAAAATAAACAATAAAAAAATTTATATATATATAAATTTATATATATTTATAACAATCACTAGGTAAAATATTTATTATATAGAACAGATGTACTACTAACTTGGTTTATCCAAAGAATAATTAATTAAATCATTCCATAATTCTTCGTCATCGTGCTCTTGACAAAATGCAATAGCATTTTCCATATCATCAAGTTCTCTTGTCATTAATTGTAATGCTTGTGAAGTGTTTCCCATTCTCCCAAGCAAATATACCATTTCTGGATAAAAATGTTTTTGACTACAAATATCCAAAGCCTGTTGTATTGGATAATTATCAGAGCGCTTCAGAAGTGGTAATAGCTTATCTCTAGAATAATCTGCATATAAATGTACAAGTAAACCATGATATTTTGAATCTTTAGTATCTTTTCTATCTAAAGCATCTAAATACTAAAATATGTAAAATTGAAATTAAATTATGTATATGGTTTTATATAAATATATTATTTCATGTCATTATCATACCATATACAAGTATCGATGGTTATTTTTTAATTTGTCAACAACAATTTCTGATGATACTCTATCTTTTTCTAAAAAAAACTGTATGGCCTTATCAGGATCTAAATCCATCAAACCTTCTATCATATCATAAATTGAACTGTAAAGTTGATGTTTTTGAATTAATAAAAATACATCTTTGTGTTTAAGTTTTAAATACATGGCTAATGCTTTATCATATTTTCCTTCATGGCTATACAATATAGCTAATGCTTCAAGAAGCACATGATGTCGATGATTATTATGAACCAGGAAATGTCCTAAAACCATATTTACAACAGCAGTTACATTATATAATTTAGGTGACCATTCCTTTATAAGTTGTAAAAAACCATTTGGATCTAATTTCAAGTATTCATATAAAACCATTTCATAAATATGGGGATCTAATGTTATATCGCCTCTAGGAAGATATGCAGAGATAGTTCGTAATTGATGAACTTTAGCAAATTTATAGACCTCTTCTTCCCAAAGTTTTTTATTCTGACCCAATATTGTTAAACAAAGTTTTCCCGCTTTATCATATTGTTCACAATTCAGTAAATAATCTAGATAAACACGACCAACTTCTATTAATGAATGTTTACAATCTTTACCACCATTCAATGTTACAGTTTCTAAAGCTTTTTCAAATTTCTTATGACTAAGAAGCCATTCAATTCTATCATCTAAATCATATAAGCTAGCAACAACGATATCTTTTGGACTAACTATAAAAAATCTATAATAACAATGGTATATTAAAAAAAATTTTAAATGTACATCATGTTATTTTAAAATATAATATGTTATATCGAATATATATTAAAAATTATGTTTTTATTAATCAATATTATATAAATTTATATAAATTATAAATCTAAGTGTATTTTTTAATATAAAAAAAATATAATAATCATATTAAAAAATTTCATTATTTTATTGTAAAAATCAGATAAATAAATAAATAAAAATGTATTATTTATCAAAACTTTAATACTTAAAAATTAACTAGTTATTTTAAACTAATTTAGAATGCTCATATTTATACATAAATTAAAAAAAATATACCTGTTTTCTTCAATTAAACAATCTAAATGATAATCATTGCATGTGTATTCTTCAAACCCTCTCAAGGATAGAGAATCAGCACAAATAATATTGAAGTCTTGATATTTTGGTTCAATGACATGCAAAGTAGGACGATGACTTTTTCCATCTTGAGTTGGTTCTTTTAAACAACCTAACAGAACTAAATGATTTTCCAGTGGTGCAATTCCAGATATGTAAAAGTCTACTTGAAATGTTGATACTATTTAATTGAAAACATTTAAATATAACCAATTAATTTTAAAAAACATTATTTTGTATTTGTGTTACTTAAAATTAAAAATACCTGGTTCAACAATAAATTCTGGTAACTCCCAATTTACTAATTCTCGATTGGAACGTTTTTTAATTTGACAAATTCTTACTGTATCAACCCATCCAATCAATAATGTTCTATTATCAGACCATTTAAGATTACATCGATAATGCTCTGGAATTGCACTGTAAATTGAATAATAAATTCACACATGAAATTTTTCTTTCTTATCAAAAGTTATTATTACATGAGTAGGTTCATACTTTAAGACTTACACAATTGTTGCAGTCCATTTAATAAGTCCTAAAGAACATCTAGCATTTAAATCATATACTCTTACACCAGTATCAGATGCCCAAGCAACAAATTGTCCTGCCCACGCAACAGAACGTACACTACCTTCAGCTTCCCATAAAATTGTTGGCTTTAATCGCGATAAAAAACTTTTCTCGTATAATACTAATTTATCCTCCCCTTAAATTAAAAAATATATTTTTTTATTATTAAAATTTTTAATGGACAATATAACTTACCAATTATAAATCTTCTGCCACTTCCACTTTTATGATATTTTGGATCAATTGCTATACTTTTTACCCAATGTCCTGTACTTATTTTATAATTATTTTCAATACTGTATAGTCCATAAATAAAAACTCTTCCATCATTGCTACAAGAAGCAATGAAATCTCCATTTTGATCAATAGAAATTTGGTTAACTGCTACTGTATGTGCTTGACTTTTGGATTCGATACTATTACCTTGATGGTCAAGAATATGGATTGTTCCCCAGTGTGAACCCAAACATAAGAACTTAAAAAATATAATGAATCAATTATGAAAAATTTTTTTTTAAATATATTTACAAAAATATCTTTAAAGTAATTGTACATTTACCTTTGGATGAACTGCAATACAACTGGCAGCATCCTTTTGTAAAATATTTACAAGATTATTTCGCATTCTTACATATTTTAATCTAGGTTCAATTTCATTATCTATTTCTGAATCATCTTGATTATTTTGTTCACGCTAAAAAAATAATTTTAAATAAAAATAAAAAATAAATTTTTAAAAATGGTTACATGTCACAATATTCATTAGGTTCTTACTTTATCCTGGTCATTTTCCATTATGAAACTGTTAATCAAAACAAAATAATGACTCAAAAAATTCTTTAACGAATATACCCGTGAAACTCATACTTCATATAATGTATTATGTTCAAGATATAGTCCAGATATTAGATAAGTTATTCATCTTATCTTATACAGTTGTCTAGTATATTTGTAAAAGTTATGAATAAATTTAATTAAAGTATTGATTATGTAGTATATTTTAATTAATAATAAATACAAATAATATTATATTATCAAACAAACATCAATATTAGAATAAAATTATTATTTACATTTTTATTTATAAAAATCTCATAGTTCTACAATTGGCTGTCTTTTGAATGAAATAAAAATAGATACATTTTGCTGGTAAAACTGATATTTATTTACAGTATGTACAGATATTTGGTGTTATTGAAGGTTAGCATTGATATATATATATTCAAATTTTCAACATCGAATAAGGTATAAAAGTAGTATTTGCCTCTTTCGTACTGAGCGGGACTCGAAATTATATTGAATCATTTAAAATTCCTGTACATACGGTATTAATAGTTTATATTTATTCCTAAATTTGCAAAATAGTATTATTTCTTTTATTCCTCACGTTTATAATATATATATTCAACATATTCAAGTACGAAAAGATTAAAAGCTACGAAAAACTAAATGTAAACCACAGAACAGAAATTAAAAGAATGTTAAGTTTAATGTTATACCAGATATCAATTGAGAGATTGCGCCATTGCATAGGGAAGTATTTACACATGATACGATAGCAAGAAGGTGCTGCCTTTTACGGATGCTCATTGATATGCCTACTGGAAGCATGAAAAAAGGCAAAGCGGGATTCTTTATGTGATCAACTAAGAAAATTAAATACAAACAGGTCGAGTAGAAACAGCTTTTTCGACACAAATACCTACACAATGTTGTGTACATACATTTACGAACGCACTGAATGTTTCTAACTTTGTTCGTCTAACTACGACCAAATTATACCATTTTAATTCATTTGTATAATATTACGAATAACTGTAAATTAATACAAATAAAAAAAATACTCTTAATTGAAAACTTCAATTATTAAATAATAAATTATTTATTTATACCGCATTGAACTTTCATTTTGGATCTGATAGGAGTAACATCGGTAATCGGAGAATGGGAAAAAGAAATTTGAAAAAAATGTCGAAAAAATAGTGAAAATAGAGATGAAAGAGAGGTGAACAGATATAAGTAAAGGTGAAGAAGGCAGGAGATTATAAAAAAAAGAATAAAGTAAAAGAAACAAAAGGAAAAATTCGAGGTTATGAAGCCGGTAAATAGGGAAAAGCACGGAAACAAAGAGAAGAAGGAGAAAGACAGAAAGGATAGATGGAGAAGAATAAGAGACACCGATAAAATAGGGAAACTAAAAAATTGGTGCAGAAAGGAAATATAAGAGAGGACATCTGAAAGGACTAAGAGGAAATTAAGAAGTGCAAGAGGAACACACGAGAAAGATGCAGTAGATGAGAGTAGGAAGGCCTTCGACGAGGGAAGAAAAAGAAAGCAAGAGAAGGAGGAAATGGAAAAAGTGATAGAAGAACTATAGGAAAACAAGAAAAAAATGGATAAGAAAGGAGAGAGAGGAAATTGTGAATACAACTAAAAAGAGAATCAAGAGAGAGTAAGAAAGAGAGGAAAGACAGGAGAGATAATGGATAAGAGAGAGAAAGCGGAAGAAGAAATGGAAAGAAAGATGAAAGGAGTTCGAGAAAAAGACAAAGAGAGTAGAGGAGGAAAAGCTACAAAAAACAGAAAGAATGTCACTGACGAAAGAGAAGTTGTGTAAAGTAGAAAATGCAAGAGAAGAGCGGAAATGAAGAAAAGGGAAGTATAGGTGGAAAGGACAAAACGGACGGACGAAGCAATGCCGAGAGCAAGGGTAGCAAATCAATAAAATCGAGATGAAGCTGTGTAAGCGTTGCGAGCTAGGCGCTCTTCAGGTGACAGAAAGAAAGTTAAATTATATGCGAAGATGGTTAAGAGAGAGAGAGAGAGAAGAGACAGAGAGGAAAATGTGGTGTTCATAGGTGTCAGAATAAAATAGGTGACAAGGATGGGAGCACAAAGATTGGCAGTGACACCATTGAGACATAAGTTAAGGATTGGAGAAGGGATAAGGAAAGTGTGTATAAGTGCAAAAGTAGTTATTATAAAAATGATAAATGTGAACAAGAGGGAAGAGGTGATAAGGAAAAAGAGGAAATTGAGCGGGACGTGGCTGTATATGAAGAAGGTCTGGTACGAGCAGAGGAATGAGGTAGAAAAAATCAAAATATGAGTCAGAAGAATGAGGGAAAGAGGCATTCATGCGAATGAATACAGAAAAATGTATTCCTATGGAAAATGGATAAGGTGTGAAGAGGAAAAGGAAAAAAAATTATTGTGAAGAGAGAAGTAAAGGAAATTTTGGAAAAAGAAGGAAGGAAAATGGAAAAAATGGACAGAGCGAGAATGAAGAGAAAGAAGGAACAGAGGACCAATAAATAAAAAAAGACATGTGAAGAGAGAAACAGAGAAAGCTATGAGCAGAAGAGAAAGGCATAAGGGAAAGGTTAGCAGGATACATGTGACCGTAAGGTAAAATATAATGCCAGTGTCGAGTAGACATAAACAAATGATATAGGGACTATAAGAAGTATTGACATTATTGAATGTAAACGGGAGCTCCTTCTCCAGATCAAAAGTATTAAACACAAACATTACTTACTTACATATTTATATCACATTCCTTTCACATCTACTTTAATTAAAAAATAATACAATTGTCTTTTACACTTATTATTTTAAAAGAAAAATTGATTTATTTAAATTTAAATTTATAATTTTTAAAAATATTTTATTAAAAATTGTATTTTATTATTTTTTAAATTATAAATTAAATTAAAAAAGTCATTATTTGATAAATTATTTTTCACAATATAAATATACATGAATACATATGTATAAGCATCCATTTATTTCATTGTTCATATATTCATTTAATAACAATTTTTATAGTAATTTATTTACAATTAATATTAAGATTAGATTTTAATAACGTGTCTATCTCAATCATTCTTTCGAGCTCTCACCCGCGTTGACCCTTCTAGATCTTTCTTTCTCACTCTCAAACTGTTTCACTATGCTGTGTCTATCTCTCTTACTCTTAAGTCCACTCATGCTCGTGCATGCGCGCTCTCTGTGTCTGTTAATCTCAAGATATGTTATGTCCAGTTCTCTCACTCTCACTCCCGAGTCCACTCATTCTCATGCGATCCCTCGAGTTCACTCATTCTTGTATGATTTCTCTCTTTCTCTCTCTCTCTCTTTTTATCTCTTTCTCCCTGGTGAGTACCACCAATTTCATATCTTAATGAGTCTCTCTACTTCTTAGACTGCTCCTATTTTTTTGTTATAGGTCCGTTGGTAACTCTATTTGTAACTTTCAACCCCTACTATTTTATGTTAGAGGCTGCTTTTTGTACATTATTTATAGGGTTTTTTTCTAATCTCAAACGATTCATCTATTAAACGGGCGTTCTACTCAAGGTTAATAATTAATTTTTCTTCTACCTTCTATAATCACCAATTGAACATTCTATTAATTATCATTTGTTCGCTGCTGTTTCAACCGATAGTAAATAGGCTAATAATCATAATGGGCCCTAAAAACCAAAAAACTCTAAATTAAAAATAAAAGTGTCTGGGAGTAATAACGCTGCTTCTTTACTGCTCCTTGATTTTATTTCCGCTCTCTCTAGACCTCAAGCCAAGACTGTGATCTCTTTACCATCTTCAAACTGAGACTTATCTTGATAAGTTCTTAAACACCCTTGAGAGAAGACTAAAAATCATCGACAGTAGACAAACAAAAATCGAAGAAAAGTTTCAGACACTAATTATAATGACCAACTTCTAGGCCTAAAAAATGGAGATTATTCAAGCCAGAATCGCGTCACTTGAAACCAAACTCTCTACACTTGAGAACATGCCTAAACGTATGATCAGTATAGAGAGTGAGGTCTCCAACATCGGATATACCATTAAAGAACTTCAGCGCAAGATGAAAGAGAATGCGCCATTCGACCTATGTACCACTATCACCACAATTGACTTAGCTTCGCTACAAGATAAAATTCAGAAGGTCATAAGGAGGAAAACTGAGGGAGGTGATACAATAATTATATCTGAATTGCATTATGACAGTACCACCAACCTCACGCTGTTTGCGTATACTATTCTTCCTCGACCCTAGCATTCTTCATCAAGATATCATTATGGCCAAGTTACTAAGGCTCAATACGACAAAAAACGATCGTAAAACATAGTAGAGATGCTCCGCCTTCCTCCTCTTGACACTTCCTTTGAAAGCTCTAGCGCAATCTCTCATTGGGACAAAAATAATTCAAAGTAAACTTCATTTCTCCTCTCTCAAAGGACACCTTCTCGTGGAAGTCAAAGTTCCATCTCCCTACAACCATGGTCTTATTATTTGTAATGAGTACCTCGCAAAGGAACACTACCATCTACGTATCATTACACGTTTAGCGGCCAAAGAACAGAATTTCTTTAGCTTCGTCTACGATGGCAAAGTTTTTATTAGAAAGTTTAAAAAATGGAGCAAAAGCAATTACTATCTCATTCTCATCTAAAACTGACTTACACAATTTTTTAGTCAAAACAGTGCCGTCTTAAAATCTAACTATGATACCACCTCTACCACAATCTCAGTGACTCTTCTCAAGTCATCTAACATCTCTGTTAATCCTATCATTCTCCCAGACCACTCAAAAACTCCAGTACTGCCAGTTCATCCTCTTCATCCTCATGGTTATTATCTAGGGGTATGAGATCTTGCAATTTCAATATAAACTCTCTCACAGATAACATTGGGAGATTTCTTGTCTCCTCGGTCTTACTTTTACATAATATCTGTCACTGAGGCCTGGTTGGATGCCAAGGTGATGGATAATATTGTACAACTAGACAACTATAGGCTATTCAGAGGAGACAGAAACATAAATAGCTGTGGAGATGCTCTCTACATACACATTTTATAACCTACAACTGTCATTGATTTTTCTGATGGTATATAGAATGGGAAGCGCGGAAGACCTGGATATCTGTTATGTGAGATCTCTGTTGCTGGCATTGATCCTATATTCGTTGCAGTTACTTATTGTCCACTGCATTCACCTATCTTACCTGGATCTAACCTTATTCATCAACTTGTTCTCTACATGCATGATTACTCGACCGAGCTAATATTAGCTGATTTTAACGCGGACCAATAGTGAGGATGCCAAATTTGTCAGGACTCTTATCAAACAGCACTGTCTCATCTTAGTACGGAGCAATGAATCTTAGGGAAAATGCCAACATGTGGCTAAACCATTGCCTAATAGATACTAACGATACTCTACTGGATTACTGGAAGACTGTTATATCTTTCATCAACTGTCATGACGTTATTACTGACACACTAGAGGTACTGATGCTGACGCACACGCCAAGTGTATTCATATACCCTGACTATAATGCCATTGATGCTAATGGCCTACTAAACTTTATTCTAACTAAAGATCTATCAACTATATACTCTGCAAAAACGGAAAGCTGTATCTCATTACTATCGGCATATACATCTGAAGCCATTCGTTTACTCGCTCTAAAGCTCGTTAATCATGAACGAAAATGACATGCGTTACTGAAGATCTTAACATTTTATTGAAGGAGAGAAATATATTGTACAGGCATTTTCGGCGCTCTCGCTTACTATTTGACTTATAGTTATATAGAGCTGCGCGTGACCTGGGATACTCTAAAATTGAGAAGACGAAACAGAAATATTATTTCATTGGCGTCTCATCACTTACAAATCTCAACGTCATATTGAACAAGTTGCACAATCTGAGCCTAGTATCTACTAAATTTAACTCCTCGTCACTCTTTGCAGCTGGTGAATTTAATAAACACTTAGTAGTGTTTCTATGATCCTGATGTCCGTGCTATTACTAAGTGCCTTCAAACTCTTGATAACAGACACTATCCTGAACTTTTTAATTTCACCGAAGTGTCTGACTTGGATGTCATTGGAGTGATCTCGTACTTTCATACCCATGCACGCGTCACTGGTAGCATTCCGCATATAGTGATAAAAAAAACATTATCTGCAGTAGGAGCCATCATCTATAGAATATTTAACCTATTTCGCCGATTCCTTTCACTTTTGAAAAATCTATTGTATGTGCTCTGGACAATCTAAGCAAGCCAATCACCCTAATGGATTATCACCCTATATCTCTCCTCGGTTTCTTATCCAAATCTCTAGAGTGGCTAGTACATAAATAATTAACTGACTAACTTGATATTTGTATGTTCCTTGACCCTCTTCAAACGGTTTTCCATACTGGTCACTCTAAACAGATTGCTCTTCATAAACTGAATAATAATATTAGGAGCAGTATCAGCTAGAGGAAAGTTACTCTTATTACTTTGTTCATCTTTAGCAACGCGTTCAACATGGTTGATCATGTTAAGCTTCTTTAAAAGTTCCCGTCTTTTTGTCTTTCCTAAAAGGTCATCACTTGTATTGCATTATATCTCACTCATAGGGAACAAGCTATTCTTACTGTAAATGATACGCTATCTTTTTTTATTGGCCTCAACCATAGAATACCACAAGGCTTGGATCCTCGAACCTCTATTATTCTCCATCTACATCAATGACATCAACATGTACCTCACCACGCAAACACGATACCTCATTTATGCTAATGATCTTCAAATCTACTGTCTATGTCGCTTTGAAGAGTTTCATATATATTCAATCATGATGACTGAAAAAGCTGAATGAATTATACACTGGGCCACAAATAAACACTTCAAACTAAACCTGCCTAAAACTAAGGTCATAGTCTTCTTATTTCTCTTCTTATTTCATAAATAACTTGGATAGCAAGCCTAATATAAATTTAGGGTACTAGGGTTAATATTGATTCATCTCTATGCAGTCTTGAGATCATGCTTGACGTTAAACTAAACTGGACAGAACATTTCTATTAATATGCAATAAAGCATATACATTGATACGTAAGCTAAACTTCTTTAGAAAAAGGACTGATTGCAGGCTGCGTAAGCACCTAATACAATTTCTATTATTCCCTATTGTCGACTACTGCTCATTGGTCTACTACGACGCCACTGACTAACTGTACCTCAAACTACAACGTCTAAACAATACCTGTATACATTACATCTATAATGTGAGAAGGGACTAGCACACTTCTCTCTACAAACGTGAACTACAGTGGCTCTCTATTGCTGGGCATAGGCAGTAATTTGGACTGTTTTCCCTGGAAAATTTAAAATGCGACACCTTTTGATATTCCTTCCTTTTTAATTCAGCCACTGAGAAAATTCTTCAATATTAACATTGCTTACCTCTAGAATACCCTGCCACCCTCCTCAAGAGAAATCAGCGATTTTCAAGCTTTTAAGATGAGAGTACGTACTCATATACTTGCTCCTGAGAACATAAGTGCATAGATACTTTGTGAATTTTAATTTTAAGATTTAATAATTGTAACTGTCTATATGTAATGAAATAGTATTAAATTCTGTATATTTATGCATTTAAATCTATATCATTTTATAATTACTTTATATATCTATTGTATTTTTTGTATAACACAATGTAAAACAATAAATTTTTATCTTTCTCTCTCTCTCTCTCTCGTGCTCTGAGATACATACGAAATTATAATTTAAAATTTTAACAACCTTGTATACAATGATCAATATCTAGAAATATGATTTTTAAAATGCAATTGGTAAGTTGACAAATATTTTTATAATTAGTATGGTTTAGAAAAATTCTTAACTATTTTTCATATACTGAACCATTTGAATTTTCAAATACAAATTCAAAAAGAATCCGTATGCTTATACTTAATGAGAACCAAAAGTCTAACAGATTATTGTTTAAAAAAACAACGGTGTACACGATTTCTGCCGCTTCTTATTACTTGCACAATAATTTAAAAATATTATTGCATTTCTTTCAAATAGATTTTAAAACACTTACAAAAAATGTTAACTCGCATCACGGACTTTTCAACGGTCGTTAGTGTAGCTATAAATGCGAGAGAAAAAAGATATTTCCCCCGCCACGTTTGTTGCCAACTCTTAACGCAGAAATTGATCATTTCATAGTATCTGTTCTGCGGTTCAATCATTTTGGAGATTTCTCCAATATTATTTAGGTGCTGTGGACACGAAAAGAAAAAGTTTTATTTGTATGACGGTGCAAACAAATTACTTAAAAATTTTTTAATGATTTGTTTATATTTATCATTTCTAATATTATACTATCATCATCATTATTATTATCGTTGTTGTTGTTATTATTATTATTATTAATATTATTATCATCAAATTAAATCATAATTAAGTCTAAGCGACAAATAAGATATTTTATAAGATATGTTATTAATTTACTTAGATATATGTATTATGATAATTTAAATATTCAAACTTTACCGATTTTAATCGATTTAATTAGTGTATTCTCAGAACAATATGTATTTATAAGTATATAACTTTTAAAATAATATGTAATTGTATTTGTTACATAATAGATGTTTTATTGTAATTATATATTTTACATAAATTTCAGGTTTTTAAATATTAAATTTTTTCTTCATATTAATAAAAACATAATAACAAATAATTAAATTTACAAAATTAATAAAATAACCTAATTCAGTATTTATAATGCTGGTTATCTTTATATTTTTAACAATTTTTTTATTTAATGCAAAAATCCAAATATTATGAACATTTTTTTATTACTATTTCGTTGTAATGATAAATAATTGTTCGACTAAATATTTTTATTTGTTTTTTTATAATAAATGTAAATGTATATTATCAATTGTAACAAAATAATCTATTTTTTATTATTTTTATATGATTCACAGAATTGATATTTAAAAATTAGAAATTTATTTTTGTAGTATTTCTTTATATTCTTTAAGACTCGAACTAAATTGTATAAATGAAAATCTAGTTACTTTTATCTTCATGTAATAAAAATTAAGAATCTAACTTAATATGATATAGATGATAATCAATTTATATTGTTTATAGATGTAAAAATGAATTTCACATCATTTGATTCTCCTGTATCAGATACACATTTGTCTTCAGACAGCACATATCGATCTCCTCAAAAACGAAAAGAAATTTTAAGAAATGTTTTTATAAATGCACAAGCTCTTCGTAAGTATTAATTCTCGTAATATCCATATTTTAAAGTCATATACATACATATATATATATATATATATATATATATATAATTGTTTATAGAGAGAAATGTTAATAATAAAACTATAGAAGATTTAGAGTATATAATTAATGAAGTTGATACAATTAATCAAGAAGGCAATGTGGAAGATAAAAGTAAAAAATTTGACATCAATATTTTCTTTTTATCTTTTATTATAAAATAATAATTATTATTAAAATTAATTTTTTAGTAAAAGATCAAAGTGAGGTCCTTTTAGATTCAGAAATAATGACAGTTTCATCAAATGTTTTAAAAAAATGCAGCTTTTCACTGTCAAAAAATGTCAGCTATTATAGCCCTGACGAATTGACTAACAAAATAGTAAAAATTTTTTAATTTTATAAATTTTTAAAATAAAACATTTAATTTTATATTTTAATTTTTAGAAAAGTTTTTTATGCACTATACCTGATACTATATTAGATGATAGTCACGACTGGTCTCTTCTAGGTTGTACCATATTAAGACATTTCAAAAAAACTGTCACATTTTTTATGGTACTAGGTAACCTTCTTTATATATGTATATATGTGGAAGTGTTGATAAATATAAAAATATTTTATTAGAAATTAATTTAAATCATTTGTTCATTTTATTTTTGAGGAACTCTTCAAATGATTCCAAAGAAACAAATTGTAAGACGTAAGCCTATTAGAGAAGCTCAAGCTCAAACTAAAAGACCAGATAATGTTATAGCAGTTGAAAAAATTGAAGATAGTGTAGAACAAACAGTGGTAGAAATAAAAAAAATAATTAGTCATTATCAAAAACATAATAAAGTACCATTAAATTTTTTTGAATTGGTGCTTCACCCTACTGACTTTGGAAAAACTGTTGAAAATATATTACACATTTCCTTCCTCATTCGAGATGGTATCATTTGTTTAAATATAGGTATAATATTATTATGATTTATTAACATAAAAGTATATATATTAATTAAACCTTGTAAAATATTCTTAGACAAAAATGGAATTCCCCATGTACAAAAGACTAATAAGGATGCATTAGCTCATATAAAAGAAAATAAAAAGAAAAGAAATATTCAAAATATATTATCTTTGAATATGAACCAATGGAAAGTAGGTTATATTATTATATATAATTATTAAAATATAATTTGTTCCTTATTTAAAAATTTTTAATGCATTTTCAGACTTTAATACAAGTATATAAAATTAAAAAACCAATGATAGATTTGACCAATAAAAATGAAAAAAATAAATATTAAATATTGTTTAATTTTTCAAAATTACAATCAGTATTAAATCAAACGAATTTTTATAAAAATATTTTGTTTTAAATATAAAATTTAAATATCATAATGTATTTTATTTTACATTAAAAGAAATTTATAAATATTGAATAATTTAAAAAAATTTTTTTTGTTTAAAGGGAATTTTATTTAAAAATAAAGTTAAAAAAGAAAATTGTGTTTTTTAAAAATTTTTTATTAATTTTCTTACTAACGTAGTACAACATTATATTGTATGTTGATGATTTCAAAGAAACATGTTCTGTGATAAACAATTTCTTATATAATGACAATCTTGATGTTTTGATGACATCGAATTATCAGTTAATATGGTGTGAACAGATAATCGATTTTTTAAAACAATGATATTAGGAATTTATAGTGAAATTGATAGAGTAAAAAAATTTATGATTTGGCTAAGGATTCTGCTTTTGTAACTACTTCTTCTATTGGTCCAACCATATAAAACGCAACTTCAGGTAAATGATCTAGTTCTCCATTCAAAATTTTTTGGAATCCTTTAATCGTTTCTGCTAAGGGCACTAATTTACCTGCATGACCAGTAAATACCTCAGCAACCTAAAATAAAATAATACAAAGAATAAGATATCATTTTAAGAATTATATGTAAAATTTGATTAAAAAATAATAAAAAATAAATGTTACCTGGAATGGTTGCGACAAGAATCTTTGAATTTTACGCGCACGCGCAACGGTAAGCTTATCTTCTTCAGATAATTCATCCATACCCAAAATTGCAATAATATCTTGAAGTGATTTATAATCTTGTAAAATTTTTTGTACACCACGAGCAATATTATAATGCTCAGTACCAATGATATTTGGATCCATAATACGAGATGTTGAATCAAGAGGATCCACAGCAGGATAAATTCCTAATTATAAATTATTTAATATAATTTTGTAGAGAATATAAAACTACCTTACATGAAAATCATTACCAAGTTCAGCAATGGCACGAGACAATACAGTAGTAGCATCCAAGTGAGCAAAGGTAGTAGCAGGTGCAGGATCAGTCAAATCATCAGCAGGTACATAAATAGCCTGTACTGAAGTAATGGATCCTTTTGTTGTTGTTGTAATTCTTTCTTGCATAGTACCCATGTCAGTGGCTAAAGTTGGTTGATAACCTACAGCAGATGGTATTCTTCCTAATAAAGCTGATACCTAACACAATAAATAAAAAATTGTAAATTCTAACTAATTTTCCAATAAAAAATTTTAATTCTATGCTTTTATACCTCTGAACCAGCCTGAGTAAATCTGAAAATGTTATCAATAAAGAGTAACACATCTTGACCTTCTTGATCACGGAAATATTCAGCAACAGTTAACCCAGTCAAAGCTACTCGTGCACGAGCACCTGGTGGCTCATTCATCTGACCATACACTAGTGATACTTTCGAAGTCTTATCTTTAAGAGATATTACTCCAGATTCAATCATTTCCTGATACAGATCATTACCTTCACGGGTTCGTTCACCCACACCAGCAAATACAGAATAACCACCATGTGCTTTAGCAACATTATTGATCAACTCCATAATAAGTACAGTTTTACCGACACCAGCACCACCAAACAAACCTATTTTAGTTCATAAATTATTTGATAATTTATGATTAATATTAGAATATATTTAAAAATTGAAGCTTAAATGAAATAAAACTAACCAATTTTTCCACCCTTGGCATAAGGAGCCAAAAGATCAACAACTTTTATACCAGTAACTAAAATTTCTTGTTCAACAGACATCTCTACAAACTCTGGAGCATCAGCATGAATAGGAGCAAGCTTATCTGTGGGAATCGGTCCTCGTTCATCAATAGGTTCACCGATAACATTGATGATACGACCCAAAGTTTCAGCTCCTACAGGAATACGAATAGGGTATCCACTGTCTAAAACATTCTGTCCCCGAACAAGACCTTCTGTACCTATTTGCATAATACATAATCATGTTTTCAATTCAACATTCAAATATTTAAAATCAATTATTTAATCAACTTTACCATCCATAGCAATTGTGCGAACTGTGTTTTCTCCCAAATGCTGAGCAACCTCCAAAACTAATCTTGGAGTACGATTTTGAACTTCCAAAGCATTGAGAATAGGGGGAAGTTCATCATCAAATTGTACATCGACAACAGCACCAATAACAGCTACAACTTTGCCTTGGGCACCCTTAGTTGCTGCTGCTGGTTTAGCTGCATATTCACGGTCTAAAAATATATTTATATTTCATTTCATAAATTTATATAAATTTTTAATTTGTTCAGTAAAATACAACAAATAATGACAGGAAAATTTATTAGGTAATCAATAATTATATAAGTGAAAATTTACTTTGAAAGTAGATCACAGAATGTACTGAATTATAAAAACCATTAAAACTATAATTTTTTTTCAACAAAAGTAAAAGAAAATTATAAGTAATATTTTTAAAAGGTAATAACACGAATCGATGATTTTTTTTGGGTAGGATTTTTGTGGGCGTAAATTTATTTATAGAACATTCCGAAAAATTCTTTTCTGAGGATGATATTTTTTAATAAAAAATAATTTAAGAAAAAAGTACAAAATACTAATAAATATTTTTAAAATATTGGAGTGATTTAAATGAACTGAATATTGTAGCCATGTTTCTTTTGGTAGTTCATATTCAGGCGAACAATGTATACATTATGTAATCAAAATGGGTCAATAACTTTTGAAATTAAATGATATATATGAAATAATATATAGGTAATAAATTGAAACTGAAGAGAAAAAACAATAACAATAAAAAAAACTTTCCATTCAATACTTTATTTCTCTGAATGTCAAATGCATTTTACTAAAAAAGAAGGGTCGATAATTGAGGAAGAAATTATCTTGATATTACTGCTATCCATATTACTCTATAAACAATTAAATTTTTTTTAAACTATTAAAAATAACTTACGCTTAGATGTGAGCACTCCGGCAATTTTGCTAGATTCATGTTGAAGAAAACCATTTTTGACCGACCTGATAACCCCAGCAGTGATTTTCGATACAGAACCGAACATCATGGCTGATCAAATAAAAATGAGTAAAAGAATGCTTTTTTCAAGCTGAGTGATCCTCAAATCCAAATTTACGATTCTTCTACAGTGGCGCAAGTGAGCAATTCCGGTTTAATACAGATGGCGCACGTTCGCCACAAATATAACCTATTAGCAGAGAAAAAACTGAAAGTGAATATTACTTATCAACAGTGGACATCGCGATATTAATTTTTAACCACTACCACGCCAGTCTATGAATTATCAACTTTTATAAAAATATCGTACAATTATTTATGCACCATTCCACACATCAATTTTTAAAAAAAATTTAATGAAATATTTTGAATGTTAATTATTTATTATATAGATAATATATTTTTTGTTCTATCTTATATCTACTAAAAACTACATATCTATACACATTAAAATATCATAACTAAATACAAAAATAAACAGTATAAAATATAAAAAAAATTTTATGATATAAAGAACAATTTAATATTCTGACAAGTAATGTTGTATAATAAAAAGTAAATTAAAATTTAAATTTATTATTTTATTTAATAAAAAGAACTATAAAAAGTAGAAATACAATTTTTTATTGTAAATTGCGCGATTAAAAAGTCAAAACTAAAATAACAAGATAAAATTAAATAAGGCTCCATAAATTATATATAGTATAAAATTTAAGATTTATAGAATTGAAATGAATAAACTAAGAAGTATTATGTATAGTTAATATATTTATATAGAATATATGTATAATTATATATTTTTAATTATAATTTGGTATGCACTTTTGTGTGATATTATTACAATTTAAATTTTTCAATTATATTTTAATATTAATTTGTCTTTTGAAATGTCAGGATAGAGAGAGAAAAAATTTGCCAAAATCAACACATAAATACAATTATAAATACAGTTTTGTATCACTTTTTTATGTATATTAATATTCATAGGCATAAAAACCACATTCCACTAAGAATGACAAGTCTTTTTCTCATTATACTTTGATTTCAAATCAGAGATTATTAGAGAGATTGCTGATGACAAATGGGGCGTTTGCTCCAAATTTCAAAATCTGTACGCTACTGCCTCTAGAAGTTGAACTATCTTCTTGTTCGAGCAGGAGATTAGGGGTAACAAAAATGAGGAGTGGGGTAAACTATGAGTTATGCTGGAAAAATAGTGCTGTCTTTAGCGGACCAGATTCAATTAACTTCATATTCGAGACGGAACTTAAGGGGAAATAATGGAGTGAGGGTAGATGATGACGTATACTCGTAAGGGGAAATTCTATAAACCATATGATCAACTACACCACATATATACATGTCCCATGTGATGAAGTACATGTGCACGGCTGCTATAAACATCAAATTGAATTCAGTTTTGATGAAAAATTAAAAATCGCTATTATCAATTACAAGACCATTAATATGATTATATATATATAATATTAATATTTATATTTATATTATATTGTTAAATAAAGAAAATTAAAATATCAAATGTATATATTATTAAAATAAATTAACTTTAAATAAATACATTTGCTAGTGCACATTTATTTCATAAATTCATTATTTATATATTTATGAGTGTATAAACATTACAATATAAAAAAAATCAAAAAAATTTAACTTTAAATGAATAAAAAGACTTTATTTAATCTTTACCATGAAATCGTGAAAATAAAATGATGTTAAATTAGATACATGTTATTAACAAAGATTTGTAATGATATAACAAAGTTTGAATCATTTTAGATGATATATTTCTTAATTATATTCCCGATGAAATATAAAGATTCTTCGCTTTAACTTTAATACGTATTATTTAATTTTCTATTGATAAAATCATAATTTCATAATTACATCCAAATGTTTATTATTATTTTATTAATTTTATTAAAATGATATATATGTAGTTTCATAAAATATTATTTAGTCAATTTGATATATATATTTTCTGATATCACTCCTGACTTACACTAATAATATTAATAACAATAAATTTGATTGTATTACAATATTATTATTTTACTGAACGCGATTTATGTAGTTGTTTTAATCTTTGTAGATTTTAGATTTATTATTCTTAAAGTTATAAATGTATAAATTACACATTTTCATATTAATTAATATTTTGTAAAGTAATTAAAATTTGTGTAAAAGAAACAGAGGGAGAGAGAGCGGCTATCGTAAAAAAGATGCACAGAGTAAGTACGAGCAAGAGAGAGAAAGCATAAAGCAAGAAAGACTTCGTCTACTATAGCACAGATGCACCGAATACATCATATGGTATGACATTGAGAGAGAGAGAGAGAGAGAGAGAGAGAGAGAGAGAGAGACAAACAGACAGAGTAAAACAAATTAATGGACGAAGCCATAACATAGTAAGAAGCGTGAGAGAAACAAAATATGAGATGTGAGATAGAGAGAGACAGAGATGAAAGATACACTTGTTTCTTATTACATCAAAACATCGGCATATTCTGCGCGAGCCAAAATCTAAGATTCGCAATTTGTCTATTTTTTTATATTTTTGTTTTTCGTCGCACACAATGTTGCAACATCTACATTCAAAAGCAATATTGCCATATCTTTTTAAATGAATTTGAATGCCTTTATGGGTTTGATTTCGTTTGTTTCTACAATTTTCCTGTGTATGGTCCGACCGACGTATGACATTAACTCTCGATTTTTTTTAAACATATGATACCAACAAATTACAATTTGTTAAAATTGATTTTTTCAATTGAAATTTGTTTTTTCAAGTGACAGATACATCCCCTTACTCATCTAAACAATAATATATACAAAATTCATCTATGAATCTGAAATATGAAAAAAAAACATACGACAAAGTACACTATCGCATTAGCGTATCAGCCGTTTTGGATAAAAAAGTTAAATTTTATGATCTAAGGTATTTCGCTTAAAACTTGTCATAGATGAGTTCGGTAAATATTATTGTTTAAATAAGTAGAGGAATGTATCTGTTACATGAAAAATAAGTTTTTAGTTTTTAGAAATGCTTTTGATCATAAAATTTAACTTTTTTTTAATCAAAAACGGCTAATACGCTAATCCGAAAGCTGTACTTTGTCGTATGTTTTTTTCATATTTCAGATTCATAGATGAATTTTTTATATATCATTGTTTAGATAAAATTGGGAGATAATGTAATCTCTTGGTATCGATCCATTATCAAGTGATTTTTATATGAATATCGAAATACAGCATGTATGCTTGTGATTTTATTCCTTCTATTCCTTTAAGCATATAGGTTTTTTCCCTTTAAACGACGACATGTGATTTATTTTAGTCAATATTATTGGATCTTTAAACGTTAGATGTTGGTCGTTTTCTTCGTATTTACAAACACAATATATTTAGCTATTTAAATTTATATTTAAATTCAATATAAATTAAAATAATTTAATAAATATATCGAAATTTTGTTTATAAGTAGTCACTTATTAAAGTAGTAACTATCACCAGTAATTAATTTATCTAATATATAGGCAATACTTCTATTAAATTTTGTTTAAATAATATTTTTATTCAAAAGAATTTATGTACAAAAAATGATCATAACTGTCTTAATTACATATTTTTATAAAATAATAATGCAATATTATTATTATATAAGCCTGATTATAATAGAATTAAGTTTTCAACATTTGATATTCCAAGCGCGATATTTTTAATTTTAATAAAAATTATGTAATGGAACATATATTATGTTAAGTAACTTATTATAAGTAAATAATTTTAAATTCAAGGCAAATTTAAGTAATTTGTTCAAATAAAATCAGTATTTATAACTATTCATGAAAAATAGCACTAAGATGAATTATTTTATTATCAATTATAATACTACAATTAACAAAAGTTATAGTGTTACTGGAGTCATTTACAATTTTATTGAATGAAATTTCAAATTTAAATAACTTTTTTATTATTGAATAAATTTAATAATTTAATTTTAATATTTTTGTTATTAATGTAAGCTTTTTAGTTATTGTTTCAGTATATTCTTGAAATAAGTGATTTTATTAAAATTGATAATTAAATATCAAGATTTATATTATTATTCATTTTATATAATGAAAGAAATGTTATTGTATTCATTTTATTTTATAAATTATTTATTTTAATATGTTTTATTTTAATAATTTTCTTACACATATATAATATAGTAAATTATGTAAATAATAATGGAGGTTATGTGACACAAATTTGACAGGACACACATAAAAAGAAAAATTTTAAGTCCATGTTATACAAACAGATTTTTCTTACATATATAAATACTTTCAAAAACTTAAATTAAAAAATGCCTAACTATATGAAGGCGGTAGATATATTTTTTAAATTATAAAAGATAAAATTTTAATATATAAAATAAAGAAAGATTTTTGAAATATCCAAAAAGAAAAGTTGTATTATATTTTTTAATTCAAACATAGAGGCTAACTTCATTGCATTTCACATTGAATGCAGTAGGGAGAGTGCTTAACTTCACTCTGTACTCCCCTTAACTGCTGCTCGAAAAGAAATGTACTTTGTTAAACAGCCGCTAGGTTTTTGGGAACTAATGTTTAATACGGTCATCAGCAATCTCTCTAATAATTTCTGTTTCAAATTATACTCGTCACCACTTGACGAAATCGAAATTTAAAGGTGAACGAAGATGGTCTGTCTCGGTTACTCTCGTCTTTACATCGTCTTTTGTTGATTAAGAAGTTGTGATCATCTGCTTTACCTAACCAAATTTTTTCCGTATAATTTATCTTTCTGGTTATATATAAGGACATGGGTTATTATTTCGTTTTATAAAATCCACACGAGATAGCAAAGTATAAATATTGAAAATATTCTAACCACAAAATTTAAATATACAAAAATTGTGATGACGCTGAAAATATAAGAATGTCTACGTGTTTCACCATCTGGATCTCATAGGGTCATAGGTTGTAAATCATTACAAAATTTATTGTTTTCGCGTATCCAACGAAAATTTATGAGAGTAGAAAATGCATCGAGATGATTTATAATATATTATAAAGATTATTGGGGGGCAACCCGAACAAATTTATAAAAGTGTAAATTTGTTTACTGTAAACATTTACATTATGAATAAGAGTTATATTTATAATACTTATTTTTTTAAAAAAATAAGTATTATAAGTGAGGTTGTGGCACTTTATAAAAAATTACTTTGTGCTTTAAAATCTATTTTTAAAAAATATTTGCTACAGATATACGAAGATTGGGTGAACGTCTTGACATTTAAAAATACTTTAAGCGAGAAATTTAAAATGCCAGTACGTTCACCCAGTCTTCGTATATCTGTAGCTAACATTTTTTTAAAAATAGATTATAAAGCATAAACAAATTTAATAAGATCTTTAATTTAATAGGATGATAAAGTATGTAATTTTATTGGTTTACATAGTAATGTATGAATGTAAGTAAATATGAATATTATGATCATGTGACAAATAATTTTACAAATAAGCAAAACAAACAATCTTTAGTCTACTTTGCTGGTTATATATTAGAGAAAATACAAATTAAAAAAATAAATTGCATTGAATGTGACAATTATTTATTTGCAAAATCTTTGTCACGTGACCATGATTTAATTGTATTTAAAGAAATGTTGCCTACAGAACAACATTTAAAATATCCCAGTGAAAATATATATAAATTTCTACATGAATTACATGTAAATTATATGAATATCTCCATAAAAATGGTAGTAAATTAGATGTATACGATAAATTTAAAATATTTTGTTTTGATAATTTAAAAAATAAATATACTTTTAATAATAAACACAATAATTTTGATAAAATTTTGAGTATAACATTACCTTTTCTTTTTCACAAATATTCTGCTGATTTCAATAAAAAATTTAATATCAATTAAAAATCCCTGGGTCACTATAAAAAATTTTAATAATAAATAATATTGAAATTATTAATTATAATTAGTAATTATAATTAGAATTGCATATATAGTTTCATTAAGTGAATTAGAAATATAATCACATACTTTATGTCTACACATCAGCCTAAATATATTATTCATATTATATTGAATTTTAATTTATTTAATAATGTAGTAATTATATGTTGTGTAATAATTTATAATATATATTTTATGAACTATATTAAAGTATATTATGTATAATAATAGTTTTAAGTATTTATTTGTAAATATATATTTGTATTACATTACATTATTGTCAGAGCAGTGTGCATTATTACAAAGAAAAAGTGTATAAACTTATATAAATATTTTTATAAATATATCAATATGGACATATTATTATTGAAAAAATACACGTTCACTTTATGAAATTAAAATTATCTGTTAAAAATGTTTATTATGTTACACAAGACTTATTATTAATAATAGAAAAACAATATATGAAAAAGAAAATAATTTGTAATTTAAAAATGTACATTATTATAAAATATTATACTATGATTATAAAATATATAAACCGATAATATGGCTTTATAAAATAATAAATGTTTATTATTAATAGCAATAAGATAAACAAATGTGTACCAACATACCTAAAATTATTCATCTTCTTTTTCTTCACAAAATCTGTTTCCTCCTTTGTTCATTTTTTGTAACTTAAATTTCTTTTTTGGATTTTAAACACATGAACATAATTCAATTTTTTATTTTTATATACACTCACTGATCGGTGATTACTTTATATAAATTATCATTATTCAATAAAATTAAAACTCAAACAATTTTTGCAAAAATTTTGAATACGGCTTATATTGTGTTGAAGAACAACATCGACACGTGCATCGTATCGCCAGCATCGGCTCACGAAAAAAGTCATCAGTGTGATAGTAAAGTGCAGGGCGCTTAAAATTTTTAGTCGTAGTTGTGGCACGTTTGTCGCCAGTTCTCCCATTCAAAGTTGACTCCCTCTGTGTTTCGAGTACGGGGTTTCTAGCGTTAAAAGCTTTTCTAAAATAAAGGCTCGCTCTGCACCAGGGGGGGGTCAACTGTAATTGGAGAGCGGCGGAAAATATAGCAAACGGGCCACAGACAGGTTGTGATGTAAAGGAAAGTGCCTGCCCCAATATAATTTGAAAATTTATATGTCCCTTTTCGTGTGTCGGTACTGTTAAACCGGTACATGTGTTTACATTCTAGTATTTCAAACGTTTGTAGTCGATAACAGATTTTAAATTTTTAGTTCTTAAAAATTTCTTCATAGAAGAAGATTCAAAATTCATTTAGTCGGGTGCAACGGATATAAATTAATTTCTAAGTAAATATTAATATAAATAAACATACTATTAATTAGTGTTTGATATAAAGTTAGTGTGAATTTTGAAGTGATTTTTATTTTATTAAATAAAAATAAGGAGTGATGCGGATGAGGTTCAATGAGGTCTTTCATAAATCAATATTTATAACATAAATTTCATTGGTAAGTAATTATGTTTAATAGTAAATGTTTTTTTAAAAATAATATTATTTCAATTTTTAAAACAAGATTTTGTACAACTTTTATATAAAATAAACTTTAAAAATGAAATATTGTATTATATTATGTATAATTTTGATTTTATAATAATTCAAACAATATTTTCTTATAGTTTTATTAAAAAATATATAAATATATAAAATTAACTAGTGCTCGAACAAAAATTATACATAATATTATAGAATATTTCATTTTTAAATTATATTTTATTCAAAAGTATTACAAAATATTGTTTGAATTATTTTAAAATCAAAATTATACATAATATTATAGAATATAACATTTTTAAATTATATTTTATATAAAAGTTGTACAAAATCTTGTTTTAAAAATTGAAATAATATTATTTTAAAAAAAAATATATTTTATATATTCATTTATAATAATTACAAATACAGTACAAATTAATTTAAATATAATATTGTATAATATATATATATATATATGTGTGTGTATTTTGTATAAATTAATATATTAAATTGTATAGTTGTATTTTCATGGTGGGAGAAATATGCCCTGTCTCTCTCGCACTTATGACTTCTCTGACAACTTCTGAAAAGTCCGTGGTCCTAACAAAAATTTTTTATAAGTGCTTTACAATATATTGAAAAAAGCGTTCTTCTGTACATATGTAAAGCACGAGGGAATACACTCGTGCTTCGTACATGTAGTGGTAACGTTTTTTTCAATATATTTTAAAGCATTTATAAAATATTTTAGTTCGGGCCACGGACTCTTCTGAGGTCGCTAGTGTTTCTATATGTGCGAGAGAGAAAGACGATATTTCTGCCACCATATTTGTCGCCAATGTTTAACACGGGACCTAGCGTTCTCTTAGTGTCTGTTCTGTGCTCTGCACTGTTTGAAAAGTAAGAAAGAGGAAGAGAACACATACAATTTTGAAGTCTTGATTTTTATAAGAAAATCACTGGCGAGTACAAGCGAAAATCGCGAACGTTAACAATGATATTCTGATCTCCCTTTTTAATTTAAACATTTCTGAGGACTAATGAAAATACGCATATTTTCACTGAGCAGTTTGTATTATCAAAATATTATTATTTATAATACATTGCAATTTAATACATTTTAAAAATTACTACAACATCATAACTTTACCGATAAGTTATTCGAATGATATCTTTATCTGAAATATCTTTTTAAAATTCCTTAATTTCCACATACTGATGTATAAATTTCTTTTTTTAAAATTTGACGGTACTGACAGTGGCAACATTTTCAACCATGTTTATTGAACTTTATATGTTTATTATATATAAAATATTGATGATTTTCATTATATTATTTCATTGATTTATTATTATAATTTTTTGTTTATTATAATTGTGGGACTTTCATAATTTATTCTATATTTAATTAAAATTACATATTATTTTTTAATAAAAAATTAAATAAAATATTTTTTAAATACTTTTATTCACAATATAATTTTTATTGTTCTGTATAAATCATTAAGTACAGCCCATTACTTTTTATATTATAAATTAAAAAGAATTTATTGTTATTTAATATTTATAGTTATCATGTTTGTTTATATATTAATTAAGAAGAATAAAGTGATAAAAATTTTAATAATAGATGTTTAAAAAATGATCTTTTAGAACATAAAAATAACAAAAAATTTTATTTAATTGTATATAAAAGTGTTCTCTATTAAAAATTCTTTGAAAAAATATCGTGTCCATTGTAATATACGAATACACCGATTATTATACTATATTAGTTACAAAACAATTGCATCAAATTAAAATTAACATTTTTATTTATATTAAAATCTAGCAAATAAAATACATCATTTTAATTTCTCATTAAAATTTATACACTATTTTTCATTGATCGAAGATTCACAATTTTAATTCGTCCGAAATCCCTTCAGGTTCTCTACAATCAATATTGTAAAATTCTTTTAACATTTAAGGGGCAATTTTCCATTCCATGGACATGTTATCGAATTGAAATAACATTGGTAATTAGATGTATGCATTTTGTAAACATTGTAATATTTAAACTATAATTCTTATTTTAATTCATGTTTTCAATGTTTACTTACAGTTATGTGTAGTTGAATACTATAAAAAATTTTCAATTTATAATTTTAAATTATTTTGTACTATCATTTACAGATTCTTATTTTGTGAGCATTTATATATTGTATAGAATAAATAGGTGATAATGCGCTTGCGCAAATATTGTAATCACCCCCGACTGCAATCGTAATGTTGCCAAGCGGCGCCACCATCAGTCTACCCATAGAAGTGCTGTGGTTAAGTCGCACTTAATTTTTAACGTGTGGTGTATGTCTTTTAAGATTTATCCGAATGATATTGATTTTGCATCAGTATTGTTGTTGTACACATAATTGTAAAAACTTATGTGGTAGAAAGTATCATAGAATTGTAAAAGTTTGGGCGAATATACAGTAAATTAACATCGTAATTCTTTTTATGCTTTAATAAGAATATTGCAGAAATCTAACACAGTCAGTATATTAAGTTGACTTGTGAACAAGCACGTAAGAATTTATTTCAAACAATCGTGTATATATATATATATATATACATATGTGTGTATGTGTATACGAATATATATAAAGAGAAGGAGAGAAATATATATTAAGTTCAACCAAGCTTCCCACGCATCGTTTGACATCCCCAAAATACAAGCAGCTGCTATTCATTTTATGAAATTTGTACGTAAAAGAACTTTCTCTATTTTATTATTTATATTTTCCTAATCATAATAATAAGTATCAAGAAAATCTGTATTCATTTAATATTTCTTTTTTTGACATTTTCTATTCTATCCGCTTTTATTTGATTTGATTCATTTTTGTGAATTTATCGTAGAATTATCGATATTTACTTTTGTATACAATACAATAATTTGTATGCACGAAGCAGAGTGAAAAAGAGATACCCATAATTCCAGCAAAATGGCCGTTTGTACAATTTGTATGAACTCTAGTCGTATTAGGAGAAATTATATATAATCTTTGAACAAATTATCTTTCGTTATTTACTTTTTTCTTTTTATTTCATTCTTGAGTCATTAAAAAATATTTTAGCAGTTATTTTTGAAATTGTCCATACATGTTTCCTTATTATTTCTACTATATGATTAGTATATTTACTACAAAGATTTATGACTGTCAAAGTATTTCACATTCAGTATTAGAAAATTGCATAAAAAATTTGAAAAAATGATAAAAACTTTCATTGATTCTATTGTATTTTTGAAAAAAAAAACAAAATTTGTTGTAAATAATGGGTATAAATAAATATAATAGGTATATTTTGTCAATTTTATTCACTTATTCTTTTTTTTTCACCTTTGATACATATATAATAATACATTATATTTAAATAAAATTATCTCAATATTGTTATATTTAAAACTATTTAAAATATTTAGGTTAAATTTATAGGTATTTTGAAATATTAAGAAATAACTGATCAGTTTTTTTTTCTTCTATTAATAATTCTATATAAAAATGCAAAGAAAAATATTTGTTATATTAAAATTAAATTAAAAATAACAGTATCTTTAAAAGTATTTAAACAAAAATTTTATTTTAACTTACTATTAAATTCATTAAGTGTTATATGTGTAATGTACTTGAAAAAATGTATTGAATGTATCTAATAATACTAAATAGTGTTTCCGTAAAATTATTTGATTTAATTTGTTTTTTTTTATGTAATATATTTCTATAAAATGTTATATATCCATACATATGTATTATACTTTTAAATTTATATCAATTATTTTTAACAAAATAGTACATTGATTAACACCATTGTTTATTATTTATAATTTATGTAATAAATAATAAATAATTGATCGATACAAAAAAATGTTATAAAAAGTATTTCCTGAGAATAAAATTTTATATTTTTTATTAAAAAGTTTCATTTCAAATTCATATTATCTATTTTTTATTAGTTGTCTATTAATTTATTACATTTTTTATGCAAAATTCTTTTTTAATTTTAAATTAGTTTTGAATTACTAATATGATTAAGTTACTAATATCTGTAAAATATTAGTTTATATCACATAAATAGTATCATATCAATCAAAGTTAATTTTTGAAATCAATTTTTCTTTAAGTATCACATATACAAATTATATATTAAAAAAAAAAAATAGGACATAAATAATAAGATATTTTATTAATATGCATGAGTGCATAATTTATTTCTTATAATATCGTATCTGTTACATTTATATTATTTATGATATATCTCAAGATAATTTTAATATATTTATTTATTGTAAAAATTCTCAAAAGTAATGATCAACATTTAAGCATGTATATTTAAAAAGAAAAAGATTTGTTAAAATAATCATTAAAATATTATTGATAAATTTTTTTTTGATTTTTATATTAAATAATATATATGTGTGTGTGTTTGAACGCGCGTGTGTGTGCACGCGCGTGTGCGTGTGCATGCGTGTGTGTTAACATGATACAATATATATACATATATATATATATATATATATATATATATATATTCAGTTTAAATAATGTACTTGAGTGATTAAAATTTACTTTAATTCACACAAAATTTCTAATAACAACCAAATTAAATCAAAATAATTCAATCATTTAAATTGAGATTTGATTAGATTTATTATTTTTATAATTTACATTAATATAATTAAAATTAAGAGTATATAAAAATACTAATTAAATATTTTAAATTGTAATGTCTTACTAATGCTATTAAGATATAGCTAATTAATAATAAAACTAACATTATTTATTTTATAAAGACCTATAAAAATTGTTACAAATTTTAATTCTTAGTAAAATATCTTTAATTCTATTTGAAGCAAAACAGCAAATTAAATCATTATTGAAACGTTGTTATTATTAAAATAGTTTTAAAGATCAAGAAACAACCCAGTATAAATGAATTGAAATTTAACATGTCAAAAATTAGGATGGTAAAGAAAAGAGATAAGAAACGAAAGTCGATATAGTGTAGGATATCGAAAGAAATATAAATACAATTTAACCAGCACGGAGAGTGTTATACAGAAGGCATCATCCATTGGATAATAAATTATGCTTTAATTGCTTTTGCAACAAAACAAAAAAATCAATATACTCTTTTGAAGAAATCTTTGACTAAAGGATTAGAGTGAGCACCCCTCTTTTATAGAAAAATACTATTGATACTATCTTCAAAGAAAATGGATTACCACATCATAGATTTGCATTTAGAAAATTGAAAATCGAAAAATTTTACTACAATATTTGTGATATTGTAATTTTAATAATTTTATCTTTTTGATTATCGTATTATTTTTGTTTTAATTTTAATTATAAATAATTTCTTATATTACTAATGTTGTTATTTTAATGAGATAATAAAATTAGATATGCAATGTATTACCGATGAATTATTTTTTTTTTAGTTTATTTGATTTAAATTAAAATAATTATAAGAAAATTATAAAAAATATATTATACACTAGATTCAAAAATGTAGAAAAAGAATTGGGTACATGAGATTAGTGTAATTTATACAAACAATGTTAGTGCATAGAGAAATCGCATTACTGTTTTATATTTATAAAACAGTATAATAAAAACAAAAGTAAAAGTTAACTTTGATCAAATATGGTTCACATTTTTTGTAAAAAGAATTTAGTTTTTGAGAGTCTTTCTGACTATGTTATATCTATGTTTGTCTTTTTTGGCCTATGTCTAGTGCATAAAACGACATTACAAAGTATATGTTCGCGAATTGATTTTAATAAATAAGTTGATGGTTTTTGCCATATTTACATTTGTAAATAGCATGAAGTGGGCACGGGCGGGTGTATTTGCGCGTGTGTGTATACTTGCAATTATTATCAATCAGCCACTTTTTGTTAATTTATAAATAATGTGCATATATTTTGGGAGACGTTCAAGTACGATTTCATTTCACATTTATAATTTAAATATTGTAGAATGAACAGGTATTACTCGATTGTATACATGTTATATATTATAGATAATATTTCATTGATATTAATTATACTTAACGTTTCTTTTGTAAGGAAATTTTATGAGAAATGAAAAGTATGTTAAGCATCAAGTAGACAACGTGATACTTGATAATTTTAACGTAAAAGCAATTGATTGCAATTATTATGATTTACAATTATTATTTGTATATTGGCGATTGCTTATGTGAATAAAATTTAATTATAATAGATAAAAAGTTTTTTCCTCGTGCAATTATGTAAGAGATTTTTTATGATGAACAATTCTTATACAAAGTGAATAAAATTCATTAATTATGTGCTTTAGTCGGCTCTCATCTTATTTAATGTTACTTGTGCACGCCCTTTATAAACATTTTAAATTAAAAATAGCTTGACATTTCTACTATAACTTTATATAAAATAATGTTAATGAATATAAGCCCATCTTTATAGTAAGAAATTTGTATTCAATTAAAAATAGTATAAAAAATTTATTGGAATATAGATTATTTATTGTATTTGTTTATAAATATTTATTTATGCAATAGAAAATATTTTTAAATATTAATTTAGCGAAAACTTTTTTTTAATTTAAGAAGTATCTTGAAAAAAGCTTTGAAAAAAATTAAATTTAAATTATCTTTTCAATTTATGTAAAACTATATATATATATATTAAAAAATTAGTGATTTATGAAAAAAAAATTTTTATTTATTCTAGTTAAGTTAGCACATAAAACAAATAATAATATTTATTTTATTTTTTGGTTTTTTTTTAAATTTTATTTTTATGTATTATATAATTTAGTCTCATAAAATAAAAAATATTGTATATTACAATAATTGTAATAAAATTAATAATTATATATATATATATATATATACATATATTTAGACATTTTCGATGGGGGTGCATTGAAGAGACTCACCGCAGTGCCGGTTACTGTTTCGAGTGTTTGCTGACTTTCCACTTCTTACATCCAGGATTGTGTCGGATCACATTTAAGGATCATGAAAATGGTGTTATCTCAACGTCAGAGGGAGGAGTTGTAAGTGTTTTATTCCAATTAAATATTTTTGGAATTTTTATTAACTTCGAGTATACTATCTTATTTAACAATATACATTTTTTACATAAAATAATAACAATGTAAATTTTTTATCAATTTTAAATAATTTATTAAGTTACTTTATTTCATACATAGAATTTTTATTTATTTTTATTACATAGTATATTCTAAATATATAGTATACATGTATTTATTTATAGTAAATTTTATTAGGTATCTATATTAAAAATTTTTATATTTGCTTTATTATATTGTTTAATTCTGTATGTAAAAATGTTTTAATTTAATTATTTAATACATTGAATTAATTTAATACAATTTATAATATTAAATTTTCGAGAAAATATTTGAATTGAAAAATTATTAATATAAATATGAATTAAATAATGTGTTATAATAAATTATAAAATTTAAAAATATGAATTATATTTTAAATAAGTTTTTATTACGTTTTAATAATTTACATAACAGCTTTATATTATGATATTTAGTTTTTTTATTTCTAAAATTTATAGTAATTGATTGATACATAAATTATGTATAGTACATTATTTTAAAACTTTTTTTTATTTTATTACTTAAAAAATTTTATTTAAAACTAATGTTTCAAAAATATTTTCCTAATTTTCTTTTATAGAGCATTGTTCATAAGTATAGAATATACTAGATTAAGAAATTAGGTTACTATACCATATTTTTAATAGTTAAACATAATTACATTATTTTTCTTTTAAAATTATGTCGTACAATTAAAATGATTGTTTTAAACAGATTAGAAATAAATATCAAGTATTATATACATAGCATTCTTTCTATACATAACATTTTTTAGATAATTCAAACGATTTTTGCAAAATGTAAGATACAGGATTTGTTGTGTAACAATTATATTTTTTAAAACCGTTGACAAAACTAAAATCGTCATATGAATTGAACTGAAAATAACTCCGTAAAGTTTCGCAAAAATTAATTAACATTAGTATTACTTCAAAACTAATAATTTCATTAAGCTAAAATTTTGTACAAATAAACTGTATATTAATCACTTTAATTTCCCAAATCTAGAGCTCTAAAGTTAAAAAAATAAAATAGTTAAAAAAATTTTAATTAATTTAAAAATTTACCGTTTTTTGGAAAATTTCTCTGCTTCTAATTTTCCGATTGGCTTATATATAAATGAATTTTTTCCACAATTTTATTAGTTAAAAATCTTTTATTGACACCAGTGTAAAAATTAGCACTTCATTTTATAATAAAAAAAATAAAACAACATATTTTTTCTTTAAAATTGTTAATAAAAAAAAACCTGAATTAGTGTGAGTGGCATTTTAGAAATTAAGAACCTACTGATTTTTTTACGAATTTTGATATATATAGTATTAACTACTTTTTTTTTGTGACAAAAAAAGTGCTCTATTGCTTGGTCTAAAATAATTATATCTATATTATTATATTATTATTCTCCTTATAATTTTTTGAAATTAATTAAATAAATAGAATTTTTTAAGTGTTACAATAATATTATTTCTACATTTTTATATGGAAAAAATGAATGTTTAAATATTTTTAAATATATTCTTCAATTTAATTTAATAAAAATAATTGTAAAATAAATCTTTAATACAATCAACTTTCTTTTTATTATGATTTTGTATATACTTAATTTTTAATGTACTTTGTATGTTAATAGTTAAATAAAATTGCAAATCTAAATTAATGAATTTATTAATATTATGATTCCAATATTAAGAAAGTACATTTTATGAAATATTTAAGTTTAATCAATAATTGAATTAATATTTTTAAGATTTGGCTATAATAAATCTCGTGTATATAGGTGTATGATAATTAAGATCGCCACATAGCGTTTGTTTCACTGTTGAAAAAAATAATAATAAATGAGAGGGAATATTTAAACGTAAATTGTTAGCCATAGAGATGTGGGTGTATAGTTAACTCTCATTATAGATTTATTTAATTATGTATTATTTCTTATGAGGATAAGTAAAATATAAATCTTTTTTTTTTTGCTTACATTAATGAAAAAAAATAATTTGATTCGACAGTTGTAATTTAAGAATAATATTGAATGCATTCTAAAATGCGTATTGTTTTAATTTTTATTTATTACAAAAGGGTAAGGATATATTGTTATAAGGTTACAAAAATCCTAAAATAATCATAATAATAGTAGAAAAGGAAAGAGATCGAAAAATTTATGAATACCGTGGGATAAAATATAATTTTACTCCAGTATTTTTTTTTTAATAGTAAATAAATTAGAGGATTTTTAAATAGATTTATTTATCAGGTAATTATTTCATTAAGGAATTAAAAAAGCAACCCTTGAAATTTAATATGTAATGGTTGCGTATGACGCAGTTTTCTAATTATAACTCCTAATAGGTACAGCGTTTGTTGCAACGTCCAGGTTAGACAAAATCAAGACATTTCACGAGCAAGCGCAGTTTGAGTAATCAATAATATATTCGCATATGTTTGTTGAAATCTTATGATAATGCCAAAAATTTAAGAAAAATAAAAAACAATTTCGTTATTATAAAAGTCGAAATTATTATTAAATTATTTATTTTTAATAATATACATCGAAATTTACATTGAATATATATCGGTGCTAAGTATTTTTTAGTTTATTGAGAACTTTTCTATTACTCTGTAAACATCAGTCACTTCATCAACACTTTTTATTCATTGAATATGTATCTATTGATGCTAATTTAAATTAAATATTTAAGCTTATAATTGCATTTAAATAATTTGTTTGTGTTTTTTTTTATAATGCAATGAATTCGTTCCTTTAAAATTGTATAAATTGTCTAGTATAACAAAAATTTATACAAATGAAAATCTTAGGCTATGTTCAAAATTTAGTTGACTGTTTTTTTTACACATAAATCAAAATTCATATAAATATTTAATTGAAAAAATCCATCCTCTTTTATTATTTAAAATATTACAATAATTTTTAATTCAATAAATTATCTATCTAATTAGGTTTTTAGTTGTTCCATTAAAGCAATAAATTAAATTAATAAATTAATATACTAAACCATTTGATATTGTTTTCAAACAAATTATGTAAAATTTGAAGTAGTTGTTTTTATTTTTTGATATAAATATTTTTAGCTTTTAAACAAAGCTTGATTAAAATAAATTAATGATGTCTTAATTGTACAATATGTATTTGCTTTCATTTCGAATATTTACAAGTTATTACTAATGCTGTTAATTTTCTTAATTAATAAAAATAGAAAATATGAATGTTTCTAGATGAAAATTTAGAAATCACTATTTAATGATATATGATGTCTAAGTGCTTTATATACTTAACTAAAAAATTAAATTAATTTTACAAAAAGAAAATGTATTTTGTTGGATTCGCATTTTAATGTTTGGCTAAAATTTAAGTTGAAACAAATTTAATGTTCAAGTCAATTTTATATATTTACTCATTTAACGAAATTTATTTATAATAATAAAAGATACTTTCGATTTAATAAAAGGTTTAAAAAATTATTATTAACATTATTATTATTATTATAAAAATATAATAATAATAATAATAATAAATTATAATTATTATAAAAATTATTTATAACGGTTTTATTTTATTTTTAAATTAACTTTTTATAATTACAATAAATAATTGAATTGAAACTTAACAAAATAATTTTAACAAAAGAAATTTAACAAAATATGTATAAAGTATTGTTTTTATTAATAATATAATAATAATATAGATGTACAAAGAATAAAAGAGAATTTTAATATTCTAATAGCAGAAAATACCTTAAATAGCTATGGTAAATTAAAATAGTTGGTTTCATTGATTAAAAAAAAAAATTAATTTTAAGACCTTGTAATTATCATGTATAAGTATGAATACATTCATATTAGAATAAAAGAGAAAAATAGTAATATTGATTATAAAGTATCGTTTTAAATTTTTACAAGCAGTGGGCTGAATCTAAAAATTGACCTTGGCTTTTTGCAGACACATAAGCTTTTTTGCGAACTTTAATACTTCTCTTAAAGTGAGTATTAAAGTGTACAAAATTGATTTTAAGTCATCCCAATAATATTTTCATACACATATCACGAATCCCAATAAACATTATAAAAACGCTAAAAATATTAAAAGCATTTTGGTCTTCCTACAATATTTATGAGTAGTTAATAGTTATGAAAAACAAGCAATGGTTTATTCAAAACATTAATTAGAATATTTATACATAAATTATTTAATTATGTACTTATAACAAGTGGTCATTAATCGCGATGTTTCAAATAATATTTAATCTCATGTGCCTATACAGGATGCACAATAAGTTGATTAATTGTATACATTTACTAGCGTTTACATATATTTTTCTTTGATATAATTAACTAGAAGTTGCAGATTTTCAATTGCACAAGTAAGAAAACTAAGACAATAAAAAAACTTTAAAAATTCATACAAAATATTCATTTAAAACAAAGATTTATGATATTCAGGCATATTCAGTAATGTACAAAATTTTACTTGAAAAAATTTTTTGAACATATTTTTATTCAAATTATATGCTTATACATGATCTGTCCGAAAACTAAAGCCAATTTATTATTTGTGAAATCATTGGTCGTGGTGATTTGGGAGAGGTCTTAAAATGTGTGGGGGAGTTTTTTTCTATTTGTTTCTCTTTTTCTATCATTAGGAGAGGCAGAACTTTATTTTGCGCAAAGCGTGTTTGTAAAACTTGTAATTCGATGCAATGGACCGCTTAGTGGAATAGAGTTACGTGATAAAATAAAAAAAGAACAAATAGAAAAAACTCCCCCACACATTTTAAGACTTCTTCCACATCGTTACGACCAATAGCAACTTCAAAAAAAATAAATTGGTTTTATTTTCCGGATAGACCCTGTATAATATTATTTAAAGAATTAATATTTATTATAATAAATATATGTAAAATAGATTATATTTTTTTTACACAAGAAAAAAAGAAAATTGAATATTAATTTTTCAAGTTTATAGGAAAAATATGATTAGAAAATTTTTATAAAAATAAAAAAATATATAAATTGAGTAAAATTTATGTTAGTGGTTAATTAAGAGTGAAACTAAAATTAAAACTAGAATGATTCAATGTATAAGTGCATAATAGTAAGGATACACGTTATATTACCTGAATTATAATTTAAAATCAAATTTTCAAATGTAAAAATGTCGTTATTGTAAAGACGAAAACAATGTAATTCGTTCATTATAAAAAATCATTTGTATAAATAAAATATTAAATACAAAAAAGCTTTTACGATTCATAAATAAGAACGTGATAATTTAAAAAATTAAAATATAGGACTGGTCTAACACTAACTTAAATACTTTGTGCTGACGAAGTAAATTACATAAGCGCATATTATGTAATAAGAAAGGTATGAAGCTATATTTGAAGATATAGTACTAGCATAATTGCTTCCAAAATATTTCTCTATAGAAATTAGAGATATTTCAAAATCTTGTTTATTCACGCAACAAATATTTAACATATCGTTTTTTGAGGGTTAATTTTACGGGATAAATTTTGTGTTGTTTTCAAGAAAATAGATATCAAGAGTATTACAACATTGTAATAAATTTATATCGATATTAGCATTTCTCACAAAATGTTTTGGAAAAGTAAAAAAAGAAGAAAATCACGCTTAACTCCGGCAATGGCACATTCTAACCAAAATGCGAAAATCATGTTGATGTTGAACTTTAATCGATAAAATTTTGGAAGATGAGCGTAATATCTGAAAGTATTATAGAAATATGCTAACCCTGACAATAAACCGTCACCTTCATTTTTTATCTTTACAAAGTATTTTGCAGAATCCGGTGTGAAAATTTTCTTCAGTTACATTGTAGTATTAATTTGATACCATCGAAGTTTTCTTTGTGTCCGAAAATTAAAAAAATACTTCCATTTCAATATATTTCTTAAATCACATTGACTTGAATCATTTATTGTATCTAATATTGTTATATTATGTCTAATTTTAAGTATTCCTAAATAGGTTATTATTAAGAGCAAGATGGCTTCGGCTTTTTGCTATTCTGTTTTGCTCTCGACTTTCTTCCTCGTGAACATCCAATAGGCGACGATCAATGCGTCGCAGATCGATAATTCATCGACCTGTGCACCCACGCCGTTGTCCCCAGCTACGCGGCTCTCAACGACGCCACGCCACTTAAGCTTGTCTACTTGGCTACACCACGTACTTGCCTTTTTGTATCAATCTACGGTTTCTCCTATTTTTACAATATATATATGTATATTAATATCGAGTGTTGTGCAAATACATAGTGTTTAAATTGAAGATCTAAAGTGTTTTATTCAAAAACCAAAACCCTCGGAATGATTTGCCGGCCATGCTTCTTGTGTTACAAACAAAAACTCTATCAGTAATTTACAGTGTATAAATACGAATACAAAACAAATCGATAACCGAAGAGAATCGTCTCTCTAGGAGAAAGGATTATTACCGTTTCTCCGATCCCAGTTGGGGCCAAGTACAACACGATCGAGAAGATACCATTTTGCAAAGTTCATACAATCGGTCTTCCTGATTGAAGTTCCCGCATCCTTACGCCATCAAGACTCTTGAGATTTAGTTATACTATCATGAACTCCTGTAATAACAACACAATAAAAAAAGGAGTAGTAAAGCACACATGTTTACTCTTTTGTAAATTACCCAATTTTTATCAAAACCTAACTATCGCATACTAATTTTTATCAAACTTTACTTTATACATTAAACTTAGTTTCGCGTCGAAGACCATTTTAGTTCAAACTGGTAGACTAGAGCCATCTCAGCTCAATTCATAATTTAAGCTTATGTAAAGGCATCGAGCCTTTATGGTCTGAGTGTAACCAAATGTTCTTGCATAATAATAACAATAACAACAATAATTATAATAATAATAACCCTTCACGATTACTCGCACTAACTTTCTTTTTTTCTGCTCACAACATATTCAATACCAGTCATCATCGTGCCACATACACAAAAAACATTCAAATCATGTTTTCTATGCATTAATGTCATCTTACTTCTGAGATGTAAGCTTATAAAAATCAGAGTCACCACGAAGGATTAAAGAATCGATATCAAAGCCTTGTATTAATTTTTCGATATTTTTTTCTTTATTGCGTGAAACAGTAAAAAAACAGAAAAGTATAAAACCAATATCGTTATTCAACTGCATATTATCGTCCAGAGCAGATCCTACTGAACTGTCTTTCACTATGAAGAGGGGGGGGGGGTTCTTACGGACGGTCACACCAATGGCTAGCAGCCGTCACTGTAAGCCAATCGTCCTTCCTGGTAAAAGGTTACTATTTGCTAGATTCGAATTGGGGCCAGGTATGGGACAAATAGGAAGGATATCGCTTTGCAGGGCGCTTCTACACTAATGAAAATGTTTGGAATCTAAGATTTAGTATTTAATTTGATAATCTACTCATTTTTTTGTTATATATTTTTATATATCTAATAATGATACGTTCGTTTTTTTTTTTTTTAAATCTTTTATGTGTTTTTCTTATTAAACATTTTTTTCTCAAATTATTTTCATAATTTAATGATTTAACAAAAAAAAAATATTATTAGCGACACAGCTTTTTCAAATATTTTTTTTATTATAAATTCTAAATAACAATAACAATAACTTTAAAAATAAAACATTCATGAAATAGAAATTTCAATTTAAAATTATAATATAGAAATATTATTTACGCACCATAAAATTTTATATGAACCCTTCAATATAAATCATAAATTCATAACTTGTTTAAAGTAATTCTTTATCTTGTTGATACATTTACAAAAAAAATTAAAAATTTAAAAATAATTGATTAGAAGCAAAAATTATTTGATTAAAAATAATGAAATAATAATAAATAATTACAATAAAAAAATAAAATTCATAATAAAAATTAATGATAATATTTATCATAAATAAAAATAAAAATATTTAACGTGCAAAATTAAAGTCTTTATAGTTTTGGAAATAGATAATATGTCGAATCAATATATAATAAAATCAACAAATAATTTATTTATATTTATTTAAATATTTCTTACTAATTGATAATTGTAAATATTCCTTATAATAAATATTTGTGTTTTTTTTTGTCACAGAAATAAGGCGATCGCTGATTACCTTAGTGCAAATGGGTATCAAGATGCTCTTGAGGCATTCAAGAAGGAGGCTGACATGCCAGGTGAAGTCGAGCGTAAATATGGCGGACTTCTAGAAAAAAAATGGACTTCAGTGATACGTTTACAAAAAAAGGTAAATAGTTTGGATATAATAAATATTTTTAATTAGAAAATAGCCAGGTGTAAGAATAAGTTCTTTTGAATTAAAAAATATTACAACTGAAGAATGGAAATTTAATATTATCTCAATTTTAATAATAAAAATATTAAATTGTTAATATGTAACCAAATTCACTCCTATTATCCCATACAGATATTTTTACACAGATTTTCGAATGTTCACTAAAATGATGGAATCGTGAAGATACAAAATATAAATTAATATTATTATTTAACAGTACATGCTTTACATTGTTGTAACATTATCTGAAACCAGTAATTACCTTAATTCAAATATTTCATTTTTTTATACCTACAAAATTATTAGCACTGTAGTTCTGTATTTTTTTTTTTTTTTTTTTTTTTGTCAGATTTTATTTACAAAAAAATTGTTTTATTATCTTTAAACAAATTTTTATTGTTAAGTTCGTCAATGGTTACAATAACAAGGTACACTATCGATACGGAAAAAAAAACAACATTCATTCATTCTATTTAATATCTTTTTTTTTTATTTATAATAAAGGGACTGCAGTATTCTGTATCTTCATTTAATAATGTGGATATATAAAAAGGAAGTTATATATACCATATGCAATAATTTATGATTGAACTCATAATATTGTTTGCATTTAGCAGCTAATATTTTAATTTCATATAATTTAGTGTTGATAAAAATCCTGAATAACAATATTCAATAATTAATTTTATAGTACATTACAAGCGCAGAAGTTAAACTGAATATTAATACAAAAAAAATTATAGAAATATTTATTTGAATTCCGATGCGTAAATCTTCATCCTTAAAATGGATTAAGTTTTTTTTTAATTAATTTTTTAATTCGCCTTTATGAATGTTTTTATTTTATTATTAAATGAACTTAATTATATTAACTTAATTTATGTATGATTTTGTAACATCATATCATGTTAAATTACTACTGACTACAAGACTTAGTATCAAACATTCCCACTAATCTTAAATGTTGCGATATAAGAAATTGTAATAAACGATTTACAGAAACAATTGTCGAAAATACCTTAAATATATTTAGTTTTTGTACTGTATTTATTATTTGAACTTTAATCTAAATTTGACAAATTTCAATTTTCCTTTGGTAACTTGCATTAATAACAAGATAATTTATCCAAGCTAAGCTTGTTAACCATACTTCATTTTCTAAAAATTAATGGTAAGTATATACATGTTATAAAATCAACAAGCTTGTTCTAACTAGCAATATGATGCAAGTTTTTGTAATTTTAATTGGGAGTATCTCTGTCACTCTATTAGTAATACATATTATCAATAAATTTGTTGATATTCTTATCAAATTTAATATTATTGTCGAATTTAGCCAAAGATATATTTTATCAAATCTTATTTTTAAGGAATATAAAATTAAACGTATAACAAAAATTACGAAGAGTAATTGCATACAACTTTAAACTTAGTAACGATGTAGTAGACTTATTAGATATTTGGTAGCAGCTATACTTAATTTTATACAGATTAAAATCTTAAAGAATTCATTATTATCATTATTTGTTCTTATATAAAAACAAACACTATATTGGCTTATACGGACTACGCAAAAGTAATTAAATTATATATATTTATATTTTTAAAAGAATACATTGTATTTAATTTAAAATTGGCTTAATAAATATAATTCATATTTCAATTTTTCATATTGGCAATTAAGTAACTAAATGATTAAATCACCCTATAATATTTTTGTCTTTCGATAGCTTCAGCTTTATAAGTTTTGAATTAATTAAGCAGATCCGAGGAAACTTATTGGATCAGATAATCGTAACATCTAAAATAAAATATTTTTTTTTACTTTTACAATTTTTTATCAAGTGGATTGTTCGGGACTCCTCTCAAATTTACTTTTTGTAAATTCGAGATGAGTCCCTCGCAGGTTTACCCTCAAGGTTTACATCGGCCGATGATCGTAAATCATCGAGGAAAAATATTAGATGACCTCTCGAAAGAGCTTTCCTACGCCGCCTAATCTCAAATTTATAACAGGAAAACTTGTGCTGAGAGGAGGATTTTCCGTGAGGATTTTGTCTGCAATACTGAACGACGATGCGATTTTTGTGCAGCATTTTCGTGCATTGGTTGTGTCAGCGATTTCATTTTAGTCGGCTTTGTTATATTTTGCTGTAGAACGATTATTGGCTGCTATAGAAACACTTTGCCGGTTTTGCGTTTATATCGAACTGTGTGATATTGTGAGCGCTGTGTGTGTGTATCTTCTAACCCGATCCTTAAGTGCGGAGAAAGAGAAGTGCGAATTGATGGTTAGCGGAGCCGTCGGGAAGGTGGCGACTCATCATATTCTGTTTTTTGTAATGAAGCACCTAGTGGAAAGTGGCGCACCCCACGTGGGAGTTGCTATTAAACCAAGAATCACGACAGGCTTTCTCCCCCCCCTCCCCATAAAATTATATAATAAGAAATTGTAATATAACTCTCGTTCATTTCTTTTCCGATCTCTTTCTTCAATCTGTCCAAGGAAAATTTATTACATGAATAATCAAATTATTGCTTGAATTTCACACTGTTCCAAAAAATTTTATATGAGGATATAAAGAAAAAATTTTTTAAATTGTTAGATTCGTTTTAAAAATCTATTTATTTCATTTACATTTACAGCTCTCTTGTATAATATTAAAAATCGAATCGAATTAATATTACTATTTAAATCCATCGTCTTATATTCTCAATTAAAATCCGTAGTAGGTACCATTATGCAGTTCTCGTTTTGTTCTTCTTTAGTTCCTTTGAATACGTTTACAATCATATGAATAAATATAAAAGTCTTTTTCTTTTTTAACTTATAATATTCATTATTTATTTTATTATAATATTTAAGCAAAACACTATATTACAGCAATTGTGGTAGTGGAGCTTCACTTTAAAGAAAGACAAGGAAAATCCCATATTTGTCTAACTTTGCAATCAACAAATTATTATTTACTGTTTTTATGAAATTAACAATCATTAATTATAATAATGTAAATGTAACTTTATTTCCCAAAATATTTAATATCAAAATACATTGGTGTATTGTCGTTATAATAACAGTAAAAATAACTTCATTTATAGATTATAATAATTATTAGTTTAATAATTTATTCATCAGTTTAATAGATGTGAAATTTTTTGAAAATTTATATTATTAAAAAACATAAAATTAATTTATTTGATATTTTAAACTTTCCATTATTTAATTGAAATTGTTTAAAAGTATAGTTTTACTGATTTATTTATTAGTTATATTTAGTATAATGACAAATACATTTTAAAAACTTTGATAAATTATTTAGCTTATAATCTTTTACAAGTAGCATGATTATTGGTAAAATTTATTTTCTATTAAAAACTATACTTGATAATATTTTTTATATATCAGTGAGAATCATCACTTTATTTATCTTTTGTAATCTTCATTCATAATTGTTTATAATAACTAAATAAAAATTACTAGTTTTTGTTTAAAAAGTTCACTTCTTATTGTTTATAATTGTTTTGGCTACGTATCTATTTAATTAAAGACACAAACATCAACTCTGTTTTGAAGATCTGTATTGTTTAATTGTAACATTAATTAATACTAATTCACTGCACAATACTATGAGATGTTTATGGTCCGATACGTAGGATAGTATTTTTACTAGATATTTCTTCTGTTTAAAAGAAAGTAAGATTTCTTTGTTAAATTCAAGAAACAAAACGCTCTAGCTAAGGATTCACAAGAAATAATAAATATACAAAATATTAAAAGAATTCTTCAATTATCTCATCACACTCCAATGAGAGTCAACCAGAAATAAATTGCAGAAATGTTTCTATTCAAGTAATTCTAATTCTATTCAACATGAATAAAACTATAAAAAAATAAAATTAATATTTAAAATTCTCCATATTACAACCAACAATAATATGTAATGGGAAACTTAAAATTTATTTTGCAATATAAACATTTGTTGTGTATAATGACGAAAAAATCTAGCACCGATTCGTAACAACAAGCATTGATATTTTTCCGTATTGAAATTAGTTAATAAACTTTGAATTCATAATAATTATTGTGCAGTAATTTATAAAAATTTATATGTGCTTATTAAATTAAAATTAAATTTTATTTTATAATTTTATACAGAATTTTTTTTTTTTTATTTAAGGGATTTAAATAGTTCTGATAATGAAGCATCAACTTTTTTCAGGTTTGGTTAATATATTATCCGAATAAAGATATACTTAAATATTAAAGTTGAATGAAGCATATTTATGAAATGATAATATTATAAAAATTTAATTTTATAACATAAAGATCATTAATCAAAATATTAGACGGGTTTTTCTGAAAGCTAAATTTTCCAAAATAGCTACCATTTATCTTAAAATAAATTATCTGATTAATTTTTATTTTGAAAAAATATTCAAAACACTTTTTTACCGCGAGCTATTATTTTTTTGACATTACAAAAATTTTAATCTAGCTTATAAAAAAACGAGCGTTTTTTTCAAACAATACAAATTCTGATTTATGGTACATAAAATCTTATCTAGTTTATTTGTTAAAAAAATTTTTTTTGTATATGCAACTACGAAACTCTACAATCGTAACTGTTTTACAACTTTTTATTGGCCTTCATAGTGTACCATTTATTTTGTTTGTAAAAAAATTTTTTTATTTGAGATTTTTATAATGAATTAGATATATAGTACTTAAATATACTCCAGTACATTTAAGTAATAATTTATTTTTACTTCCTTAGAAAATTAATTTTATAATATTAAATTATAGGAGCGAAGTGAAGTAAAAATTATTTAAATATACTATTTTTTATAGATTTATATTTCATTAGTATTTTTAAATAATGAATGTCATAGATATATTAATTTTATTAAAATTACTACAATTACATAATTAATTGTAAAAAAAAATAATCATTGTGTATTTTATTTATATCTTTTAAATGAATTTGTAGAAATAGTTACTAATTTTAAACTTCATAGAGCTGTATATTAATAATTATAAATAACGAAAAAAATTAAGAGATCATTAAATTTTAATTTTACTGTTCGTCTGGTATTTTAATAATGCCATAAAAATATAATGTTTATTTATTTTTAATTTTTTTAAATAATTCATTGATTTAAGGTTTTCCATGTAGTAATATATTTTATATTTATGTTATAGGTAATGGAATTAGAATCGAAACTATCAGAGGCTGAAAAGGAGTTCATTGAAGGTGCTCCTACGAGATGTAAACGATCTCCATCTGATTGGATACCCCGACCACCAGAAAAATTTTGCCTTACCGGTCATAGAGCTACAATTAATAGAGTTATTTTTCATCCTGTATTTAGTCTTGTTGTGAGTGCTAGTGAAGATGCCACCATAAAGGTACACAGATTGTTTTCTTTTTCTTGGAAAAAATAAAAAAATAAAATCATTTTTTAGTTTTCATACTTTTTAAATTTCATATAAAAAAAATTTTTTTTTTTTAATTATTCGTAATGATTTTTCTAATTATCTTCCTTAAATTTGTAAAAAATATTTTACTAATTATCCTAGGTGTGGGATTTTGAAAGTGGTGATTTTGAACGAACATTAAAGGGTCATACGGACAGTGTACAAGATATAATGTTCGATACTACTGGAAAATTGCTTGTGTCTTGTAGTTCAGATATGTCCATAAAACTTTGGGATTTTCAACAGTCGTTCTCTTGTATAAAAACAATGCACGGTCATGATCACAATGTAAGCTCGGTGACTTTCGTACCTCAAGGTGATTTTATAGTAAGTGCTTCACGTGATAAAACAATCAAGATTTGGGAAGTTGCAACGGGATACTGTATTAAAACCCTCATTGGTCACAGAGAATGGGTGAGGATGGCAAGAATAAGTCCGTGTGGAGAACTTATCGCCAGTTGCTCTAACGACCAAACCGTACGAGTATGGAATATTGCTAGCAAAGAAACCAAGGTATATGTTGTCTATTAATTAACCCTTGCTTTAGATTTACAAATTTAAATATATTCAAATTATCAATAGATCAATAATATTACAATGATTTTTTATATTATAAGATATATTCGTTAATAAATGAGTTATTCATTTAATATTAATATAGTATGTGAACAAAATTACATTTCATTTAAATAAAACATTATTTAAATATTAATATTATATATTGTAAAAGAAGAAAAAAACTTATAAAATATTATAAATTATTGTAATAGAGCCTAAAACTCTTATATAGTTGATTTTTATAAGAAAAAAAAGTAGATCGGGTTTTCCTTTACAATAGTTTTGAAAAATTTTTTAAATGTTTCAATCAAGCCCAAATTCTGTACTAGCGTGAAAGACCAAACCACATGCATTTCTTACATATGTAAATTATTATTTTTTATTATAACAAATATTTTATCAATCTTAGTATACTTTTTATTCTTTGATATTTTTTAGCTCGAATAGTTTGTAATATCAAAAACGAAAGTTGATAAACACGTTTTAAATATTTTTACTATTAATAAATCAAATGTAATAAAAATTTTGAAAAGACTAGAATATAGATGTATTAATTTTAAATCAATTTTAATTTAATAGTCATTCTCTTATTTAATATCAATTTTTATAAAAGACGAATACTTATTAAAGAATGATATTCCTTTTTATTTACAGGTGGAATTAAGGGATCATGACCACGTGGTGGAATGTATTGCATGGGCACCAGATTGCGCGCGAGCAGCTATAAATGCGGCGTCAGGTACAGATAACAAGGGTGCCCATGAAGGTCCATTCCTAGCTTCAGGTTCCCGGGATAAAACAGTCCGTGTTTGGGATGTCGGTAGCGGTGTCTGCCTATTCACTCTATTAGGTCACGATAATTGGGTTAGAGGCATTGTTTTCCATCCAAGCGGCAAATTCATCGTCACTGCATCTGATGATAAAACATTGCGAGTATGGGATACACGCAATAAACGAAATATGAAAACACTCGAGGCACATGCTCACTTTTGCACTTCAGTTGGTCAGCATTGCTTTTTTAAATTATTATTCATTAATGTACATTATAATGATTATTAAAAATATTATGTGTTGGTGTAATACTTAACATTCTCAAAAATTAAAAAAATGCTTCATTTTAGTATTGATCAGTTTTATTATTAAATTAATAACATTTTAAATAAAATTAAATGTTGAAGAAAAAAATTATAAAAATTTTTATACATTTTAAATTAAAACTCAAATCTATATATCTTTTTTAATTAAAAATAACAATCTTTCATTGTTCTTATTTTTTAAATTTTAATTTTAATCTAAACATACATCCATCAATAACAAAATTAAAGAATATTAATTTTTATTAATGAATCATATAAGTACATTAATATATTTTTACCCGAAATTTTATTATCTTTATTCAAATTTTTATGTAGTTTGGAACATAAATTATTTTAGTCCTAAACTAATAATCAATTGCAAATAAAAACAAATACTATATTTTATTTAATAATAATTACCAGAAGAAAATTTTATTATTATTATAAAAAATTTATATTAATGTATTTAAGTAAATGTATTATTTAAATAAATGATTATAAACATTTATTAATGATAATGTATGTATTTCACAGATTTCCATAGGAATCATCCGTTCGTGGTAACTGGCAGCGTAGACCAGACAGCGAAAATCTGGGAATGTCGCTAGTCATCGAAATTTTATCAATTTTTTGATGTATGAAGTAAAATGCAAAGTAAATAATTTTTTTAGGAATATGGATCGAGAATAATATATCATGTTACCGATTTAATAACAAAAATGGCTGAATGAGTAGGCTGTTACAAAAACAATCGTATATACAGTTATCATAATTATTATAAACATTCACATATGAATAAGAGTTCTATACTTAATTTATAATAAAGTATAATTAGTAATTAATATTATACATGTATCGTTGAAGGCATTGATCTATAATCAATATACAAAAAATATGAGCCACCAAGACATAGAGAGAGAAAGAGAGGGAGAAAAAGAGTGAGCGAATGAAAAAGAGAAAATGTGAAAGAGAAAGAAAAGCGAATGGACAAGAGAGATAGATAGATAGATAGATAGAGAGAGAGAGAGAGAGAGAGAGAGAGAAATCTCGCACTAGGTTTAGCTTAGAAGTTTTGGCAGTGTTTTTAAAAGTAAAGAAATATAAATACACATCTTTATGTAAAAAAAATTATGTTACAATACTAATTTTTTCTGGAAATTATTTTTTATTTAAATTTTATCTTTATCTTTTTTTTTATTTGAACTCTTACTTAAAATATACTTTAAATAATTTTCAAAAAATTAATCAAATTGATGTTACTGATATTGACAAAAGGCAAATTATAAATTTTATGAAAATTATTTTCTGTAGAAGCTAATTAAAAGGACATTATTGAATTTAATGTAATGTAATTCAGTAAAGGTGACACTGGTTTGTGTAAAATTGTAGGCAAACAATGTATCGAGTATATTATAAAAAATATTTTGTTTTATTGTTAATTAATGTGAGTGCAATTTTAAAATATTTTACAAGTATATATTTAATAATACATCATAATTTAATTCATTTCCGAAATTGTGTTTAGTTTGAAAAAAATTGTAAACTTTTTTTGATTTGTTCTATTTATAAACTATTGATATAAGTATTAAACCATGTAATATACACGATACATAATGAAGAAAAGTGCAAGAAAAAATACAGATACGATATATGTATATATTTGCATATAATATGTATTGTAATAATACCTTATAACCAACACTGGTGAAAAATATCATGTGCTAGATTTCAAAGCTATTGATAGTATAAAAAAAGTAATAATGTGACATTTTTTCTAAATATAAGTTTGACATCAGAAAAAGTTTTAACTTTTTTATTTGATGTGGGCTTGATTACCCTTTGTCAAAAACTATTTATATTATTTCTCTTTTTAAGCAGTTCATATTTAATAAGAAATATGTTTAATAAAGAGAAAAATAATCGAGCACAAGTATATATTTTATTCCAAATTAAAAGATGTAATTTCTCTTTCATAATCTTTTGTTAAATTCAGTTTGTTAATTTAAAATAAAATACAATACAATGTAGAATAAAAAACAAGCATTTGGTATTTGATTAACATGCTTTAAAACAAACAAAAAAAATTATTAATATAAAAGTAATAATTGTAATAATTATATCCTATAAAAAGCAATTAAATATTTAATGTGAATGCAAACATATTAGTAAAATGAAAGTAAGATGAAATTCATTTACTGTAATACTCATATGAAAAAATCATTACTTGGCATTTTATTTAAAGAAAATTAAAAAGTAAGATGATCAATACACTATTTAAATAATCGAATAGTTTAATATAAACACTTTATTATAAAAATTAATAACAAAATTGCAAATTTTGAGAGAAAGTTAAATATTTTGGAAATTTATTTATTGCATGTATTAAATTAAAGTAAATGTACGTAAATAAATATTGATAATTTTCGGAATAATTTTCTTTATGATTTCATTTTCTTTAACATATTAATACAAAACAAGATATAAATAAAAATAGATTTACACATAATAAGAAATTTAAATACATAAAAATCTTACTATGCAAAATAATTTTACTTAAATTAACACAAAATGAAGATCAACATTTATATTGCACATTATTTATATTATAGCTTATGCCTTTTTCAAATCAAATTGAAATTGTAAAAAAGAAATTGCAAAATCGAAAAAGAGTATTTTAACATAAGTATAGTTTTTACATAATTATAAAGTATAGAAATGAAACCTTAGACTGATGTGGTACTAATTTATTTTAATAAATAATAAATTGGAGATATCCATTTTTGGTTATATTTAAAACTATGTTACTTTATTTACATGTAAAAAATCAATATATATTGTATATTTATGTTTATTTCTTTCTATTTGTATTATATATATGATTGAAATGTCACAAATCTGAAACTGGAATTTGTTTGATTTTAGGATTTATAACTGGAAACCCATAGAGTCATATAAATGAGAACTAATTTTAAAAAAATTTAAATAGTTGCTTTTTTCTAGCTATTACACTTTATATATTTTTTGTAGCTTTTGCTTTTTTTGAATTTTTTGTTTTTAGCAAGAGCTAAATTAATAATGAGAAAAATATTATTCATGATTTGTAATACATACAAAAAAAAAATATTTACCAATAAAATAAAATAAAAATCATTGCTACTGTGGAAATATAATTAAAACCTAGATCTTAAATTACCATAAGTAAATGTTTTTCTTTTTAATATTTATAAGTTTACAATTTATAATTTATCTAATTTTATGAAATGTATTTATCAGTGCATGTTTAAAAATTTTATTAATTTTTTAAATTAAATTCTTAGAAATTTAAAAATAATATTAATTTAATATTCTCTTAATCTTATTAAATATTTTATACTTGCAGAATAATACATTGGTCATTGTAACTTTTTTTTCGAAAATCTAAGAAGTGATCTTTTTTATTTAAAGAAAAATTTAACAATTCAAAGTTTGTTTTATATTCTAAAATTTTTGTATGATGTATTAGTTAAGCAAGAATATTTTAAAAAGGAAAATTACAGTAAATTTATTGTAATAAAAACTTATTTTATAATTATTCAAACATGATTTACTATTAAAATAATTATCAATGAATATACTACTAATATATAATAAATACAATAAATTTATATATTAAATATATGTTTAGAAGATATTTTTAGGGAACAATAAAAAATAATAATTTATAATTATATCAATATTCTAAAAAAATTTCTTTGTTTTAAAGATTTAAATAATTAAATATGTAAAATTAGAAAGTAAATATATCAATGTTAGGTTTATATATATAATGTTATGAGTATGGTATTGCAAATGTATCACATAGAATTGTTACTGTAATATGTGTTAAATAATATCTACTGATTTTATATATTTAATTTATTAGTGTTACTAATGGTAAAGAATTTCCTTGACAAATTGTCAATACTGTAATAAATTATTTCCTTTTATTTACTACACTCTAAAGGGTCTTCTAAATCTATAATTAATACTAATACGAAGCTTATCTTTAATTATATTATTTAATTATACATCAATAACAAATCTATGTATTGAAATGTGTGTACTTTTAATAAAACAGAAAAGTTTCAAATTTATAAAAATAAGATCATAAATTTCTAAATTCCTGATATAAATTTAATAACTATAATATAATTTTGAAAAAATTCGATTCTTTTATTTTATTTTATTGTATTTCAATTCCATGATTTAAATATAAATTAACTAATTTAATTGTATTATAATAAATTTATAGATATTTTGCTATAATAATTTAAGTAAATTAATAAGATCAAATTTTTAAATACACATAAATTTAAATCATTTATTTTAATACGGTATTTATTAAATATAATTTTTGTAAATTTAAAACTAAATTTTACTTGAAACTGATATTATTAAATAATGTTTGTAAAAACTATTTTTAATCTGTAAACCTTTTTTACATAATTAAAAAATCTATTAAATCATAAGCATTTGACGTATTAGATCAGAGATGAACAAGATTAAATTTATTGAAATAAACACAATTATTTTAAATAATACTACATTAATAATATTGAAGAAATATTAATGTATGACATACATTTTTCATATTGACTTAATGAATGTATAATGAATTATAATAATTTTTCTTACAATTTAAAAATAGAATCAACAATATTTTTTAAAAAAAAGTGAAACAAAAATATTAGATTTTGTAATTAATGTTTTATTATTCTTACAGTAATTTGCATTTTATAGTTTATTTATGGTTTTTATCATCATTAAAAAATAATTTTTAAATCTCAAGAATTTAGCTTATAATTTGTAGACTATTAAATTGTTTTAATTACTTATCCTTGAATGTACACCTTTTATTAAGTAGTTAAATTTTTATGTTGAATTTAATACATAAAATAACTATCATATGTAATAAATATAGAAAGTGTGAATGTTTAAATTAAAATGATTATTCATTTCAATTCTCGCGCGACGAAGTGGTGTAACTATTCGTCAATTATCGAGATACATAATTACGTCACAATGACATACTGTTAACCTAAAGAAATTGGTGTAGAATATATATATATATACGGACTCCATTGCCGTTTCGTAATTCTAAATTGTAAGGATGGGTATCATTGCCAGCCACAATACAGTAATGTTTTGATGATGACTGAGGTTTGTAACATCTTACAGGTTAGTATATATTTTTTTCAATTAGAAATATATTTTTTTTTATATAGATTTAGAAAATTTGAAAGCGTTGTATCTGTAGATACAATAAGAGCTTCATGGTTTGATTATACCGGTACATACTATTTATGAAATATTCAGGGGATTTTATGCAAGAGTATCATAAATTATATGTAACAAGTGGTGTATGTGTTATAAAAATTAATTTCATTATTAGTGGAACAAAAAAACATAACGAAAAATGGAGACAGAGGAAAACAACATGCCGTTAAGTTTACCAGATACCCAAAATGCTGATTCAGAATGTTTTACACAGTCCCAGGATACCTTGACACCTGCTGATTCGCAGTTACGAGTTTGGGGTAGACTTTGTCCACACGATAGTAATTTGCAAACAGTGGGTAAGACAAACTTTTTCTATTATAAATGTTATTGAATATTAATGTAGCAATAATTTTTAATAATCAAATATAAATATTTAATATAAAATTAAGTGTTTTTAATTGTATGATTTATTAGTAAATTATTAAAAAATATTATTTAATATTTTTTATCGTAATATTGTATGATTTTTAATATTGAATTATTATCTTTCTGATGAATATATATATATAAAGCAGTTTTTTTTGTAATTTATATTATTTGTTTCAAGTTATGGTTTATATAAATCATTTTTTCAATTTATAAGGTTATAATATATACAGTAAGGTCAATATTTAAATCATAGAAAATATTATCCATGTGAAACGTATACAGTGACATTCGTGTAAGAACATAATAACAGAAAGGAGAGATGGTAGATGCAATATTAAATAATTATATATTCTGAATCTAGCGGATTTTGCACTAACTAATTTTACTCATAAATAAATCGTAATAAGTCAAAAGTTGTGTAGACAGTAAAAATTATGAACTTTATTTTTATTTTTCATTTGACTTCTTAGACTTTTTAGCATTTAAATCTATTTGGAAAATATGTATCTAGTTTCTATAATACAATATTCTGTATTAATTTCTGTATTATCCTTGGAATTACATTCTGAATAGTTATAAATTTGTGATGGTTTTACCTGTTAGACATTTATTTTAAGCCTAATTTTAATATATATATATATAATGCTCTACTTAAATTATTAAAAAAAGAAAATGTACTTTACATAAAAGAAAATTGTTACAATACTGATTACAGTGAAACTGAAAATTTTTTACTCTTTATAATTGTGCCTTCTAAATTAATGAAAAGAGACAAACAAAATGTTATGAAAATTTTTAAATAAACTAAAACACTTATCTGTTTAGATTCTAATATAAAATGTAAATTAAGACAGTAGTTAAAATAAGTTTAACAATTCTAATATTATTTTCTTTACTGCAATCGAAGACAAGAAGAGATGTCACAGATTTAACGTTAAATTTTTATACCAAAAAAAATCTGTCGATCATTTTATACACAAGCTAAATTCATTTTTGAAAGGAATACGAAGTTGGGTTAAGTTTACCTTCACCACTAAATTTAATATAAAATGTAAATAGTAAAAATAATATCATTCTTTAAATTAACTATATAAAACTGAATTTTTATATGTTTTTTTTTATCTTCTCTAGTATTTTATGTTTTTGACTTACATCACTATACTTTTGATCGTTTAACACTTTATTCTTACATTGAGCAACTTTTATACTATTTTTTCTCTACAGATTCTACAAATTTTTATTTTCTCGACATGTTTTTGCCAAATTATTATTATTATTATTATTATTATTATTATTATTATCATCATCATCATTATCATCATCATCATCATCATTATTATTATACTTATTACCGCACTGGAGGTAATAAGTATAATAATAATATAATAATAAAAATAATAATAATAATAAAATAAGTATAATAATAAGTAACCTGATGTAAGAAAGGCAATTGTGTTAGATGTAGGCGTCACTTTGTCGAAAATTTGGAAAACCAGTAAAAATACACGACCAAATACTTTATTATGAAAATTACAAATTAAAAAATTTTTTTTATATAGATTACATTTAAATATATTAAAATAAAACATTATTAACTAATACATTTCTTGATCAAGTATATAATAAAAATGAATGTATGAAAAATCAAATTTAGAAAAAAAAAAAATAGAAAACAAAAGTAGGAATGTATACAAAAAAGAATCGGATAATTTTTCTTATCAATCGAGAATATTTTTCATCTACCGACATGGATATTGTAAGGTATTTTTATAAAGAGAATTTCGAGTTTATTACAAAATTTAACAGGTGTGATAAATGATAGAGTATATATAAGAAGGAATTGATGTTGAATTTGACAATAGGGACAAAACTTAATGAAAGATTTTTTAAGGAATATAATCTTATTATAGAGTTAATTAATTGATTTCTAAAAAAGTCGTTACTGAAAAATTATGAGAAGAATTTGGTTTTTAGATTATACGATGTCAATTGATATGTTCAGAGTAAAAAGATGTATAATGAATTCTAGTATTCACAATCACCAATAGGTAATCAGAAGAAAATTGATTAAGTACTATTAGGAGATTAGGTAAATAAGTAAATTTATAAATAAATAAGTCAACAATACAAAGAGTGCCAACGTGGCTGAATTTTTCAAAAGAAAGAAAAGTGACTACGTTGGGCTTGTGAATTATAAAATTTTAGAAAAAAGATATGGAGTTAAAAATTTAGTATTGAAGTCCCACCCTAAGATACTGGGGGGCAGCTGTGTATTAGCTTGAAAGAGGTTGTTAATAGAAGATATGAGGTTCTTATGTGGAGGAAAGTAAGATCTTTTTATTTTTAAAGGTCAAGATCTATTACTATATGCTCAATTAAAATATTCCAGGTATCAATTAGATTGTGGGAACCTGAGTTATGGTTGACTGTAGCAACTGCTCCGCAAAAGCTGGTTTGATCATATCTGTGAATTTTGTAATTATAATAATAAATTTTATCGGTTAGTGTAAATCTAGTTTTTGTGTACAAACAATATAAATTCTGTTTATTTCCACAAAGTAATTTAGTTTAAAAATGCAAGAGAAAACCATTCGCATTCCAGGAAAACAGAGCTATTGGAACAAGTTATCAATTTTGCAATAGTAGTAGTTTAAATGTGGTTTGAGGTACAGGAGGAAGGAGTAAGGTCAGTGGATTAAGGGAAGAAAACATATTGTAATGAAAGGTTACTGAGGAACTAGTAAAAAGCAAGTGTGTAACCATGGTATAAGATGAATCATCCTTATTATTTAAGAAAACTGAATGTAAGGTGGATCGAGGTGGGTGAAATGTTAAGACAGCATTAATAGATTTAGGTCATTTGGACAACTTCAATAGAAAGTTTTATTTGTTGCCATATTTTCAAATTAACATGAACAGAAGTAATGTTTTTCTGGTCTTATTGTGATACATAGAAGATTATCTCATATTTGCTCACTTTATCAACTCCTTTAACTATGAAACCCAAATGAATAAGTTTATCTTTGATTGTATTCTTGGGAATACTCACGTTGAGTTTTCTGATGACGACGATTAGATCTTTATAATTTTAGAGCTAGTCTTATAGGAAGAATGATTTTATTCATTGGTACTGAAAAGTTTTTTTTAACGTACGATATAATATTGTATATATTTATATACAAAACACAATATTAACGATAAATAGAACATCTGTTTAAACTTTATAATAACAATTTAAATTATAAACTAAAAATATTTATTAAAAAACTAAATTTTAAGCAAATATTTCTTGTTTTTAATATATATATATATCTATATATATTTATATAAATTTAAGATTGGAAAATTGGAATTGAATTTGAGATTAACAAGTATTTAATGTTAATAAAATAATACATTATATAACAATATTACAAAATAATCAAATACAGTAGTTTTTTAAGTATTCAGCTCTTTAAAACATTATTTTTTTATGAGTCATTGAGTCATCAAAATCAAGACTTTGAAAATGTATCATATTATAAATGGATAAAGTTATTCTAAATCATAATCAATTGTATTGACTATAGTTGAATAATCTAAAGAAATAAAATACTTTCAGTAATAGAAACAATAGAATGTTATCTTGCCAACAACTATTTTTGAATTTCATGTAAATGTTTATTTACATACAATAAAATTTTTATGTGACAGTATTTCATAATCTTAATAGGTTAAGAAAGAAGATTTTTAAATTTAAGAGTTAAAAATATAATATTATTTTCTATAGTATTGTTATAAAACAATTTAAGCTGTGGTTTATGCAATATTTTTGCATACTTCATATAATTAAAAAATTTGTGTCAATTTATAATGATTAAAAACAAATGACTTGCAATATCTTGTTACAAGTTATTGAGTTATAAATTAAAAAATTTTTAAGGCTTGAAGTTTGTTTAAAAATGTATTATTTATATAGTAAAATAAAATGAAGAAAGTAATATTAATTTTTACCTTGAAGTAATGAACCTTTATTAATATTTTATATATCATCACTATATAAAAAATTATATTTATATATATTTGATAAAAAAAATAAAAAACTTTATATAATTAAAGAAATTTTAAAAGAATATTTATTATTTTATTTTTTTTTTTTTGTATCAAAAGACAATTTTTTGTTTATAGAATTAATAAAAGATGAATATACATTTGGTCGTCTTCAAAGTTGTGATATATCAGTGAAAGGTAAAATGCCTGCCAGAAGGGAACAAGTTATAAGTAAAACGCACTTTAGAATATATCGAGAAAAATCTGTCACTACTAATGGTTTAGAAGATGATGTTATATATTTGAAAGATGAGAGTCAAAATGGAACATTTGTTAATAATATTCTTATTGGAAAAGGCAATAGTGTGATATTAGTAAATAACGATTTGATTGCAGTTGCAAAAAACCATTTTAATGGTAATTTTATTGATTTTTTTAATGTTTAGATTAATTATAAATGTGTTCAATGTATATGAAATAAAATGACTATTAATGTTTTAAGTTTTTGTATATATGAGTACAAGTGGATATGATGATTCATTCTTGCCAGATCAATTAAGAAGCAAATATGCTGTTTCAAGAACAATAGGTGCAGGTGCTTGTGGAGAAGTTAAGTTATGTTTTTCAAAAAGTGGTTTGGCTGGAAAAAAATATGCAATGAAAATGATATCAAAATCTAGAATAAGTGTGACAGGACATAAAAATCATCTTAATGATGATAAACATATAATGAATGAAGTTAAAATATGTAAAGATTTAAAACATGTAAGTTTTTTAAAGCACTTTTATAATGCAAAAAAATTATAATATGATATAATAATAAATAATTTCAATAAGTAACAATGATTTAAAAAATTGATGAAAAGAAAGATGATCTGTTAAAAAATATATTTTAGCACAATGATACAATGAGCTATGTTTTGATAATGTAATATTTTTCTCAACTGTGTTATTTAATATATTATTATTAATATATACATATAATTTATGACATAAAAATTAATTAATACAATAAAATAATACAATCTACTTATAATACATACTTTTTATATTCATTTGTAATATTTATAGTATTATTATTGTTTATAAATTTTCGAATACCCAAACTTATTAATAAAATATGGTATGTACATTATTTCTCTGATATTGAGAAAATTAATTATAATTATAAAATTTAATAAAGACTTAATAGACAAGTTGTATTAAAAATCTAAATTTTATCCTTCTTTCAAATAATTCTTTAATTCATTTTACTTCTTTCTATAAAAAGAAAGAAAAAATTTGTATTCATACAGCTTAATATTTTAATATGTAAAATTTGTGTATTCATATCATTTAAAAAGCTGTTGATAAAATTTAAGTATTAATTATCTTAGTTTACAAATTATTGTACATTTTGTTTTATTATTTCCCATTTAGCCGTGTATAATAAAAGTAGAAGAATTTTTTGAGAGCCCTACCATGGTTTACATAATATTAGAACTAATGGAAGGTGGTGAATTATTTGAAAGAATTAAAAAACATAATGGCTTATCAGAAAAAACCACTAAATTTATGTTTTATCAAGTAGCCCTAGCTGTTCATTATCTCCATGAAAATGGAATTACTCACAGAGATTTAAAGGTAATAAATACTTAAAATTATTTTTATAGTATTAATAATAATTTATAAAAAGTAAGTTTTATTTTAGCCAGAAAATATTCTCTTAGCTAGTGATGATGATGAAACTATTGTCAAAGTTTCTGACTTTGGTTTATCAAAATTAGTAGATTCACAAAACATGATGAAAACTTTCTGTGGAACTCCTATGTATGTTGCACCTGAAATTTTATTAACAGGTGGTAGAGGATCGTATACTAGTCAAGTTGATGTGTGGAGTTTAGGAGTTATTTTATATTGTTGTTTGAGTGGTTTAACACCATTTAAGATACATGATAAAACTACTACTTTGTATGATCAAATAATAAAGGGACTGTATAGTTTTAATGTGTCAAAATTTTTTGATATTTCATACAATGCAAAAGATTTAGTAAGTATAATGTATTATAACTTAATAACTTATTTATAAACATTATTATTAATGATTATTTATTATTTTTATCGATAGATTAGAAAAATGATGACTGTAGATCCATTAAAACGAATTACAATTAAAAAAGTTCTTGGACATCCATGGTTTAACGATAAAGAAATGCTTAATAAAGTTAATAATTTGTTAGGTCTTCGAGGTAATGAAAATATTTTATCAAGAAGACCAATAAATGATAACTTTCCAACTAATTCTACTAAATACAAACGTGCACGACTAGAATAATATTAAAATTTTGTTTACATACATAAATTCATTTAGTTTTGATGCTTGTACATACTGTATATTTGATATATAATTATTTGAAATTTAAGATCTTTAATAGCAAAATTAATAGTATTATAGTTTTTAATAATATGTACGTACTTCTTCATTTAAAATAAAATTATAATATTGTTGTACGTTATCATAGACTAAATACATACGTTTGATTTGTCAACAAAAATGACAAAAAAATTATGTTTTTGCTAGTGCAGTAATTTAAAAGCTGTAGAAAATATTTATTTTTTTTATTTAATATTAAATGTTTAAAAGAACAACTGTAATAAATAAAAAAAAAAAACAATTAGCTTACATTGTAAATTTTTTACCAAGATTAAAATATTTTTTTAATAATACAGGAATACAATTTGTTTTATAATTATCCAACCAATAACCTGTTTAAAATAAGTAAATACTTATATATTAAGGTATTTATTTTAATTAAAAATTCATAACATTTTTAATTTTAAATATAAAGAAATATTAATTACTATTGGAACTACTGGTATCATTTTTTACATTAATGGGGAACTGGAGTTTCCATATCTGGTTTTTCTTTAGTAGTTAATCCTGTTATCATACGCTTTAATTCAGCTATGGATTTACCTGGATTTAATCCTTTTGGACAAGTTTTTGTGCAATTAAATATTGAGTGACATCTAAATACTGAGAAATAATCTTTTAATTTTATTAATCTGCCTTTATGATCTTGATCTCTTGAATCAATAACCCATCTATAAGCCTGGTAATTAATTTAATTGTTATGTTTTTTTTTGAAATATTTTAAATAATGTGCCATTCAAAATATTTTCTTACTTGCATAAGAACTGCAGGACCTAAATAATGTTCACCTAACCACCAATACGAAGGACAAGCAAATGAACAACATCCACAAAGGATACATTCATACAATCCATCAATTTTTTTTCTATCTCTTTCACTTTGTAGTAACTGTCTCATTCCAATGAAATCTTTTTCACCAGAACGTTTTAAATATGGTTCAATCTTTTTATACTGATCTAAAAAATGACTCATATCTGGAATCAAATCCCGTACGATATAAGCATGTGGCAAAGGATAGATAATTAATGGTTTCTGTTGATTTGCAACAAATTTTCTAAAATGTGAAAATTTTATTTATTCATGGTTACATAATTTTTCTTTGAAAAATTGATTGTATATTATTTATTTTACGTGATGCATGCTAGTGTGTTCACTCCATTTATATTCATTGCACAACTTCCACAAATTCCTTCTCTACATGATCGACGAAAACTTAATGTTGGGTCATATTCTGATTTTATAAAATGAAGAATATCAAGTACCATTGAAGCATTAAATTTATTGATATCCACATCAAATTTTTGCAAAAATGGTTTTGCAGTGGGTTTATTAGGATTCCAACGATATATTTTTACAACTTTTAATAAAGGCTTTTTCTATATAAATTATAATTATTTTCAATTGTAATATATTTTTGTTAACTTTTGCGTTGTTTTCAAAAATTTTTATTCATATAAAATGTTTGTTAAATAATAAATATTTCTTACCTGATTTGGTATTTTTAAACAATCATTATTACAGACAGTTTGCGTGTTTACATTCTTTTTTAAGCTAAATATTTTGTAGTGTATTGTAAAATAAAAACTATCTTTTAAAAAATTATATTTATTCGTACATGAAAATCTATTTACGTTGAATAAAAAAATTTGTTTTAACATTTTGAAAATAAAATTAAGTCATTTTATGATATGTTTATTAATAAATCAAAATGTTACACATGAAAGAAGTCACAAAAACGTTCTTCTCTTTTATAGTTAAATAAATAATTGAATAAATATTTTAATTATGAAATTTATTAATTAAAATAGTTATAAATTTAATTTGATATATTTATCATTGTTTTAAAACGACTATGAATGTATAAATAAAAAATGTAATATACTTTATTATAAAAAAGTTTGATAATTTTTAATAAATTACATTTTAATTTATTTAAAAAATATAATATAACAAACTTTTGAAAAGTTAAAAATAAAATTTTTATTTAAACAATGATTCTTAGAATAAAAATTTGTAAAATGTCATAGACTATGATTAAATATATATATCTGTATAAAATAAGATTATATAAATTAATAAAAAATACGTTCTTTAAAGATATTAACATATTTGGTCTAAATTATCTAAATCGATAAAATTTTGTAATTGTATAACAATAAGAAATAACTAAAAGAAATAATTACAATTAATACATTAAATTAAAAAATGCAAATTAAAATAATGAATAATTATTTTAATTTCTGAAATTTTGTATAAAAAATATTTTTTATAACTAACAAATTTTGAAAGATACATTAATTATGAAATTGTTAATTTGTAAAAAAAAAAAAAATAATTAACACAACCAACAAGTTTTACATAAAAAAACTGTAATAACATAATTAAATTGAATATATACAATAATAAATAACATAATTTCAAATCAAATCATAAAACATTTTTATTCAACAATTATAAAAACTCATAATTAAATAATGAATCGAAAAAAAATGAAAAAAAAATGAATATATTAACATCAAAACAAATTTAGTATTAATATCAAAATTTAGTTACTTAATATTTACGAAATTGTATACAACTAAATTATACTTGTATATAAATATATATTGTATTTGATATATTTATAAATTCGATTATTTTGTATATTTCTTGCGATAGACCTAATATAATTATCATATAAAAATTTTTTTAAATTTTATAAAAATTAGTGAGATTTTGTTATACTTAAAGATAATTACTGTATTTAAAAGTATTACTTCTAATCTCTTATTATTATTTTTAAAAAATGTAATAGACTAAATGGGGATGAGAAACACATCTAACCGAAACGAAAAAGATTAAGGATTTGATTTATTTAAATCTTTATTTATTTCATATCCGACTAAAAAAAGATATAAATAATAAATTTATTTTATAAATCATTATAACACTATCTATTGTAATATATAAATATTATAAAATTATTTGATTTAATATTATTTATGTAGCGATGAAAGATTGTAGGGTGGCAAATTAGATCAAGAGATTTTTATAAGAGAAAAGGATATTCTTTATTCTCGTCCAAACCTAGCAATACAAGCTTACATCTACGCACCCGTAGTAATTATCCGCGATCTCGCTTTGCAAAAGTTTTTCTCCGTTTCAATCTACGCGAGGTTTTCCCTCGGGTTTCCCTAATGCAATATAGCAAGACACTCGGACTATTTTTATCTTACGCATCTGTGTCTGATACTGGTATTTTAGTCAGATTGCCATTTCCGGATCCTTATGTACACACCAACATGTCTATACTATATTTATATTTTAATATAAACGAACTCAATGTATAAAATTATCGTAGGTCTGCTTATTAATAAATAATCAATAACTTCAAATATACTTCACAATTCCATATTACAATTTTCTATTTGCTCGAATAAAAATTTCACTAGTGTAAATAGTTAAAAATACAGATGGGATTTTTGGACGTAGAAAAGAATCACACCTTGAATCACGGCAAGCTAAATAATATTTATTAACAACTTTGCAGCTTTACACCTATAATGAGATCAAACCGCTTCGAACGACTGACTGATTTGTTGCTGTACAATTAACGAATTCTCCTCGCATGCCCCTCTCTTTTCATCTCGCTTTTCATTTGTTTTTCTCAAATCAAGGGCGGTTATAATTATTTTGATTAACGATTCACATTCTCGTATATCAAAAACAATATCAAACAATTTTCTACACACACACATTATCTTAAGTCGATACCTGATACAAAAAACTTTTAGCTTGCCAGTGAAAGAAAAAATTATAACATTCTATCTAAATTTTCACACACGTAACTATATAATTAATTAATTATTTATGCAAATCGGGCCGTCTTCAAACTCCTGAAAGTATAAATTTTGCACAATTGTGAACGATAGAGAGAGAGAGAGAGAGAGAGAGAGAGAAATAAAAATCAGGATTTATGCATGCAAGAGAAAGGGAGAAAGAAGATCACATTCGTATACAACATTCACAACATTCGCATTCACGCACCCACCTTTTTCTCAAAATTCACCTAAAAAAATCTAATGCGTGTCCCTAAGCTCTATATCCTGGCTAAGCGCACAGGAATTCCATTGCGTGTTTTAATAGCCCATATCCTTACGTGCTGTACGTTCCCGCTAAACGAAATCTTGGACCACATCTTCTGAGATCAATTCCCATTCCATTGTTAACAACTAGATAAACCATAATTTTATAATTTTTAGATATCTTGTAAATATCGATATTTAATTTATCCTATTTTTTCAATCTTTATAATAGTACCTAGTCTTTCGCGCTCCAAGTATAGTTACTTTATCAGGATTATAAAAAAATTCGTTAAGTAATATTTTTGAAACTGTGCAAATATATTTAAATATTATAAATCTATTTTTTTTCGAAAATTCAAATAATAATATTGTTTTAGAGCCAAGACAAACGATAAATCACGATGGTAAAAAAAAGTTGTAAAATAGTTAATATTGTTGAGCTCTGCAAATTAAATAAAAAATTTTTTTAACAATAAATAAATAAAATTCTAAAAGTTTCAAAAATTTAAAAAAAAATTGGTTTTTTGCAGGCTAAATTCGCAATTTTTGAAATATCAAAAAAGTAGAAAGTCACAGCATTAAAAACGTATTTTGTATGTTCTTTTAAAATTTTTAAATTAGTCAGATAATTTTCTTTTAAACTAGAATGAAAACCATTTTTGAACAGTTAGTTTGGAGAAAAACACGTTCAAAATTATTTGTAACGACATTTATATTAGAAATTATAATTTTATACACTTACACTTAATCCAGATTTCAGATCCATATATTGCATTTTTTTTCTTGCTAAAACAAGTGCATTTTTTAATTATTGGCTTTTTTGAGCTGTTTGAGCCTTTGTAGAAGTCTCCTCGTGCCATCTCACAGACAGCTATAAATTCACAGTAAATCATGATTTTCGATATAATTCATAATACATTAACCGCTTTTACTCTATTATTTTAAAATCTGAATAACTAACTATATATCTTTATTAAAAATGTTCACAACAACAAAATTCGACGAATACCGTACTGACTGGTTATTCCTATTTTAAAAGCCAAACCTGGTGAACTAATTGCATTTTTGGTTTATAATTTTTACAAATAGTACTAATAACACTAAATAAAATTTAAAAAATAAAGAATACATTCACCTTGATTTTTTCAAGATTAGTTAATTGCCGTAACTTCTTTAGATTCAAATTTTCCAGCAATTCCACACACGCACCCCGTCCAATCCTTCAATATGTGCTGATATGCACAAAATCTCATCCTTGTACCACTTAATCTGTATAATGGATTTAATTTTGAGTCTTTTTAATTGTCATTTTTTATATTTTTACTTATTTTGAATTACAATGCACTGTCATAAACTGTTCAAAACAAAATGAAGTTACTGCTTATGATTTTCACTCATACTTTATATATATATATATTTATTTATTTATATATAGTTATATGTCTAGTCGTCACCTCATATAATAATTTTGGATATTACTTTATATTAATCTTTTATAGACTTATCTCTGTTTGCATTTGATTTACAATGATACTAAAGAAATACCATAAAAATAGCTGTTAAACACAAAACCTCTACCACAAAGATACCTAGCTCGGGTTATTGCTGCCGTTTTATAAATTTTTGTGATAATACTACAAAATTTTCAGAAAATACCAGATTAGACAAGCTCCCTAACTTTTCTTTCAACACTTCATTATTTCAAATATTCCTAAGGGATTTTATTCTTTTATATTCAACAGATCTATATCCCCTATCTTAAATTATATTTTTTATTTAATATTTTTAAGTTAGTGTCATATCAATATTTTTTTTTAAATGCGAGGTATTCAATAATATAAGATGTGTGGAATCATGATCTCATTGCATTAAAATTTTACATTATCAGAATTTTTGATTTTCGATATTATATTATATACTTAATTTCTATAAGAAAATATTTCGTCATTTTTTTAATGTTATTCATTTTAATTTTATCACATTAACAAGAAAATAAATAAAATGTATTATGTGTTTTTCCCAAAACTATAGTTATAAATATTAAAGAATAAAAAGTTATAAATGTTTTAATTAATTAAAAAATTTTCCAATTGTTGGAAAAATTCTCAGCTTCTAATTTTTCGATCGGTTTATGAAAAAATCCATTTTATTCATAATTTTATTAGCTACAACTTGTCCATTGATACTATAGTGTTAAAATTAAGACTTTTCATTTTATAACAAAAAACGTAAAAAAATGCATTTTTTCATTAAAATTAGCAATAAAAAAACCTCTGAATATCATAAATGGCAGTTTAGAAAATAAGAATCTACTGATTTTTTTACAAATTTTGATATGCACCACTAGCTGCTTTCTTCGTGACCTAAAAAGTGTTTGGACTAATGATATTATATACATTTTTGTTTTTAATAATGTTGTATGCTTTAGTATTAAATTACTTGTAATTAAAAAATTAAGTGATAAAAGTTATTCGATCTATGTTCTCGATAGAAGATCCATCATTCATAATCATTCTTTCTGTTTCACAAATATTCCTGATAATCTTCAAAATCAATAGTATCTGTATAAATAATTACTTTGAACATGTAAGACATATAATATAATTTATAAAAAATTTATTTAAAAATAATCATTTTAATTGATAATGAATTTCAGATAATTTAAAAATACATTGCTTGGATTGTAATAGTTAAAACGTTTTAATATCTATAAAAATAAAAATGCTAATTTTTATTTATAAATCACAAATTAAATATCTACAAATATTGTCATATATATTGTATTAATAAATTACTGAATAGATTTTTTGAAATTAACAATTAAATAACTTAAATGGTATTAATAAATAATAATAGTTAAAAGAAATATTAAAATAGTAATAATTTATGGATTGATATTTGCGATTTGCATTTTTTTTAATATATAAACTGTTGATGATTTTTTAATTACTCATTTGTTTGTCTTTTTTTTAATATAATAAGAAAATTACATAAACAATTAGCTATTAACGAAATTTGTTCATGTAACTTTCAAATCATAGTAAATTTTTTTAATATAAAAAGATCTGTATTTAATTTTACCTTATCAATATTTTAATATTTTTTTAATATACTAATTTTAAATTATTAGATTTTTTAAAATTCTTGAAACTTTAAAACAATATGAAACTATTATTTATTATATATAAAAATTCTTCATTAAAAATAAAAGATTACTAAAAGTTGTGTTAGACAATAATTATTTATTAATTTTTACACCCTTTTCAATATTTGAACATAATCGATAAAATATTAAATAGTAAAATAAATAGTTAGTACATTTTTGTTTGTCTTAAATTTAATATTTTCATAAATCTTAATAATTATAATGATAGATTTACAAACAATCATCGGATTAGATACGAATTAATTGTTAAAGTTTTATAGCAATAATTAAATTTAAAATGTCTAATGAAAACCTGTAATTTACATTTATCACTTTTTAAAGTATAAAAAAATATATATTACGAGCAAATGAACAATATTTTAAATTAGAATAATAAATAATATTTTTAAGAATTAACAAAAATATAAATTTTATTTAAAAAATGTTAAATAATTTAAATAAAAATTTATTATTTAAAACAAGAAAAAAAAAACGAGCGTTAATTATACACATATAAATTTTTAATAATTCAACAAAAACATAATCGTTTTATTAATAATGTATAATTATTTTTTTTTTCTTTTATTATTTTGTAAAAACTTTCTTTTTAAAAACTGAGCATGAAAATTATGCTATACCTGATCGACTTTATTAACACATATATTATTGTAAGTCAATAAATGTAATCGCTTATAAACGGAAATAGGTCTGATTTATAAAATATACCACTCTTTTCCTATTTCTTGTAAGAGAATAAAATCTTTCTTATCATTTACATCTTTGTTTATTCGAATTATTTTGATTTTCTAATTTCCTTTCATCTAATCATGCTACTTTTATAATATAAGAATAATAAAAAAACATTTCCCTAGCTGTACAAAGTGTGCGTTCGTACACTTTTATACTTATTAATTTGCGTTGCACCTATTTCCTTTTTAATAATTTATCTTCAAAACATCCGCACTTTTACTAAATGTTTATTATCATTGTTTTTATGATGCTTATTATTGTTATTATTGTTATGTTATTATATTTTTTTTAATTATAAAAAGCCGAATAGAAATCACGAAAAGTATCTGTACAAATTTAAAATAATAAAACATTATTTGTGTAATTTTACTGTCTTAAATAATCAACTTTATCAGTTGTTAATAATTAAATCTTATACGTTAATAGTGATATTAATATTATAATTCTTAATGAATGAAAATATCGCAACAATAATATTACGTTTCCATTGTAACATCAAAACCATACATATGCTTAGTTTTCTGAAAAGTAAATATTTTATTCATTTACTAATTATAACGAATAGTAGAGTATAAAAATAATATTTCACATGCAGTATAAGTAAATTTCTTAAAAATTGCAATTAAATAATAGTTAATAAAATTCCAAATAATATTATGTATTATTTGCAATAAGGAATTTAATTTTTTACATTAATAATATTTATTCAATATGGATAAAAATTATATGAATATCAGTCTTATTAATTTTTAATACATAGTTCATTCAATAAAAATAAAATATAATAATTAGATAATATAGATGATAATATACATTTTGAGTATGGATACCTGAAAAATTTTGTTCCTATTCGTCTTTCTTTAAATCATTTCTCAATGTGTGGTTAATTTTATTATACTATATTATTCATTATTTAATATTTTCATAATATTGCTTATTTTTAATTAATTATTAATTTTATGTCATTTAAGGTAAATTTATTTTATTATTATCATCTATTGAACAAGTAATATTCCCATAGAATAACTTTTATTATAATTGTAATCATTTTTTATTCTTTATTCTCATTCTTATTATATATTAAAGTAGCACCAGTCGTAAAAATTTTCATTCTGTAAATTCAAAAACTTAATTATATTTACTCTTGTCATTTCACATTATTTTTTTAAATATCTATTTACATGACATGTCCAAAAAGTATGTATGGTTATCCTCACATGTGACTATCTGTTCAAGATTAGTAATTCCGAGCAGAAGTGAAGATTCTTTTGAGTAAAATAAGCACGAATAGGATATTTAGTGTAACAACTAATCATGTAGTATTTTTTTTTTAATATATTAAATATTAATTTTGTCAAGCATGAAATTTATGAAGTATTTATGTTTCTTCTTGCTAAATGTAAAAAATTGACTGAAAATTTGTTGAAGGATAAAAAATGTTTGTATTGCTTGAAGACCAACCTTTCGATCAGGCTTAAATTTTGTAAAAATAAAGTGTACATTAATCTTTTTAATTTCTCAAAACTAGAGTTTTAAATATTGAAAAATGACAGTTAAAATTTTTTTTAATATGAAAAAAATTTTCTCGCTTCTTATTTATTAATCGATTTTTATAAATATGAATCTTCTTCATATTTTTATTAACTACAACTTGTCCATTGATACTATAGTGTTAAAACTAAGATTTTTCATTTTATAACAATAAAAGTTTTAAAAAAAGCATTTTTTCGTTTAAATTGTTAATAAAAAACTCTTGAATGTTATTAGTGGCATTTTAGAAAATAAGAATCTACTGATTTTTTACGAATTTTGGTATGTATCATTAGTTGGTTTTTTCATAACCTAATAAGTACTCTATTGATTGGTCTATCAATGATAATTTCTTGGTTAATATTTTTTAATTTATCGAATTTTAGAATTACTAAATTATGTATTCTATTAAAAAATATAAATTGTTGTATATCTTTTGATTTAAAAAAATTTTTTTTATGAATATTATAATACGAAATAAAATATAGTGCTAATAAAAAATATACCAATCTTTACATTTTAACTTGAGCTTTATCATGATATACATATTTAGAAAAAATTGGAAAGATAATAATTTTAAAAAAGGGAAACCAATTTTTTTTAAACCTTAAATTTAAAATATAACACACTTGTTTCTATATTATATTCTTATTTCTATTTTTCTATATTATTCCTTTTTAGAAATATGTGAAAAATTTTATAATACAAGAGTTGTTTTGTTGACAACAGTACCTTTAAAAACTATTCTTCAATTTTCAGTAAACAACCCCTAAAAAATTTAGAAGTAGTTGAGAAATCGAAAATCATTTGAATTTTATGAAATTTGATTATAAGTACCTTCCATATTTGTTTGCTAAAGTATAGTATTAGATCCAATCAGGTGTAAGACGAATAAAACTAGTTATTCTTAATTGTTTCGCCCACGTTTCGACAGAGTATCCCTTGTTCTTGACAAGGCTATTATTTGAATTTTAGTTCTAATACTCTAATAATCAATTAATATCAACGTCATTAATAATATTATTATTAAGCATCTATTTAGTAAAATTTAATATGTTATACAAATTTTAAATCAAACATAAATTTCTTTTTGCACAAGATACCTATGTAAAAAATCATATACCATAATTAGTGTTTTATTAAATAAAGGAAATAATTAAATAATTTTTTAATGCAACTAACTTAAGTAAAACATGTATTTTTTATTTGAAAAATGAATTGATATTTCATTATCCATTTTAATAAACAGTAAATTATTTTAAATAAATAACGATTGGTGCAACACTTATTGTATAAAAGTAACTACAAAAAAATCAACGTTGTATTCATTATAATAGAAATTATCGTGTAAAAAGTAAATATACACATTCACTTGATTCACATATGATTATACATTATTAAGGATAGATTTACAAAACACTCCTTTGCGATACTATGAAAAAGTTACAAACTTGCAATGTATATTATTTTACAAGAAAATAAAAAATTTTTTTGAAGCGATTATTTAATCTAATTACTTTTTTATTATTTATTATATTGGTTACATATTAATGCATTATTAGGTTGGTTATCACATGGAATTATTATGATTTTATACATCATCGTTCCGTTCTAATTTATTGAAAAAAAAATTGAATAAAAATAAAATGAAAGTTCTAATAATAACAAAGTACTAAATAAAATTTTTATCTGTTTATCCATTTATACATATATGCTCAAACAAATAACAAACAATAGACAATAGCAGACAACTTTATTATTTCCATACATATTTTTAGCTGTTTCAAAAAAATTAATGAGAATACGAACTTGCTTTATTTAGAGTATTGTATTTCTATTCATAAGATATATATATACAAATTTATAAATCACACTATATTCATAAATTTATTTTTAATTTTTAAAGTTTTAAATTCATAGGTATTAATAAATACACTTTGCTATTGGTATATATATATGTCAATACATTATTTCATTTATTAAGATATTACTTAATGAATATACTATATTTTTATTGCATTTTTAAACCTATGTTCTATTTTATAAAAGCAGTAACTTTTGAAAAATTTAAATTGTATGATAACGTTCGAAAATTTTTTACATTGAAAGGATGATTAACACTTTCTTAAAAAGCTTTTTGTGCATACTATATAACAATTTCATACTAGTAGGTTTCATTCTCCTTCAAGTATTGTTTATAAAATTAAACTCAAACTAAAATTAGTATTAACAATTATAAATAAAAATTTTAAGATATACAATTTAAAACTATATGAAAAATCATTATTAGAATGTATTATAATAATGAAGAAGTACGTTTTTCATAGTACGTAAGTTTTTCTACGAATTCAATTTTCATGATTCAACCAATCTTTATGATACCAACTGTTTAACCAAATTTTTAAACTTGGTCATTTATTCTTTCAATTTATTCTACTTTAACTCGTTATTAAAAAAATGTATTTTCATATTGGTTTTAATAAAGCATTAATGCAAATTTCTATGCGTAATTGATGAGATTTCTGCTATCGTCGCTTCTATCATAAAATTTGTAATTTTACAGTAGCTACCTTGGACTGATGCTCAGTTATAATGATGGGCTCTTGCAGTTAAAAATAAAGTAATTAATATTAATTAAATTGAATAACAGATGTCTCGTTAGGATTAAAGCTAACATCATGATCAGGAAGCGAACATTGTTCTGTGCCAAGACATTGGCTGTTGCTGTTGTAATTCTAGCTGCTTCCGTTGTCGATGCTTTTGACTGTGACAAGTGAGAAAATAAGAGTTATATTATTAATCATTTAAATTATATTATATATTTTTAGAAATAATCCAAATTTTAGTAAAACGATAAATACTAATTTTTTTTATTAATAAAAAATGAATTGAAATTTAAGAAATATTAAAATTTAGAAAATAAGTAATATTAAATAGTATATTAAAAAATTGATTTATAATATTAAATCATACATATAAAAATATACATATTTGCTTTTACATGTTGCATTTATACAAATATATATGTACCTACCGGTGTGCATGCATTAAAAGATTCTCTTATGAATTAAACATATGAATATTTTTTTTAATGCAATGTATAAATTAATAATAATAAATATATTGGAGATAAAACATCGCTTAACAAAAATAAAAAAACTTAAAAATGACAAAATAATACTGAGTACCCATTGGGAAGAAATATAATTTTATTATAATATTATACTAAAATTTTTGTTTCTAAATTTATAATTTAATTATTTTCAATTGTATTGATTTTTTTTAAAGAATATAATATTTTAATTCAATATTACCAGAGAAGATACATATTAATCAAAAATATTTTTGTTTGCTAAATAATTTTCGCATATGTATGGAAATTCAAAGAGGATATATTTGATGATTTTGATTATTTTCGAGTATTCTCGAATAATTTACCTGTTCGAATAGAGACTAAATTTTCCTTTTTTTATCTCTTTATATAATACTTAACATTTAATATTATACATTTTATTTATTTCGTATTAAGTATTATTGGTTTTCCTAATACATAATGTTATTTATTAGTAAATTTATTGTTTTTATAATCATATATCTTATATAAGTGCATAATTTCATTAATAAATCTTTTAATCGTGTTATAAATTATGTAATAGATAATATACAAACATTAATATAATTAAAAAAAAAAAAACAATTGTCACTGGTGCATGCTTTTATACAGGGATCAAATAACTTACGTTGATGTAATACCACCCCATGTGATGTGAGAGTTTTGATGTTTTAAATTTTCTTTTTTATCTCATAAGAAAAGAGACAAATAGACGAAGTACAAACTTAACGAGTTGTATAAATTAAATAAAAAATTTATTAATAATCACATTCATATATATATACACATCATATCACGCATTCATATATATATATACATACTGCAAGATAATTCTTAAAGATTAAGACTGTTTTGGTGAGAATGAATTGGGAACGAAATTTTGGAGATTTCTCAAAAATACTGCAGACAAACTAGGGATGTAGACTATTGAGTAGAAAGCTAGAAAGGACTTCCGTGACATCAAAACTTGAGTCATAAGGAAAGCAAAATGTTCCCACCATAATTTTCTTATTTTTATCAATCTTATCCACATAATGTACGAGTGATGGGTTTAAATCACAATGGTAGTATTCTTGATTTGATTTTGGATATCAGGTCTTTGAAGATCTAAAGTTCTTGAATAATGGTAATCCTGTACATCTTATTATTTAGTTTATTAAAGATACTAAACATGTATTTTATGTAATATAAATTAATTTGTAGGAACTCTATCCTATCAAATGCATATAACTAATCGTCTTGGTAGAGTACCTAATTTTTCATAGCATGCTAAATGAAGGTGATTTTAATTATGCTGTCCATTTTCATTTCAATCTCCTTCACTTATAGAGTTGTCTCATCCTTATTCTTTTTGTTGGCGATAACAACATTGAATTAAATCCGAAGAAAGTCTGAAGTTAAGTTTTTTAAGAGTCTCGAATTCAGCAGTATCCCTCCAGTAAGAAAGGTTTCCCTTGTTATGTCTTCTTTGTTTGGTATTATAATCTTCCGACTCATAATTCGCCATGTATTCACTTGTAACATTGCACTTTGTTCAGCGATTATTGCAGTTTCGGTGTCGGTTACGATAGAGAGGTACACCAAATACCATCTTATTTTTTATAAGATCCGCAGTATCTACAATGAGTTCAGTTTCTAGAATTGTTAATAAGAAGCCAAATATTTTATAGAGTATAAAGCCTCCATACTCGTATCAATAATTGAGGAATTAAGGCATAAAATTCCTTTCAGAGTCATTTTTGATGAATTAATTAAATTAATTTTTTTTTTGACAGAATTATTATTTATTAAAATTTTATTACAATTAAAATAAATTATTTTTAATTGTATTAAAGTGTTGTTTAATACATTTAGTATAAGTCTAAAAACACGCTCTATGTTGATAAAATTTGTGAAAGAAAAGGATCCTTTTATATATATATATATTTTATTCAACAGTGCGAGTTAACGTTAGAATTTTATAATTTTTTTGTAAACTTTGAAACTTGCTCCGATCCTAAATCTTAAACATAAAAAAAGATTAATGAATTGCAGAATTTTTGATATAATAAGATTGATTTTTATTTTTCAAAATAATGTTTAATTGAGTTTTAAAATGATACAATGCTGACTTTTTCGAGAAAGCGATGAGACAAGTTTTACTCTTTCGTGACTAGAGACTTCTTATATATAGTCGATTTATCAATTTATTAATTTAACGTAATAAAATGCTGTGTATGTTTCTGAATATTATAAGCAATATCGTTTTTTCCCAAACCTGCCTCAACTTGCAAGCATTGCATTTATAATATTCTAAATTTTTTTGAAGTTATTAAGGCATAGAGGGAGGAGCACCTTAGAAATACTTTATTATTTATATGACGGTGCAAAGATATTTAATAAATAATGTTAATTAATACGTTGATATTTTAACGAATTGGTTTCTCGACTTGTTAAGACTATAAGAATCATATAACTTTACACAAACTAGCACCAGTAATTAATCCAGAGTAAAAGTGTAATAAATAGTTTAATAAATAATATTTTAACATTTTTTTATATAAAAATATCTTGCCCTTAGAAAATATTGCATATCATAGAAAGTTTATTTATTTTATTATATATCCGTTATTTCTATTGAAAAAAAAAAAATTGTACGATTTTTATTCATTTTAATGTAAGAAATTAAGATGAGAAAATGATTTATTTCCTAATAAAAACCAGCATTTTTTTGTTTTAAATATGATTAAGTTAATTAATAATCAGGTTTTTAATAATTTATTAAAAAATGTATAAAAAGATGGATGGGTATATGTATATCCCCGTGTGTATATAAATTAATACATACTTTAAGAAAATTTTAATAACGGTCATATAGTATTGATAATCATATAAAATTTGACAATCATTTGATAATTTAATTGTTATGTACATAATTATGAATCAATTTTATTAAATTAGATTATTGTAAATATATGATAAAATTTGTTATTTTTCCTTACAAAATGCAAAGATAAATCAAAGTCTTCTTTTTTCAATACATTTTGATATATTTGTTATATAAATATTAATTATAATATATTATATTATAAACGTGTAAATTTAATATATTTTTATTTATATATTTGTGAATTCTGCAACAAAATTACCTGATGTTTAATACAGAACAATAATTATAATAACGATGATTTATTCTTAACAATAAATCTATTTAATTTAATACATAATATTTGAATATATTTTTCTTAGCAATTATGCATTTTATGTATAAAGAAATTTATTTAATATACCACGTGACAATTTTTTCTAATAATAAAGAGTTTGATTTCTATTAATATTAATATCGTAAATATTTTTCATAATTAAAAATTAAATAAGATATTATTAAGAAAGTAAAAATAAAATCACAATTATTATAAAAATAATTATTCTCATTATTTAATAATAATAATTTGATTATAATACGAAAAAAATTATATGTGTTGTGTATTAATATTAATATCTTTGAGATTGTTAATATTATTGAAAGCATTATATTTTGGTTTATACAAACATTTTACTTTGATGTAGTTTTAATAATTTTTTTTTTTTTTGTAATTAATGATATTTAAGTTTATGCTTATACTTTAACAAATAATCAAAATACTTGTTAATTATATATTAATTGTTTTAAGGATCATTTATATGTTTAAATGATATTTCTGATGTTTGATTCATTCGTGTATTAGAAATTTTATTTACAATTGATGAATAAAATGAACAATGATATATTTTCAATATTTTTTAACAAATCTATATAAAGTGGTTTAATAATAATCTTTTACACATTAATTTATTCATTGTCAATATATTCATTTTTAATTCATAGTCATACTGTGTTCGTTTTCGTCAGTTTCTTTCATAAACAGTATTGAAATTCAATCATACTTTAATTTAATTTTCGTAATATATGTATTTTGTTGAAAATCAATAAAGTACAATAATTAATGTTGTATTTGTAAAATTTATTGAATTGTATTCTCATTTCTCTGAATTTTTTTTTCAAGTATTCAATTTCAAACGTAAAATGTGATTTCCAATTAAGTGCGTCTAATAGAAATCCTAAAAAATATTGAAAATAATGTAATTATAAAAAAAAATAATCTAATTTAGGTTTATAAACTATGTCAATTGTGAAATAGAGTTTCAATATAGATCATGTATTAAATAAAAATATTAATTAAGAATAAAATAATTTTTAAAAATATAGAAACAGACAAATAGACTTCTAACTTTTTAACAGGAAAAAAATAGACTGAAACATATGGGAAGATGAAAACAAATGGGTGTTGGTTTATTTAATTTATATATTGTCGATTACAGTCTTAGCTTTAAATACAAACAAACAAAAAATAGAAAGATAAAAAACCAGGGAAGTTAATTGTCACTCAATATAAAATTGTATTTCTGGAAAGGCAAGTTTGCTTTGAAACCTGCTAGTGTTACTGTTACTAATGTAGTTCATGCATAGAATAATGCGGGTGCAAGGATCGATTGAGGTACTTCCTGCTTTTGCGCAGAATTCTCGCGGGCTTTGCTGGTCAGACACTACGTGGCATTTCAGTTTATAACTACAGATCAAATTCATTTTATTCATCAATGTTTCTTAAATCTACGGTTTTTATTTTCTTTTTCAGTAGTATTAATTATTTTTTTTACGTTTAAATGGAGTTCAATGTTATAAATCAAAGTTAATTTTATATAACAAAATCTGTTTATTATACAATAAGAAATATGTACTTTATCATACTTATACAATGACTAGTTGATATATAATTTATTAGTTAGCGTAGTAATAAATACTTTATTGTAATTTTTAAAATAAAATATTTTAGCATTCATGCAAAATATTCCGGTTTATAGTATAAAAATGATGGATTAACCGAAAAAAATAAAGGTTTTAATTCAAAAAAATTTATCATTGAGAATTAATTGTGCCACTAATAATCGAATAAGGAAATTATAGAAACCTCATCATTCTAAAGTTACGGGTATACTATAAAAGCCTTAAATTTGAGAGCAACAATTCGCTGCTGTTGATTTACTCATTAATAATTGTATTTGCCATATAATTTTATATTAAATGCTTCACAGCAAAAATACTTTATGAGTTTGTTTATATATCAATATTTGTGAATATGTGTATATTAGACATTCACATAACCGTGCGTGCGCAGATACCCTTTTTTATACGTACCTGCTTGCGTAAGTCATACGCGCACACAAACATATCGATCGGACATATTTATTTACGTACTCTGTACGAAAGCTAAAACGAGACTTCCTACTATTCTCTACACCCATAGCCAACTGCTGATTTTCCATTTCTAAGCATAAATCAAAATTAATTTAATTGTTCGTTTGTTAGATCTCCATTATTTTACATTTGCATGCAACACATTCCGAAATTCAACCCTATAATCCTTTAGTACTATATGTCTTGCTAGAATAATCAAGAGAAGATAATGAGAATAATAGTAATAAAAAAAGACAAATGCCAATATCACACTGTACTATTAGTATTTTCAATATTTATTGGAGCGATCGAAGCTTATAATTTTTATTTTTCTAAATTATCATGATAATTTTATAGTTATTTTGTATAGTACACTTTGACGAATATCCCTTCATTTATTATATTGATACCGAACACAGATTACGAAAATATTATTTCTATATTTTAAATATGTTTAATTTGTATAATGTAAATATTTTGTTAATATAATTTACGTAATGCAATGTAATTTGTATTTATAAAATTTATTTATTAATATGAAGTAAGAAACTTATTTCTATTTTATTATTTGATTATTATATTATTTAATGAATACAGTAATAAAAATTAAAAAATAATACAACTATAAATCATTTTCATTATAAGAATTTATAAGAGTTGCATTCAAAATATTTCGTTGACTAACATTTAAGATTAAAATTAATAAAGTGACAATTCAATTAATAAATCAATAAATTTTTATTTAGTATTAAATTTTTAACAATCAAAGAAAAAGATATATCTTACCAATTAAAATTTTTATCTTATATATGAATTATTCTATGTGGTATCACGTGTATTGTGTATTCAGTAGATAGTTATTTTTTGTATACTTTTATTGCTTAGTACTGAATTTTAATTAACTATTATTAACTTTAATTTAATATATTACTAAATATGTAAAACATTTTTGATATAAACTTTATTAATATAGGTAGATATGGTAGAGCAATTTAAATTGGTACTGTATTATTAGAATAATTATCTCATTTTATTATTAGGATTTATTATTCATAATATATTATTTTCTATATTTTCAATAATTAAAAGGGATAAAGCAATAGTTGGTTACAGTATTTTGATTTTCTTTAAAAGCGTCCTTCACAAAGAACTTTACATATAAATTTGATTTGACGATCGTACACATGATTATAAATATTGAAAATATTATTAAAAATGTAAACAATTTTATTTTATATTTAAGCAAAAATGATCATAGAATGATAGAACATAAAATTAAAATTACTATTAACATTTTTATAATTACAAAAAATTTCATCGTTTAATTTACTATTTTTCAATAAATATTTCCTCGATCTAAAGATTACTATAAACAAATTGTGCAGTGTAACAATAAAAAATATGCAATACAATAAATGATTAATATATTTTCTAAAAATATTATTTAATATACATTTTAAATAAATGAAAGAATATAAATATTTACGCATTGCAGTATATTTATGCTTTTCGGATAATAGTTTTATTACACACATCAGACGTACATATAATATTGTAACAAACTACATTTCTTATTACATAAGTAATATTTATAATTTTTAATGAAATTCATGCATTATTAAAATTTTGAAGTTTAAAAACTTTTTGTAAAAAAAAAATTATATTGTTATTATTTTTGCAATTAAACTTTAGTTTCGTATGAAAAGCATTTAGTTTTTTGGGTTTACTTAAAAATTTAATATCTCAATCAAGAGATAGAGGTAAAACAAACAGAGACATGATTCTAATAGTTCATAACTTGCTTTCATCCAATTTGATTAATAATCTTTCTTTCAAGTGAATAATAGATTTTAGTCATTCTAAACCTACACGGATTATTTGAGACAATATTTATTTAAAAAGTATAATTATTGTTTACATTTAAATTATTTATTTATTATTTATCCATTTTCTAATTAATTAATATTAATATTTTTGTATTACAATATTTATATTATTATAATATAACATACAAAATTTTCTATTGCCAATATAAAATAAATGTAAATTTATTTTATTTATCTGCTTAGGCATTTTGATATTATAAATTAAAACAATTTATCAGAAATAGCAGAATAATTTAATTGCAAGTATAAAGTCTGAACTTTCATATTTTAATTTTTGGCATTAAAGCAAATATTTTGCCATTTTATTAACATTACTTCACAATGAAAATTCATCTTATTGTTTATTTTAAAACATTTAATATATGTGATACAATGATTTTTACAGTTAGAAAGAACACTCTGCGTTATCTATTAGTAAGTAACCTTTAATTTACTAACGGGTGTGAGAAATAAAATACTTATCTGTTCGTCGGCGACGGTTCGACAAGAAATCTCTTGTATTTTTCAGGCCTTTATTAAATTACAATAAATGTACATAAACTTAAACAATTACAATATAAATATATAAAATAACATATAGAATATAGTACAAGTTTTACATATTTACTTCAGTACAGTGTTTTGAAAGTTACTGCCTATAAAATAAATTATAAAAATAGTAGTGTATGTTACATAGGTAAAACAAAACGTATTCGTAAGAAGCGCACTTGCGAACACGAAATAAAATAACACGAACTTAATTATACAAATCCACTTGCAAAGCAACAAAAATATGATCGACTGGGACAATGTTAAAATTCTAGATAGAGAGCAGAATTACAGAAACCGCCAAATTTCGGAAATGCTACACATTTACATAAACCCATATACTGAAACAAACAGGAGGACATATATGTATTAAATACGCAATACAAACATTTGACAAGACTTATAACGAAATACATAACTAACCGTATATAAACAAACATAAGAATTCCCTCAGAACATTTAAACTTGATGCTGTATGAACACTACTTGCACAAGAATAACTTCCAAAACACTGTGCCGAGGTAAAATGTAAAACTTGTATTATATTTTATGTATTATTCTATGTATCTATATTGTAATTGTTTAAGTTCATGTATATTTATTGTATTTGCCTAAAGACCTGAAGATAACAAAAGTTTTTTTGTTGAAACATCGCCGACGAATACACAAATGTTTTATTTCTCACATCCGCCAGAAAACTAATTGTTACTTCCTAAAATGTGATATAATATTTCCGGTTATTAAATGGAATGAGAGTTTCATTAATAGCAAAACACTTTATTTCGTTTATAAAAGAGAATAATTGATTGCATAAACAAGAGAATACAAGTACGATGGATAACGTTTCTTTGTTGTGTCGGTTTTGGAGGGGAAAGCGACTGCCTTTGCACGATTATCTCGAATTTCAGACTTCGAACGCCTGCAAAATCTTATTTGGACAGGTACTTACGCTACCGTAGTACCACTTCGTCGAGAAAGTAATGTCGCCCTACTTGATAAGTCGAACCTACGACTTTTAGATTAGTGAGACAAAGCCCTTGACATCCTCCACACGGGGCAGGTGAGTGCTTGCCAAGTTCAGCTGGCTTCTCAACGACTTCGATGCAGTTTACGTGATTCCGTAGTACCTCCTGTTGTTCTCCTAGGAAATTCGCATGTCACAACCTAAGGCACTATCGGTGAATCCTATACGGGTGATGATCCACAATCACTTCTCTGGCAACATAGTCTAAGAGATGCAAAGAAAACGTGCACCAAGATGACGGCGTGTCAAACGCAAGATCGGTTGCTTGCGAAGTAAAGTTCTTTTTCAAAAACTTTTTGAAGCTCTTTTAACTTCTTCCCCTCTCTCTTATTTTCTCGAATCGCATTATCCGATCCCATACGCGTCACAAGCCTTTATTGGACGTTACACGGCCTATTCACAAGAACCCTTAAGCCTGCGCAAGCAGCCGGCTTACATAAACGAATGCATCATAACTCCAACCGAGTCAGCAAGAGACGTGGAATCGATCAAGAAAAAAGAAACAAATGTTCTTAATTCCATTTCTTCTTGATTACAAGTTATCTTTATAGATTATAAAACTCTACAATCTTTAATAAATATTTATATTGATTTACTTGGTAGTGGAGATAGTTTATACTGGTGCCTATTTACTAGAAGGCAATTTTTTTCTTTTCACTGATTCGTCATAATTATAAAAATTGGACCAGTTTCATCCTCTTGGAACGCCAATCAAAAAGCATTAGCTATACTTTTAGACTGGTAGAGGAGGGACTTGCAACCAATGTAACGAAGTCGGCATTACGCGCAATGTTTCCTCTCCACTTCCTTATTCATTTCCTACTAGATACAGTATGCCTTTCTTAAGACTCTTAGTGCCTATTCAACACTCCTGACCTATTCACTTGGCCACCCATGTTTCGGTGTAGACGAAAAAACCAAGCATAGCAGTTAGCTTCGAAGGTGCAAATTTCCTCCCACATCTTGTCAATCCGCATATTCACCTGTACTATTTGGCTTTCATTCCTCCTTATGCCTTCCGTAAAATTATGCTTCATCCAAACCAAATGATTAACATCAGTGGTGGAGCTCATTAAGCACCGATCTTCTGTCATAATTCATCGCCAGAAATTCCCAAATTTGTTGAAAATTTTTTGCCTTGTGACTCCAAAGCTAACTAACATTGTTGAGCCCGGATAAGGACTTGTAGCTTCTCATAGCTAATCACTTTATCGAGCCCCGTGAATAATACAACTTGCTTGCCTCCATATTTGTATTATCCTATTTATTCAATTAATTGTACTCTTTTAACGTCGAAACTTGATATTTGTTACTAATAAAACGAACTCGCGTTCCATTTAATAAGTAAATACATTATAACGAAAAATCCAATAACATAAATTTATTTTGAATTAAATTCTAATTGAAAATTATGTCACTCAATAGTGTTCTAAATTTTTTGATTTTTTTTTAGCATAAAAAATATCTTATTATTTAATTTTTTTAGTGCTATATTTTTACATAATTATTTTCACTAAACATCATCTATCTCTTCTTTGTCATTCATTATAGAAAATTCTTTTTCAATTAACACGAAAAAAAATTCTTGAGATTCCTCGCATAAAATTTATTTGTCCTGCTTAAAATTTTTTAAATATATAACTTCACTAAATTTCAAATTCCGAGAAGATTGTATAAGAAAAATATAATAAAAAATATATATATACTGCCTTCATTCATCAATATAATAATTTTAATCCCTTCGAATATCCATAAACTACTACCATTAACCTAATGCAAAATCCTAAGGAAAAAAAATTATTAATATCACTCAAAACCTTAGTATTTATGTTAAATATAAGATACCAAAAGTTTCAATATTAATGTGGTTAACATATATCTTTTTAATTTCTTTGTTACTATCAATTACTTAATGTCCTTTTAACTAATAATAAAAAATAAGTTCATATAATTTATTACTTCTATCTTTTTCTTTTCTTTTTAATTTCACAATCTTTACCTATACTATGTTAAATTTAAATAGAATACTCTGTATCAAGTCTCTCTTAAGGTATCCATTATCCCTGTAGTTTCATGCACTTTACAATCCGCCCCAATCCTCTCATCTGCACTTTTTTTGTCTGAAACTTATATACTAGTTCTAATACTACACATGCAAAGTCTTTTGTGTTTATCATTTTGACAAGAACTCTACAAAACTTCCCATTAAGATGATTAATCTCTTTCTTACTTGGAATCTCACTCTTCATATTTTTATTATAACAAAGCTGCCAGCAATTTTTAAAATTAGTTTTGTTTCTTTTGTTTACAATTAGTTCTAATATCCACATAATACATAATACATAACATAAAATCACTCCTTATATAAAAATTTCACGAAGTTTTATTTTTCGATGATTTACCTTTACTACCTCTACTTAAATAAATTATCTACTGTGAATATATTTTCCATAAAACCGTCTTTTTTTAAAACTGTAGGAGAAAGTTTTCTAGATAATTTTTGATCCCATAAAAAGTCGAAATAAATATGCATCAAAGATTTTCTTTGCGTGCTAAGATGATTATTTACAAGGGATTATAAATTATCTTTATGGAGGCTACTTAGACAACAATAGTTAAGGACGAAGTAGTTAGCTTTATATGGTGCTTCGATAGGTTTGCATCGAAATATACAAATTCATATTCTAAACATCTTTCATCTTTTTTATTTCTGTTTGCCCCGATTAAAAATCAACGGCATAGTCTCGTATGCACTACAGATCTACCGCACTGCTCTCTCCCTCCCGTCCGTCAGAGTACCTACAACCGTATTTTTCGATCTTTCCTCGTCTAGAAATGATTTATAAGGAATTCGCAGGTTTACCTCAAAACCAGTACCCCTCTACATTACTGAGCAAATCATCCCTATGGAGCTCTGAGCGCTTGCCAGCACCTAAAAAGAATCCTGCCCAAGTTCTCATCTGAAAACATAGTTTCTCACCTAGGGTGCGACTTGGGAAGGGATACATGCGTGGATACTGGGTTCTGTATCCCACACATTTTGATCTCTCGTGTTGAACGCTGTGTTTAATCTACTAATATAATATAAATAAGAAATATAATATAAATTATTACGTAAATAACGTACCGGCATCGGGTTTAAATACTTGATATTTCTCTCAATATTATTTTCTCCAAATTAATATTACTTAAATTATATTTTTTAAATTTTTTAAATTTTCTTCAAATTGATTTATTTTTATCTTATTTTTTTTTATTATTATTTTATGTATAAGTCTATTTTTTTATTAATTTCATTCATGTATCTGGAAATAAGTTTTTTTACTTATTTGTTAGTTGTATTTCTGGACATTACAGCCTAATCATTCATATCACCAGAACACAACTAAATGTACCTCTACATTACGATCCAACAAGTTACTCGAACCTGGCTCGAGTTTATGATCCATCAGTTCTAGATTATTGATTTTTGATCTATCATAGATATATCAAAAATTAATTGAATAAATATATTTACTTATTTTTTCATTTAAATATATTCAAATAAATATTTAATTACCCACTGTAAATTTGTAACATACTGTTATAAATTTAAATTATATATATATATACTCATAATTATATTTAATTATAATAAAAAAAATAATCCTCATAGTAGAATTTTTAAGAATTAGATGATACTACCTAACCAGCTTTTTTCCGCAAAACTTTTCTTCTTTTACCTTCGATTTACATTCGTCCCTCGTATATAAAGTCCAATTCCTCTTTCATTGACTAATTATTTTATTTTTAATATCAATACTTTTCCTAATACTTTTCTTCTTTCACTCTGAGATACTTATAATAATATTATCTCATACAATAGTATCTCAATATGTCTTAAAAGGCGTACTTTCATTCACAGGAACAATTGGATGCAATATGTACAGTATCAACTACTTCTTTTCACCTATTTTTACCCAAAATACCAAATATTATCCCATAAATATCATTCATGAATGATTTTAAATTTAAGATTTTTCTTTATTAAATTATATAAAACTTTACCAATAATTGTGAAATTTCATATAAACTTACAAAAAATAGTTAGTTTACATATAAATCAATATACTATTAAAATTTTTAATATCACAAGCATTATATTGAATATAAAAAGATTTATATTCAATAAACACACAGACTATTTTCATGTAAAAAACTGGTTTTTTTTTTAAATTGAATTTTGTAAAATTTTCTTTCTTTTAATAAATCAATTGTACTTGAATATGATGAATGACTTATTATATATTATGTAAATATTATGTTTTTTTAATAAAATCATAAATTATATCTTTGAGCTTTCTTGGTCAGCAAAGAATAATCATTGTAGTCTTAAAAATTATAAATATTTTAAAAATATTTATAATTTTTTCACCAACTCATAGTAACATATTGAAGTAACTAAAACTTTTGTTTTTTATTATTATAGTCATATTAAATCTTGTTATTCCTTTATTTATTTTTATAAAGCCTTTACTATTTAACATACTATTTAATTAAACTAAATATATGTATAAACATAGATGTATGTATAATGTATTATAGTTTAATATGGAAAAATAAATACAATTCTTACCTTCCAAAAAATGGATGCCATAATTGTGAATTATCTAAGGAATTTGTAAAAGATGATACCACTGGTTCTTGTTTTAAAAGACCACTTCGTACCCGCAATAATGGTGAATCTGAATTTAATTTTTGATTATTTGAAAGGTCCATTGGTATTGGCATTAGTTTATCGATTGGTTTACAGATAAGTTTCGGTCGTTGATACTCATGTTTCATATCTTGTACTGATTCAATACTGTTATTTATATTTACTATATTTAACATTAGTTGATTTGAGTGATGAAAATTCTCGGTTGATCCTTGTCCGAGATCAAGAACGTGCTGAAGATGTGCGAGGGAAATAACAAGAAGATCAGGATCTCTCAATAACTCTGGCATTGTTAGAGCTTCTGGTAATCGTAATTCAGGTCTCGTTATTAAAAACTTTGGAATTTCAGTTAAAGGAGCACCTGCTAACAATGGAAGATAATCTCTAGGAACTAATAGTGGATCTGGTATTAAATGACCTGATATTTTTATTAATTCTCTCAATTGACTCGCTGGATCTAAAATTGTCAGGCCAGTATTTATTTCTTGAATTTTTCGTTTGTTTATGAATTTTTCTTTGTTTTTATAGTGTACATCATTTGATAAATAACCATTATTAATATGAATTTTTTGATGATTAGCTGTCCATTTAGCTGGCAATGAATAATTTGGTGAAATATATTTTTTTGTAAAAGGACTTTGCACATTTTTATTAGGCTTTGACTTTCCTCGATTTTTTATATCTAAATATTTTACTTTTTTTTGTAAATATTTTTTTGATCTCTGATTTATATCGGTTTCATTTATAATTAATGATTCCTTTATACTTGTTTCATCTGAAATATTATATGAATTACTTAATTCCGAGTTGCAATCATTATTGAAATCATTTATTAATTCTTTTTTATCGTAATTTTTTAAATCTATATTATTTAATGAAAAAAGTGTATCTTTAAGTATTAAACTATTTTTTGCATCATCTGAACAGCTTACAGCACAGGGCGGACTTGGCAAAAATCTCTTTAAATATGCAGATGTTGACCCTTTAATAGATTGTGATGTATCTTGCAAATCAAATTCTTCAATAATTTGTTCGTAAAAATGTCCTATCTCTTGGTATTGAGAATTTGAATATTTCATTCGAGCATCTGTATTTTTAGAAATTAATTGTTTAAAAGGTATAAGATTTGGTACTTTGGAATACTCTGTATCTTCATAATTAAAATATTTACTATTAAGCTTTTTTTTCTTATTTTCATTATTAGATTCATATATTAATTCAGCCTGTGAGTCGTAACCTCGAACTTCACTAATACTAGTGTCAGCTTCACATTGTTCATTTTTTGTGTATTTTACTGTACTTTCAGGTAATCCTACTCGAGTTTTTAAAATTGGAGTTTTAGATCGGTGATGATAAGCAGGTATTATAATGGAAATTCCAGGAAAAGTATTTCTAATTTTGTTAGTAATTTCTATTTGTGAATTTGGTAATATACTAGGAGGTAAAAAATTTTTTGAATTTAAAATTGTATTCACAAAAGTATCATTTTTTCTAGTGCTTGTACTCAATTTCAAAGATACACCTGGTGTATGTCTAAGAGTGTTTAAAATTTTCGAATTTTCTAGTATATCTTTTTTCAGACTGATTTCCTTATCTTCTAATTTTTGTGTAGGGTTATACAGTGTTATTAAATTTTGTATATTAGAAACTTTATCTTTTGATGCACATTTTTTTTTATTTACTTTTTGTTTATTAAATTTATATTCAATAATATTTAAAATATCTGGTAAACTACTAATTTTTTTTTTGTTATTTATTGATCTTTCTAATCGTTCTATAGTTTTATTTAAACTTTTATTTCCAATTCTACGTTCAATATTTTCTCTTTGTTCCAATTTCTTTTTATTTTCCATAAATATTAATTCATGTTCATTTTGTAAATAATCACTTGATGATAAATTGAAATTAATACTATTAATTTCATTAGATGATAACAATGCATCCAATTTCGTACAGTATTTAGTTTGATTTATATTTTTGATCAAAGTAGATTCATTCTCGTTATTATTTATTGGAATATGATTGGAATCTAATATATTTAACATCATCAACCAATCTTCTTTGTTAAAAACAGTATCGTTGTTTCCACATTCTATTATATTTGAATTTTTAATCTTATTATTTTTTACGCTGTCCTGTACAATGTTTTTATCCTTATTTCCATTGTTCTTTTCGATATGCTTTACATTATTTTTCAAATTCACTGTTTTTATTAATGGTCTATGTACTCTAGTAGGAAGTTGTGACAAGTGTAATTGTTCCAATATTACTCTTGGCTGAAGATCTTGATTTCTTTTTAGCTTCTCAAAATTATTACATTTTTTTTCATTAAATAAATGAATTTCAGATTTGTTAATAGATTTTTTACACACTTCTATTGCACTAATTTCTTTATCCTTTTTAATATTTTCCATCACTTTAGCATCCTTTTTAGATTTTTCCTTAATTTGTATTTCGCTTTGATTGTCTACTTTAATTTTTATCACTGTCTTTTCTGAACATAGCTTTTTTTTCTTTTTATTTTTATCTGATTTTCTTCGTTTCTTCATTTTCCAATTTATATTTATTATACTTTCATTAAAAAGTTCTTCTGTTTTCGAATCGACTCTTTGTTTTTTATTTTTTGTAATTTCACTATTTTTCTTTCTTTTTCGTTTGTGACTTCCTTTTTCTTTCTGGATTTTAGCAATTTTAATTTCATTATTGATCAGAGAAGCCTCAAACTTCTTATTTCTTATCTGTTGTACTTCTGACTGCTTCTTTGAAGTATTCTCTTTTTCTTCATTTTTAGTTATTAACAAAGAATTTTGTTGATCAATTTCATTTTCTCTAACACAATCTATAATCGGATAGGTAGTTAATACTGTACGAGGTATTGAACGCCATCCCTGTGCTGTTTTTGTCAATTTTATACGATTTCGTTTATCGTAATCTTCACATCTAACCTCAACTATTTTTTGTTCTCGTTGAGCAGCCCAAAGAAATATCGGATTTACTTTAGGACGTTTTTCTTGAATTTCCTCATTTTTATAATAATTATTGTTTTGTTCACTATTTTGAATTGGCTCGTCCACCAATATTTGACTTATATTATCTTGATTATAAATAGAATCATAATGTCGCTGATGTTTTCCGTGGTTACGCCTTTGACGATGGGGCACTATGCCCCTTACAGGGGCCGAGCTCATTACTCCATCCAAAGTGTAGTAGATTCTGTACGCTAATTATTCTATATTTCCAATTTTTTATTTTAAAGGTTTTTTTATGATTTATCTAATTTCTTTTTTACAAAATTACTGACTTATATTACTTGAATACTGTATCATATTGCCAATTAATTCATATTAATTTATATGACTCACAGCACATTTAAATAGGTACTATAGAATTATTTGTTAATTTTGAAATAAATTTAAATTAATAAAATGCAATATTATATTTTAAATATAAATTTAAAGTTTTCTGTACTAACTATAAATTTAACTATATATTTAACTATATTAAATACAACTAAATAAACTTAAATAGTATGTTACTTTGAATGTTAATACAGAAAGTTTGCAGTAATTTTAAAATGTCCTCCGAATTTTTTGCAATTATGTAAATTTTTTGTTGATTTTTAAAAATCATTGTATTATAAAACACTTTAAATTAAATTTATATGTATTATAAAATCTTATTTAAAAGATTATATAAAATACATTGATCACTTTTAAGATCTAAAAATGGACAATAAAATTTATTTTATAAACTTGTATCTTCCATGTTTAATAAATTCTTTTTTATAATCACATAATAGTTGCAGGATATTTTTTTTATTTTAATTTATGTAATGAAATATTGATAATTTATCACAATAGATTATACATTGTGCTATTAATTTATTGATAAAAAAATCAACAGATTTTTGTTAGTAAATAGTGTAATGATTCTCACTGATTATAATTGTTTATTTTCGCAACATTTTAAATCATTATAGAATAAAGTTTCATATTATACAAAAATTATTTGTAATCCATGTGATGTCAGATCTTCATTCACCTTATTTCGTTTACGAAGTATAATGTTAACACCAATCATATCGTAATAATAATGATCTAATGCTTTTATTATATTAAAAATAGAATGATCACTAATGCTATAAGCACTGAGCTCGATAGATAGAAAATTTTACGCCGCTTTACATTACGAACCGCGATGTATGTCTACTTTGTCTTCAGCAATTTTGAACCTCAACCAGTTTTGTTATCATCACAATGACGTAACGACAGTGAAGCTAAACACGCATGTGAGAAATACAAATAACGTAAAGGGTAACTCGCGTAGTCACTGCCTGGTAGATACTATTTGCTCATGACTCTCGGCGGTGAGTCTCTGCGTACATGCCGCCCCCGCGTCTCGCCCCACCATCAAAGCTCTCCCACCTAGTTAAACCCTCTTGCCTCCGCAACTCAGTGCGATGCGCCCCCACGCCCCTATCAACTCATATCAATAAGAAGAAATAAGAAAAGAAACAAGAAAGAAGTTTGAATCAAAGTAGCAACGTGTGGAGAAGAAGAACGTAAAAGAACTAAAGGAAAGGAAAAGAATAAGATAATGAAATAGAAAGGAAAAGAGAAAATTTATTTACGTGTGAGAATTTATTGAAAATATGACTGTGTGATGCAATGCTTCTAAGCATGACTACTATCAAACTTTAATTCCAATTCCAACCCCTTCATTTTTGTCATTACTTCTAACATTTAATTTCTTTTTTATCCGAAGTGCCGAAAAGCAAATATAAATCAATTATATAAGTATTTTTATTTCGTTCCGAAAAATAGCAAATATATATTTGTTCAAGTTAATTTTTAACCGTCACACCTCATTTATTTTTTTATATTGTATTTATAAAGTAAGAATTATTTATAGATGTTTAGTTACAATAAATATAAAGATATATACAAATTTTATCAAGTGATTATATGATAAAAAAAAAAAATGAAAATATAATTTAATTTTGTTTTTACTAATTTTATTAATACAATTTCATTTATTATTTCTTAGCGTAAAGTAAATGAAATTAAAAATATTAACTTAAATTATAAATTTATATTATTACTAATAATATTATGAATAAATATAATGTAAAAGAATTTATTTGCATCATAAAATTTAACAGATGATTTAACTAATTATGCACATGAAATTATATTTTAATATTTTTCCCCAATATTTTAAATTTAAATTTTAATTTTATATTTCATCTAAATTTAATTGATCATGTAATGAAAATTGTGTAATATAAATGAATGCTATTGCTGACAATATTCTGATAATAAAAATATTCATTAATTACATTAATATTTTTATATTTTTAAATAATTTAAAAAATCTATGTGCATATATATTCATCTTTATCTAATCTGATTTTGAATTATTGATAGTATTTTTACTTATAATATTATAAAGATAAATTTTATTAGAAAAACCTACATTTAAGTATTAATAATATCTATATCTACAAATAAAATTGAAAATTTATGGTAAAATAAATCTTATTTTATATTTAATGTCAGACAAACATGGAAAATATTAATTTTAGTCATTTATTGATACTAAAAATATCAAATATAATGATGTTTCTTTTGTTTTAATCACTAACAATTTACAGATTTTAATAAATAAATTTAAGCGCAAAATTAAAATTAAAAGACAATATGAATTTTCAACACTTAAAAAATTCATATTGCATTATTTTTTTTATTATTTTAATTGATTTTTTATTATTTATAATTTTTTAATGTAAATAGTGTTATAAAGGAAATACATAAGATAATTTTTAATTGATTTATAACATGAACAACTGGGTAAGCATTATTACTAGTTTTTCTATAATTAAATAAAAAATAGATTCTCAAATTATTTTATTTTTTAAGTATTTTGTATATAATTTTTTTCATATCAGCATCAAAATTAAAGCTAGATAAATTTTATAGTTTTAAAGATAATATAACAAAGATTAATATTTGTTGAGTTTAAATTTCAATAACAATCCAATAAACGTAATCCTTAAAGGGGCCATATTTATAAACAATAAATAAATTTTTAACATATAATTTCATATAATTTTATTAAAAAATACAAATTACTTCAGCATGTTAAAAGAATGACCACTGACAAAATGATAAATAAGTTTTGTTATTAGTTTTAAAAAAATTTAACAATTTTAATATTGTTTATTTTTAGAAAAATTCTTATTTTCAATTTACATAAATGGATACAAATCTTTTTTTTTAAATATATTTATACAAATACATATTTTGACGATACACCAGTCATTAAAAAATGTACATTTTCCGATTAGAAAATTAATTATAAATATTTCATGTAATATAAACATTATTTTAATAAATTAATTTAGCATATGAGTCATAAATATTGTAAAATTAAATTTAAATACATTTTCATATTAAAAAAAAAAAAAAAAAAAAAATTAAAAATTATTAGATAACTATTCTATAAAACATACAAATAATAATATTAAATCTTAAAAATTTTATATTTTAATTTTTAATGTCTGGTAGCATTTATTGCTTAACAACTGTAATTGTTAATTATTAAATACCTTGAAATATCATGGAATATTATAGTAAATATTTTTTATATTAGTAATTGAACAAGTTTAATATTTCCAATACATACATGAAATGAAAATAAAAATAAAATGAATGAAAATGGTATTTTTATCATTAATATTTTTATTTCATTTGCATAGATAATGATATTATTAACATTTATTTTAAAAATCAATGTTTTGAATTTAAAAAACAAAATACATTAAAACAAAGTTTTATTTCAAATTTAAATGAATTTTTTCCTTATAATTTAAGTTTTATTAATTATTATATAATATTGTTATATGGAAGGGTACATCTAATAATCGACATCAACAAATGGAAATGAATATATATATATATATATATTAATGATAATAAAATGAAGTTTATAATCACTTGAGGTTTTCAAAATTAATATGATTAAAAAAAATGGTAAATACGTAAAATATTCAAATGTGTATTGTCATGAGATGATTTTATGTAGGTGTAATTAATGAATGTTTTACTTTAGCAAATAATTTTTAATTAAATCTAAAAATGTAAGTTTTCGAGCATGATTACTCTCGGATGTACAAATTCAGATGGCCACCGCTCACTTGTCAATTTTGTTAATTAGTCTACTTACCCTCCGTAACTTTATCTTTTTTCCGCTAATTATTTTAACGAAGTTATACATTGCTTTACTTTTGCAAACGCATAACTTTTGCACTTTATATTTAGGTTTTCGTAGAAAACCTCGATCCTTAACAGAAATAATCTTCTTCCTGTTAAAAAAGGAAAAGCCATTACAAAATAATTAATTCGGTTTTCGATGTTCATCTGCTTTTTATAATTTATTGCTCTTGCGTTCTAACTTCGCGTTTGGGATATTGGATTGTACGATGACCCACCAGCATCCAGTTTCCCATCGAACCGAGTATTTGGTTCACACGTCGATCCAGCAAATTTAACTAACTCGTCCCGTATGTTGTCCTAACGCTCTGGTTTTCTTACGGAAACCTACTTTTGTACCACACAATCAGTCCTTTTTTTAACATATTCATTTTACGAGATACTATTTAAAATATACTCGTGGGTATCGATGATACAATATCGCAATTCGCATTTTCTGAGAAAAAGAGATAGATGACGAAAACGAATGAGTGAAGGAGAGAGAATGAGAGAGAGAGAGAAATGTATTAATGCGTTCAGCTGCATTGAGGTAAAGTGAGTGAGATAGAAGACCATATAGGAAGAACAAGGGAGAAAGAAAGAAAGAAAGAGAATCTAATATATAATGTAAAAGGGTTTTGTCATTTGTTATATTTCATAATTTGTAAAGAAATACATTATTTTATTCAAAATTTGATTATTTGTTCTTATTGATCTATTAGGATACCAAGAGAATAATAAATATTTATATATTTGTAACTTAGGTCCATCTGGCTGTCTTTGTTTATTACTTTACAGTGGTTCTTGGCTTTCGACTGCAGTGCACTATTACGGGTCAACTTTAACCCTCAATTCAATCTTTTTACTGCCGGTTTTCTTTTGCATATTTCTTCCCCTTCAAGTATCCCTAATACATTCTTTACCTTTATTATTCAATTTTTATAAACCTTTCACAAATACACACACACGCACACACACACCTTTTTAACTTTTGCACTTTATGTATGGATTTATGTATTTTAGTAAATTCTTTATTTTGAGTTATCATATAAATAATTAATGATCTATATTTACAGATATAACAGTAGATTTTACAAAAAAAAATTAAAAACATGCATTTAAATTCACTGCAACATAAACACCTTTAATATTTATCGATTATATATGTACCGATAATTCCATCCCTTTTCAGTTCTAATAAATATAAATTTAAATAATAAACTGAAATAGTTCAATACATATTTATAAACTAAAAAAAATGATTATAAAATTTTATTTCAAAAAAACCAAAAATTTAATTAAATTTTAATTCAAAATCAATAAAAATAATTATTGAAAAAGAAAATTTATTGGTTTTTTGTTCAGATTATCAGTTTTCACTCTTATGTTGTTTTAAAAATAATTAAAAATTTCCATGTTCTTTAATTTTTATAAAGAATATAATAGAATCACTAAATTAATTAAGAGGATATAAATTTTCTTTTAATATAATTATTAAAATTATTCATTAATAGAAAATATGTATGTATATATATATATATATATTATAAAATAGTTATTTAATTAAGTATACAAGTTTATATAGTGCAAAATATCTTTACAATAAGACGTCCTAAGCTTATCTGGCTCAAAAACGCACATAAAAAATACAATTAAAATAAAATTGTCATCTACCTACTTAAGGACAGTTACTTTTCAATGGTTAATACAAAAAGGGCGCGTCAGTCTCATACGTAAACAAATGGAGTTTCCCAATTATATGATTATAGAATTCGATGTTAAAAAATATTTTTGTGTAAAAGCTGTAGCTTAACTTATATATTATAGTATATTAATGTATCAACCTGAAAATATGTGCAATATATTGAATTTGATTCAATTTACTCACATGAGTACAAATTTAAATTAAAGTACTCTCTTTTCTCAATTCGACTCTATTTACAGTTTTTTCTTCTCGTTGATTTAAATTTTGCAATATGTGTGATTTATTATAATAACGCTAAATCGTCATGTATACATTTAACATAGTAATATTGAAAATAATATATGAAAATTATATAGTCATCAAAGTTTTTAAATAAATTCTGTTTAAATTTTTTTGAACCATTATTTCCGCGCACATCATTAATATGTCAAGAATTATCATTAATGCTCGGTTGGAAACATATTTTTATCTGCAATTATATTCAAGTTTTTTTTCAAATCAACTTTTTGATTCACTCGGTTCTACAGACAAATTAAAATCAGTATGTTATACGTAAGTTTCATTCTAAATTAATCTTACACGATCCCATTGCAATATATATTTAAAAGTTATATTTGTATAAAACAAGAAAAATAATAATATTGACTATAATATTCTAATTATATAAATATTTAGACTTTCATTAAATTGCAAATATTATTATTATCTTTATAATTATTACTAAGGTTGTTTCAATAATGTGCGATAAGTGTTTGATAAGGTTTTGATGAAGCGTTGTACGAGTCAAACTCTTGGCGCAATAAAAAGAGATATCGCGTCAATGTAAGATAATGTAATTATGCATGTAATTATTATAAAGGCAGGCAAAGGAAATATAATACTTTAGCGAGGCGTTGTGTAGTCGAAACTGGAGCTGCAAGTCAATTTTGTTTAGTGTTTTTTATTTTTCATTTATTAACGTCATATTTTTAAGATTTAACTTAGCGTAAGCCTGGTTAATATCTGATATTGATTTGTAATAATGGCTTTTTCCTTTCTATTACTACAGGAAGGTTTTTTATTTTGACTAGGAAATAAAAAATAATAGGGGAAAAAAAAGAAAAAAAATAGTAAAAAAAATCTTAAGCAAAGAAAATGATCAGTGATATGTTAAATAATTGAATGAATAATGCTAGATTTAAAATGAAAAAGAATTAATAATGTGATTTTAAAACTCAGATGAAAAAAGACAGCGGCGAACCGTTAGGAAGAAATTGTCAGAACATTTATTATTTTTTGAGCCCTCGACCAGTTCAGACTATCTTTCGTTTTCCGAGTTACAAGCAAATAGCAACTTTGTAACGAACAAATAAAGAAAAATTATCTAGTAAAGTATGACTTTGTTAAATATTTAATACTTTTTAATTCGTTACAGTCCTCTTTCTTTTTTTTTATTGTTTTTTAGCCAATTTAAAGTATTATATCCTCCCTTTATACATGGTGCATCCACGAAGTATCGAGTTTTTTTTCATTTTGCGCCTATTCATCGTAAAAATTCGGGACAGGTCTCAAAATGTCGACAAACTCTTTCTGAATTTGTCCTTTTTTTGTTTTTCGATAATTAGGCGCGGCAGGATTTAACTTCGCGCGAAGGGTGTTTTCAAATTATTAACACGGCGCGCTGAAGCGATTAGCGGAAAACCACTACGCGAGAATGTTTTGTTCAAAGATTAAAGAAAACAAAATTCTTACCTTTCTTTTTTGAAAAATCATTTATTGGTGGACTTATAAATAGGGTAAAATACAAATTTTAAATTCTTCAAAATAATTTCCTCCTACATCAATACATTTTTGAAGACGTGTTTTCCAAATTTCAAATGCATCTTTAAACTCTTCAGCTTTGATGTTTTTAAAAAATTTTCAAATTTATAAATTTTTTTGTACTACATTGTACACTGTAGATCGTGTTAAATTCAGTTTTTCCTGAATTGCTTTATTTGTTAATCAACAGTTCAAATTTTAAATTTCTAACACGCGCCCGGTATTCCTAACCATTCGAAAGTTTTTTGGGCACCCAAATCGAGGCTCGTCGATGATTCTTTCTCGGCTCTCTTTAAAAGCTCTGTGCCATTTTTCACTTTCCGATTTTGACATACAATTATGTCCATACGTTTCTTGCAATATATTCTACGTTTCCATACTGTTTTTTTAATTGCAAACAAAACTTTATCGCGTAACACTGTTCGAGTATTCGCTCTATCGCGCCGTGTCAAAAAGCTGAAAAATATCCTTCGCGCCAAGTTAAATCCTGCCGCTCCTAATTATCGAAAAAAACAAAAAAAAAAGGACAAATGCGGAAAGAGTTTGTCGACATTTTAAGACCTCTCCTGAATTTCGACGATGAATAGGCGCAAAATGAAAAAAAAACTCGATACTTCGTGGATGCACCGTATATATAACAATATTTTAGAAAAATGACAAAGGTGAATACATCAAAATTCACATTAGATAAAATAATAAATAATTATTGTAAAATATTGTACACTCTCGGGTACTTTTATAAGCACATATTATATGGTAAACTATAACAGGATTATTTTTCCCCAAATATAAAAATTTAAACATTAGATATTATATGTAAAAAAAATATGTACAGCTTATTACAAATTAAATATATATTATGAAAAATTATATATTTGTGCAAAACAAAATGGTCCCGACAGAACTAATGTTATAATAATATAATATATAATTCACAATTATAACTAACAAATCAATTATTTAAAAAGTTCGAACAATTATTTCGCGAAGCGGAGAGTAGATTCCTTAAAAATACAATACAAAAAAAATTTTAGATTTTAAATAATTTACATTACAGGAAAATTATTATTTTTAAGAGTAGTCTTAAATAAAACTTTAATTTCTAACCTTAAACACTTATATTGTATTTGATAAAGATAATTATAATATAATATCTAATCTTAATGAAATAATAATTAATTTAATAAATCTAACTTAATTTTTAAAGCAGATAATAACACTTAATATAAATGAAATATGTACAATGTACATTTATATAATATGAACACTTATGATACTAATACCTCCAAAATGAAACTACGTACTAATAATATAATATTTAAATAATATTTTAATAAATAAATAATATTTGAACTAGTATTTATGAACTCAATGAAAATTCGTTATTTTTGCTATTAATGATATCCGCCGTATACACAGAGCTTTACTCTTATACAGGGGGGTCAACTGTAAATGGAAGAGCGGCGACAAACGTAGCAGACGGGCCACAGGCAGATTGTGACGTAAAAGAAAGTACCTGCTCCAATATAGTTTGAAAATTTTTTGATTTTGTAATAATAACATATATATTTTTAGTTGAAATGATTATATTCAATTGAAAAACTAATTTTTCTTTTTTATTTTTAGTATTAGTAACAATTTCGACAAATTAAACAAAATAAAATCGCCCCATATGTCCCTTTTCGTGTGTCGGTACTGGTAACCCGGTACATGTGTTTTCATTCTAGTATTTCAAACACTTGTATTCGACAGCAGACTTCAAGTTTTTAGTTTTACAAAATTTCATCATAGAAAAAGCTTAAAAATTCATTTATTCAGGTGAAATTGATATAAATGAATTTCTAAGTAAATATAAATATAAATTAATATATAATTAATTAGTGTTTGTTATAAAGTTAGTGTGAGTGAATTTTGAATAAATTTTTATATTATCAAATAAACATAGGAGTGATGCGGATGAGATTCAATAAGGTATTTCATAAATCAATATTAATGACACAAATTTTATTGGTAAGTAAATAAGTTTAATAGTAAATGTTTTTGTACAAATAATATTATTTAAAGTTTTTCATATATATACAAATAAATAAGAATTTCATATAAATAAGAAATATTGTAAAATATTATGTATAATTTCTGTTTTAAAAATAGTTAAAACAATAATTTCTATTACTTTTGATTAAAATATAATTTAAATATCAAATATTTTAAAAGTTTATGCATATTGTTTGTTCGGGCACTATTTAATTTAATATATTTATATATTTTTTAATTAAATTGAATGTTAATAATTAATATTTTTAAAGTTTAAGCATATTTTACAATATTTCTTATTTAAATTATATTTTAATCAAAAGTAATAGAAATTATTATTTTAATTATTTTTAAAACAAAAATTATACATAATATTTTACAATATTTGATATTTAAATTTTATTTTAATCAAAAGTAAATATTGGTATTTTCATGGTGGGAGAAATATGCTCTTTCTCTCTCATACTTATGACTTCTCTGCCGACCTTTTAAGAGTCTGTGGCCCAAGTTAAATTTTCGTACAAATGCTTTAAAATCTATTGGAAAAAACGCTTTTGTACATATGCGAAGCACGAAGGAATACAGTCGTGCTTCGTATATGTAGTGGTAACGTTTTTTTTCAATAGATTTTAAAGGACTCATAAAAAATTTTAGTTCGGGGCACGGACTCTTCAGAGGTCGCTAGTATTTCTATATGTGTGAGAGAGAGAGAAGATATTTCTGCCGCCATGTTTGTCGCCAAATTTTAACATTGAGCTAAGCATTCTCTTAGTATCTGTTCTGTGCTCTTACATATTGCTTAGCCAGATGCTGATTAAGTTGTATAATCAACTCATAAGTTGATCATATATATGAATTTTCGACAAAAGTAAAAAATATAAAATAAAAAAAAATCAATTGTAGAATTTCAGAAAACACCCTCGATGTTAATATGAATCAAGTTATACATGAAATGGATACAAATGAGAAAAGAAGGAATATTATATCTATTTTATTTTCTCTTTTTTTCTTTTTTTTAAACTCAATTTATCTGTTTTATAATTAGTACAAAAAAAAACAAAAAATATATTTATTTATTAAAACTCATTCCTTCTCTATCGTTTTTTATTCTATTAAAAACTTTCATCCTGAGAAGTTTTTCGTGCCGATGAGTCTATGTACACATGACATCGTCGAAAGTTTTTGGGGTTAAGTCCCGCTTCAGAGTGATTTAACTTCTCTGGGAGATTTCTTGTTCAGTCGAAGTACTCCATACATATTTCTAGTTATCTATGCATACGTTGTATTTCCTTCTCTTTGTTAGTGTTCTCGTGAGCTCACAATGTTTTTAATTTATTGATTTCGCGATAGAAGAGATAAATTCCTTTTCTTTCTTCTTCTTTCGCTGCATTTTGCATCTCTCAGACCCGACATTTATCGGTAATTCCAATTTTCGTTTGCAGTTCCTTCACATTTCCACTTTGTAAATATATTGATAAACTAAGATCTCCGTACAGGCATTCAGATATCTTTAATAGAGCTTCTTCGGCTATTTCTTTAGAAATAATTATCAGGTCTTATAATTTTAGTAATTCATCGATTCCTAGTCTTGACGATATGGTATTATCTCTCACCTGAGATGTTTGTTTATATGTCCTGGTTTTAGGCGCGTGTGTCTTAACCTCAACCAAGTGGTTCATTGCCACCTATGGATTGGTGGTTGATCGTTGATTATGTTCTGCAGGAATACATTTCGTCGTCCAAATCGATGTAAGTAAATAGCTCTTCTTTTTTTCATCACGGAGGTATACTTTAGACGAGTATAAGTTTTGTGATACGGTTTGTCGGAAGTTAATAGTACTTAGCTGATTTCTGATAGGACCATTTTTGTCGCGATTGTATTCATTTCACCACCAAATGGGGTTAGCGACGCATAAATCAACTTTTTTTTTTATTTGGACCTCTTGTTATATCTCCTTATTTATATTTTTTTTATAAATTTTCCTGTTTTTGTTATTATTATTGGGATTGATTCTACAGGAAATGGTTCATAAAGAAGTTCTTCCACGATTAGCCTGTTGGGTGCTATCTAATTTGGGGTCGTGAAATGTTTCCCTTCAGATTGAAGTTAATCCAGATCAATAACCTCAAAATTTTCCAAATTTTTCATTGAATAAAAAAATAAAAAAGAAATTTTAATAGAAACTCAGGAAGTCTTTGAAAATGGTCTACATTTTTTATAACTGGATTCTTAATTCCTCTTGCGGCTGTTACTAATTGTTTCTGTTAGGTAATTCTTTCAGGACGGTGTTCCTGTTACAGAGAAAGTTGCTTATCGATTTGGATAAGATTTAGCTTATGACTAAGTGAAGAGGTTCTATAAAAACACAATATAATAATTATATAACAATATAATAATAAATTACAATAATTCACGCACTACTCTATAACAATTATATAACAATTATATAACATATAACAATTTTTCAATTAATGCTTTTGTAAGTTTACGTTATGTATAGAGGAGATTATGTATGATGGGCTTTGGAACTCGGTTTGTATCCTGTAGTAGCTCTTACACATTCTACGCAAGAGCAACTCTACCCTCCTATTATTGTATACTATCCTAAGGATAAATATATTAATATTATTATAGTGTACAGAAAGTCTTATAATTTGGTGATACTCTAAAGGGATGGACGATATAAAATTCAATTAATTCTATGAATTAAACAAACTTAATATTCATGTTATTCTACCTTATGATTAGTTTAAAGCAGCAAATATAACGTGAACATTTTACTGTAATATTCTCATGGAAATAATAAATTCATTTAATATTTAGCTTATTAATTTGCATGCTCAAAAGTTATAAAATTATAAAATATAAAATAATATAAAAAATAAAATTGCATTATAGACAATCAATTATATCCAATTTCTCATACAAATTAATCACGACAAGAGTTCCTTTTGACCAATTGTTATGGTTAAAAGCCTTACACCTTTTTTGTAAGCTAGTCATAAAAAATAAATTTTTTTTACGGTGTTAATTCACAAAGTTCTATTGAAAAAACATTTAAGACTACAACTATTATGAAATACTTATCTTAAAAATTAATTTAAATATAAACAAATTAAACATAATTTGTAAAAATAAAGGTAAATAATGATACAAAAATTAACGACCTTTAATTACACATTGTTGTGTAACTTAAAATTGCAAAATGACGTGTAGCTCAACCGTTTAAATCGATCTTCCAGATAAAAATAGACTAGCGCATCCTAAAGAAAAATGATAACACTGATCAGACAAAATACAAAAAATCACGTTTACAAACTAACTGCGCATACGTAACTGACCAAAGAGTGTAAAAGGCTCACAACAATAACCCTGTGGAGCAGCTCAAAGAATGACCCTCGAGTGAATAATTCAGAGAGTTCCTGAACGACTGAGATTTTTTTTCAACTGAACAGCTCTCGAGCACAAATGAGTTTGTTTATAACAACTGGTTTGGCACTGGCTACCGAAACTCTTCAGACGAGCCTTCTACGAACCACTTGTTTGCATCTAGAAGCTCACCATTGATGAAAATGCACGCTTAGCTCCTCAATCACAATTTTTATTCTTTTGAAAAAATCCATGAAATAGATCACAATTTATTTCTCAAACACATATTACTTACTTCCCTGGAATACCAGGAAGGTTAAGCTACGGTACATTTTTACTTATTGAACATTCGTGTCGTACTAGCCTCGAGTGCTCCCTATCGGCTAGAAGGCAGAACTAACCTCTCCAGCGTAGGCATAAATAAAGACGCCTACATGGCTTGCACATCGCTTTCATTGTCCGTCCACCGCTTTATTCGTGGTTATAAAAGGCCGCGAGAAAAAGTTGAAAGCGTTTTTTTCGATTATAAAAGTCCACAGAAAAACCTTTCCATTGGTCCAAGTTTTTTTCCGCAGTAAAGCTGATTCTCCCTTTCACTTCCTTCCATTTTCCGCGGCAGTATCCCGACCCAATACCTCCCTACAGTCATCAGGGTTAACACCACAATAACAATAAACTATGAAACTGCTATCAGCTATTATACACAACACAACCACTACTGTCCACTTAAATTGTACCATTGCTTCCATCTATTTATCACTGCACATCCTTTACCACCCATTTTATACTATATAATCGCTACCAACCCAAAAATAAGAGCCATTTATAAATGATTAGTATTGAACACATATACACACGCATGCGCGTCATCCTTTTCACTCAAACCCTGTTTGCCTTCGAACCATACGTGCTAGGAAGCCACCTCGTTACATCTAATACTTAATCGAATTCACAAATAAATTGAAGCTTATAATACAAATTATTGCAACATCCATTGTGAATCATTCTCTAAAGATTTTAAACTTCATGAAGAGCGAATTAATATAGTCTTCAACATTTTCTATAACAACATAAGTAATCAAAAACAAATATAGAAACAAGTTTATTTTTCAAACCAATATTAATAAGATTCCCTGTAAATTTCCAAAAATAATAGAGTTAAATGTTAATTCTGTATTATCCATAAAAAAATCATTTTGATTTGCCTTGGAAATAACAGAGACATTCGTACGCAATATCACCCTCGAAGAGGGACTTACTTAGTATTCCAGCGGATAGTAGCTGGAAGATTAGTCCGTTCTTAATTTAAAAATTAAAGATAAGTATGGGACATTGGCAACTCATTTTCACACGTGTTTATGCATTTTTGTATTGATGTAGAGGTTTGCTTAACCATTGAATATTGAAGCAATTTACATCGCTCATAGAGTGAATGTCTTCGATTGATGTATCGTAAATAGTAATTATAATTCTGTTATGCAATAAATGTTTTAAATAATAAATAGACGGTTTGCGGTAGCAATGTCAAAAGTAAAGCTCTTTACTTTTTTGGTTACCTTTCATAGCTTTCTGGTTTTTTTCTCGCACTATAATATTTTTTATAACAAGATGGAGTAAAGTGGTCGTTCCACTATGGTTAATAATTTTTGCTGATGATGTGTCTAGGGTTCTCTTTTTTTAATTTCAATGCGGTTTGATTTTTTTTATAATTGTATTCATCAGTAATCGTAATAGACATTACAATATAATTTCATATTGCGATGCAGTTAAAACTCATAACCTTATTTGATAGTTCTGTTTCATTTCTTCAATGGTCTTGCTTTATCAGCATATTACTCAAAATTATCATTTTGCAATACGATCAGAATTTATTTAAAATAATTAAGTTTAAACATGTTGATACATTACACCATATACTACATTTTATTTAAGTATTTCAATAAATATATTATTTACATACATACATACATGCATAAATTTCGTTGAGAAAATTCAATTTTTTTTTATTATAATTAATTATTTCTGGATAAAAAAATCAACAAAAATGAAATAATAGGAAATCTATATTATATATTAATTACTTCTATAATTTAAAATCAAATGACCAAGGGTTTCGTAGTGTAGCGGTTATCACGTTTGCTTTACACGCAAAAGGTCGCCAGTTCGATCCCGGCCGAAACCAGTTTTTTGCTATTCATCATAAAAAAAAACCATTAAAAATTCATTTATTTTTCATCTGAAATTTTATGAAACGTACTCGAAAAATGCGATTTAATTTCTTCAATTATAATTAATAATAGTTTTAAATTAAACGAAAAATAAGAACAAGATGGTTCCGGGAAATTATTTCTTTTACTGTAGAAAAAGTTCTTAAGTAATAAATATTTTTGTTTATACAATTTTAGAAAATGTAGAAATACAAATATATAAGTAATGATATCTAAAACATTTCTTTTAAATACTTCACAGAAATACTCAAATTTGTTTATTAGCAAGGAACATCTTACCTTAACTATTTATAACAAATATAATTTAATATTTCTTTTTGCTATAAGTGTACATAAATGTGTATAAAATATGAAAAATAAACTAGTTTTAAATTATTTTAAAAATTATAGTTCTTATCAACAATTTATAGACGGAAACTTTTTTGAAATTTTAAAGTTTATTAACACTTAATTAAAGATAATAAGAAGACACGAATGATAAATTGGCATAAAAAATCTTTCATCAAAACTTATGAGTAAAATTATAAATTAAAATTTAAATAATTTCATCCAAGGTGAATTATATTATCGTTTTTCACATTTTTAAAGGGAGTAATTTTATTTTTTGACTTTTAACTTCACAATAATATATTCACATATTAAAGAAAATACTCCAAATAAATAATTCTCCAGAAATACCTATTAAGCAACAAGCTTATGATAAGCTTAGAAAAATATAATTCAAAACCAACTATTTTTGTATCATTTTTTCAACATGATTTTTGTTTAGTTCAATTTTTTTTTTTTTTTTTTTTTTTTTTTTTTTTTTTTTTTTTTTTTATATAAGATAATTTATTTCAGTATCAAAAGATTTTAATTTTTTTCATATTTGTCATACAAATTCTTAAATTAGAATAAAATTGTGTTAATTTATTTGATAAAATTAATGAACTAAACAAAAATTAAATAGTAAAAATAATACAAAAATATTCTTTTTAGAACAATTAGAATTTTATACATAAATGAACAGTTTTAATTATCTTCCGTTTTCCTCAATATAAATCTTACTGTATCAAGCAACCACTATAAATATTGTACAAAAATGAACACGATTTATTAAAAATATATAAAAATAATATCCATTATGACGGATTATTTTCCTAATAAACAGATTTTTGCAAATTTATTTTAAAGCTTGTATATAGATTTTAAAACATTATGCAGTCGCTTTAGGCAAAAAGTAAAAGTTTTGAATTAAAAAATAAATTAAAAACATTAAAAAATTTTATAATTATGTACTCATTTCTTTAGGCGTAAGTTTATTGTTCACCAATATAAATATGAATTGATTTAAAGATTAGACAAAGAGTATCTTCTATACATAATAACAATCTTATACAATTCATTGACACAATACAAAATCACAAAATTTCGGTACTCTGATTCACTCATCAATATCACCTTCATTTTGACACATTGTGGTGAATGATTTGGAATTTGATTACCTCATTTTATTAAAAAATGTATTAAATATCACACTAATGTTTTATTACAGATATCATACTTATATTTCAATATGATCTTTATTTATGCAAGCAATTAGGAGGTATACATTAAAATTATATACATTAAGAGGAGGAATCATAACAGGTTAGATGACTCTGTCAATGAATAATTGTTTGAATCGGATATATTCTGTTTTTTTACTCTTGTCATCATTTTTGAATTAAACCCACTCAGTGCATAAATTATAACTAAGTAAAATGGATATATCTGTGTAAATGTGAACATCAAAATGTTTAATATAAAATCCAATATATTAACTCCAACAGCTCTTTTTGTGAAGGGACGATGGTAGAATGAATTCACGATTGGCATTCATGCATCTACTTTTCTTAAAATACAGATCATTATTAATTGAAAGTTGTTATTAAATTATTGTAAATGCGTTTACACATAATTTTTGGCAATGACTTTTTTTACTTCAGTAAATTAGGTATTTATTTTATCAATTAAAATCAATACATAAATCAACATATTAATAGAGTGAATAAAAATTCATTTTATTTGTAGTGGTAATCTACATTTTTTTCATTGGAAAATTTTCCTGTCGACGACCTTACAAACTTTTTTAGAAAATGATGAACTCTATTTCATAAAGTAAACCATATATAAAACAATATTACATATTTGAGAATAACATATTATATAATGAAATATTATTAACACTTTATGATTGTAATTTATAATTATAATAAATACATACTTCTTATAATATATTAATCTTTTAGTTGCTGTATAAAATACTTGATGTTATTCTAAGTTAATTATAAAATAAATTTTTTAGATTTCTTAATGTAAAATATAATTATATGGTATGAATTTGTTATTGTTGTAGATAACTTTGAATTTATTCTTTTTACTACTTTAAAATTTTTATATTTAAATATTAAGTTTGAACTTCTGTAATCTATTATTTATAATACAATAAAAAATTTTATCAAAATATTTAAGTGTTTTATTTTTTTTTTTGTTTTATAACTTAAATTTTATATCCACGTCGTTCCATATTTCGTATCGAATTGCATAAACAGAAGGAAAAGATGATACCAATTAACTGTAACAAAGAATCAAATATATTAATTATAAATATATCATATCAATACATATTTTTGAATTATAATAATAAATAATAACTTAGTAAAACAAGCAATCGCCATAAATAATTCTTAAAAGTTCTTATTAATATTAATAATCATATTTCTAAATAAAAAATTTCTCTCATTTAAATTAATATAATAAAGAACTTAAAGATTAAAGTAAATCTTATTATAAACATTTCCAAAGTTTACATACAGTTTTTTGTAAAGTCATGGAAAAGTATACCCACTAAGAATAATATGAACATAATTCTCGTACAAGACTATTTTTTGGATTGCAACAATAATGCGGCCGTATGAAAAAAATTAGAGTTCAACATTCCGATGGAAATTTGAAATCAATCATTAGCTAATATGCGCTCGTTTTATTGTAGTGCAATGCGTCGACCCGAAATTATATGCCACCATGCATGCGTAATCTAATAAAGTATTTTAAAAGGTATGATATGATGATAAACACGTTAAAAAGTTAACATGTTTTGTATATAAAATACAAATAGATTTGTTTATAAAAAAGTTTACAATATCATATAAAAATTATAAATCGATAGTAGGAAAAGCGAGTAACAAAGAGAAAAAATTTATAAATAAAGAAATAAATAATAGTGCCTAAAGAAAATAAACTAATAAAAACAGTCACAAAGCTAGAAAACCCATAAATATAACAATACAAATATAAACTTAAGGAGTAGAAAAAAATAAAATCAATAAAAGTCGTAATTAAATTAAATGTGAACAGCTTGGTATTAAAATGTCGTTAAGAATCGAGTAAAAAAATTCTACGTACTGAGTTGATGCAGGCCAGTGATAAACCAAAAAATATATAAAAATTTGATAAGTTGTAAAAAAAGAAACGGAATTTATGAGTTAAGTTGTAACTATGAAAATTAGAATCATTTGTACTATTAGAATGAAACAACTTTTTATATTGCACGGAATAAACGACTATCTAAACTTGTATATTTCTCGTTTCTTGATCATTTATTCACTTTAATTAATTCAGTGATACATTGAATTAATTTCATGTGCACAAGGTATCTGCATGCTTTCGAAGAAAAATAGCCGCTGAAGACTGGAATATCAATCAAATCCTTATAATATTTGGTACTCGTATATTAGTGAAATAGGCATTTGGAAAGAAATAATGGTAACAAGAACTACTAAATGCAGAGTAGGAACGAACAGCTGAAACATTTTAGATATACACAAAAAATATAAAAATATTTGAAATAATATTTTTAAAAAATTTTAAATAATTCTTCAGGAACAAAGAAAAAAATAATATAAAATGATCAATATAAATGTAATATAAAGGTAACTATCAAACCTTTAGAAATAGATTAAAAAGAAAATATAAATTATTTATTAAAATTATTTTAGAATACGACGAAAAATAAGAAATTACTAAATAAATGACTGCGTAAAGATATAAAAAGGTATTATAAAAAAAATGTTTCAAAGAAATGTGTAATAAATATTATAGTACAAAAAAAATAGAACATAAATGAAAAAGTTCTACTAAGTGAAATTCCTGTAAATTTATTTGCAATTTTAAATCTCTAAAATTATAAAAAAATTCGCCCGAAATAAAATAAAAATAAAAAATATACAATATATTTGACAATGAAAATTAAAATTATATTTAAAGAATTTAGAATTAATTACAAACTATATATACCTCAACAACAGCAATAGCAAGAGCTAAGCCACATAAGGCACCTTTATAGTGGTTAATAAAAGAATCAATAGTTTCTCCACATCCTTCTACCTTCTTAGCATCAGCAACATTACAAACATGATTTTCTTGGTTAATATTACAGCAACTATTTGGAATAATATTCTGAGTATTTTTTGGATCGTTTAAGTAATCATTATACGAAATATATCCGCAACATTGAAACTAAAATTAAAAGGATTATATATCTCTTAAAAATAATTTAAATCCTAGATTGTATCAATAATAATCATTAAAAATATTATCTCTAAAAATTATTATAATATTAATATTATAATAATTTAATATTAAGACTAATATTGATATATTAATATATGCCAATATTGATATTAATCATGATAATGAAGAATGGAGGAAGATATTGATTTCATACATTTAGTGATTATAAAAAAAATAATTCACTCACGTCAAGTAAAAGTTAAATTATCTAAGCTCTACATTTATAAAATTATTAATTGTGTAGTATTACATAAGTGCTTCGTAAACATAAAGGTACAAGTATCGTTGTTATACACAGAAAGTTATTTAATTGGGTGATATTGGTGTTCTATTGAAAATTCAATGAATTCTGTATTTTATTTAGACCGAATATTCGTGTTAATTAACTTTATGATTAACTAAAATCAGTAAATACAATGTAAATTTTCCGCTGCTATATTTTCATAGAAGTAATACATTTGCATAATATATAATTTATTAATTTGCGTTTTTTAATTCATAAATTAAAAAATTTAATGTTACAAAATAATATAAAAAATATAAATAACAATAAGGGTAATTACGTGACTAACTTTTCGTACAAAAAACCAAAACAAGAAGGGCATTTTAGATCTCTGTTGTGCATAGAGGCTTTGTACCAGTTTTTGAAAAGCTACTCTAACCATACTTTTTATAGCGTCAATTCACAGTATATTTAGGTATATTTAAAACATTATATTTACAAATTAGTAAGGTATTGTATAATTTGTAAATTTATACTTATTTGTCAGATTTGCATGTTAAGTGTTCTGAGATATATGTGAATTGTTTATAAATTACCAGTAAAAACACACCATTAATGAAACATAAAGCTCTGTAATAAATTGTATTTTCAACTACATCATAGGATTCTACAACTGCAAATGGTTTTGTGGTTTTGTAAAAAATTATAATAACCAAAAGATTATAAGATCAAATTAATAATTGCAACATTTTTCTATTCCGTAGCTGTGTACATCATGTCACTAAATTCTGGATGAATACTTATATGACATGATAAAAGTCGTCCTCAATCTCTAATATTGCTGTTACCGTTAGTTTTTGATTTTGATTATTACTTTATATCAATTCGACTATTTTTACCAGGACAGTGTCTATATAATTACCTATTTAATAAATATACTGTTTGAAATTCAAGACCCTATTGTAAAGAATTTTATTTCTGATATATTTGTGTAATACTATTTCTATAGTTTTATAATATAACTAGCGTTGCGAGAGAAAAATCTATAATTTTTCAACAAATAGAAATATGTTCTTTAAATATTGAAAATATTCTAGCTTGCAATATATCAATATATATGAAATCGCTAGATTAGCTCAAAACAAAATAAATAAATGATTTGATAAAGAATTTTCTTTTTTTAAAGTATTACAGAAAAGATTTCATTTGTTCTTAGAACTTTAATTGTTTTAAAGTGGACAATGACCATTTTATCCTAGTTGAGTTTATGAAATATTATCGTAATTCAGGTAGGAAGGTATATCAATCAAATTTGTTCTTAAGTCCTTTTACGAGCAATTAAATTTTGCATTTTTACCACTTCATTTTTTTTCGTATTTTTTGTTGAAAATTTTCTGTGCAATTTTTCTCAAGTCTCTTTGATCAAATAAAATAGTAAACTAATAATAAGCTTAATTATGAGCATAAAATTTAACAAATAGATGAAGATGGTAAATTTAACATTTTTGTCGAAAATTCGATCAGTTAGTCTTGCAACGAGATCCGGTCGTTGCTAGACACTTCGAGATGGCCCCTTACCTCTCTCGATGTTTCTACAGTGATTAGGACTCGCGCGGACCACCGCGTCACGACGAATCAGCGGTTGCAATCGATTACGCAGCAGCGTACGTGCTCATCAAGCGCCCAGCAACCGAGGTGATGTCATACCTCGGAGTGCTCGACTCGAGAGCAGAACCTTTTCGTCTTTCTAACGACACTCTCCTTTCCTCGAAAGTTCTCGCTGCTCATGATATCGTGTCAGTAACCTTTTTCCGATCTCCATCGTCTCGCTACCGTGGCGGTAAATCTTCAAATCGTACACGCTACCGTGTCGTTTCAATCCTTATTAATAGGGCGCATTCGTTCACGAAAAGACCTTTCCCTCCCATTCTGGCCGAGTTAGGTTTCTGCGCCCTAAGAGAAATATTGCGGTTTTGCAATATTGTAACAATCCGTAAATTGTTTCATATTTTCAACGGCAGAATCCCTCTAACTTCGTTCCCGACTGCACCATCCCTTCCTTCTTACCCGTTGTACGATTCCGTGGTAATACTCGGAATATGTATCCCCCTCCGTTGTTCACGATTACGTGGCAACACAACATCCGAAATTACCACGATTCCGTGCTTTTTCAAATCCTTAAAGGATTTACTGCTTGCAGTCAAATCATCCCTTCTGTAGCCAGAGATATTCTGCGGCAAATGTGTGAATTTTCGTCCGTTTAAATTTACCATTTGTATCTACCGTCCGCAACCTTGGCTCGTGATGAGTCTCCCCTTTTTCACTAGGGGTTTGGTTTTTCCGTTCACCACTCATAGGGTACCGTTGCCGCATATCGAGTCTTCCTGTTCCTTCCATTCGCGTGTTATTATTTATTTTCTGGTATTTTTTAAATGAAAAAGATAAACCGTAATCAGGAGATTATCCGAAATATCTGCTCGTGTATAGAAATTTATAAAGTAATTATTTAAAAATAATTACTCGGATTTCGGATAGTTCGCGTGGTTTTGTGTATCCTGGTCGATCTTATTATTGTTTATGTCCATGGCCCATGCCGCGGTCACTAGGCGAATAAACGAAACTTTAAATATTGTAAATATTATTATATTTTTTATTTTGAAATTTATTCTAATCGAATGTATCCAATGTGTCGTTGACTTTGTATTTATTTGTGAGAATTGTTCATTAAACGACAGCTCCCCGGTGACATTTATTTATTTAAACTTATTTCTTTTATTGACGACACCTGTGAGCAACTTTTCAAATCCCTGACAAATCGGCTGCTACTGATCCCAGCGTAAATCTTTCTATTTCTTCAATGAGAGCTCAACTCTGCCCTTCACCCGTGAAGGGCGAACAGAGCCGTCTCGTTACAGACTTTTTAAAATTTTCGATTGAATCTTTGGATATATTTTTACTTACTAATCACAAATTTAGATCGAAGTAAAATTCATAATATATTATCAAAGAATATCTCGGTCCTAATGCTGATTACTAATTTCAATAGTGTCAGTAATGTAAATAATTACCTCCCTGTTTATATTTTAAAAAGTCATTTTGTTACCAATACCAAGTAGTTCCAATATGAAGTTTTTCATCTCCAAGATTAATATTGAAGCTATCTCAAATCGAGTAATGTGCACTAATATTGCAACCCGAAACTAATTTCAATATTCAATAGTATAATTCTCAATAAAGACATTAATGTCCTATCACGAGCTTTTTTATATAATACAAGCCAAGTAAACTAATGGTATTACGATTTTTTGTTTCTATGTAAAAAGTTGTTTTTTCTAAAAATGTTCTATGTACCTTTTATAGTTTTTATAATCTTCTTACACTTTTCTCTTGTAATTCTTTTTTCTAAATAGTTTGTAGTAACTATAGTCAGTTTCACTACGATTATAATATTTTTTCTATATTTACATAGAATTTAATCATTATTTTTAAGTTGATATGACAAAAAGTAAAATAGCTAAGTAAAGAAAATATGAGATTCATGTTAACCTTAACTCGAAAAAAACTACAATTTTTATGATAATATTTGGACCGTTTGTTTAAAACTATAAAACCGAAGCGATAAAATCGTTTAGACATTTTTAAGATTTGATTAATAAAATAAATAGAACAACCATAATTAAGGCAACAAAATATTATTTATTCCCATAAAAAATAGTAAAAGAGAGAGTGTTAGTTGAGTTTACGCTGAATACAATGGATTAAATAAACCATCGCTCTAAATGCGACCGCGTATAAAGCAAATCGTTAGTGCATCGCATCAAAAATATCAAAGCCCCGTTTCTATTGATCACGATTTTAACAGAGGTCCGAACCAGAATATTCTTTAAATATTAACTCGCTCAAAACTCAAAATCTAAGTGCCCATTTAGTTTTTCCAATTTTACTCATTACTTGCGCTGGATGAAGAATCGTTAAATCCGCGATTTTTGCCTCCAGGAACCGTAGTGTCCTTTAGACGCTTGATTAACACCCTATCAACAATCTTTGCTATTGTCTTTCAATTGACCCCTCGTGTATTCGTTTTCGACTCTGGCACGGAATCTTCATGAAATGACAGATTCGGGAGTTCTTATTAGTCGTAAATTTCATGTTACTTGTTGCTTACTTCGATTCCCTTGTCATTTCTTTTTATCAATCCCATTTCATCAATTCCCGAATACCTTAACTTTCTTTGCCGACCCAATTACTACTTTTCCGCTCATTTCGGACTTTGTCACGTATATGTTTATTATAATATACGCTAATAACGATGATTTTGGATTTCGTCCCGTATGTGATTGACATTAATAACAATGATTACATTACATACGTGACAATATATATATAATAATAATATATAAATATATAGAAAATCGTATAATTACATATTCTAAATTGATTTTATATTTTTTATGGCATATTTGCTTTATAATATAAAATTTAATTTTTATTTATATTATACTTACCATAAATTGCACAGAATCTACTTTTGTTTGGATTGTTTTACTACCACTAAAATATTGTTTAATTGATTTTTCTAGGTCCTTCAAAATTTTTTCTTCAACATTAGTACCGTTATTAATAAAAATGTAGGATGCCACAGTAACTTGGATAACAAGAAGTGTTAATAGAAATATAGAAAACTACAAATAATTAAAAATTTTTAGATAATCAACATTAGAAAATAAATGATTATATAATTTATGTACATATTTTTACAGGTGTATTTAATTTTATATAATACGACTTCAACTTCGTGTTGTAATTGAGGGTTAAATTTTAGACCATATATAAAGTGAGAATTATAAAAATTGAATCATGTTTATTTTAAATTTATTTGAATTTTTATAAAGGGAAACGAATTTTTTTTTATTACAATAAAAATACACAAAAATGAAAATGAAGTATAAAAATACAAGAAAATTTTTATAGTAAAAAAATGTTTTTACCTTTAAGACAATATATAATTATTGTATTCAATTATTGCTAATACTTACAGTAACTATCATACAATGATTTTCACGAACAGCACCACAACATCCAAAGAAAGCAATGATAAATATAACAGCACCAATAAAAATCAATATGATTGCAGGTGATGAAATAGGTACTTCAATATTAGCTTTGATAAAATTATCCATAGACATATGAATAATTACACCGCATATAAGAATTGTCAATCCACCAAGCTATAAATAAAACTCGCAATTAAAATGAACAAAATCATTGTCTTAAACGTAAATTTAATTTGAATTAATAAATTTAGATGCTAAATAATCAAATAGTTAAAGAAATATATTTTTAATTGTTGTAAAATTTAATTATTTTTTCCATAAAGTACATATTTAAATTGATAAATAGTACATGCATTTGATTAAAATTTACTTTTTTTTATAGATATAATTATATAAACTAGAATAATTCTATTCTGCATTGTTTACTTTTCTATAATAATAAGTTATTCGTTTTTATGCTCATAGAACTCTCGAGTTAATATCGTGAATACAAATTTTCACGTTCATTCTTTTCTTTTAGAATAATTTTTTATTCAACAATTTAATAAAGTAATAAAGTTAAATAATTTTGTATATTCTTAATAACTCTATTATTAAATATTTGATTGTATCAATATTGTTTATATAAATAAAAACACAAATTATTATCATATAGTACAAGCCTGTATTATCACCTCTAAAAGTTTGTAATATAAAATCATATTTTGCAAGTGTATATATTGAAAAAAGAGAATTAAAAATAAATATTATTTAACAAATATATTTTTTTAAATGTAATATTTTTAATTTTATCTTTTAATCCTTATAATTATGTAAAATATAGATTTTTATTTTTCAAAACTTTTTCATCTCTTGTATTCACGATACATACTTAATGGTTTTATAACACTTAGAAATATATATTTTAAATAGCCTTGAGACCAGCAGAGGTGACAGTAATAAATTAGAAGTATGAAACAAATAAAATACTTTATCTGCCATGTTTTTTTCTTCTGCTTAACATGAAGTTTGATCACAGAACAGATATTAAGGATGTGCAATAAATACATTTTCATTCAAAAGTTATGTAAAAATAGCATTTTTATTTTACATAATTTGTTAAATTACAAGAAAAATCATGCGTATTAAAATAAACGTTCCTTATTGTTTTTACTTTAAAATTCTTTGTTTTAATCCATTTATTGTTATTTTAAATTTTATATCACAAAAATTTGGACGTAATTATTCAGACTTGTAATATAAGATAATAAAAATCATGAATTTTATTAGCTGCTTAAATGAAAAAGTAATTGTTTTACATAAATAAATTTTTTACGAAATAATTATTCGTAAAATAAAGGAAAAAACATGGTAACATTGCTTTTTATTTTTTGATATTGGTATTACTAAATTAAAACTATGATATGAAATCCGAGGTTAGTGGCATATTTCGTTGACTATTTTGTTGATTAACCATATTCTGTACTATTTTTTCGTTTACTGTTTTACAGAGGGATGAAGTCTTAAATGGAAAAAGTGAGCACAAAACTCGCATGGCTATGACTCATATAATATAGGAACCCTGCACTTATTTTATTATACAATCCCGTATATCCCTTTTGATAAGCCAGTCCTGATGAACCGAAACACATGTTTATTCTATTGTTTTCACAGTTCTTAAAACAGTCTTGCGTTATGAAATTAGTTTTTCTTTATATAATTGTGTATATAAAGCGTGATGTGTGCAGTGATTTATTAATATTTTAATAAAGATTTTTGCAGAGAATTATATGAAAAGAATATAAATAGTTGTAAAAATGATTAATCTACGTATAAACATTTTAACATATTTCAATATTTATATATAAAATTTTTGTCATATAAATGTATTTATAATTAAATTTTAGATTATAACGTGTTTAAGTTCTTAATTATATTTTTGTATTTTAAATTTATAAGTAGAGGTATTATTTCTTTGTTTATAAAATATGTTCTCTTGTTATAAATTTGCATTATATATACATGCAATATAAATATATGAACTATTACCGTTTATTCTATTGACTTAATTTTATTTACATTAATAATTAATCATATTTGATGGAACTGTAATTTTTTAAAAAATACACATTACTTTTTATTAATATATTTTCAAAATTATTTTAGCTTTCAATAATATAGATAAATATATATACATATTATTAAATATAACCATGAAATATACGTCTTAATTATACATTTAAATACATTTATTTTAATCCTAATAATTATAAACATATCTTATTAATTATATAAAATATATATGTACATAAATTCAATATTATAAATAATATTATGATTTAAATAATTGTAAACTTCTTAATACAAGTTCTTAATTATAATTATTAATTTATTAAAAATAATTGTTTTTTTAATTCATATTTATAATTTTACATAGTAAATTTTATATTTTTTAGGTGTGTTATAAAATCCATGGAAAAAAGTTATACATAAATATAAAATTCATATAAATATATATTTGAACTAGAGATAAAAGAAAGCCCAATATGTTAAAAGATTAAATAAAATATATTGCACAGTTTTTTAGTACATATACATATATACATACAATTTTTTTTCAATGTATTTTATAGCACGCCAAAAAAAAATTTTATAATTCACTTGCGCCCGCCAGAGACGTTAGTGGAAATGTACATATGTGAGAAAGAAAATAGACTTTTTGACAAACATATTTGTTTTCTTTATTTAACATGAGGCTTACACTTTTCTTACTGGTATTCTGCACTGCTATACATCGTGTTTTTTAAGTATTAACCCCATTTATAAATTTTATCCGCAATCTCTTTTTCTGATGGTACCGATTTTCTTTTCTATATACTCCTCTATTCTTTTATATTCTATACATTCTTTTAAGGATTCCTGTGACCTTCCTTTTCAATTGATTATTTCTTTATTTATTTTTTCATAAAAATTTTCTTACATCGTTAATAAATTGATTGTCTTAAAAATTGTTGAAATTTAATTATTTGTTAATAAAAAAAATGATTGTACTAAAAACATAATAATTGATGTACATTTTATGTTATGGTATTTTTAATATTTATGTATACTATCAATACTTGATTTTATCAAAAAGTTTTCGTATGAATTCTTTGTATTAAACTTTCATATGGAAGTTTTTGTTGAAATTCTTAAAAATTATTCTATTATTTTAACCTTTGCATTTAATAAATTAAGAAACCAATATAAATTATAAATTTAAAAAAATAAACTATAGATATTTAATTAATATTACGTAATTAAAAATTGAAATCAAAATAATTATTTCAATTTAAAAGTATTTTATTTTTAAATATTACTGTATTATATTGTATTATATTATATTGTAGTGAAATTTATACTTTTTTACATTAATTGTAATTCATAAAATAATTAAAATATAATGTCATTCAATTTTTTACATGTACAAATAGTCAGATGTATATATACATATATACATACCTATGTGCATATTTTCAATCGAGATTGTTAGTTTTCTTACTCTTTCGCTAAATTATTATAAATCGTTTTACTATTTCTTTAATAACTTCTATAATAATGTTTTTAGAATTTCCATTTTTTGTACAAATATTTATTAGATATTTTTCTAAAACTGTTCAAAAAATTAAGATTTTTCTTTGGTAAAACTATATTTTTTTATATACTGTTCATGAATTATTTTAACACACCACATACCATAAGAATATGTGTTAAATAAAAGTTGCTATAACTTTTGATAAAAGGTTTTAATCTCTTTCAAATTTGATATATACGTTTCTAATAACTAATTGAGCTCAGTTTCAAAATTCGGAAAATATTTTAATGGTATGAGTTATAATGAGTCATGATAATAAGAGAAAGTCAGTTTCCATTTTAAACATTAACAATAAACATAGTGGAGTGTTCATTAGCGACTTTTGAATAGTTCATGCCCCGAGATAATTTTTTTTTATAAATGCTTTAACATTTATTAAAAAAAACGCTAACTATAGATACCTAAATTATGAGTGAATATTAATTTGACTTTTTTTAGTACTCTGAGTGTTTATAAAATGTTGTTTTCAATTTTAATTTTTAGTTTTCAGAGTTCAAAGTACAACAAAATTCAGTTAATATTCAGTCATCATCGTGTGTCTATAGCTTCTCTTTCAAATAGTTATTAAAGCATTTATAAAAAGTGTTAACTTGGGTCATAAATTCTACAGAGGTCGCTGGTGTACCTATAAGTGCGAGAGAAAATGAACATATTTCAAGTTTTATCACATATTATAACACATGTTTTCAAGTTATAACACATATTTCAAAAATTACTTCAAGTTTTATTTATACTTTATCAAGTTTTATATATAAATTATAATAAATTAAATTATTTAAAAATAAATTAAGTTTAATACAATTGTATATTAAATACATTCAATATACTAAAGTACTAGTAATTAAAACATAAATAATTAATAATATAATATTTACATATATACATACATATTTATATAAATTAAAAAATAATAAAAATGTATAGATATAAAAGTTTAAAAGAAAAAACCACATACAGTGATATATTATAATCAATGCAATATGTTTCTGTATATACAGTGCGAACCGATGAAAATCTTCATTACATATTATACTTACTGTTCGGATTTACAACTCGGTATTTCTTCGGCTTTTTCGCGAATATTATGTTTAGGGGAAATCCCAACTAGGTGTATACCAGGGCAATTCTGACAGCCTAACTGGCCGTACGAACTTTATGGTACACCCTGGCCGAATCGGGACCTGGACCTCCATCGCACGTTAAAAGTTGCCGTTGCCTACACGTTCCTCGGACACTTTCTCTCTTTTTCAGCAATATCGATCCCTTTGGCGATTTATTTGTATTTTTATAAACTTTTGTACACCTTATCGCAAATTGTAACTGCGTATGTGCTGGATGTAAGTAGCTTGTTTTTTTGTGATTCGGACGCGGATTAGTCACGTGGGCCTGTTTCGTGATATACGCGACCGCCCGATCGACGTGTATGCCGTCTGCAGGAGTGGCCACCGTCGACCTTCAGCCAACCTTCCGCTGCGTTAGCTAACCGAGTTGCATACCGGACCTTGTATCTTGGCTTTTTTCCCTTCAAGGGGATTTTTTTATGCCCGTGCGAGGCGTGAATATATTTAAAACCAATAAATTAATTTTTATTTCCTTCTCGACCACTTAAATTTTGATTGTTATTCTTGTTATCTATCCAAGTCATTTTTATACCTAAACTATCCGCAAAACCATTAATTAATTTAATCATTTCAGCCCCTTTTATTTGCACTTATATTTTATTTATTAAGTTGTTTTATTAATCCAAACACTGGTTCCGTTAGCGAACGCCGAATGTAACACATCGTGTACAGTAAGCGCAGCTGATATACTAATGCATAAAGTTATATAGTACGCAGAGGTGAGAAAAATTCAGTAGAAGGTGAAAAGTGAAAAGAAGGAAAGCAGAAAAAGAAAAGAAAGCAGAGAAAAACAGTGAAATGAAGTCAAAAAGTGAAAAGAAAAAATGCCGCACACGAGAGGTTAGAATCAAAAACGGGGAAAAAGCAGGGAACAGCGGAGAAAGAAGAAGCGTAACCTGACGTCAGGGGACGTCAAAATTACAGAAATTCGCGAACGGCGCCGAGAGACCGAGACAACAGGAATAGACGGAATACGGACGGAACACGGACGAGCAGCGATTAAGGGGAAGCGAACCTGTATACTTTACATAATTACTTTCTCACTCTTTGGGGTAAGATTTTTAAAGTAAAACAAATAATATAAAATAATACAAAACAATAAAGAACAAAGTACAAACAACATAAAATAATAAAAACACAACTAATAACAATAAAGCAAAAATTACACAAATTAAATAGTACAGAAAATAGAACTGCATTAAAAACAAGTAAAAAAGATAATAACATAATTAAATGAACAAAAATTAAACAGAGACAGAATGAGTGTAAAACAATGAAGAAAAAACAATGCTGACAAGAGGTAAAGCAAGTAAAAAGGAGAGCACACAACTTAATCTGGATACCATGAAAAAGAACAATACAGGGGGAGAAGACGACCTCATGGAGGAGGCAAGAAAAATACGGGAGGAGGAAAGAAAGAAATGAAGGAAAGACTTGACAGGATGCATGAAATATACGAGAAAGAAAGAAAAGAGACTAATGAGAGGATACGTAAACTTGAGGATATATACAAAACTGGAGGAAAGAGAGAAGGAAGATGAAGACAGCGTAAGAGTGTGGACGAGAAAAATAGAAGGAAGGGTCACAGAGATAGAAGAAAAAATAAGAAGAGACAAGAATGATAGCAGTGAAAGCTATGAGGATGTAGAAACAAAGAATGAGAGGGGCAATACAAAGGGAAAGAAAGAACGGAACTGTATAATAAAGATAAACAGGGAAAATGAGAGAGGAAAAAACACAATAAGGAAGTCAAGGCCGAATAGCAGAGATAGCAGCAGGCCGACACATCAAGATGGAGCAGCGGAACCTCAAATATCAGGAGCGCGATGTTGGACAGAGAAATGCAAGGGCTCAGAAAACTGATGCGGGAAAGGGAAAGGAGATACAGAGAGGAAAATTGAGTAGTAAAAGGGATAGACAGAGAGGAGATAAGAAAAGGAGGTGCACTGGCCTGGGCCAAGACATTTATGGAAAACAAACGGGTGGTAATAGAGGAGATAAAGAGAGCATGGATCAGCGGAAAAATGGTGATAATAAGAATGAAGGATAAAGCGGCTAGATACAGGGCATGGGGAGAGAGGAAAGGCTCATAGGGACAATAATTTACACGGACATTGATTTAACCTATGAGAAGAGAAGGAAACAGGAAGAGATAAGAGAGTGGGTCAGGAGAGCTACGGCAAATGGAATTTTTGCAAAGGTGGGATTAAAAAAATTTTTGTGGAAGGAAGATGGGAGAGATGGGTACGTGCAGAAAGGATGGAAACAACTTGGGAACACATATTGAAGAAGGTGAAACCTAGCAGAACCAGAAAACCAGAGGAAACTAAAAAAGCAGAGGAAAATAGTAGAGAAGAGGACAAGGAAAAAGAAGAAGCAAGGAGTGAAGCAGGAAATGGAGAGGAAAAAAGAATAAGTGAGGAGATAGAAGAGATTATAGAGGAAGAACAAGAGAGCGAAAAGAGAAATTTAGCTTTAAAAAGGCACGAGTAATAAAGAAACAAAAGAAAGGGAGACAGAACAGACAAAGTGATGACGACGGAACGAAAGAAGGAACGAATCGATGACAAGTTGACGACAAACGAAAACAGGAGCAAAAGACAACAAGGGAAAGAAAGTAAAACCCAAAAAAACAAAGCATGAAAGAGAAACAAAGAAAGAGAAATGAAAGGACAAAGACAAAGCGACAAGAGGACGAAGACAGACAAAATTGTCAAGATAAAGGCAAATGTGGAATAAGAAAAGGAAGAGAAGAAAAAGATGAACGGCACAGGGATAATGAAAATACTCTACTGAAATATAGCAGGGATGTGGGGGAAAGATGAAGAATTTTGGGGATACATAGGAAGCATGGATTATGTATGCATGGCAGAGACATGGATTGAGGATAAGGATGCCGAGAAATGCAAGAAAAGACTTCCAAGTGAAATGGTGTGGAACATCATAGATGTGAAGAAGGAAAAAAGGGAAGAGCGAAAGGGGGATTTATAATTGGAATGAACAGAAAATGAGAATTACAACTAAAGGAACTGGTAAGTAAGATGGGAGAAGGCATTGTGAGAACCAGACTAAAAACCAACAGAGGCAAGAGAAAACTGGATATTTGGGAATATACAGAATAACAGAGATATGGAAAGTAAGTGGAAAACGATTGAAGAGGAAAGCTACAGCGGAGATATAGAAAAGTTAATCATGGGTGACTATCGTAAGAACAAGGGAGGAAGGTAGCTATATATGACTTAGAGGAAGGAGCAACGAAAAATAGGAAAAGCAGAGATAAAAAAATTGATAAAGGAAAAAAACTAATCAGAAAGATACAAGGTAACGGACTCAGTGTACTAAACGAGACATGCAGGGAAGACGAAAATGGAGAGTACAAGTACATAGGTGCGCGCGGAAGCACGGTGATAGATCTTGCAATAGCTGACAAAGAAGTAGGAGACAAAACGGAAGAATTCAGGGTGGGAAGAAGAGTGGAATCTGATCACCTACCCATAGTGGTCACATTACAAGCAGAGGAATAAGGAAGTGTGAAAGAGGATATAAGTAAAGTGAGTAAGAGGACAATAACGATTTGGAAAAAGGAGAATATCAAAGAATACAGAGAAAATATCGACAGAAAATATACAGAACAAGGAGATGAAAACGATATAGAAGGGCTATGAAAAAAAACTTAAAGAAGTGATTGAGGAAAACATCTGCAGGAAAGAAGTTGAAACGAAGAGATGGAAGTTGGGAGAATACAAGTAGTGCGAAAGACAGTGTAAAAGAATAAAAACAGGGTAAAGATAGCACTGCGAAAATGGAAGGGGGAGATAGAGAAGCAGGAATATGATAGACTAAGAAGAGAATGGAAAGCCATGTGAAAAAGAAAAAAGCAAGAATTGAGAGAGAGGAAAGAGGCAGAATTAAAGAAATTGAGGAATGAGGGACAGATCTGAGCATATATAAATAAGGGTAGAAGAAGAAAAGATAGGGCAGAGGCGTGCATAAATAAGGAGTGGGAAGAACACTTTAGAAAACTGTTAAAAGGGACTGGGGAATGCAAGATCGTTAGGACGAAACAGCTGAGTCAAAGGGAGAGACAAGAAACACGGAGAATAGAATGTAGAGATTAAAGTGATATGGAAGAACCTGAAGAAGAAAAAAGCGACCGGTGTGAATGAAATCCCGAACACAGCATGAATATATGGAGGAGAGGGGATAAGGAAGAGGTTAATGGAAATAATTAAAAAAATGGCGAATACGGAATGATTCTAATGGATTGGAAAACGACAATTATTGTGCCCATATACAAAAAAGAAGGTATGAGAAATCCGGAAAACTACAGAGGAAAGCTACAGACTATCCATGCTGACTTTGGCGTGTAAAATCTACACCGGTATTGTTGCGAACAAAATACGCGTAGGGACGGCGTCGTCGGAGATTAGGCATAAGGCCGGGTCGTCGCAAGCGAGCGCCTTTCGTTTATCATATTTTATATATATATTCATATTTATGTTTACATCTTTATATCGTTATAAAGATATGCAGCGAACGAGAGAACGTAAATGGGTAAAAAAATGGGGGAATTGATCCCAACCGAAAACCCGTACTGAATGGCACGGGGAATCGAAAAATTGAAAACCCCTTGCAGAACGGCGCGGGGATTGGAATAAGTACTATAATATAATAATATAATATAATATAATAGTAATAAGTACGGATGGTCTGCGCGGGCAATTGCGGCCCAAATTATTTATAAATCTAAATTGTAGTGGCTTTTCCTTTCGACGCAAAGCGAAAGGTTTTTATGCCGAGGGTTAGGTTAAGACGTTAAAATAGGAATGGTGTACTCCGACGCGCGATAAGCCGGAAAATCGAGCCTCGGCCGAAATGTAATGGTGATCTGGGTCGGGCGAACCTAGTCACCAGGCGTCGAGGGTACCGTCATAAAAGTTGTGATCGGGTCGGAAGGCGAGCAAGGGTCAGCGGTCGGAAGAGAACAAACCCACTCTGGCTTGTTACAACAGGCAGAAAGGTCGAAATTCGCAAGCCATCCGACTTGATAAGCGAAATCTGTTTGACGAATATCCCTTGCTAAACATAAAATAAAATAAAATATAAGAACATACGATCATCAATTCATATTTCCCTTCAACTCCTGCTCCCGCTAACTTGTGATTAACAGGTATACTGAAAAACAGACTAGAAAAGGACACAGAAGAAAAGTACTGCCAGAAGGGCAGGCTGGCTTCAGAAGAGGAAGATCGACCACGGACAATGTGTATATTCTAAACTACTTAATAAAGTGAGCGGTAAGAGAAGGAAACAGATTACACATATTGTTTGTTGATCTGAAGTCGGCCTTTGACAATTTCAACAGAGAAAAGCTATGGAATATCATGGAGGAGAACGGTTACACTAAGGCATTAACGTATAGCATAAAAAATTTATACGAAGAAACAAAATGCAGGGTAAGGACCAAAGAGGAACTAACGAACGAATTCTGGACAAGCAGCGGCCTGACAGGGTTGCTGCCTCAACTTCTTGCTATTCAACACATACATAGCAGGGATAAAACAGGATATAAGCGAAAACAACATAGGTGAGACAAAGATAGGAAATACCAGGATATGGACTTTGGCATACGTGGACGATCTGGCACTGATAGGAGAAATCAGGGAGGCCATGTAAGGGATGATGGCAACGCTGAAAAAATTCCTAGAGTACAGGGAGATGCAGCTGAATACAGGGAAGACCAAAATCATGGTGGCTAAAAAGGTAGAAAACAGGAAGAACTGGACAGAGAACTGGAAATGGAAAGGCAAGCCGATTAAAATGGTGAAAACATTAAAAAATTTGAAAGGTATGTATTCAGAAGCGATAAAAACCATCAGGATCATATAAAAGAAAGAATACACAAGTGAAGAATTGCAGCGAACAGAACATGAGGATTGGCGGAAAGAATGTGTGCGGGAGACTTTGATATGAGAAAGATGTTGTTCGACTACTTGGTAAAAGGAGTCTTGGAGTACGGAGTCGAAATCTGGGAAAATCAGGGTACAGATGATATGGAAAAGATTAAAACGTATTACCATCGATGAACCCTGAAAGTAAACTTGTGCACACCAAGATATCTGATGTACGAGGAAACTGATGAGCGTCAAATGGGAACCGAGTGGAAAATTAGAAAGCTAAAATATGAGGACAAGATCAGGACACTGGACAAGGAAAGATGGGTAAAAAAGTGCTATGAAGAATGCAGAAAAGAAGCAACGGAGAATGTAACTAACTAAGTAACTAACTAAGTAACCCACCAACGAAACTGAAAAATGGCTTAACAAGCTGGGGTTGAGCAGGACGCAGATTGAATTATGGCAGACAGAGGGAAGGAACGTATATAACGAGATAAAACAAAGAGATAAGGACATAGAGGGACAAAACAGAATGAGCAGGATAACACAAGATAAATATAATAGAGTATATAAGGAGATGCAACATATAGAACTTCCAGAGTACCTAAGAACAACAACCAAAGCGGAAAAAATGAAGACGATAGCACGCATAAGATGTGGTAATATAACCACGTATAACAGGTATTGGCTGAAGACCTTGGAAATAAGATGTCCACTATGTAAAGAAGAAGGGGGAGATTGGGAACATTGGTTTATGGAAAACAAGGTGACTGCAGATATTTTCGAGGTGTCAAGGAAGAAAAGAGACTGGAACTGGACAAATAGACAGACGATGCTGTGCTTTGAGAAAGGCGTAGGGGACAGAGGCATATATAACGGTATCAGGGAGATTGAGAAAAGGATGGAAAAAGCAAGAGCAAATCAGTAAGCTGAAGGATAAGGTGCTAAAAGTGATAAATATAATAGACAATGTGATAATATATAATTGTTGATGTTAGAGATATAAGTATGTAAAATAAATAATGTAAATAAATCACGGAACCTATCCCTTCGCAAAAGCCGAGACGTAATTGTAAATAAAAAAAAATATTAATTTAAACACTTACTAATAATTAATAATATCAAGACATTTAAATAATATACAAAACAAAGTTAATTTGTTATGTGAATGCATATTTATTTTGTATTGAAAAGTGTAGAATGTACTTTAATACATATACATATAAATATATTTCTATTAAAATACATTTACTATTAAATTTATTAACATGCGTATATAAATGATTGTTTTCACTTCATTCAATTAATTAAATTTCACCATTTATATTTATTTGTTAATATATATAAGTTTAAATAAAAATTCCTTTATATTTACGTGTACACTCACTTTATTATTAATGCTTATTAACTTTGCAACGAGACGTGCTCGTTGCTAAATTCGTATGGTGGTGACCCCCCTCGACGGTCCAAATTCCGCATACGGGACCTTCCTTACGCATGTGCCGGCACGACCCCTCGTGACCGCGAACGGCCAATCAGACGGTCAATTTTCTCGCGTGCCGATCGTGCGCTGCCGAACCGAGGCTATGATATGTTCGAGAGCGCTAGCCTCGGGGCAGACTCATTCTGGCTTCGCTCCCGAGCTAAGCTTGCCTTCAAATTTTCCCGTTGTACACGATTCCGTGGCAATAACAAAATCCGAAACTGTCACGATTCCGTAATGTTTCACCTCCTTAAAAAATTTGGAAATCGCTTGCAATTTCCACTTATCCTTTTTATTTCGTCAGAGTCTACAACTTCCGGTAATTGTGTCCGCTGCAATTACCCGAAGACACCAAGGTCCGAACCTTAGCTCCGCAGGAACTTCCTCATGTATTGAAGGGCGTCTTATCAACCTGCCCTCGATACACCATCCGTTTCATTTTTTCGATTATTCCTTTTTCTCCTTGTCGTTATTCCGTCACGATTTCGTTGACGCCCGTAATAGTTATAAGAAAATAAAATCTACCAGATTTGATTGGTATCGTCATTCGCGTCACGTAAATAATCGTTCATTATTTCGGTAAATTAGAATCATTAGATATAAGTCGCAAAAAGTTTTCTTTTCGCTCTTTGTGTAAAATTTGTTACAATTTAATTGTTGCGAAATATAATCGTTACGAAATAAATGTAAAGTAATTATTTTTAATAATTACTCGGGAGCTGAACAACGGTCGCGCGTGTGTTTACGTTCAACGTCTTTGTTATTGTCGGTGATCTCCGTATCGGTCGCGCAGCGAGTAGACGTTCCAATGACGTGAATATTACCGGACAATTAGTAGTCATATGAAATTACTAGATATAAATTCAATTTCTGAAATAAAATTTCGCGAATATTTTCAGTGTCAATTATCATAGCGGAAAAGTTCTAATTTAGGCGATCCTTATATAACTAATAGTATATTTTTTTGTATTTGTTTTAGAAAAACTAAATAAAGAATTCGCCACCCCGGTGATAATTATTTAATCAAAATTTTATATTGATTTTATTTTTACTATTCCCGCCTGCCACGGATCCATGTCCTGGGTAGACCGGCTGCCGCTTTATCCCGGCGTGATTTTATCTAAATTCTTCGACGAGAGCTCGACTCTACCCTTCACCTGTGAAGGGCAAACGGAGCCATCTCGTCACAACTTTATATAAGTAACAAATTCAAAATATAGACACATTTGTAATACAAATCTAAATTAATATTTCAGATTCTTCTCGAAAGAATTTTTGAACTGCTCCAAGATTAATATCTGTTTTTGGCTATAAGTGTTTGAGAAACAATAATGTAAACAAATGTACCGGGTTACCAGTACTAGCTCACGAAAAGAGACATATGGGGTGATATTGTTCTATTCAATTTTTCTTAATTTTTATTAATATCAAAGAAAAATCAATTTTTAAATTAAACAGAATAATATGAAATGTAATTGTGTAATTATTAAGAAATTTTTTAATTCTCAAATTATTATGGCGCGAGCACTTTTTTATAACACAAGCCTTCTGTAGCCAGGCTGCCGCGATTATTTCCAGTTCCCTCGTTCGAAGTTAACTCCCTCTAATGAATTCAATGATCTACGTATAATTTATTGTGTATTTAATTTTTTTAATAAATATACCAAATTTACAAATATAAATTAATATAAATAATAAATTTTATTTTTTATATAATATTTCAAATACTAAATCTAAAACAAAAGTACCTAATTAATTTTTACTTTAATGTTAACACTATACAACCTTCATAATTAAATTAATAATTAAATATATTATTTGAAAATACTTTTTCATTTATAAATAATCATGCATGATTATATTACATCAATATTTTATTTTGTATAACTTAATTAAATTTTCAATGATTAAAAAATAGAAATAATAACAATAATAATAATAATAATAAGCCAAAATGATTATCTTATTCTTTTTTTTGCATCTACTCTCTTAATCATTTTTCTTTAGTTTTTTAACTCTAGCAGATTTTGTACATTAATATATATAAATTTCTTTCATATTATCTTGATAATTCTTTACTTTAAAATGAGATGTTACGTATTCCTCCAAAATATATTTTTAATAGTCTAATTTTTTCTTATATAGTTTGTACTTATTATCTTTTGCTTATTTTTAAATTTGTATAATCTTCGCTGGTGTATCATTCCTAAACAATGTTTTTTCCCTTTTTTTCCATTTGTTAATTTGAGCTATCATAAAATTATTATTCTTTCACTATATTTATTACTAAATATTTTGTTTTATGTAAATACTTTGAATTATAGCTTACTATTGTTACGTGGTATAATGCGATATATTTACCTATTTATTTATACTCCGTAACTACTTATTTATATATTTATTTATTTATTCGTTGCATTTATTTGTCGCGTAACTTCTTCATTTACTCCTTTACTTTATTATATTATTTTAATATGTGCCAATTCCCAGTTCTTTTTCTGCTGTAGCTCAATCGGTCAAAGCGATTCAGCCCTTTGTGAGATTTTTAGGATTACAATAAATACAATAATATTAATTCACGTTTAAAATACCGATTTATTAATCATAAATCGGAAGAGAGAATCGGAAGTGTAAAATGGCTCGTGTTACCGTCTAGCGTTCTACGTGTGTGTCCGTTTAATTGTATTACTTGCGCTTTTCGGTTTATCGTGAATGTGTGTGGTTATCGTGTTGTCTTACCGACGAGAGTCACCAACCGGGATCAGATTATTTCGCGTAACTACGTCCGCGCCCGAACTTCAAGATACAATGATGTCAACTCGTCTCGTGTCAATCAGCCGAAAATAATAATCCCGTTATTGTTTTTGTCCCTTCACTTATAGAGGAAAAATGCTAACTCTTCCGGGTCCTCCCACCGTGGAGGCGTTCTTTAGTCTGCATTTTGTCGCTGTACGTTCATGAACCCAGCTATACATTTCTCAATCTATTGGTTAATACTGTTTTTATTAATTATCAGCAATGTTTTAATGCGCGTATTCGCTCCGTCTTCCGCAATTGCTTTGCGCAATCCTTTTTGGGTATGCAGAGAATTTTTTAGTTGAGGAATTTATTATATTTCGCTACCTCCGTAACACTGTGTAATTTGAAAACTGTATATCATTTCTTTCTATCAATGTAATTAAAACTATGTAATTCTTTATTAAGAGTTTTTTATTTTGATAATTGAATTGTACATCTTATTAAATTGAATATTTGTCTTACATGGCGAAAGGGAGAGAGATTCTGTAAGCGAACCCTGGTAATAGTTCGCCTCTGGCAGTAGGGATGTGGTGTGTCGTCACAGCAATTTAAGGAGAGAAAAAGAGAGCAATAGGACCCGAATCATGAAAGGGATAAGTCGACGGTGGCGACAAAAAAAATAGTTGGTTAGACGAGTCTAGCTGGGCGAAGTTGCGAAGTTGGTAATCAAGTCGAGCTTCCGAAAGCTTTTTCATGATATTGTAATTCGTTTTTTCTGATCATTGTTCTCTGCGAACTGAATTAACCAATAAATGTAAGGGGGATAGTAATTAGGTAGTTTTCGCCTTTCTCTCTATTCTTCTCAACGTGTAGTTTATTACTATATAGCATGTGCGTGCATGTTCCTGCTTATTTATCTTTTTCTGTAATTTTTCCAAAAGCGAAAGATGTGTGTAGACAACCGGCGCCAAGACAGCGCATCAATTAAATAAACCGATTTTCTTATTAAATTTTCTAAATCTTTACTTGTCTTTTTTTCCACAATTGCTCCTCCGGAGAGGGTTTCCCTTTCTCACAGATTGCATACAGGTAAGAAGGCACCGAGTATTACAACTGTTACAACTGTTATAAGGCTGCTTGAATACTCAATTTTTATTTTGATAATTGAATATTATTTTTTTTACAATTTTTTAACTTGATCTGAAAATTTTAAAAAATTTGAAAATTTTGAAAAATTATTATAATTTAAAAATTTTATATTTGAATTTAATACTTTTTTATTTGAAACATAATTTCCAGTGATATATCATTATTTACAATCTCTTTGCCATCTGCTAATAAAATAAGCAAGTTATTTATATAGAAATGATGCTATTGAAAAATTTTCTTTACTTTTGCTAGTTGTATTTTAATTTTTTTTCTTTTTAAATTTTAATAATATTACATTAAAAAAAAATTATGAATACTTTTGTTTTACTTTAAAATGTATTTAAAATTCAAAAAAAATTTATTTCCAATAATATATGAAAATAAAATAATTTTACTATTGTTACGTCTAATAATGTAATAGATAAATAAATTAATATTTAATGTATTTTCATATTTAATTATTATTTATTTGTTTACTATAATATATAAATTAGTGAGTTTATAATTTTAATATTTTAAATTTTAGATTTTCAGTAAGAATATCATTCTAAAATAGAGTTGTTACAAAATTATTACAATTGTTTATCGATAATTTTCTTAATATTACTTGCGTAATATTATTCGCAACTATTATAACTTAGAGATGTGTAATCCGAAAGAGCGATGTGGACAGTTACGTAAGAGCAGTAGTCTGTCACCACTCCAGATTTTCAGGATTGGAGAATCCTTAATAATTGAGTTTAAATACACTAGTAAGAGTAAAAAGCGGTTTTTTGTGTTTTACTCTATCTTTTATATCTTCTGTAAATTTTGGTCCCCCCCTATGTTACGTTATTTTTATTAATACTAGTTCATAGGTGTATATCCCTTAGCCGATCGCCTGATTTGTGTGCTTTCTTATTTTATTTCCTTATTTTCTTTTTATTACCTTGAGGAATTTAGTGATAGTATGTCGATAATATTTTCTGTTCAAATCACGTATCTTTTTTTCTCAGCTTCCGCCAATAGTTTATTAATATTGTAATATTTCCAAACTTCTTGCAGTCATTCATCTTAGATCGTGATGAAATAGTGATAAAACTATTATTATCTTACTTAGTTTCCGTTTATAATTCCCGGTGATGAACTTTTAGTATTTTCATTTTACAAAACAATCGAAAATAGATGAGGAAATATTACTTAAAATACGGGGACGTTATATTACTATTATAGATAACTGTCAAATATAGATATTAATGAATTTTTCTACATTTTAATAATGTATAATGACTTCTCAATTTTTCGAAAAAAAATTTCAGTTTTTTTTTTATGTCAAATAATTCTAAAGAAATGTATTTCAATGGTGAAAATTTACTTAATTTTATTCGAACGGTATCACGATACTTGAAATATAAGGTATTATAATTAATTAACTGATATTTATTTATTTCATATTAAATTATATATATGTATATATATATATATATATATATATACATATATATGTATATTTGTGTTTTCAATTATATATCTATTTAAAAATTAGATAACTATAGTTCAAGAACAACTATAATCTGATTTAATAACTATAATAACTATATATCTTAAGTAAATATTTATGATAGTTTAGAATTCCTGTATTTGTTGTGTATTAAAGATATAAATTTTTCAATTTGATATAAAAAATAGTAAATAAATTAAAAAATACAAAATAAAAGAATGCCAATAATTCATGTAATATTAAATACAGAATTTTTACTTACATGTTATCTTGGTTACACTTACATATTATATTACTGTATTAAATTTAAACTGCATATAAATTTTTTTAATGCTTATTTTAACGTCGTTTAGTTAGAGGTTTCAGTATTGTTACATATGGTCTAAACGAAAAAATTTACTTTTGCAGTTGTATACTAAACAAGTAATGTTATTATAAAAATATATATAGGACTTCTGTATGTGCCACTAAGCGGCACAGCACGCCGCATATAGCCTCCAATTATGTTTCTTTTTAATGCAGAAGGGTCCAAGCTTAAATGGAAAAAGTGGCAACAAACAGTCCTGAGATAATCCGAACTATCAAAATTAATACCCTGTTCATTCAATTTTTGAGATTTTAATTTTTCATTAATTAAACGTAATTGTAATACATATATTTATATTAAATTAAGAAACTTATTTTTCCATTAAAATTATAAAATATAAAAGAAGACATTAAAAAAATCGCCCTTATATCCTTTTTCATGTGTCGATACTGGTAATATGGTACACATGTTTGTGTTATTATTCTCTGAACACGTGTAAAAAAGTGTAAAATGTTCTTTCCCAAAAAATGTGTGAAATGTATTAGTTCACATGTAAACATTAAAATTAAAAGTTAAAATATTACGGAACAACAATTTCAGATATGTTAATTAATTTAAAAGTTCATGGCAGATAAAATAATTCATGTGTTTTTGGTGGTTTCAAGCATATAAAAAAAATTTTAGTGCTGTAAAACCTATTCTTAAAAATGCTATATACCAATATATGAATTATGACTAAGTAAAAAGCTATATTAAAGTACTTAGAAATTATACTTATATGTAGTTTAATATGGCTTTTTAGTTAGCCATACTTCATATATTTATATATAGAATTTTTTTTTAATAGCACTAAAAAAATAATTTTTCATTTGGCCTGGCACTCATCAGGGTCACTAATGACATCAAATGTATGCGAGAGAAAAAGAAGATATTTCATCCGCCATGATTGTTTCTTTTATGTAACATGGGATTTAACATTCTTTAAATGTTCCATGTGCTAATGCTTAATATGGAATTTGACTTACTCTAAGGCTCTATTCTGTGGATTTACATGTATTACCTTAAAATTAAAATAATAAATTAAAAAAACAAACAAACTACAATTTTAATTTAACTTGTTCAATAAATTATAAAATTTAGCTATAAATTAAAAAATGTCAATAATGCATGTTTAAAAATTCTATGTACTTTATATTATTTATAAATAATGTTTTTATTTATGTACCTAAGACCAATTAATACAAAATAATTGATGTTTATTGATTTGTTATAAATATATAATTTACATTTATAAATAAATTTCATATACCTTAAATTGATTAAAAATTGTTATTTAATGATTTAATGAAATTTGTCTGTATTATAGAATAATGAAATTAATTAAAAAATTATTTAATTATGAATAAGTTAAAAGTACATTAAATGATACCAAGAGAATATATTTTAATGAGACAATGAAACTGAAAAAAATCTAGAAAAACAAGATATTTATAGATATGTATTGTCAATTACAATACTCAATAGTTTTCATAAATTATATTACAGATTGAAAAATAAAATTAACATGCATGTGAAGCAAAACATCTTTAAACTAATTTCTTAACTAATCTTTAAACATTTAAACTAATATGTACAATCAATAAAGGTATATAAATATACAATTATCCATGTGATATACATACAAGTTTCACAAAAAGATAAACAAATAAATAAAAAGTACATATGCAATAAGCAAAATTTTGATAAAGAATAAAGATAAAGAAAACTGAATTAGAGTTCACAATTTCTACCAAAATTAAATAATTGACTCAAAAAATGGTAAAAATATAAGCATTAAAACATATGGACAAATCTTATTTGGAAGGTTTTAATTTAATATTAAAAAAGTGTTTCTCTCTTTATGTTTGAAAAAGAATATTTGTATAACATATATTTACTGTACATTTCTGATCAATGTAATGTTTTTTTAATAATAAAAAAAATAATGATTTAAATTAAAATTATTTTAAAACACAATATCATAATTATATTTCTCTCCAATAACAACATAATAAATATAATACAATAATTATTTTGTACAAATGTTTTTCAATCTTTTAAAATTTATTTTTTTTTTTTAGTGGAAAAAATAAAAGTAGTGAAATTTTAATTTAAAAAAATTATTATGTTACTTTCATTCAACTAAAGTTTCTACAAAATTTATAAGAAATTTGAAACATAATATTGATTAAAAATAGATATAATAAAAAAATGTAAATTTAAGTAAAAAATATTCTGGAAATTAATGTTATAAATTATTTTTAGACTTAAAAATATTTTTTATGAATTAAAAATTTCAGTTTTAAAACAAAAATAATAAAGTTTTTCCATTAAAAAATTGATATACATTTCAAATTATAAAACAAAAATGCATAAAAAACAAACAGTGTATAGTAAATGTGTATGAATTGTAATATTTGAATATTTTTAGTTAAAAGTATCTAAAAATTATAATTTAAACTAATAAAATTAATTATTTACAATAAAAAATGAATACAATATCAATTATTCAAAGAAATTTCAATTAAAAATTTTTTTTTTTAAAACATTAGGATCATACATTTTTAGATTGCATATATTTTTATTGTTCGAATGTAGATGAAAACACATCTTCATATATCATTTCATATATTTAAAAAAATTTGATGTAAAACATATTTTTAAATTTTTGTTAAAATTTGGCATTTATTTAGAAACAATAAATTTTTTGGTACATCAGTATATAGATAATGAAAATCAATTATTTATATAATCCATGGACTGTTTAACTTCTGTATATGCTATATTATTGTTTATATTACTGGTATAATACTTTTTAAAACAATGTTCAAAATTTTAATTTAATATTTGTTGTACAAAGTTTTAAAAATCATCTTAAGAATTGATCATTAGTTAATTTTATATTATTTGTACTCCATAATAGTTTAGATCAATTGGTACGTTGAATTTAAGAATATAAAATTTGAGGATTTTGATCAAATTTTCTGGTATTAAAACAAAAAAATTATAATACACATTCAAAGATAAAATGATACTTATCTGTTTTTATGTATTTTGTATTCAACACTTAAACATATTAAACATATTCTCAATTATGAATACTTACGGCAAAAATAAAATTAAAGATGAAGATTAGGTATTTGATACATTCCATTCCACAATTCATATCAACTTTTATAATAATTTTACGTTTCTAAAAAAAAAGAAAAAAAAAACAAAAAAAACACAATTTTATGTAAATAATTTAAAAAGACGTCCTAAGTTTGTTGATTGCAGTGAAACACAAATAAAAACGTAAATAACCAATGGTTGGAATGATAAATCACTAAAATTGATTTTGACACTTTTAAAAATAAAATATGCATAAGGTATCGATTATTTTAAACTATTCATTACATACAACAACAAATTATGATGAATCTGCGAAAATACTGAATGTGTAAAGTAAGAGAATGGTAAAACAGAGATAGAGAAAGAGAGATAGACAGACAAAGAGAGAGAGAGAAAGGAAAACGTTCAACAGGTTCTATTTGATTTCCTTTTTTGTCTGCTATAATATTACAATTTACATTATAAAAAAGGCAATGAGATCATACAAAAAATTAAATCTAAATAATACTACAATAATGAAACTACAATTATAATATAATAATTACATGCTCTTAATGGTACATGATAAATGCATTATGCACAACTGTATACATTTTAGTAAATTGTGTTTTCATATTAACCGATTTTTATACAAATATTAAAATCATGCAAATTAAATTTTAGCATCTTGTGCAAACACATAATTCGATAAAATTTTTAAAAAATATTTACATTAGCATTTAAAATGCAATTGAAAATAGTCGAGACTTTTTAAAATATTAACAACATGTAACGAATTGTGGTATTTTATTCTGATACTTTTAGAAATGAAGCATCCAAATTTCACAAAAGAATCCCTATTCTACGCTTAACAAAAATTTCTCAAATTAGAAAATCCGTATTCAAAATAATGATTCAATCAAATTTAATTTTTTTTTTATAAAACTGGAAGCATTGGTCAGTTAGATCATCTCTCATTGATTAATACAAGTGATAATCAGAGGAAGTAGCATTTAAAATAATATGATTATTATTATTATTATTATTATTATTATTATTATTATTTTTAATGAGTAACAATTTACAATTTTTTTTTTTAAACGACCACAATGTAATGCTTATCCTAATTCTAAAATTATATTTTTATTTTTGTATTTATTAATATGTAGATAAGTTTTGTTTAAATACATTTACACAACTTTTAAATATTTGTTTAATTCGTCATTTTTAAATAATAATCTTACCAGTATGGAAAAAAATAAAAATATTAATGTTATTTTCATTGTTTATTTTATCTAATTGAATAATCGATAATGTTAAAAATAGTATATATATTTTCTATTACTTTTTATTTATAATTATATCACATTTATATCTATAACTGTATTAACATTCTAAGATAAAGCAATACTTTTACAAATTAGAATATGTAATAAATGCAATATATACATTTTGAAAAATAGAATAAGAAAAGTTTTATAATTTAATAGCAAAAACAAAATTTTTAAACATATTTTGTAAAAATGTGCAAATATATGAAGCGTGAAAAAAATTATAATAACTTGATTAATAATCCAAGCAATAGAGCACTTTTAAGGTCTAACATTTTGTATTAATAAATTATATCAATCACTATAATTTTCCAAAACTAGAGTACTAAATAATAAAAAATAAAATAGTTACAAATTTATTAATTAATTTTTAAATTTTCCGATTTTTGGAAAATTTCTCAGCTTCTAATTTTCCGATCGGTTTATAAAAAAAATGCATTTTCTTCACAATTTTATTAGCTACAAATCGCCCATTGGTACTATAGTGTTAAAATATATATTCATTTTATAAAAAAAAAACAAATAAAAAAATGCATTATTTCATTAAAATTGGTAATAAAAACTCCTAAATATCACGAGTGGCAGTTTAGAAAATAAGAATCTACTGATTTTTTTTACTAATTTTTATATGCATTACCAACTGATTTTTTCATGACCTTAAAAGCGCTCTATTGCTTGGACTATAAATGAAATATCAATTAATATATCAAATGTTTATTAGATCATATTGAAAAAAATATTTTTTTGATCAGAATAAAGCATAGAGATAAGAAAACTTATCAAAGACAAGAAAGTGTGATATAAAGTATTTAATATATAGGACGAAGTGCATAATGATATAATTTTATGTGTAACAACTGGTATGTACAATAGTTGTCAATTACATTTACTTATACTTAGATTTTCGTAATATGTGTTAAATAATGCTCAAGGTTGTTGACTTGTAAAAAAAAGCTTTGATCAGGTTCAACCAATAAATTTATTTTTACATGTCTGTACAATTACACTGCTGAAATTATAATGTTAAAATATTTTGTTTTTTCGCATTTGTTATTTCTCAATAAAGCTAAATTTACTCCAACGTCAATTTTTTATATTAATACGTAATATGTCACTCAGTTATTCACTCCAAAAATGCTTTTCATCTATCTTATTCGCCAATATTCTTTCAAATAACTTTTTCGACAACGAAAATTCTTTAAATTCTCAATTTTCTCAGATAAGACTGCAAATCCCACATATGAAATAAATATACCTCGTAAATATCCTCTGTAAAATTAATTACAATTAGAGTGGGTAATGCTCAAAATAATAAAAAATAGGCTAACCAATGAAATCCCAAACAATTATTAAAAGTGGGGCTTAAAACTCAAAATTACGCTAACTTCTGTTGAAAATTAATAAGTCTGGGGTGTAATCCAAACTATGCAAATTGCTTTCTTATTAATTTTAACTAAAGAATTCAATAAATTGTATGTATCATACAGGAAAAGAGTAAACTAAATGTTTTAAAAATATATTTATGTATTGAATACAGCTAAACTAGAGAGATAGAACCAAAGGCTATATATATCTTAAGAGTGTTGAGGTACATCACGTCATTTAACGGTTTTGCAAAAGGAATGTCAAAACTCAGTTGTTGGCCACTTAGGGGTCGAGCATGGTACTATTACAGCCAACTGAGTTTGAATTGTATCACTGAATAGATTTCTCATTAGTGTTGACTCCTCCATCGCAGCGATACATGTAAGGTATCTTTTGGCTTTTTCCCCTCAAGCGAGAGTGGTTTTTTATGCCGTCTGTAAACGCGGAGTCGAATGAATGAATTTCTGTAATGTTCAATTCTGTTTTATATTATTTAAAGACAAATCATTTATTAATCCTCATTTCTTTCTTTTACTTATATATATATATATATATATTGAATTTCATTTATTGAACTAAGACCTAACGGATCAAATAACAGCAATTTCCAACTACACTGCTCTTTTTGTGGTTTGTTTATTATTATTATTATTGACGATTAAATATGTTGCGTAAAGAATTGCATTGAACCCCTAACAATTTATGTAAATCACTACAAATAAATTGCAACATTTATATCACTATTGCTTGAACACATCAGATCTATTTGAAACCTATTTGTGCAACGTAAATCCGCCTATGTTTAATAATTTAGTTATTTACCCTCATCAATAGTGAGTTATAGCATCGTACGAATTGCCAAAAATGGAGCACACGAAGTACCTTGAGTTACTGTATTTAATTCGTAAATTCGAATTTCATCATTCAATTCTGTACACCATAAGATTTTTTGGTATTTTTTGTCTGACGTATGAACTGTAATCTGCCTATATATTTTTTGTAAGCCGGTAGCTAACGCTACATGGTGAATTTTAACAAAATTGTAAATAACTTTGGCTGTATTATTGGGCCAACTCATAACACGTTATTTAATGTTATTTTTTTATGACGACTCTGTTGAGGCATCGAAGACTACGACCGTGTGATATAGAATAAAGAAACTATCACTGTTATCAAATTTTGTTTTTACCTCAGACATGTGTTTTAAATCTTGATATTCTTTTAAACAATTAGTATATATTCGGATTTTAAATTTGCGTTACCTGTTAATTTACGCTCTAATTTATGCTCTAACGCATATTTATAAGATTCTATTTCGTTCCGTTTTTATTTAACAGCAATATATATATATATATATATATATATATATATATATACCATTTCAAAATCACATGTAGTTGTTTTTCTGTAAATTTTCGCATATTATTCTGGAGACAGATGTTTTTCTTGAAGCATATCTTCCATTTCCCAAAAAGTTTTTAATTGCATTTTGAACTTTGTAATAAATAGGATTTTTTAGTACCGACTTTTTTATTATTATTGATTTCACCGACTATCTATCCATCCGAAAACTATTTTTCAAATATTAATATTGTCGGCTTTGTTCAATTTTATTTGCCCGTTGCATAATTATTTGTATTATAGATCCGCCTCTATCAACATGTCTATTTTAGTTGGTACATTAAATTGTGGATCCACTGATTTTATATTTTTTGATATTTTTATTAACTATTTTGTTATATACAACACTGGTAATATACCTATAATTGCTTGTAGCGCAATAAACTCGATTTTTCTTTTAAAATTATTATAGTGCGTTTTAATTGTAGATTCAACTTTGAATTTTACGCTCGTTGTTAGTTGTTCTAACCCTGAAAACGGAACACCTATTATCTTTTTTTTCACATTTAATCGTTTGTCAAGTAATTGAGTAATAAAATTACATTGCGAACAACTATCAAGAAGCACTCTACAGTCAAATTCTTTATTACAAGAATTTAATATTTTTATGCTCGCCGTAACCTCGGATTTATACGCAATCGCGTGTACTCACACTGATATTTCTTGTTTTATTTTTTTATATTTTATATTTTCATTATTGTTGCACTTATTAATTCTGAATTCAATGTATGTGGAATTGAAGAAAAAAATGAAGTAAGAGGTTGTGTCTTCTCTCACATTTCTTGTACCTAGTACTACGACACTTATTTCCTTGTTATTAATGTGAAACCAGTTTAAATACAATTTTTTTACAAAGTTAAATCACTTTAAAGGATTTATTTTAAGACATTCTGAGAAATAAAAAATTTTGTGATTGTTATTTAAACATTTACACTCAATTGAATTTTGTGTACCAATTAAAGCTTCTTCGCAATAATTATTAGTTTTATTATTATGTAAGTTATCCTTTATATTCTGAGATATTATACTTTCATCGTATTGGTTTTTGTTTACTTTAGAATTCTGTTACTTTTTTAAACGTTGGTTTATCTGTGTTCTCTAGACTTCTATCCCATGCTTAGCAAATATTTGTATCAAGTTTTTGAATCATTATACGGACAAGTATCGAATACCAACTATCTATCTACTAATTCTTCCAATAATTTTAAATCTTTCACATGTTTCTCCATATTTTCACGTAGTAAACTTATTTTTGTAGGCCAATCTTTAATGAGCTAAGTAATTTCCAGAATATGGCATATAAATAAACATTAATTATTAAACGTGATTTTTCACATCATTGCTTGATCAATTTCTATGCGACTTAATAATCCTCGTTGGAACCACTTAATGTATCTAATATTGATATTTCTCTATGGTGATATAATTTTAACAGATGAAATAATAGGTGGGAGTCACGCTCGAATTATGTACAACCGCTTCAAACGCATAATAAAACTATTTCCATTGTAACGAATTGCCATCAAACAGGGGTATTTGAACACGAGGTACAAAGACTTGTGAATTTATATTCTCACTTACATGATCATTTTGTAAATTTGTGACATTATTTGATAACATACTTGAAGCTGCAAATGCATTGAGGTGTTAAACTGTAATTTTTGTACACTTAAAATACTTCGATTTAAAATTATTTCTCTCTTATTCTTGCACATTAATTAATGCTTAATCTTTCGTTATTTTACAAATGCTTAAATTTTGATTTATACATATTGAAAACATGCATAATTATTTTCTAATTTATCTAATTATGTGGTTGAACATCGAATTTATCAGCATCAAGTGTTTCGACAACTAAAGTATAAAAGCTGTGTACTATTACCATTTTCGTTTCATCGCTTGCGTTATTATTAATATTTTTAATTCGTCTTGCAATATTTTGTTTAACTACTACTTATGCTTTATATTTAAAATAGAGTCGATTTTACACAATGCGTACTCTTTTTACATTAATAGAAATGCTTCTCTTACAAAATCGTTCTTTTGTATTTATGTTAATAGTAATGTGGCTACCCCAGAATTATTCCGATTCTTAGCTGTATGATTTTACTTCTGTTTACTTCACTGTGTAATATCCACTTTACTTGATGTGATGTGAATAGCGTAGATTTATTGTCCTATAAGTTCTTTCCTTCTTTGGATATCTAGTTGGTTGTTATACTGTACCACAATTTAGCACTTGAAAAGTGCGATGAATTCGATAAGTTGTTTTACTCTTCGATACATCGAGAATCCAGCTCGAAATAGCAATGTTACCGTAGATTAATTAATAATTTATTTTATCATGAAAATAAACCTTTCTGTAAAATACATTTCAAATCTGAATGTTTCATTTTTAATAGATAGAGGAAGTATTTGAAATTAATAGATTTTATTAATTTTCATTTTATCAATGTTCATACAAATAAGTATATACATAATATACAAAATAAATACTACAAAATTGTACCACTTATATAGAGATTTAATAAATTACGCCACTTACTTTAAAATATAATAGTATTGAGAAATTTCCCATGACTCATATGGGTTTTCGACCTCTGTGACAGGTAGTCGCACTTACAATTTTCTTTTCCTCTGCTAATGTTCAATATCTACTAACCTAACCTGTAAACTTCCATTAACGGTAAAAAACGGATTATTATTAGTTTATACTTTTATATTACAAATACTCATAGCTTCAAGCAAATAAGCTAAATTACCAGAAATTGGCGATAGATTAACTCACGGCATATTAAAGGATCGACTATCACTTTAATAAAGTTCAGCCAAAAATAGAAAAAGGAAATATGTATAGTATGATCGGAAATATGAAAAGATTACAATGTTTTCTGCTGTTAACTAAACTGTACTGGAGTATATCTCCACTCGACGGTAGACGATTGAGAAAAATCAAATTTAATACTATTTCTGAAGATGTTAGAATAATCAACATTTAAATGATAACTTAAATTGAATAAACAAAACATTTAACACAGACTAGACTTCTTAATAAAACCTACCTATTCAAAATTAACTTCAAATAATCTTAAATTGAAGACATGGTAAAATATAAATGCAAAACCTTAATAGTTAATACCAGGTACACAATGTGTCAGCGTACATCTAATTGTTCTTCCAATCAGATGGTACCACTTTGCTCTGATTTTTCCTTTGCTGCGCATAAGGGAAAATCATGACCAAACCGTAATAAGGAATATTGTGGTATTGTGTTTAAGATAAGTGCACCCCGTAAATAAATTATATTTTAACCAAACCAATAAGACAATGAATTTCGATGCAAACATACGAACAGCTGGTATATACTAGAGTAAGAACTATCTGCTCATTCCTGTACAAACTAAAACTAATCTTTTTATATAATCCTAAATTATTTTTAAAAGATAGGTTTAAAAAGAAATTATTTCTTAAAATCATGTAATTGTAACGACACGGTAATTGAAAGGGAGCACAAGTAAATTTTCGTAAAAAAAAATAATATTTTATTAACACTACAATATACAATTACACGTAAAATAGATTTTAAAATAATATATGACGCAATGCCGATATGTTTTGAGGATCGAAGTATTCGGAGGTCGAGAGGAGACTGCTGAAAAAAATGTTGGAAAAAGGAAAAGTGGGGTTTAAATTGGTTAGAGTATTTAGCATGGTGACACCGATTCTATGGAAAACAAGTGCGCACATCTGAGAGTGCACGCAAGAGGCGGGGCACCCTAACAAAGAGGGAAGCTGCTAGTTGGCTAAAAGTCTTTTAGAAAATATTTAAGATTTAAAAACGTTTGGAGTTACGTTTCCTGTGCATTGACTTGAAACAAGAAAATGCTCGGATAGAGACAAGCGAAAAGAGAAAGTTGGTGACGCATCGGAAAAAGGGGAGGAAAGGTTAGAGTAAAGGTACAAGTGTTACTCGGCAAGAAAAACTAAAAATTTCAAATGTTTTGGTGAGGTATATTACATAATATTAAACAAAATAATTCTAATAATATTTAAATTTGTTAATAAAAAAATAATGCATATTTATTTTTATACAATTATTTTATTTAAGTACACTTTTTATTATATTTGTAAAGTAAAAAATTATAAAAAATTTAGTAATAAAATACAATAAAATTGATGCTTTTAAATATTTATATATAATAAATATTTATTAAATAATCATCAACATCAAATTTATTACTTTTTTTGTATACATTTTAATACAATTAAATTAAAATTGTATACAAATTCTGTTTTTTATAAAATTTCAATTGAGTATAAAAATATTTTTAAATCGATTATTTTCAATATATTTATAATTAATAATAAATTATTTTTAAAATATTATGTGTGTGTAGAGATATTAAATTAGATCAAATTTAAATAAGAATATAAAGCATTATTGCTTATATTTAAAATGTATATACATAAAACACAATTTTTTGGTCTTTCAAAAGTTCAAGCTATTTTACTATTTATCTTGACATGAAAGAAATGACGGTAAAAAAGATAATAGTTAAATGTTATTAATATATAAAATAAAAATTAACATAGATAATTGCTCCAACCAAAGATAATTTTCACGTAATACTGAAATTTTGAATACATCTTATATATAATTATTGATTTTAAATTGATTGAAATTTTATTTGATATGCTTAAAATGTTGTGTCCAAATTTTTTTTTTAATACTCTTCATTTAAAGAGGAATAATTAGTATAAAAACTTGTTAGAGACTTTTCAAAAAATGCAATATAAAGACTTAAGTATTCAACTTTTATATTTTATAATATTAAATCTATTTAGAGTAATAATTAATAATATAGAAATTTTAAAATATATTAAATAATATCGAAATACATCTTAACACATCTTAATGCTAGAAACATTAATATTATTAAATAAAAAACTTTTTTTGAAATAAGAATATATGACGAAAATAGCATTGTATATATTCACAATGAAATAACTTAACGTGAAGAAGTAGAATGAATGAATATTAATCTACACATATTAAAATATATCTTATAATGGACAATTATATAGAGATAATAATCAATGAAACTACTAATGAAATTTAAGTGATTATATTCTTGATACTTGTAATTTTTCAACCATAGGACTAAAGTTCATGTTATTACTATCGATATTCATTTGTCGAGTTGTTGGTGCAGTTGTAGAAACAGTGGAAATTTTTTTTGACAATATCTCCTTCTTTCTACGTTCTATTCCATCAGCAATAGCCTTTCCATAACAGCATGCTATCGCTACTGTGCAAACCTATAATATTAAAAATAAATATAACTTTTATATGGAAACTGAATTTTTTAATTTTCTTTCCTTTTAAGAATATTATATGTAATTTATGCATATAATTTATATGTATTCTATATCTTCTTATATAAGAACATATTGTGCATGTTTTGTTAAAGGATAACAATTGATTCAGTGAGGTGTCAGTTGAGTAAATGCAACAGATATATTCGATTTGCACCTCACTGGGCCTAATACTATCCTTTAACAAACTAACATGAAAGATGTTAATCATCAAATTTTACATTATTGTGCATGTACTTAATGTTTCTATTTCATCATTTTATTTTTTTTATTAATATTTCTAAAAATCTAACGAAATAAAATAATATAATTTTGATATCATAAAATTTAATAATTGAAGAGTCATAATTGTTTGAATGTATGTAACTTTAGTGAATTCGGGGGAGGTTGAAGAATCAAAAGCATGCTGAAATAAGTTGGGATGAATGCACGAGTCCTTGGGAAATTTGATATAGAACTGCTGGGAAAAAGCACCGGTACAAATAATTAAGAGGCTCATGCACTAGTTCAAAATATATCCGCAAATAGAATATGCAGTACCTCGGGTAGGCAATACCCAGCTCCTCCCCCACTGTTGTGCCCTTTTTGTAATAATAATAAGTAATGTGCGTAATACGATTCTTGAATGAGAGTAGGAAATGTCAAACCGAGTAGTTAAAATTTCAAATCAAATTAGTATAAGAAGTAAAATTGAAGCCATTGTATTATTTGATTATTCATCCCTTTCACATTAAACATAATTACATATTAAAATTAAAAGTTGTCTATAGTATTTAGAAGATATACTATAGTCATGCGCTTACTTGAAGGAAGTTAATCCGATTCACATAATTAATAAAAAACAAGACTTAACAATAATTTTATTATTTAATTATAATTCTTTATTTACATTGGTAAATGTTATAAAAATTTAATAACGATTATTAAAAGTATATCAAAGTCTATCAGTGTAAGCTTATTGATTAAATTATTTAAACTTACGTTAAATATAAGTAAAATCATTTTTACCTTAATTATTATAGCACAAAGTGCTAAAAGAAAAACGTAAAGTAAAATTGATTGTGTCCTATGAATTACTGGATGGTGACATCCTCGTTCACATTTTTTTTTATCAATTTCAGTTTCACGAGGTTCATAACAACAAGACCATGGAACATGTCTATGCTGTTGCCTAAAATCTTCGCTTGCACCATTAACACCACAGCAATTTAACTAGAGAAAAAAAATCAACAAAATTAAATTGTAAATTATTTTTTAAACGGACATAATTTTATCAGCTATAAAATCTATGATCTAATCTAATTTTTCAATAATTGTTTGGGATATTTTCACCTTCCGAGTATGATAAAGGTAACATGATAGTATGTACACATATTTATAACAATCAAGCCATACGATTGGTGGTAAGAAAATACGGTCGGTCAGCAGCGAAAACAAAATTCGATTATGTCGCCGGCTCACATGATAAAAAACGAAAAAGAGACTTAACGAAATAGCATCGATTTCGATAATTTGTATGTTTTATTATCCTAATATATTTAGTGCTAATTAGAAAACTTTATAACTATAAATCGTGCGGCGGTATGTAAAATATGTGGGTGTACCTTTGTGATTATTGAAAAATCAGAAACAAGCAGTGCGCAGGTTCCCAAGCTAAGATTTTGGCGCGGTTGAGATCATCTCGAGGAGAGCATCTTCAGAGCATCCAGTGCGACGCAAAGGATTTACCTTGGCTTCACTCGGTTAAATCTCCGCATATCCGGCCTACGCACTGCCCAATTCATCACCCCCATATCAGTCTCTTTCACCTGCGTGTAAGATTACCAATAAATTATTTCTACATTTAAACGCAAAGCTTTTTTTCTCAACGCGAGTTTTTTTTATGCCGAAAACGGCACCATCATTACAAACAAACAACATTATTTTGTAATAAATTATTTTGTTAAATTCATAATCATCACGTGTTAATTCTTCATCTTCCATAAAGATTCATCACTGATCGCTTTATACCATGTAATTCCTTATTATTTGTAGTATTGAATTCAGCTTATATCTTAATAATAATTTTGTTTGTTTATTTATACTTCATTATACTTCAAGTAATATATAATTTTCTTTTTTTCTACATTTAAAAAATTAATTTAAAAATAATTACATAAATATACTATTTTCTATAAATATACGATCAATTAAAAGTCTATTTATTAATAACAATTTGAATCCAAATTTAATAATTAAAATCTTAGTATTGGTTCGGGACATAAATAGAGTCTCTTACAGCATATTGGAAATATATTTTATCAATTTGATAGCTAATATACCCTAATGCGACGTGTCGCATTAGGGTATATTAGCTATCAAATTGATAAAATACATCTTAACGCGACGAGACACATAAGATAAGATAGAACGATGTTAAAGACACAATAATCAGTGATAATTTTCTGGAAAATGTATGTACATTTTACACATTTTCCGTAATTATTAAAGTTACTTTTCGATCAATTTTCACAAAAACGTGTACGATTTTCCGGAAAATTCTTATACACATATCCAATTCTTTTTTGCACTATTGAAATATATTTAAAATACGTTTTAGTCAAATTTTCAATGAATGATATAGCATTTTCCGGAATTTTTCGGACTATTATTTATTAAATATTATTTATTATCTATTTATTCTTGAATAGGCTGTTTGACGTTATTTAAAAAAATCTTTATAAAAAATTATTAAATATCGGATATACTCAAAAGTATATATATAATTTTGTTTAGAATTTCCATTAATATTTTTATTCAAATTTTTTACGAATTTAATTTTTTTATTTAATTGAACACCACGTGATTCATAACTTCTTTTCTAATATTATAAATATTAATTCTTTTTGAATATTTTTTTTGAATTAATAAATGAATAATTTTGTGTTCAAAACTGATTCAAAAAGTCAAAATATCCAAAAAATGATGATAAAACGTCATGCAAAAATTTCATGACTTTTTCAAAAATATATAAAATTTTATAAATTTTTCTTTTCAAAAACAATTAATTATATATGAATATCACTATGTCTGCTATAACAATTAAGAAAAAAAATTTTTAATTTTCCCACTAATAAATATTTTTTATAATATTAAATCTATTTAATATTTTGTACAAGAACTTATAAAATATAAAAATTTCTTGAATTTATTATTTTTAATTAAAATATCTTGTTAAGTTATTTATTTAAATTACTTTTTGTTTCTAACTTTTTGTTATGAATAAGATCTTTTTGCATCTAATTTAAAATTTAATTTACTGTTTAATATTTGAAATTAGATGCAAAAATATTGATTCCAATAAAGTTATTATTTCAATTCATATAATATTATTAAATTCAATAACAGTTTTATGATATTTATCAATTTGAGGATAGGTTTTTAATTATATTAATGATTCCTAATAAATTCTTCTTTTTTCAATTAATTTTTATTAGTAAAAGCAATTTATAATTATATAGTTCAAATCAGGATTGAATAAATAAATAATTTGTAATCAATAGTGGTTTGGACTATATAATTATAAATTGTATTTTTATTTAAAATTAATTGAAAGAAGAATAATTTAATAGGAATCATTAATACAATAAAGAGACTACTCTAAAGTTGATAAATATCATCAAACTGTTATAGAATTTAATATTATATAAATTGAAATACTAATTTTAAATACATTAATCATAATGCATCAAATATAAGATTAAATTGACGATTTAAAAATAAAAATTAAAATCAATTACACATTGAGTAAAGAATTTTTTAAAAAAAAAGTTGTATACATTTTCAAAACTATCTAGCGAAGAATATTTTTATTGTTAAATGTATACAACTTTTTTTTTAAAAAATTCTTTACTCAATGTGTAATTGATTTAAATTTTCAATTTTAAATAGTCAATTTAATCTCATATTTGATGCAAAATGATTGATGTATTTAAAATCATTAATTCAATTAATATAATATCAAATTCAACAACAGCTTTATGATATTTGTCAATTTGAGGATAGGTTTTTAATTATATTAATGATTCGTATTAAATTATTCTTCTTTGAATTAATTTTTATTAGACTAAGCAATTAATAATTATATAGTCCAAACCAGGATTGAATAAATAAATAATTTTAAATAAAAATGCAATTTATAATTATATAATTATAAATGGCTTTGTCTTATAAAAATTAATTGAAAGAAGAATAATTTAATAGGAATCATTAATACAATAAAGAGACTACTCTAAAGTTGATACGTATCATCAAACTGTGTTGAATTTAATATTATATAAATAGAAATACTAATTTTAAATACATCAATCTTTTTGCATCAAATATGAGATTAAATTGACTATTTAAAATTGAAAATTTAAATCAATTACACATTGAGTAAAGAATTTTTTAAAAAAAAAGTTGTATACATTTAACAATAAAAATATTCTTCGCTAGATAGTTTTGAAAATGTATACAACTTTTTTTTTAAAAAATTCTTTACTCAATGTGTAATTGATTTTAATTAGTGTTAATTAAATAAAACTATTTATAATTAAAAAGTCTAATTTAATATTGATTAATATAACAATTTTCAATAAAAATAATTATCTACATTTTTTGAAAAAAGGAAAAACTGAGTATTTTTATTTAAAATATTTTAATTAATCAATACTAAATTAGAATTTTTGTTTTTAATTAGATTAAATTATTTAAAATGAACCATAAAAAGAAGGATTTAATAAGAATAAGAAATATAATTTGAAAAAAAATGTAAAATTAACCAATTATATATAATGCATATGTGGGAGTAATAAGTATTTTTCTCTGGGAACCTCCCTACATTTTTTTTATTGACAAAACAGCCAATAAGCAAAATTGACGTTAGTAAAAAAGTAATTCAATTCCGAAAAAGGACACGCGCACGAAGGGTTTAAAGTGCAATACTGTTTTTTGCGAAATTCCGAAAAAGTATAAGTTGCCGGGCATATTTTTAAAAATTTAGTGTTTTTCGTTAACGTTCCAAAAATACTTCTAATCAGTGTATTCGTGAATTAAAAAAATGGAGTGCATCAGAAACTGCAGTATGAATTTAACAAGGATTGACGAAGAAATTAATCTAAATTATAGTAAGTATTTCTTCAAATACTATTAAGCTTCAATTAATTTTTATTTATTATTTTAATTCTTATTTATTTTTCATTAATATATAACTAATTAACGAAATATTATTAAAATATAGCAAAAAAAAGAGTTAGCTTCGTCAATTCCACGATGAAGCAAGAGGTAGGTAGGAAGAGGAAACTACCAAAAATAATCAACGTATCAAAAATTGAGATTCCTATAAAAATACTAAAAACCTAAGTAAATTTACATTTTATTATTGATAATCATTTTATTATTTATACTTTTATAATTAAATTATTTTATACTGTCTAATAATTTTCATTTATTTATTAAATCGTTGTGTATACTTTTTTTTTAATTATGTGTTATTAAATATATAATATATTCATAATAAACAAATATAAATTAGTGTTTATTAAATTAAAATATTGTGCAATTTTATTATTGCATTTTATATAAAGATAAAATTCATAAAAAATAAATCAAAAAATATATAAATAGATTTCGATATTCTAATAATTTTCATTTATTTATTAAATCTATTTGTTTGTATACTTTTTTTAATTAGGTGTTAGTAAATATATAATATCATAATAAACAAATGTAAATTAGTGTTTAAAAAATTTAAATATTGTCCAATTATATCAATGCTTTATATATAAACGTTATATACAAATTTTATATTTAAAAATTGATTAAAATACGAAAACTAAAAATATATAACATTTAAATTTTTATTAAAAAAGATATATATAATTTCATAAAATATTGGAATGAATAATTCATAGTTAATTTTATCTTATTTGATATTTCCGTTTGAGACACAGAACAAAGAAATCATTTTCATTGTTTTTAAGAAGTAGATGTACACGCGGTATCGAACTTTTATTATTCGATTATTAAATAATTCAATTATTTTTAAATATATTCATTAGTTTTTGTTCATTTTTTTTAAATAAATCCTTTTATTCTAAAGGAAAATGCAAATGCTGTAAATGAATAGAAAATATTCATAAATTGGAAAATGTTGTGGCCACATTTTTCGAAATAATTGTTTTCCAAAACAAAGAGGGTTTTCGTTTTGACCAGTTTATGGTTTTATTGCATGGTTTGAAAATATTTTTAAATAACTTGTAAATATGACACGTGCTATTGTAATAATTAGTGTTATAAAACCAATATAATAAAAGCATATTCTATAAAGATTATAAACTACATTTAAAATAGAAAATAAGTACTAGTTCAAATAAAATAAACAAATCTTTAATATAATTGTAATTATTATTATAATAAAATTATTGTATACAATTAATTTTTAATAAATAAAACTATTTCTACTTATTTACCCTAAACAACTATTGAATGAATCAAAATTTAAACTTTGTTCGCTTATCATAAAAACTCATCAATTACATATTCAAATATCAAAAGAAAATTATTTACACTGTAACATACAAATAAACTACAACTCTATGAGAAAACAAAAACCAATATAATAAAAGCATATTCTATGAAGATTATAAATTACATTTAAAATAGAAAATAACTACTAGTTCAAATAAAATAAACAAATCTTTAATATAATTGTAATTATTGTTATAATAAAATTATTGTATACAATTAATTTTAAATATATAAAACTATTTCTAATAAAACTATAAGTTATTTTACAAGTTAATTTCAACTTATGTTAAAAAATAATGTTTGAATTCATAACATTTACTAAAATCAATGTATTGTATTTGTTTAATAAAAGTAAAACAATATTATTATTTTAATTTACTCCTGTTATTGTTTTATAAATATATTTTTTGTTGTATTTAGTATAATTTTATAGGATTCAATAAAGAAGATCTGGAAATTTATATTCATTCTGAATAATAATGTTTCAATTTATAATGTTTTTTAAAACCAACGTAGTCCATTTGTTTGAAAAATAAAAGACAATATTATTATTAAATGTACTTATATTATTGATTTCTAATTATTTTCTTGGTTTTGTTTAGTATAATTTTATATAATTCCATAAATAAAATCTTGAACTTTCAATTAATGTTAAAAAATAATGTTTGAATTTATAACATTTTCTAATATTAATGTACTGTATTTATTCAAATAATGAAATAATATATTTTCATTTTATTTTATGAATATATTGTTTGATAATTGCTAATATTAGTTTATTTTGTATTAATTTATATAACTTAAATATATTAAATATTAAAATTTCATCATATTTGATATAATTCTGTTTGTATTCATTAAAGTTTTTATAATTAGTGTAATATTAATATTTGGTATCAAACTGAAATAGAAAGTTTTTTTTTTTCTTTTAAGTTTAATTACAATTTTTTTAGAAATGATTCTACAGCATCATCTAGTTTGCCTTGTAGTGATAGCAGCGGTATGTATGAATTTGTATTTTTGTTTTTTGGTATTATTTTGTTTGTTTTATTTTATTTAAAATATTTTTTTTATTATAGCTATTAATGAATGTAGAGATATTATGTCATCTACAATCGATGATAGCTACATAAATAATTCTGTTTCAACGACAGAAACTAGTAGTGTCATGAAAAATGACACGAATGACTCTTCTATGATTCAATTTAATAGTAGATTATTAAATATGATTCACGAAGATATCAGAGGAAGATACACCTCTGAATTAAAGGTATTAACATGCCAAAAAAAGAATGTGAAGAGGCAGAAGGTATTTTGCCCAGTGTGCAATAAATTGATTGCAGTTTTATCAAGACACTTAGAAAAGTGTCACCCCAATGACGAAATGGCTAAAAAATTAAAAGAATTACCGAAAGGTAGTTACGAAAGAAGGGATTTTTTACTTAAAATCCGAAGGAAAAAAGAAATCTTATATAATTATTTTGAGAAAGAAAATATACTTGGTGATTTTAAACCAACCAGGAGACCCTATGAAAATAGGGATGCAAGTAATTATATATCTTGTGTATATTGTGGTGGATCCATCACAAAATTTCATATGGGTCGTCATATGAAACGATACAAAACTAGCACCGATCGAAGTTTATTTAAAGATAATATTCGACAAAATTTAATTAGAAATCGAATGATAACGGATCGGTTGCACGAATGTGCTTCCGACGTGTTACGCAAAAAAGTGTTTCCTATATTGAGGGAAGATAAAATTGTCAATATGATTAAAGATGATGAATTAATCATCAAATATGGCAATAAATTGTGCCTAAATTATAAAGATCCGCAGTACTATAAAATGATTAGATCTCGATTGCGGTTACTCGGTCGTTTATTAATAGCGGCCAAAGAAATTGATAAATCCGTAACGGATTTTAAATCATTAATCACACCAACTAGGTATGATGTGGCAATTAAAGCTGTTCAACAGCTAGCAGATCTCTATGAAAATGGGAGATTTAAAAGTTTTTCGACAGCAACGTCGATTGGAACTATTTTAAAAAAAATAACACTTTTTTAAGGAATTTATATATTAAATAGAAGTAATATAGCTTCATAGAAGATATTAAATATTATCTACACTTAGTAGATAATGAATATATAACCGATATAAATCGGACGGCTCTAGATACGCAAAGGTATCTACAACGCATAAAAAATCGAACATTGCCGGATGCAGAAGACATCCATAAATTACATGCATATGTAAATTTAAATATGATAAGAACTTATCAAGAATTGAAAAAAAAAATTGTTTTTAATGATTGGCTGCAATTAGGCAGATATTTATTGTCATTGATTCAATTATTTAATCGAAGAAGAACTGGTAATGTTCAGCGAATTCTTATTGAAGAATTTCAAACTGCAGCAAAATTGCCCAATATATTATTTAAAGAATTAACGAGTAATGAGAAAAGCATTGCCGAAAAATATTCTCGTTTTGTTACGAGAGGGAAATTAAACAGGACAGTTCCTATTTTATTAAATGATTTCCGTTGGAAATCAATCAATCTTTTTCTAAAATTAAGAAAAATGGCGAAAGTTAGTTCGCAAAATCCCTATATATTTGGTATACCAAATAAAAGATCTTTCGAGCACTCGTATTTATGCGCGTGCGAATACTTGAGAAAGCACGCACATAATTGCGGTGCTAAAAATCCTGATTTATTAACAGGAACGAAATTGCAAAAACATTTCGGAACCACTTGTATCAGATTAAATCTGAATGAAGTTGATGTTACAAACATCGCAGAATTTATGGGACACCATAAAGATATACACAAGAGATTTTACCGTCAAGATGACGGTCTCAATGATGTGACAAAATTGTCACAAATTTTAGAACGAGCACAAGGCTCATTATTCCAACAGGAAAGGAACTCTGATTCCGAAGATAGTTCCGAAGAAGATGAGGTTGTAGAAGCCGAAGCAAATGATAATGGTAAGTTTTTATTTTGAATAGATTATTAATAAATATAAAATACATTTGTTACACGTTTTATTTTATTTTATTTTATTATTGATAACATTGTAAAAATTCCATCACAGAGTCTTGGTAAATATTTTTTTATTTGAAATTTTATTTTAATTTTTACTAATGTATGTAATATTATGTTTAATATTTTTAATTTTTAGAAACAACAACAACAATACAAAGGACCAAGTGGACGGAAGCCCAAAAAAATTTAGTCCTAAGCAAATTTGGACATTATTCTGAAGGAAAATTTCCTTCATTACAAGAGTTGAGGGAATTCTTCAACGAAAATATAGGTATACTAAAAAATAAAAATGCCGTTAAAATCAAAGCTTGGCTTTCTAATCAAAGAAAAAATCCATGAAGCTAAATTTAATTTTAAAACTAAAATTATTGATAAAAAAATGTTTTAATTATATTTTTTTTCTGTTTCAGATGAAAAATCGATATTTAAGGATTATTTTTGTTATTTTAATATTATTATATTGTTTTTGTTAATTAATTATATATTAAACTAAATATTTATTAAAATAAAAAATTTATATTATTTATATAATTAATTGTTTGTATTTCATCCCACTATCTTTATGTCTTCTTAATTCAACCATTTTTCTTCGTACATACTTTTTTATATCCTGTCTTTATTTGCATGCCTTTTGATCTTACTTTTTTAGCCCATGTATTAATATCTTCTTGGATTTTTCTAACTTCGGATGATAGGTCATATTCTATATATATATATCGATTCCCATTAGCTTTTTCTTGTTCTCTCTCTTCTTTCCTTTGCAGAGTTGAATTTCACAATTATTACCTTACCACTCTACTATGTGCTCTTCATTTTCACCTCGATCTGTAGTTTTTCCCTCATGAAATTCTCTATCCATTTGTACAGACCATTTCTTTCCACCTCATTTCTCTTAACTCCTTTAATCACAAGGTTGTCTTCCTTATTTTTTCCCTCTTTTTCTTTAATTAATCTTTTCATATGTTGAACTTTTTTCCAAAAGATATGCCTTTGCAATACTTGGATTGCTTGCATCACTTATTTCAAATATGTTTGAGCGGCTACTGGCTGTGCTGTTTATTCTGGATGTGCCTTTCTCTTTTTCCTCTTATCTCTATTATTTCTTCTAAATAACATTCCGATCTTTCATTTTTTAGCCAACTTATTCTCGCCTCCGCCTTGATTCTCCATTCCGCCTCATTTTGCCTTTCTTTGTATGTTCTTTCTCTTTCTTTCTTCTAATTCTTTAACTTTTTCATTCAATTTTTTTATTTCTGTTTCCATACTTTCTATTTTCCTTTCTCTAAATTCAAGTTCATCCGTTATTTTGTTTATTCTTTCTAGTTTCCTTTTTACCCAATCCACCAATGCTTTCCTGTCTTCTTTTATCTCTTCTCTTTAATTTTCCATAATTATCTGTCGCTTTTATTGTTTTTTATTTTCATCTTTTTTATCTGCATTGTCTATATATTGGGCTTACCGCGTGAAATTCTGCTTTCTGGAATTTTTAATCTATATCATTCATAGTTTTTTTTGTACACTTTTTTCACCTAGGACTTTTCAATTTCTGTAGTTTTACTATTTCTGTGTTCTTTTTTTGATTACCTTTCTTTAGACACGATTTCTTCTTTAATCCAACATTTGTATTTTCCACTACTATGTAATTAATAGTGGTTAAGTGCGACGTGTTTTACATTCACATATAATGTCATTTATTATTTGTTATGTATTGTTATGTATCAGAATGTAATAAAAAAATTAAAAAATATTAATTAATTTTTCTAAATTTAATAATATAAAGTTTATTAAATATATTGAATAGTTACACTTATAACCTTTTACAATGGATATTTTAGTAAGAATAATATTATAAAATAGAGTTGTTACAAGATTATTACACTGATTAATCGTTAATTTTTTAGTATTACTTGCGTGATAGTTATTCGCAATGATTATAGTTTAGAAATATTTAGTCCGAAAGAACGATGTAGGCGGTTTCTCAAAGGCAGCAGTCTGTCACTACTCCAGATTTTCAAGATTGGAGAGTCCTTAATGATTTAATTTAATGTATACTCGTTCTAGGAGTAAAAAGCACTCTCTCCATATTTTTTCTGTCTTTTATATTATTTGTAACTTTATCCCTTCCATATTAATTTTTAGATCCATACGTACATAGGTACATGCATACGTGTACACTCATACACAGTCAAATTCATCGATCGTATTCAGTTCTTGACTATCACTCATACGATTAAATTTATCTCTTAAAATTAAAATTTATCGTGCCGTGCACACAAATCCATTTAAAGTAGCGTTCTACACCAATTTTTAGATATTGTGCGCAATTTCTAATCTCTATTACTTATTGATTTAAATAAATAACAATTTAAGTGGAAGCTCTTATCTTTACTCTGATATAATAAAAATTATTATATAAACATTTTTTTGTTATTATTATTATTATTATTAATTATTAACCTCGGTTCATAAGTGTATGAACCGAGGTTAATAAGTGAGTCGCCATAGGGTATGTTCGATGAACGAAAAATATATAGTTTGATTGAAATGGAGTAAAAAGATATATAATAAATATTTTTTTGCATGAAATTACTTTTTACTATTTTAATGTTTAATTTACTAATTAAAATTTGTAATGTATATGACTATCAAGACCATATACAAGATTTATATATGTACGTCGCCGTAGGGTATATTCGATGAATGAAAAATATATAATTTGATTGAAATGGAGTAAAAAGATATATAATAAATATTTTTTTGCGTGAAATTACTTTTTAGTATATCAGTGTTTAAATTAATAATTAAAATTTGTAATGTATGTTATGAATAATAAATATATACGCTAATTGCATATATACACGTCGCAGTAGGGTACTTTGCATGCTAAAACAAAATAATTTTGCAACTATGGTGTACAAAAGAAAATGGATTTCAATGTACACTTTATTTCATCATATTTTATAAATAAATGAAATAAAAAAAAAAGGTCGCGTTAGGGTATGTTACGTAAATATATATATATATATATATATATATATAATATAATTATATTATACTTCTTTTTAATTTAATTAATTATTTAATAAATTTTTTTATATATTTTTGTAAATAATTAAACTGAATTGTTTCTCTGAAAGAAGTTTTTTTTTATTTTCTAAATTTATAATTCGTTGATAGATAATTCATAACATTATAGGAAAAAAGAGTGAGGGAGAAAGAAGCAAGGTGTTTCAATAATTTACAATTAATTGAGCCTTACAAATTTTGTTGATTTGACTCCGTGTTTACACGGCATAAAAACTCCTCTCGCACGAGGGGAAAAAACAAAGAGTTATTCATACAATATGTCGCTGCTGCTGAAGACGCTCATTTCACCTCACTCGGCTAGTGTCTTCTGCACACAAGCACCAGTGAAGAAGTCGTTGGTGAATTCCTCTCTCGACCGTGCCCTCCACGAAAAGAGCAAAAATAAAAAACAGGAAAATGCCAAAAAAGTGCACAGCAAAGTTCCGAAGATGATTAAGCGTCGGTAGCCCGGAAGGATGCAGCTCTTTCCACACAACGCACACTGCAATAATAATTGGAACCGCTCTCTCGATTGTTTTCTTCGAACGCGGTCACTCTTTCTTACCCTCGAAACTCCGAAGGAAAGAGAAAGCATTGAACATAGTTATAATATACTATACATTTTTTGTTATATTACAAATCATACCTGTTAGAAAAAAACAACATTCAAGGTTTATTATTCACCTCTGCCGTTTTTTAATAAGATTTTTGATAATACTTAATACATAATATTTTACAAGCTAAAGTTTCTTTATTACAAAATATGTTTTATTTTCACCTAATATTTTTGTTGAATTGAACTTATAGAGGTTTAATTTCTCAATCATCTGTATTATGTGGATAATTTAAATAATATAAAGAAAGTGCAGTGTACTCTATATATACATATATATATATATATATATATATATACTATGTAATATATCTTGTGGTACATTTTTTTAAAATATTTATTAATAGAGATACAATAAAGACGTTCTGTATTAACTGACGAATTTTTTTTGTATACCTTAATTTCAAAGATCTATAGAAATATATTTGTACACTTTTCATATAGACTACTTATTATTTTTTGTTAAAATTAAAATTTTCAGTGATTACATTAATATCATGAAACCTCTAAACATATGTATATTATTATTGAAAAATTTCTATGATAAAATTTTTGATTTAATAGATTTATGAATACATACTTGCACGTGCATACGGTGCCAAATATCTTCACTCTTTGGATCATTTAGAGCAATAAAAGCTTTGTGGACAAGTTTTTCTGGTAACGTATAAATTTGTTGATGACGAACCAATGCCCAAATTCCTACAGCAGCTTCCACTACACCTACCATAGCAATTAATGTAGCTATCTAAAAGAATAATAAAAATTAAATTATGAATTTAAAAAATAAAATTTAAAATGTTATTCCAATTTTTAAAAATATTCAATACTTATATATATACATATTATTAGCGTATTTAGAATTATTAAAACAAACAAATAAACACAAAACTTTTATTATTCAAAATAGTTACAATATCTCCTTCTCTTGAGCTCAATTACTGACTGACTTTTCTTTCTTCTAAAAATGAATAAGTCTAGGTTCGCATATCTTCCATATCATTTTCTTGCATATAACCATCAGTACATACATTCACTTGTGAATACTATTAAATATCTAGAACTCGATCTCCTAACTTATTTAGCCAGTATTAAATCATCATGATGTATTTTAATAATACTTTATTTCATTTTATGGTAATAAAGCAACATTCTTTAGATTTACTTATAAAATGTTCAAAACATTTATTTGCATATTGAAGAAATGAGTAAAGGGGAAAATGACTGCAGGTTAAGTAAAACATGCGATTGCGATGTCTAACTAAATAAAAATTACGAAAGTTTTATTTGAGGTGACATAAAAACCTCCTGATAGTCAGAGGGAAAAATCTTTTATGTGTCGATAATTATTTACAAGATAATACTTATAATTAAATCGTGCATCAGCACGCACACTAAGTTGCCCTGTCCTTGCACATACTCAAATAACGGCATCTCCCAATACATAGAGATGCAGCATGGATGTCAAAGGACGTAGAAAAATCAGAGATTGATCTATACATCTGGTGCTCGTCAGCATTCATCTAGTAGATTCATTGACTCAAACGCTTCACTTGATAAAGGGAATAGATCAGAACTCCCCATTTCGCAAGATACATACAACTTATCACTAATCACAACACAAAGTACAAATTCGTACACAATACAAATCAGTCAAACTCTCGCACTCTGCAGGATATACGAGAACTGACTTTTCGCATCCCTTTCGTGATCCAGGGAGGTCATTTTTCTTTTCGGGTTCACCTCACCATGACACCATAGAATAATAATCCGCTTGCTTTCTAAATTTTTCATTTTCTCGACGAAAAATGTCCCGAATACAACAATTTAAATAAATTTATTTTTATTTACACTACACAATTTCATATTCAAAAAACTTCATTTCAAATTTTTCTAATTGATCGCGAATCTTCTTAATTTCTTTATCTTTATTTTAACATGTTGATAAAGTTTACTTAAACGTATTCCTTTTAATAATTAAAATACCACGACAACCACTAGTCATCTTCATGACTTACTTGTATTACTAATCTATGAAATATTTCAAAATTATAATCTTGTAAACATATAGCATACTTAAAGATTCATTTTCGATTTATATTTTTTTGTAACGCTAATCAAAAACTGTTCAATTAGCAATTATTTTAAAATGTTTACTAGATAAATAGACATAAAATCTTTTTGAGGCATTAACAATTGCAAAATATATCTATTGAAAACTGTAATATTGTGATTTATCAGTAGTTTTTCCGTGACTATAGTAAACAGTTGGTTTGAATTTTCCATGTTTTTATTTTTTATTAAAATAGCTCAAAATCCTGATACATGCATCACCTGTTTCTAATTTTAGCAAACATATTAATAGTATAAGTTTCAGTGATAATAACTGTTAGTATGTTACGAAACAGCATTCCCTTGGATGCTAGTCTTTTTCTTATTGGCCCGGTGGCTCGGTAGAACTAGGATTAATTTCTTCTACTTATAAAAGTATAAAGGGAAGCAAAAACACATAATACTCCGAGTAATTTTTTAACAATCTTTAATTACTACCATACCCTTAATACAAAAAGGGATTAATGTAAACGGCGAACGTCAGGAACCTGAAACGGAAAAAGGTAAAATTGGTTAAGCTCGCTTTAACATACATGCTGTAACATCTCCATATTTTTACGTAGAGTTTCCTCATTAAATTTCTGTAATATTGCAATATGTAAACTTTAAGTGAATATGATCACAAATTGTAATCAAGAACTAAATAAAAGAAAAATGAAACATCAAAACACTCTATTTCATCACTAATTGAAATGAACGACTAAAAGCACATTCAATTAGAAATATAATATCAAAAAATTACTAGCGAAAGTTAACGAAATAAAATACGAGATTCAAGTAGAAAACTTTATCAACGAATTATTACTAATAAATACAAAATAATAGAAGAAAATAAAAAAAATAAAAATGAGGAAATTTCATAGATCAAGCAATTGGTTAAATTCATTTACCAATAAAATAATATTTATAATTGCATGATATAACAGAAGGAATAAAATAAAAATGACATAAAAAGCGAATTAAAATACAAAAGAATGCTTTTTTACTTTTCGACTTTGTATAATTTAAAATCAAGTAATTATCAAATATTGAGAACTCTCCGAGGCTGGAAGAAATATGGAGAAGTGATAACCTTGTGCATAAAACTTGTACTGGAAGTGATATAAACTATATTTATTAATAAATAATTGTAATTTATTTTACAGAAATTATATTTTATATATTTATTCTTAGTGATTTTTTAAGTTAAACGTCTAAATTGTAATTTCATAAATATATGATTTATATTAAATGAATAATTGATAATTTTTATATAGAAAATTTACTAAATATTCATTTTTATATCTAATAATAATTGATACATAATAATACACAAAAAATGAGCACTTAATGGATCACCTCATGCTCGTTCGAAGACACTAGACTTGCATAACTTCTCGATATTGCAATCTAGTAATCAGTAGTGAGATTCTCGTAGAACGTTGCCGAATCAAGGATTACATCTTATATATTAGTAGTGAATCCATATAATGCGTTTAATTAATGCAACCCTATATCCATATATACAGCCCTATATATATAAAGCATTATAGGGCTGCTCGCAGGAGTGACACAGCAGTGGCTATAAGAAAGGCCAAATCTTCAATATCTCTTCCATAAATCATGTGCTAGATTCATGCCCTACGTGGGCAGATTCGTGGAAACCTCCGCGTACAAGATTGTATGATGCTTTATTTTACAAGTTTATTAAATTTTGAATTTCATTTTTTTTAAAATTAAATTATGTATTTTTTATCAAAAAATATAAAGACTTCACTATTGTTGAAAATCCAGATTTGAATCATCTAAAGTAACTAGCAAAACTAACAAATCACAATTCTTCTTTTAGATTATAAACTTTGGAATAATTTTTTAATGCACCAATATGTTCATTACTGAGACTTATATAACACAATTTGTTTGATAACTTAAGTAATATATTTTGTAATATACTAGCTAAAGTACATTTACGAATTCGAAAACTTAAATGATTTTCTGATGCTATTTTAAATATTTCTATCCATATGTTCAACAATTTCATCCAATAAAATTAAAATATCAGAATATATTCTTTTCCCCAATTTAATTAATAGTTCAAAACTTTTATTTATAAATTTAAAAAAAATTTAAATATTTGTAGCTGAGATATTCCAAAATGACGTAATACATATTTATATTGTCTCAAAGGTGTAATAAATACAGTGTGTTTTGTAAATTTTTCAGCCATTTTAACATAATGTTGGGAATGGAAATAGAGCATGAAAAAACAAAGCTCCTTGTTTCTTTACTGCTATTTTATTATATTTATTGCGTTCGGCTCGTCGCTCGCTCTCTGCTCGCTTCAGAGTTGAAAAACAATAATTCCTGTTTACCGCAGTACGCTTTTTCCAACTCCCCCCACTACACTGCTCATTTTCGACGAGTTATCGCGGTAAAATCAAATACATTTTACCACGCGAGCCCCGGCATAAAAAACCTTTATCGAGTTGACCAAAGAAAAAAACTATTACATTCTACTTGCGTACAATTTCACTTGATTATCATCGCCTACCTAACTACGCCTGTGGCCAGCGCTTTGCATCTCGATATCGCAGTATCTTTTCGTGCAACTATATTGATAAATACTGGGTTATTGCGCCATACCAGTGCCACTGACCCTAAAATGTGTGACGTCTCACCAGGATCAGATTTCATCCTCGTACTCCGGTTAGCGATTTCCCAGAGCACCACTCATCGTGTGAACGAGGTACATACTCTGCAAATAGGAATAATTAGGTGCAAGGGCGCATGATGTTAGTATTTGGTGGGATTTTTATCAAGGCTTTTGTACATCGAACCACTATTTCGAACCTCACTTTCTGCAGGTTGTTATCCTTACATCTACGGTGTTGAAACGTAGCTTTTTATTCTATTCCCAACAATAAGGATATAAAACTTTTAAATCTAATGAAAAATAATATTTATCTTTTAGTTGATTTTTAGTATTATCTATTAATGAATACGCATAATTACCTTTAACTTTTATTTTGTTAATTTCTCTATAATCGACACATAAAAAAAACCTGGTGGTGCCTATAACTCCCCACATGACCTCACAATAACTTGTTCACCTTTTTTCCTTCATCTGTAGAATAGCTTTCTTGTGTGCCCTTCTAACTTGTTAAAACGACTCCTGATACATATTTTTCTTTCAATTACAACCCCTCTCCTACAAACATTATGTTCGTACGAAGGTTGTTACTCATTAACCAATCAGTTTGACCGCTCTACCATAGGTACATTATTTGGAGACTATTTTATTGCAAAAGAATCGCTATTGTTTCCATAAGCATTAACAATATTTATAGCTTCGGATGAAAAATTTTTATATTTTTAACCAGAATAATTGTCGATAATACTAATTTCTTAATTATTTATACCAAAATATAGAAGCAAGGAAGCATTATAAAAATGGTCCAAATGCATGTATGTCCACTCGCCGGATTCTTTTTCCTGCAATTCTTACTTAAATCTAGTACTCACGCCTGTGTACTTAGACATTTTTTGCTTGTTTTATATTGCCTATCGCCCCGGTTAGAATTTATACTGTGGTTCTATTTTCTTTAAAATCCTTGTCTTTTTCCAAGTGTTCATTTGCCCAGATATTAGTAAGTAAATGAGAGAGAGAGAGAGAGAGAGAATGACAAAACAAAGAAAGTTATTATTTCAAGTGACATCGAACATTTTAAGAGTTTTCTATCATCCTTTACTTTTCTTTTTTTCCAAATTACGATTATTTTCTTTCTTTTTATCTTTAAAAAATTAACGACATTGTCGACTAACAATCGATATTGAAGTTATTTTAATGATCACTCTTTATGAGTCGATAAAATCTATTATATAACTTTTTCATTTGTTTTCATTTTTACTTGCTGAAGCTCAGAGTTCCACCAGGAAACACCTTTCGTTTTCTTTTTTGAGCTCATACTATAATTCTATTCAATAGATCTCCATTATATTCAAAATTAGAGCCTCTATTCTATTCTCCAGACAAAATTTGTGTCTCCCAAGGATTTCGGATTCGTTTCTCTCTATGCTTTTTGTCCCTGAGCCAAAAAGTGATATATTTATGGTCAGACGTGGTGATCTTATCAGAGATTTTTCAGCCTACATATGATTTATCTATATCAACTGTATCTAAGATGATGTCAATGACTTTTTTCCTAATGAAGATTTGTAGGGTTGATCTTTCTTCTGTATTCATAACACCCAAATTAATACTGGACAAATATTCAATTAATTTATCACCTCAGTTGTTTATGTCGGACCTATCCCAGAAGTTAGCATTTGGGTCACAACTATAATCAACTTCAGTCCCCTAAAGTTTTGATCTTCGACGAGGGAAGTCACCTTTCTTTATGGAAGCTCAGAGTTTCATAATTCGGATGATAGTATATCTATTTAAAAAAAAAAGTCAAGAAAACTCAAAAATAAATCCCAAATATAAAATATTAAAAATTTGCTTAAATTTTAAACAAAGAATTCAGTTTTTATCTTGCACACTAATACTATACACTTTTATTTTACTTTTCGTTATTTTATTACAAAAAAAAATATCTATTCACACGCATTGTTTTAGAATTTTCTTTTTTTAAATAAATATTAAAATCTATTCTACTTTGGTGCTATTGGCTTATTAAAATGAACAAATAAACACATAATTTTTATAAAATTGAAAATAAAACAGCTGAAAATAAAGGAAAAAAAAAAGAATTAATAAAGTGCAATCATTAGAATATATTCAAATGGTACGGCAGCCGTTAATTAATATATAAAAAGCTTTTGATACATTATGGACTGATGGCTTGATATATAAAATGATAAAGAAAAATTTTCCTTCACACTTAATTAAAATTATTTTTAATATGTTAACAAATAAATCCTTCACAGTATCTAACGGTTCTTTATGCTCTAATAAAGAATTTATTATTAAAAATGGTCTGCAACAAGGCACAGTTACTTCGTCTATTTTAATTAACATATTTAAAAGTGATATTTTAAATCTTTTTAATCTACATTCTTCTCCCAACTTACAAGCTCTAACGTTCGCAGACTATTTAATTATTTATTGTAAAAGTAACAATATTCAATATATCCAATATAATTTACAAAATTTATTCATTAAAATTTCAAATTATTATAATTGAAAGATTAAAATTAATACATCTAAATGCGAAACCATTCTTTTCTCTTCTAATGAAGCTAAATTTTATTATTCTAATTTAAATTTTTACAATAAGTTTTGTATAAAATATATAAATAATGACATAATTCCCCACAAAAATATTGTTAAATATTTAGGTATTAATATTGATAATAACTTAATTTCCAATCAACACATTGACATACAATTGAACAAAGCCAAAAATGCATTTTATGCCTGCAAAAGATTATTTTTTTCTAACTTTTTGGATAAAAAAATTTAAATTATTTGTTATATGGCTCTAATTAAAGCAACCATTACTTATGGCTGTCCAATTTGGTATAATATTTCTATATCTATTATGGAGAAATTAAGAATTTTCGAAAGAAAATGCCTAAGATCTTGCTTAAACTCCCACAGATCAGCAAAATCTAATTATAAATATTATATTAATAATAATATTATATATAATAGTGTTAATATTCATCGTATTGATAATCATATTTTAAAATTATGTAGAAATCATTTTGTCGCTATGCCAAATATTAAAAATAATAGCCATATATTTCCGAAATTATATCCGAATTCGTTATACTTTGATTCTTGCCTTAACTCTGACTTCATTCCTTCTGAAAAATTTATTTATTTAGATAAAATAAATCTTTTACAAGATAAAAACAATATTCCTATATTATATCATTTTAATAGAAAATCTACAGACAAAAAAATTACTTATGATAAAAACATAAATAGTTTGTATGATAGCATTAGCTTTAAATTTTCAACATCACTACCTTTAAAAGACAATGATAAGCATAGAAATAATTTAATAAAGTATTGGTGGCTCTCTAATCAAAATTAATGCTATCAAAACACGTTTAAAATTATATTTAATTTTTAAGTTTTTTATTATTTAGTTTATACATAATTTCAATTGGTTATTGTAAAAATATTTAAATATATAATAGAAATATATTTAAATATTTATAACTCCCCCTATCCTCTCCCTATCCTTCCCCTACTTTTTTTTAATTTATTATTTCTAATTTTTCTTAATTTATTATTAATTTTTTTTTTAAATTTTTCTTTTTCTCTCAATTAATAAATTTATATTGATACAACATATTATAAAACTTGTTGTTATTATTGTTATGTTGCGTTGAAAATAGTCGTGAACAAAATCACGATGATTTTTAATTAAATGCAATTAAAGGTTCCTACCTGTTTGGCCTATGCTTTCGCATAATAGCCGAAGTCGGAGGGATGATTCGACTTAAAACAAAATGCCTAGAACTAATCCACCAAAGGTGAAAAAGGAAAAAGAATTTGGAAATAAAAGTGTACGCGTTGAAATTAAAGAAAAATATTCCCGAACGTATAAGAAAGGGAATGAAAAAAATAATACAATGGATAATATATATGGAATGTAAATATATAAAAGCAATAATATTTATTGCTTACTTGTGATTTGAATTGGAGTCCGGTAATACAGCTGGTGCTCGGGAAGGTTTTGAATAGCTTTCTCAGGAAGAATAAATCCAGTGAAGGAGTAAAAAATGTAAATTGACAAGAGATATTGGTCCTTAAAAAAATTTGAAATTTGACTGTCCTTCACGTAATTTTTCCTCCCTTTTTATACAATTTTTCTAATACAGGGTGTATGGGCAAGTGGGGAATTTTTATAAGTTTTCTGAGAAACACACAATGAATTTTCCTTTTTCTTTAATTTAGCGATAATTAATTAATTCAAACTTGAATTACATAAATATTTAGTCCATACTCTTATTTACAAGTGTATTTGTTTAAATTTTTTAAATTTCTTATTAATTACCAAGTTATACTATAATGTTTAATTATTTATTATTACAACAATAGAAGTGTAATGTTTTTATTTAACATCAGTGAGCAAAAGCGTTTAGTTCGATGTTTTACAATTTTCTTTTGCAAGTTTTGTATGTTTATTATTGTAAATTTATGAATTTATATAACAAAAGATGTGCGTCGATTGGATTAATTTAATAATTTTCTTCTAATTAAAACTTATTTTAATGATTTTGATAAACAGGATGGTTTCCTTTATTGATTATGTATGTGTAAAAGTTTTTATTAGTGTAAATAATGTTTAATAATTATTATAAGTAAAAATGTGTCTACATCGTTGTTTGTGTAAATTTTCTACCATTTGACCTATGTAAATTGTGTGTTAGAACTAGAGACACATTTTGAAGGGGTTTGTTTTTATTTTAATTGTTTTTCTATCATACTTTTCTTTGTTTATGTCTAATTTTCTTTGTATGCTCAGGAATTTACCTTGTCCACCTTTCTCTCAGTGTTTTTTAAATGAACTTATATAGCCCTTTTTTCTATATAGTTTTTTGCTATACCTTTCACAGGCCAACTTTTGACTTTCTTTGCCTGTAATATTTTTTAAACTTCTAAAAATTTTCCCAATTATTGAGAGAAAGAAGGTAGATAGGGTTAGGCAATTTTATTTAATTTCAAAAATATTATTTGTTTTTAATATATTGTTTCTGTGGTTTAAGGTTAGCGATAGTATTTTTATTTGTTTATTTTTTATTTTAAATCCAATTTATTTATTGAATTGTAATTATATTTATTATATTTTCTTATATTTTATTAACTTATTTTATTATTTTTTCCCTTTATACTTTCTTTGTTTCATTGAATTTTGGTTTTTTCCCTTGTAATTTTATAATATTTTGTTATTTAGTATCATGATCATTATAATTTTTCTAATTAATTTATTTAATTATTACTTAATTGCTATTATAATTAGTTATTACTATAATTATTTTATTTACTAAATGTTATGATTATTATAATTAATTACTATTGCAATTATTTTAGTTATTTATTATTAGTTATTTTTATTATTATAATTAATTATTGTTATTACTATCTCGTTTAATTATTTCACTTAATTTTACAATTGTTTATTGTTTAATATTATTTATTAAGGATTATTATTATTTTCATTATAAACTTATGTAACTAAATATTCTAAATTCGTTTCTTTTTTATTGTTTCGATTTTATATCTATTTAAAATTTCCTTTAAAACAAAATAATAAGAAAATAAAGAAAAACGTTTGTTCGGGTACTGCCGTAACATTGTTAACAATTAAAAATTAAAGAAATATTAAATAAATTTAAAAAACTAAATAATAAAAGTACTTTAAAATAGAAAAATCAATAGAAAAGAAATTTAGAGAGTATAGCACATAGTGCCCTGTGGCCTACTGGACATGCTAAGAGAATAAGAGTCCGGTGGATTGAGATCCGAATCCCGACTTCCGAAATTTTTTTTTTCTTTTTCTTCTAGAATATAATTATTATACTATTATACATCATTTTTTCACTATAATTATTAATGATAAAGAGATTGGATATTGGTCGAACGATACGTCAATGGCGCGTGAAATTCTCAGGCAAAAAAGGCATATCCATTGAAGAATTTCTACGTGCATACAGGAATGCATAACCGGACACAGGTATTTTGGAATCGATTCGATCTTCCAAAACAAACTGGCGGCAGAAATAGATCGCAAGACTCAAAGCCGAGGAGAACCGACAAGAGACTATATTTTTAAAATCCTGATGCTAATGGGATACGCTCACGAACCGCTGGCACGCGGATAGGCAACTGGACCACATAAAAAAATCTGTTGCCGGAGCTGAGAAAGTTGATTCCCCGGGAAAAGTTCAGAGCCATCGACAAGTTAGTCATCTATTCGTACGTGAGACCGAAAACCTTATAGCGAAGGAGTAGAATTACGCACCGCCTTTACCTCCAGACCAGTCGGACATGCCAAGCCTCAGAAGGGCCCGAAGAAGACAGGCAAAAATAGCATCGGTGGCGGAAGATTCGGTCAAACTAATTCCGAAGAAGAAGCTAACTTCTGCTAACAGTGTCTATCTGTCCCAGCAATAAGCGCTGTTAAGATTATGAAAAATTCAGTTGGTGATGCATATAAAAATTAGTAAAAAAATCAGTAGATTCTTATTTTCTAAACTACCATTCATGATATTCAGGGGTATTTTATTACTAATTTTAATGAAAAAATGCATTTTTTTTTACATTTTTTGTTATAAATTGAAAAATATTAATTTTAACACTATAGTGTTAAGGGATGATTCATAGCTAATAAAATTGTGAATAAAATGCATTTTTATAAACCGATCGGAAAATTAGAAACTGAGAAATTTTCCAAAAATCGGAAAATTTTTAAATTAATTAATAAATTTATAACTATTTTATTTTTTATTATTTAGAACTCAAGTATTAGGATATTAAAGTAATTAATATAATTTATTCATACAAAATTTTAGGCCTTAAAAGTTCTCTATTGTTTGGATTATTAATCAAGTTATTATAATTTTTTTTTCACGCTTCATATATTTGCACATTTTTGCAAAATATATTTAAAAATTTTGTTTTTGCTATTAAATTATAAAACTTTTCTTATTCTACTATTCAAAATGTATATATTGCATTTATTACACATTCTAATTTATAAAAATATTGCTTTATCTCAGAATATTAATACAGTTATAGATATAAATGTGATATAATTATAAATATAAAGTAATAGAAAATATATATACTATTTTTTATAAACTGATCGGAAAATGAAGTTTCTTCACAATTTTATTAGCTATAGCGCTATTTTATAGCGCCCATTGATGCTATAGTGTTAAAATATATATTCGTTTTATAACAAAACAAGTAAAAAATGTATTATTTCATTAAAATTAGTAATAAAAAATCCCCTGAATATCATGAGTAGCATTTTAGAAAATAAGAATCTACTGATTTTTTTACGAATTTTGATATGCATCAACACCTCCTTTTTTCCATGACCTAAAAAGTTGTCTATTACTTGGACTAATTTTTTAGGTCCTGACATAGACTTGAAACTCGGTTTATAAATTGTTAATAGCATATAAAAGCAGAAAAAATTGAGACCTGTAGGTGAATGTTTTTATAAACTATTGTTAAGAAGGTAATATTTTTTTCTTTCATGGGTTTTAAAAATAGGATATTATTTATTTATATTATAATGTTTTTTCTAATACAACGAGCGAGTCTCGTTGATAAGCGATTTGGGTCCACTCCCCTTGCCGCCCACTGCTCTCGCGCTCCACTCTCTCGCGTTGTCGCGTACTTTTGGCCGCGCCGAACCCCCCGCAATCTCGATGGACCAATCGCGCAATCGAAAATCCTGCTGGCACCGATCTAGTTTCGTAGAACTGAGACTATTTAGCACTCCGGGAGTGCTCATCATGGCAGACTTACTCTGGCCTCTTTCCTGAGATCGTACCTTCCCTTCCGCCTCTTCTATTGTATACGATTCCGTGGCAATATTCTAAATTTTATCCGTATCTGTTGTGCACGATTCCGTAGCAATAAAACACTCCGAACTTGTCACGATTCCGTGCAGCTTCAATCCTAATAAAGAAACAAATTTTTTTAATTGCTTGCGATTCGAAATTATTTGTATTCTTTTCTCCTATATTTATGTCAGAGTGTCTGCGACCTTTTGTAATTGCGTCCGCTGCAATTGCAAGAGGCCCTCCCCCCTCGTCCGAACCTTAGCTCCACCGGAGCTTCCTTAAATATTACGGGTATTTTTTTTAAACAGTTCCGTCATTTAATTTACTTACATATCCGCGTCTACGTAAACATAAATTGTACGTAATGAAAAATTTCTGTGCGTCGCAACATCAATGTTTTTTTCTTAATTTTGTATTGTAAAAATTTTAGCGAGATAAGTATCGTTCAAAATTTAGCGTAAATTTTGTAAATTTCCGATTATTGAAAATATTCTTGACAAGTTGAGGAAAGATCACGCGCGTGTTTACGATTCGATCTTGTTATTATTTATTGACAGGTTAAGTAGCGGTCAAATAGCGAGTAAACATCGAGCGAGTTAATAACATTTAAAATTTAATAATTATTGTAAAGTTGTTGGTACAGTTAAGAATTATATGTAATTTCTTTTTTTAGAGACACTATATAAAAGATTGGATCCGCCGTCCTGGTGATATATCAATCTAAAAAAATTAAATTGATTATAAATTTTTGATTATTCCCGCCTGCCACCGATCCGAATCCCTGGCAGATCGGCTGCCGCTTTATCCCGGCGTAATTCTCTTTTTTTTCATTTTACGACGAGAGCTCGACTTACCCTTCACGCGTGAAGGGCAAACGGAGCCGTCTCGTCACAATAATAAATTTATTTTAATGAAATTTGGCATTTTTGTTTATTGATTTTTAAAAAATAATATTGTTATTGTTTAATTAATGCATTTGTAATAATTTTTTGTTTAAATCAATTGAATTACAAACAAGTGCTACCTTAATGATTGCAAAACTTGCTAGATTGATAATTTGTTTATTTTTTTTAATAATCAATAATTTCTTTTATAGATCATAAATGAACAGTAAATAGATTATGCTGAATAAATAATTTTTCAGATTTTTTAACCCCCCCTATTTAGGGGTAGTTTTTAAAATTGAAATAAATATTTATTAATTAATATATTCATAATTATTTATAACTTCATTTTTCTATCGCTTTTTAAAAGAAAATTTCATTTTTAGTTACATTTGTAAAAGTACAAACTTCAGACTTATAATAAAAATATTGTATATTATATAATTATTATATTTTAAATATTACTTCATTATTATGTTAATATAAATTGATAATACTTTGTCTTTCGAGAATTTTTAGTAGAGGTCACATGTGAAGTCGCTATTATTCTTGGGTATCATTGTCTAAGGAAGCCATTAGAAGCTTAGTAAATAATTAAATCAAGACAAAAATTTAGGACAAGTAAAAACATATCTCTATATACATCTCAAAATAAGAAAAGTTACATGAATTTAAAAATTAATATTTAAAAGTGAATATTAATCATTAATAATCTGTATTTTTTTCATGATCTACTTTTGTTTTTTAATGAAATGAAAACATGTTTTAAATATCAGAGTACCGTTCTAAAGAATTTATAATTCTTACCGAAATAACTTGGGATTTGCTGCTATAATCAAATTGCCAAACAAACCAAGCCAGTACACAACTGAGACCACCTACTCCAAGTAAACTAGCAGGCGGACCATCTACTCCCGTAGGAGTTAGTAATGAATACTCATGTAGTTGATACAAAAATACACCTGAACCAGTACCAACGATCAATCCTGAAAACTAAATTTTTTTTTATTTTTTTGATAATTTTTACAATTATTAAAAAAATTTCAATTTTGATAATTATTTTTAATAGAAATTTTAAATCAATTTTATAAAAAAATTTTCTTTTTTAAATAAAAAATAAACAAAATTTTATTATAAACAAGCAATCTATTAAAAATCACCTACCTAGAAAGTAAAATCCTCTAAGTAATTGTTAATCTGTCTCGTTTTTGATAATCCAAAAAATTTTTTTTTTGAAATAAAATAATTTATAATAAAAATTTATAATATAAGTTTAATACTTGTAATAGTAGCATAGTACAAAAGAATAATAAATATAACAATTATACCATTGTCAAGAAAAAAAGTAACTAGAAAGAATATTTATCGAATAAGTATTATTGAAAATGCAATGTCTTGCAGTAGTTTTCATCCCAAATAGCTTTCTTGAACAGATATTTTAATCACATATATCAAAATTTCAATATTGTTAATTTTTAATACTGCATTTTTTTTTTAAATTTATTTATAACATTTAATGAATAAACATTATCTTTTATTAAATATCTTTAAAAAAAATTTTTTTTTTTAAAGTATCTTCAATTTTTACTGTTCTTTAATTTTTTTTTTTTAATATCACGTAACCAAATAATAATAGTAACACATAATTGGGGCATATGTAAAATAAATTGGTATTTAAATTCTATAGTGTCACATAATTAGTATTTTAAATACTCTTAATGTCTTCTGTGCAGTCAATCTCAAATTAAACACATTTAAACTGTTGATCGTTTACTCAGAAATCTTATAATGTATTATTATCTTTTACTTATGTATTTAATATAAAAAACAATTTTAATTTGAAAAATGCTATCTTAATATTGTTTATTAATACTATGTATATATTATTTAAAAATAAAAGGAAAATAAAAACTACACACATTTATTATTATAATATGAGTTAGTAAAGCTTTTCAGATTCTCTAGATTTCAGCCTACTATATTTATTTGTATATAATTTATTTCCACAAATAATGTTACTTATTCATTATAATTAAAAGAAATATTGATTTAAAACACCTTTCATATTATAGAAATAAAGGAATGCTCTATGTCAATCAAAAAAAGTGGATAAAAATTTAATTTAACTAAAACTAACATTAACACTAACAAATATTATTTCTGTTGATTTTTGCTTTAATATTTATTATTTCCTTAAGCTTATAATATCTATAAATATTTTTTCCTCTTAGCTTTTTATCCAATTAAAAATGTTTATAGATAAAATTTAATATACTTTTTTTTTTATATTTGTATAACTTTAAAATAACTAAATATTTATCAATAATAATTTTATCTTTTACATCAAATATACTTATCTTTTTTATCCAAATCTTATAAAATTTTAATTATTAATTTTTATATTAATGGATACTTTAAGATTAATATAATTTTTTTTTTTCATGAGTTTATAAATTTTACCACTAAAAAATATGAGACTCGATACTTAAGTATTTAAAAAGAAAATAATTAAAAATAATAACTTAATAAGAAATTAAGATTAAATTATAATTGTTCATTGTATAATATACAATAAATACTTACAAAAAAGGTATATATTTTGAAATAAAAATTTATATTTCAATTAAAAATTAATTTATTTGATATATTGATTAACAAATTAAGAATGTACACAATCAAAAAATCTAATGAACCTGTAAATAATGTAATAATAGATGAAGTTATCAGTAATAATTTCATTTATTTTAATTTAACATTATAATTATTGAATATTTAAATGCATCATGTCTGTTATGTATAAGAAAAATGATGCTTACTTATCAAATGAATTAAATAAATATTATTTTAATAATAAAAACATTAAAAAAATATATGACAAATAATAAAAATAATTTAAATGTTTACAAAAAATGTATAAATAGTTATATGTATAAATAATTATACATATAAATATTATAAATATAATAATATCTTATATTTGTTCTTTTTTATTGAAAGAATTAGATTGATAGAAAGCAATGTATTAAATAAATAAATCATTTCTTAAATATTGATGAGAAAATAAGATTAAAAATTTAACACACTTAAATTATATTCTGTATAAGTATTAAATTATAATTTTTCGTTTTATACATTTAAAGATTATTCAATTTACCATAACTAGGTTTATCAATAAATTGAATTCAATGTTATTATACCATTTATTTATTCTTTTACGTTATTTTTATTTCAAATGATAATAAATAAGAAATAAAAAATTTTTATGATAAATGATGTAATAAAATTTTACAAATATTTATTATTAATATATTATTCATGACTTTATCACTTTGAAATCTCAATTAAAATATTTATTGTATACTGTTTATTCTTTCCTTATTGGTAGTTTTATTTACCAGTTAGAATAACAATTAGGTGCAACAAATTACAAACTAAAAGAAACATCTTATTGTAACACCACTTAAATTACATTACATTCATAAGAAAAAAACAGGTTTTGATTTTTTTTTAATAGATTTCTCAAGAAGATATAATTTTATTAACTCTTGAATAAATTATAGAATACTTACACCAAATACAACGATGAAGCTAAGCAGAAAACCACGAAGGCAACCGAGCATCCGTGCCATATTTTTAAAAACTTTAAACGTTTTACTTTATTAACATAGATGACACAAATTTCATCAACAATAAAAATAAGTATAATCCCGAGAAAAATGTATAACGCACTATAGATTTAACTTCAAACTAAAACTCAATTGTAGGATCGAAAGGACACATTATTTCGTATTTCGTTTCTCATATAAATGGTTGATACACAGTGCACACTTAAACGCAAATAAATTATTCTTTTGATCGTAGAGATTCACAATAGGAAATCGTATGTAATTTATGTATCTTCAACAACTATGTGCAACTACAATATACAAAAATCAAAAACTTTGAACTACCTGTTGTGGTTGCAACATAAGTATCATTGGTATAGTCAACATATAAACTTTACACGAAATGTCAGGAAAACTCAACTTCAAATGATAAGACTAACCACAAATATCACCATGAAGAAATTGAGCATCCTATAGTTTTATTACCCGAGAACTTTTGAATTTTTTTATCTAGTACACGTAATTATATTTTATATATTTTTAATAATATTAATAAATTTCTTATTTATGAAATAAATAAAATTTTTAAAAAATTTAATATATAAACTCGCCTTTTTTGTTCCTTTTCGTAAATCTATTCCCGTAATCCGGTATAGAGTTAATTTTATTGTGTAGACAAGTGTCAATCGCTAATAAATTTTTTCAGAAATAAGTTATAAAATTATCTTGTCTCTATGTGCAAAATGTATATAAAATAAAATTTGTTTTAAAAAAAATCTTAATAAATTTTATATGTTTTATAAGTGCTGTATAATATCACATTGAGTGAAAAAATCTATATATTTATAATGTATAGTTGAAAAAAATATACTAGACTGAAAAAAAGTTTTCATTGTGTATATATTTGATTTCAAAATAACTTAAACATAATTTATTTTTAACGATTAATCTATATTAAAATATCAAAATGTAATTATAAATTTTAAAAAGAAAAAATTATATCAATGTCGTGTGACGCCTGTGTCACATCTCGAATCAAAACTAGTAATATTACTACGAGAGTCACACTAGCGATTGTAAGCTACCAGAAGTGACTGGAAGGCGGCACGAAAATTGAATAATAAAAATTATATATTATGCATGATATATGTTAGATATAAATAAGCAAGTAGAATTAATTATATAAAAATAGTTAACGGTCTGTGACGGTTAAGTCACGTTTAAAATAAGCTTAAGGACAAATCAGCGTATGCGACACCAATGTAAATAATAGCTTTAGACTAAGACCGTAAAAACAGGTCACGTTTTTATATTATGACAATGCGCTATCAGAGAAAATGTAAAAATACATGCATTAGAATTTATTTAAATATAGATAGCAAGGAAATATTAAAATAAATAACAAACAAAATAATGGTCACTAATATATCGTTTATTTGGTTAAAATTATATAATTATGTAAACAATGTAGCCCTGCGCATCTGTAAAATGCGCGGAGCAATAAAATAATAAAATGTATAAAAGGAAAGACGCGGCGTCTGAGACACGCAAGCAGAAGCCTGCTCAGAGTGACGCTATCCTCCGTGGTGTAAACTACGATCTGAATAAAATCACTTTTACCTAAAATTAACATTTAGAGTTTTACCTTGTATTAATAATCCTTATTCTTCTTATTCCCAACATTTGAAGCTCGCGCCGCGATCAAGCTTCAAGTTATTTTGGAACAAATCTTTAACTCCGGTTCTAATCTTATTAAATTGTTCCAGGGTATTGTGAGCTGTTACAGGTCATTCGATGTAAAATGTCAATAAATAAAATGTAAAATATTATGTTATAAAAAAAGAATCAATAATGTTAATGTTGGCGCTAATTGTTATAAAAAAAACAAAAACGATCGGAGGGATGAAGTGCGCCCGTGCAAGTTCGACGGAGAGACAGACTTGTACTACCTGTGTATCCTAACACATCAGTCATCTAATTAAATCTTATTTTTAACTTATTAGTCTATAATTAACCTGTTTAATACTCCAAATCCTTCCTTAACCGATATCCTTCTTTTACCGTGTTCACCCTTTTAATAATTTGTTTGTGTATCTAGGGAAAGGGAAATGGGAATACCACACTCGATAACATTACTTTTAATTTTTGTTTCATTAAAAATCTCGAAAAGTGCATTAACAAAAATGTATAAGTTTTTACACAAAATAAAATTTTTGAACGAATACTTTGTGCCATTAGCAGCCGGGTAAGGACTGCATGAGGAGAGCGAACGTTAGACGTAAAATACTTTAGAAAATAGCTGCACAATGGACTCTACTTTAGCGCGCGAAATGACAAACCCTATATCCTACACATCATAGTTACTATACTAAATTTCACGTTCTCCACTGCAACAAACAATTAATAATAAAATTACTTATTTCAATTATATATTTCACAAGTAAATAATAAGATTGATTTTATTTATTTGTAACATTTACTTCATCGAATAAAATTTTAATTTAAGTTTAGCTTAAACTTTTATTGACAATACGCACAATACACACTGTTAAGATACAAAGATAGAAAATCATTAACCAATTGATGAAAGATAAGATGTGATTATGTTACAAACCTATACATGAGATATCCATAAGCAATAGTAATTTTAAATACTATATGTTTATGCATAAATATAAGAATCTAAAATTAAAGAGAAAATTAAATAAAACCCACTAAAACCAAGATAATATTTTTTATTACCAGATATAAAGTTAAGTTTTATTTTGGTCTACGATTGAATGAGCATTCGCCACATACAATAAAGTACCTGGACATTATGTTGAATTGTTGCCTAAGTCGAAACACACACATAATAAGTGATCACACATAACATAAAACCCATACAATCTCAGAGTCTAACTGATGTTGAACCCTTCAGAGAATGCCAGCTTGCAATATAAAAGCTGAACCAGCAAGGAATCAAAATTATAATTGAATAACTCACTGAATATTCGAGAATAGACGACAATTCAATAATTTCGATACTAAAATTAACAAATTCTGCAGATGGTGTCTCGTTTATACCAAAGTCAAGAAGTACCTTCTCTGTTATTCTTCCGCGTTTACGAGAACGAGATGAGATATTTGGAATATTCCCCGGGTACTCTGAGGTATGAGTAAACAAAGATTTAATATCGTTTATCAAGTCATAAGAAAAATCGAAGCCGAACTTACAAAAGGCAATGTATCTAATTTATTTTCGGGTCTCGATTAAAATTAACATTGTGACGTGACGGCTTCGCCCTTCACGGGTGAAGGGAGGAGTCGAGCTCTCGTCGAAGAATTAGAAAAGAATTAGAAAATAAAAACGCCGGGATCAGCGGCAACCGGTCTGCCAGGGATTTGGAACGTTGATCATAGGTGTCGTTAATAAAAAAAACAACTTTTAATAAATGAATATCACCGGGGAGATGTACTTTAATCAAAAGATCTCTCATATACATACAAAATTGATAATACAGAGTATAACAATCGTTCATTTAAAGTTACAGTTTAAATAATATAATAATATCGTTTAGAATCGCTTTCTCCAAAATAAATCAGTGATAATAAATTGATATTTATCTAGTGACTGCCGGGTGGGTCACAAACATAAACAATAATAAAGTCGCCCCGGATACACCAAAGCTCGCGGAGTATCCGAAAGTTTAGTAACTATTTGAAATAATTACTTTACAATTTTGTTTCTACATACGAATACATTTCAGAAAGCGAACGGCTTTCATTTTGATCTGTTTCTTTTTTTATTTTGTTCTTGTTAATAAATAACGACGAATAAATAATTTTACACGGCAAGGCACCAACAAAAAAGAAAGTCGGAATTCTGACGACGTGTTAGCAAGAAAAACCAGCGGGTGGTATTTTGAGCAACGGACGTTTTGACTCAACGAGAAACGAAGGAACAGGGAGGTGGTGATTAAGTGCGATTAAAGAAAGCCCTTAATACAAGGGAGGCTCGGCAAGAGCCAAGGTTTCGGACGGATGATACAAATGTAAAATTTGTAGCGGACGCAAATTCACATATTTGCCGCAGAATATCTTTGGCTACAAAAGAGAGGATTTGACTACAAGCAATCAACTCTTTAACGATTGAAATAGCACGAAATCGTGTTATTTTCAGGTGCTTGATGTTAGCACGGAATCGTGAACAACCGGTCAAGTGGAAGGGATGATGCGGTCGCGACCAGAGCCAGAGGAATTCTGTCATCAAAAAAACGGAAAAACAGATGACTGCTCAATAATACTGCCACAGTCGCAATATTGCACTCAAGGGCGCAAACACTATTCGGCTAGGGTAGGAAGGGAAAACGCTTTTCGTGAACGAATGCACCCTTATCAATAAGGATTGGCCGACACGGTAGCGTATGCGGTTCGGAGATTTATCACTACGGTAGCATGACAATTGAGATCGGAAAAAGGTTGCTGACATGATACCGTGAACAGCGGGAATTTTTGAGAGGAGAAGTGTGTCGCTAGAGAGCCGAAAAGGTTCTGCTCACGAGTCGAGCGCTCCGAGGTGCCACATCACCACATTGCTCGGCGCTTGATCCGTTCGTACGCTACTGCGTGGTCGATCGGAAGCACTGATTCGCCGCGAAGTAGTAGTCCATGCGGGAAAATGCGGGAAACTTGCGATGGACTTACCCGAACGACCGTCGTCCCCTTTCCCCCGAACCTTCATTTAGCTCGTCGTGTACCAGTACACGAGCCAACATGACGGACTAAACGTGGGTGAAGCTTCGAGAGGAGGGGGGTAAGAGTCCGTATCGAAGCTTCTAGCAACGAGCACGTCTCGTTGTAACATTAATCATGTTGGAAATAAAGTTTGAACTTTGAGGTACATTCTAATGTGAATGACTCAAGTAACTCTAAATACGTCTAAACCGTTTTGCTGATCGGGGCTCATAAGAAATGGTGTAAGCGAACGAAGTTAATACGAACTAACCATTTTTATAAACTATTCCCCGCAGAATAGTGTTTTCCTATTGGACGCAGTGGTTTACTGATCTAGGTGGGGGGTCGTTATAAATACAAGAGGAGACCGAAAAATTGTTTGTGGAATGAGTAAACTCTATTTTGGTATTAAATCTATGTCCACTACAATCCTGGTAGATTTCGGAAGCACCAAAAACATACTAATTTAAAAAAGTAGGACAAACATAAAATAAAGAATGAAACTATATATGATTACTATTTTAATTCAACCGCTAGAAGTAATATCGAAAATTTGGAATAATCGTTTCTACCCAGAAGCGCAATCTTCCTTTTCACCTATGTTTTAACCATTCATTTCTTAATATTTCTCCTTATGATTCTACTCTATCACTTAGGCATTCATTTATTTTCCTATCTGACCAACTCCAGGGTGATTTTAATTCAAAATGGTTCGTTAAAGATAGTACTATGTATTTCGATATAACTCGCCACAGTGTGTCTTGCCCTCCCAGAACAGATACTAAGAGAAGGGGAATCTCCGTGTTAAGCGTTGGCAACAAACGTAGTGGAGAAAATATATTCTTTCTCTCTTGCACTTATAAGTACACTAGCGACTTCTAAAAAGTTCGTGGTACGAGCTAACATTTTTTATAAATACTTTAAAACCTATTTGAAAAAAATGCTAACAACAGATACACAAATGATGAATGAATATTAACTTAATTTTTTTGTGCTTTGAACTCTGAAAACTAAAAATTAAAATTCAAAACAATATTATATGAACACTCAAAGTAGGAAAAAATTCAGGTTAATATTCACTCATCATCGTGTATCTATAGTTAGCATTTTTTTCAAATAGGTTTTAAAGCACTTATAAAAAATATTAACTGAGGGCACAGACTCTTCAGAGGTCGTTTGTCTACTTAAACGTGCGAAAGAGAATTTAAATATTTCTCCTGTCATAAAAATACTTGAATTGAATTTATGTTTTATCAAGTTTTATAAATAAATTCTAATAAATTAAATTATTTTAAAAGAAATCCAGTTTATTAGAACTATATATTCAATAGATATATTAAATACATTCAATATATTAAAGTACATTCTAGCCTTTTCAATAGAAAATAAATATGCATTCACATAACAAAATATCTTTTTTATATATTATGTAAACATATTGATATTATTAATTATTAGTATGTATAATGTAATTAAAATTTTCATCGCTTCACAGTGCATATACATGTACATATTCATTGATAATAATATATCAATGCATGTTATATTTGTTTACAAACTTTTGTATTTATATATTTTTATTATTTTTTAATTTATATAAAATAATATAATAATTAACGCTTATTAAATTTATATAAGCAACAAATTTAAAATATAAACCCATTGGTAATATAAATCTAAATGAATATCTCAGATTCTTATCGAAAGAATTTTTTAAACTGCTACAAGCTTAAATCTATTTATTGGCTACAGGTGTTTGAGAAACAATAATGTATAAATAACAATAAAAAATGGTTATCTTAATTCCTAAATCTCACCATATATATTTAGTTGTTAATATTAATAAATTTTAATTCTATAAAAAGAATCACTTTATAATTTATTTGTAAGATTACTGTAGAATTAATTTTTATTAACTGTACAAGGAATTCAAAATGCACACACATATTAAATAGAGAGTGAAATGAATTATCCACACTCTTCTTAAAAGAGTTTTTAAAACTGCTATAAGCTTAAAACCTGTAGTTTAGCTACAAGTATTTGAGAAACAATAATATAAACACATGTAATATAAACACGAAAAGGGATATATGAAGTGATTTCATTCTATTAAATTTTGTTTAAGTTATTACTAATATTAAAGAAAAATAAATTTTTTAATTGAATTCAATAATATTGTATATAATTATGTAATATTATTATAAATTATCATAAAATTTAATTTATTTTCAATTTATTATAGCACGAGTACTTTCTTTTATTACACAAACCTTCTGTTACCCATTTGTGACGTTTTTTTGCTAATTCTCTCATATAGAGTTGACCCCCCGTGCTTACCCTACTCATCAGTTTTTATATCTCTCATCTCATGGAGATAATTTTACTTCATCCGTGGCAGTAGTGTACCGCAATAGAAAATTTAGAACAAACGCTCCTATCAGAGATTATTAGAGAGATTGCTGATGATCGTGTTAAACATTTGTTCTCAAAATTCTAGCGGCTGTTTAATAAAGTACATTTCTTATTCGAGCAGCAGTTAAGGGGACTACAGAGTGAAGTTAAGCACTCTCCCTACTGCATTCAATGTGAAATGCAATTAAGTTTGCCTCTATATTTGAATTCAAAAATATAATACAACTTTTCTTTTTGGATATTTGAAAAATCTTTCTTTATTTTATATATTAAAATTTTATCTTGTATAATTTAAAAAATATATCAACCACCTTCATATAACTAGGCATTTTTAATTTAAGTTTTTGAAAATATTTATATGTGTAAATGCATCTGTTTACATAATATGGACTTAAAAATTATTTTTCTTTTTATGTGTGTCCTGTCAAAGTTTTATTACATAACCTCCATTATTATTTACATAATTTATTATATTATATGTGTAAGAAAATTATTAAAATAAATCATATGTACATTTAAAATATTAAAATAAATAATTTATAAAATAAAATGAATACAATAACATTTCTTTCATTATATAAAATGAATAATAACAATATAAATCTTGATATTGAATTATCAATTTTAATAAAATCGCTTATTTTAAGAATATACTAAAACAATAAAAAAAGCGTACATTAATAACAAAAATATTAAAATTAAATTATTAAATTTATTCAATAATAAAAAAGTTATTTAAATTTGAAATTTCATTCAATAAAATTATAAATTATTCCAGTAACACTATAACTTTTGTTAATTGTAGTATTATAATTGATAATAAAGTAATTCCTCTTAATGCTATTTTTGACGAATAGTTATAAATATTGATTTTATTTGAACAAATTACTTTTATCGAGTAAATTGTAAGTGATTGCAAATAAAACTATTACTTTTATTAAATGTATTGAAAAATTAAATTAAAATCATTAATCTCAATGATATTTGTTAGAAATAATTCTAATCTTTGATTCTATTAGTATTTATAACTTTCATCAAGTAATGTATTATTGATTTTAGCAAAAACTACACATTTTATTCAATGTATCATTAAAATTGATATTCAAATCATACATATGAATGATAAAAATTTTAAATTACCACTTTTATGAATAATTATTGGTTCTATTGAATAAAATTGTAAATTATATAAAGTACAACTTTAAGTATTATTACGTGTATTATCAAAATTGAAATTAAAATCATGCATGTTAATTTTTTTTTTAAATTTCTTACAAATATTGATTTTAATAGTGTTTTTAACTTTCATATCATTATAATATATATAATCATATATATATATTGTAACGGGCCTTTCCGTTACAATAATTATTATTTTTCTTCTCAAATCACCCACTCACCTTGCTCACAGGTACTCTTACCTGTGACGGCAGCCAAATCCAGCAACTTTGCCCACGGAGGCGGCGGGGTTCGGACTATCAGGATTCTTCTTTTCTATCCCTGCAAACGTATGCGAAGTTTTCTTTTCGAGAGGATCAGGAAGCAGAATATGGGTCGCGTAATTAGCACACATTAGTTTACAATATAATTAACGACTTTATTACGTTACTCACGCACTACATACAACGCTCGTCGCGGGGCCCGCTCGCTAATTACAAAGGAACTTAAGACTACTTACAGCTATTGCGCCCTTTTACAAAAAATGTCTTCCTCGCTCCCGAGGATCTCGAAGCTTGAAGGTACTGCTAACAGCTCACTGGGCTCCCCAGCTTTTCTCTCTCACACCTTACTGTTCCCTGCTGACTGACTCCTGCTTCTCACTTCCACGGGGCACTCACAATAACTAACACCCTCGTGTGATGATCTCTCGCCAATACTCGCGTTTTCGTAAAGGATTACCTTTCAAAGAAGCTCGAAAAATTGAAGGCTCGATCAAGCTCGAGTGAGTCTCCAAATCAATCTGGGAAGCTCGCGGGTCGCTACCCGCGAGTTCCCCCTCTTCCGACCAATGGTCGAAACTTCCCGATTCGGGCCCCTTATCCTCCCGAATCGAGTATTAACGCGACCCGCGTTACAATATGTATATATATATATAATCATTAAAATATGAAAATGGAAACAATTATAATAAAATTAATAAAATAATAATAAATATTTGAATGTAATTATGAAATTATGATTTATCAATAGAAAATTAAACAGTACGTATTAAAGTTAAAGCGAGGAATCTTTATATTTCATCAGGAATATATCATTATATTTTTATGTTTTAAAGGTAAAAATTAAGAATTTTTTTTATTTATTGAAAGTTAAATTTTTTTGATTTTTATTTTATATTGTAATGTTTATACACTCATAAATATATAAATAATGAATTTATGAAATAAATGTTCACTAGGAAATGTATTTATTTAAAATTAATTTATTTTAGTAATATATACATTTGATATTTTAATTTTTTTTTTATTTAACAATATAATATAAGTACTATAAATTTTAATATTATATATATATATATATAATCATACTAATGGTCCTATAATTGATAATAGCGATTTTTAGTTTTTCACCATAATCGAATTCAATTTGATGTTTATAGCAGCCGTGTACATGCACTTCAACACATGTGACATGGATATGTGTGGTATAGTTGATCATATGATTTGTAGAATTTCCCCTTACAAGTATACGTCATCATCTACTCTCACTCCTTTATATCCCCTTATGTTCCGTCTCGAATATAAAGTTAGTTGAATCTGGTCCGCTAGAGGCAGCACTATTTTTCCAGCATAACTCGTAGCTTACCCCACTCCTCATTTTTGGTTCCCCCAATCTGCTCCTTGAACAAGAAGATAGTTCAACCGCTAGAGGTAGTAGCGTACAGCTTTTCAAATTTGGAACAAACGCCCTATTTGTCATCAGCAATCTCACTAATAATCTCTGCTCTAAATTTCTTTTCTGTGGCTTCAATAATTTCCTTATTATGCATTTAATTTTTTTTTTTATTCTTTATCATTTAGCAATGGGCATGAATTTTTATTTATCAAACGTACTTACCAAAAATCCGCTTAGGTAGAAATTTATTTTGAACTAGATTAGAAATGTATTGACCTAAATCAGAGATGAAAAGGGAGATCGAGCCTTACGTGTTAAAAATTCGTACACGAGGCGATCGCTGCAAACCTGGTTGATTTCAAATCTACCAAAGGAAATGCCCGTAAAAAATGAATAAAATGATGGGCATAATTCCCACCACAACTTTATATTAAGAATAGGGGAAGAAGGCAGTTTCAATATACATTTCTTTATGTACGTCTCTAACCTTTTCATTCATAAACAAATGTGTCCACGAATGTACATAAATGATTTTTTACACTGTACATTATATAGGTTATTTTCATTTTATTCAAGATAAATAATTAAAGCAAAATCATTAAAGTGCCTAAATAATTTTTATAAAATTATAAATATTATGACAAAAATTAATTTAAGAAATGTTGTGTTATTTGTGACTTTTATTGTAATGTATCTTGTGGGATTGTGTTTAAAACGTTTATGAATAATATTTATTTGTTTAATATATTGTATATATTTATCTGTAAACGATGATTATATTTAAAAAATAAAATAATTTATATTGTATACATTATATTTCTTATATTTGACATCCGCTTAAAAAAAACATGCACATAAATTGTAAATACATAGTTACATTGATAAGATATTTTATAAATTATATAAAGTATTACACAAAAAATTAAACATGTATTTACAGCTATAATTTGCATCATTCTAAAATTTGACAAACAAGATATTATTATATTAGTATAAAACATATCAATAATGTCTATATTATCATTTTCAAATTATACATGAGATGCTAAAAAAAATAAAAATTGTGAAAAATAAAAACTAATATTACAATTATAAATATTATTAAATCAATAAAATTATTTACTAACCAATAATTATTTACTAATACTAATAAAAGAGAGAAAAAACTCTATGTGTGAATATGAAAGAAAGAGAATGAGAAAGAGAAATCATACGAGAATGAATGAGAGGACATGAGAATGAGAGAGACAGACACAAGATAGCTTGACAGCATGAGAGAGAGAAAGAAGACGAAGGCTTGTAAGAGTGAGAAAGATAGACATGTCATTAAAATATGGTTTGAATATTAATTGTAAATAAAGTACTACAAAAAATTGTTATAAAATAAATATATAAATAGTGAGGTAAAGGGATACTAATACATATATATGCATGTGTATTTATATTGCAAAAAACAATTTATCAAATAATAAATTTTTTAATTTAATTTATTATTTGAAAAATAATAAAATATAAGTTTTAATAAAGTATTTCAAAAAATTACTCGTAAATTTAAATAAATAAATTTTAATTTAATAATTGATACAATTATGATTATTTTTTTTTATTTATGTAAATTTACAATTATTTTCAATATTATACAAATGAATTATAATGTTAGAATTTGGTCGTAGTGAACTTAGGATAGCTATAAGCATTCATTGTATTCGTAAATACATGCACATAACTTGCGTATGTGTTTGAGTTGAAAAAGCTGTTTCTGCTCGACCGATCGTCTTTCATTTTTACAAATTCGTATTTAATTTTCATCTCTGGTCATACGAAGAACCCCGCTATGCCTTTTCTTATCCTCACCATGCTTCCAATGGGCATATCCATGGGCATCCGTAAGAGGCAGCACCGAATTTTTTGGACATGCTTCCCTATGCTACCGCGCAATCTCCCAATTCATCTTTGCCTAAATTAAAGCACAATCTTTTTTATTTCTATTAATATCTTATTAATCGTTTAGTTCATGATTCTTTGCTCCGATCTTCTTTTACTTTGATCTTAGTTCATTTTCCCGCCAAATATCAATATATAAAATAAAAAGTGATGCTGTAAAAATAATTATATGCATTTATGCATTTAATAATATTTCATATTCTTTTCTTTTAAATCCATGTCAAATTTATTTTTAAATAATATCTAGTGAAAATAAAGAAAGATGTACGTACAAGTATTAACTATTGATGGAAAAAAGAAAACTGTGCTTAATGTCTCCAAATTAACAAAAATTAAAGATCTAAAATATGATATTGAACAGGAATTTGGAATCAAAAGTGCACAACAGGGTTTATTTTTTTGTGGAAAACATTTAGAAGACGAATACACTTTGTATGATTACAGTATCAACATAAATAATGTTATACAGGTCAATTTTAGTGTCATGTTTAATGGGAATTAAAAATAATTATATTGTTAAATAATATCATTAATATTCTTAATATTTATTATACTCCTATCATTGTTTTTAGTATGAAGATAATAATAATTTATTTACAATATGCTAACCTTTTTTTAATTTATTTTGTGCAAATTATAAATATATAACAAAAAATATTTATTGTAGGTGATGGTAAAATCAAAACAAGATGATATAATTGTGAATAAAACAATAAAAAAAGAAGCAAAAAATAATAAGTTACAAGAAGAAAAAGAAAAAGAAGTAGATGCTAACAGTGAATATTACAAAGTTGGAGATGCTATAGATTGTACTGATAATGCTCTTGGAGCTTGGTTTGAAGCTACAATTGTTAAAATATATATTAAATCTGGACAGTTATTCTATAAAGTAAAATGGGATCTACAAGATGTTAAAGATGATGAAGCCTTTGATGTTCAAGAACCATCAATAAGACCAAGGGCATGGAAAATTTTAAATTTCAATGATCTAAAAATTGGACAAAAAATAATGGTAAATTATAACTTAGAAAATCCAAAAGAAATAGGAAATTGGTATGATTTTACAATATTACAAATAAAAACTAATAAAGCCTTGAAAGAATTAATTGGCACATTATATATAGGAAATGATAGTCGTTCTATTGAAAATTGTATTGTCAATACAAAACTTGACATATATAACATTGAGAAGCCAACTTTACTTAAAAAAAGAGATGACAATTTTATAACTTCACATATACCTACAACAAGAAGAAAAATACCTTCTAAATGTTCCAATTGTAATGATAATCCTAAAAAAAAATGTCGAGAATGTAGTTGCAAAGTTTGTGGTAATAAGAATGATCCTCATCTCACCCTACTTTGTGATGAATGTGATGATGCATACCATATTGGTTGTTTAAATCCCCCTTTAGCCATTTTGCCAACAGATGATGATTGGTATTGTCCTGATTGTAAAATAAATACCAATGAAATAATAAAAGTTGGTGAAAAAATTATTACAAAAAAAAAAACACAGTAATGTGGTTGGTACTAATAGAGACTGGGGAAAAGGCATGGCTTGTGTTGGTAGAACAAAAATTTGCACAATTGTTCCACTTAGTCATAGAGGACCTATTCCTGGAATAGAAGTTGGAACACTATGGAAATTTAGAGTTCAAGTGTCAGAGGCTGGAGTTCACCGGCCTCATGTTGCAGGAATTCATGGACGTGCAGATGATTGTGCTTATTCCATAGTTCTATCTGGAGGCTATGAAGACGATGTTGATAATGGTGAAGAATTCTTTTATACTGGTTCTGGTGGAAGAGACTTGTCTGGAAATAAAAGAACAGCAAAGCAAAGTTGTGATCAACAATTAACTTTGATGAACAGGGCTCTTGCTTTAAATTGTAATGCTAAGATAAATGAAATAGAAGGAGCTGAAGCAACGAATTGGAAAGCTGGTTTACCAATACGAGTTGTAAGAAATTTCAAGCTTGCTAAGCACAGTAGATATGCTCCAGAAAATGGGAATAGATATGATGGTATATATAAAGTAATAAAGTACTGGCCTGAAAAAGGTCAAAGTGGTTTTAGAGTGTGGCGTTATTTATTAAGAAGAGATGATTCTACACCAGCTCCATGGACCAAGGCAGGAAAAATAAGAATAGCTCAGTTTGGTTTGAAAATGATTTATCCTGAAGGTTATCAAGAAGCTCAAGATAAAAAAGCAGGAATAAAGAAACGTAAATCTAATGATGAAATAGCTGTTGTTTCTAATATTGTTACTTCTGTAATAAAAAAGCAAAAATCTACTTTTAAATTAAGCAGTGAAATTACAAAACTTATAAAACAAGATTTGTTAAATGCTAAATTATGGAAACAATGTAATGAATTAAAATGTAATGGAAAACAAGCATATTTTGAGAAAGTTTCTACAGAATTCTCTTGTATTGTTTGTCAAGATTTAGTCTATAAACCTATTACAACACCATGTGCACATAACATATGTGTTTCTTGTTTAAAGCGCAGTTTTGAAGCCAGTATTTATGCATGTCCAATGTGTCGCACCTCATTAGATAAAGATTATAAAATGGAAATTAATGAAGTACTTTCAACAATTTTACTTCAAATGTTTCCAGGATATAATAACACCAGATAAAATATTGATGCTTTTAATAGTATTTTTATAGTATAACTAAACGATTTTATTATTTCATAAAAGAATCAGTATTAAATATTTATTAAAAAAATCTATTTTTAATAAATTTTCTCCATTTAGAAAGATTTTAAGTAATATTTTTCTGTTCTATTATATCATTAAAACTTTAATAATTGTAAATGTATAACAATTAACAAAAAGAAAAAGATATAATTTTATAATTAATTTTATTTGTAAGTAAATTTTAAAAAATAACTTTTATATCCTTTAAATTTAAGATTTTTTTATAGGGTATAAAATTTTGAAAGTAATTAAATAATTTTAATAAATTTTTACTTGTAATTTTAGTTAGTAAATTAAATCATAATTCAACATCAATTTTAAAATAATATATTATTAATAGAAGTAATGCATTTTAAATACAACATAATAATTTAAAAATTAATTTAATTCTATTAAAAATATATTTTCTGCGTTTGCATTTTTAATTATACAATTTTATAATCTTTACTGTTCATAAAATAATTTTTAAAATGTATCGATAAACTATTATTTATTTCAAATATATTTATAAAAAAGCAAGATTCGATTAAATTCTATATTCAATATAGATTATTATTTGATGAATTAAATTAAAGATGAGAATTCAAATTTATAAATAATGTATAAAATTCAACAGAAAACATATTTTTATGAAATATTATTTATTTTTAACTTAAATAACTTGGTCTAACTGTAATAAAATAGCAAATAATTCAATAACTTAATAACTAATCAAACTAATTATAAATACTTTTATATTTATGACAACATATGTTCTACATATTTCAATTTATTAATTTCATTTTTATGTGCATATCTTTATAAGGTATATATTTACTAAAATCAATTATTCATTTGATTAGCAAAAATAAAATTTATAAGAAAAAAATTTAGTATTTAATCTCTGTTAGTTTCATGTTTAAAAATATTTTTAATAACAAGAGGATTTGAAAATAATTGAATCAAAAAGGATAATTTTTATGTACTATGTCTAATTGGGTAATTTAATAGTTGTTTTATATATATATTTAAATATAACAGTAGCTTAATAACAATGGAATATGTATAGAATTATGAGCACAAGTTGTATTTTAATAAAATTTTATAAAATTATTTAAATAAAAAAATCTTTTATCTTTTTCTTAATAATGAAAAATAACACAACATTGATAAATGTAATATTTTAAGAAATTATTAGAAAAAAATACCCATTTTAAAATAGAAAAATATTTTTCAAATTTTTATATATATATTAATGTTGTGTATGTGTGGATTTATACTCTTATTGCAATTATTTGATGAATTGGAATAAAAATGAGATCAATCACCAGTTGCAATATACAATAGTATAAACTTAATTTACAAAACAATCAATTTATAAAAATATCTATTTATTAATTAAATAACCCATTACATAATATATATGTAAAAATCTTAAATAAATTAATAAGGTAAACAAAAATAATGACAAATATATTGTTTTATTTAATGAATAGAGAAATACTATTAAAATACTAATAATCTTTATTTAAAAATTTGTACAACTCAAAAATATTTTTTTATATTATATATATTTGTAATAAAAAAATTTTTTCAAAACTTATATACATATTATTTTAATAGATTCATAATAATCCAATAATATAATAAATAATCTCATTTCACAAGCACTAAATATAAATGCAAGTTAAATATTTTGTATAATTATATTTTGTTAATTAACATGAAGTTAAAACTTTATAATAAACAATATTTATCATTTTATATACATATTTTTAAAAACAATTTTAATACTTTGGAATAACAAAAATATCTTTACAAATAAAGCCAAAATAAAATACCTGAAATTTATAAAAACATTTGTTGGCATTATGATTTAATAGCAATCCATTTTTTAATTTTATTATATTTATATAATTGGCATAATTTAAATATGTGTTAATGATTTTTAATAAAATTAAAATAGAATCTTGTTTGCATTTCCAGTAGTTATATTAGTTTCAATTTTGTTATAAAATATTTTTTTGTTTTTATTGCACTATAATTTTAATAAGTAAGGAATGCATTCCATCTGTTAATTACACAAATTAGTAAGTATTTCTATTTCTTTTTCGTTTTTTTTTTCTCATTTATTAATTAATTCATTCATTCATTCATTCATATTTCTTATAATTTAGTTGATTAATTTAATAAAAATGAATACTGTGTTAAACAATATTAAAGTTTTAAATTAAATATTCCACTCATAATCAACATGAGTTCAGTTCATTTCGGTTTGGTGTATTATTTGTTTTTATTTTTAGCACCAGAAATCTGTTTCAAAGATGTATGTCCAAGTACCTTTGGTAGATTGAATAAAATGCAGCTGATCGAGGAGTTCAGGAGATCATATTTAAGAACCTTGTAAAATTTAATAAAAATACTAGTTCTAGAGAAAACGAGTAATATACTATTTTTTCAAACTACGCCACACACATCTTTGGCAAATCGATTTATGTGTTGAGTCTGGAGGCTAGTAAATTTCAACCGCGGTGTGAATTCACTATAGATACTTATCAAACTTGGATTTTAAGGCGAAGATGCGGCAAAAGCTGTCGTCATGGCTGCAAGCTCTAACCAACAGTTCTCTAGAGTTCAGATTGTGATAAAATTTATACGAACAATAACTGCAGGTAAGACTTGAGTCACATGAGTAGAAGTGTTCAAAACTTAAAATGGTGGTGCTCTTAATACTGACATGATGTGAGCACCACACAATCACCGTCCCCCGTCTTAACTGAGGACGGTGTCAGGAACATCATTCTTCCAATTCATCTATGCGACTCTTCACCGCCATCTCAACTACTTCTAAACTGGGATAATCGAGCTCTTTCACAAGACACAGCACAGCTGACAGGATGTTCGAATTCTGCGACATCGTTAAAATTACCTTACATAAGAAACATTTCAATAAAATGCTATACAATGTCATTCTTCCCACAGTAATATTATTAATTTATTATATTATAACATAAGTGGTACACGTTAAATTTAATTGTATTTTTTAAAACATTTCTTAAAATTTTGACCTTTAAGAGTGATTAAAATTTTATTTGTACTTATATCTTATCATATTAATAATTAAATTTTTCATATGCAAATTACAACAGAATAGTTTTTTTTTTTTAATTCTAAAAAATACAAGTATATTTCTGTTTTTAAAGTAGTTATTAATAAGAATCCCATATGCCTATATTTAAAATTATTAAAAATATGTATGATTCATATTTATAAATTTTTAGTATAAAAATTCAAAGGTTTTATTTTATATAAAATTTTGTATGAAAATTTAATTTTTCAATAAAATAGATGGTTAAAATTTTAAAAAACAAATTTATATTTATTTAATTTATTAATGAACTCAAGTAAATAATATTTACACTTGTTTTTTTTAAGAATTAAACATTTTGTCTTTTTATCTCAGAACTCATCTATTGTTTTAATATAAACAATAGATTTTTTATGTTTAAAATAAAAAAGTAGATACTAAACTTTATTTTATGACAATGTAATTAAAAAAAAGTTTTTAATTTCAAATAAAACTAATTAATTATACCATAACTTACTCTTGTTACTGGTCTTTTTTGAAATTGAAATTGCGGTCTACGTTTATTATTTTCGCATCTTCTAGTCCAACCAGGAATTTGATCGATATCCTCCTAATTAATAAATTTAATTAAAATCGTATTCATTATAAACATTTATTCTAATGAATTTAACCAATTAAATATAGGTTTAAAAATTTCTTAAGTTACAATAAATAAAGAATAAATTATAATAGTATCAAAATTACTATAAAAAAATTCTTATAATTATAAAAATTATTTATAATTAAAGTAAATTATTAATTACAATAAATACATTTAATATAATTCAAGTAAATATAAAGATATATCATGCTCGAATACCCTTTCTATGCTTTGATTTATTTCTCGATTTGATTGTTCGAATTGTAACTTTTGTACTTCATCATATTCAATTTGCTTTTCATCTGCATATTCAATAGATGGATTTTGTATCCGAGGAGATGTAGAAGTGTATGTTCTTTGATTTAATTTATCATAATCTCCATTATGTCGTAAATGTATTTTTTCGTTATTTTCCTTAAATATTAAAAAAATAAAGTAAACGCATCAACCGAAAAAATACTTCAAATAAACTGTAAAAAAATGATTAAAATAAGCATACATTCTTTCATAATTACATAATTAAATAATTGATATACAAATTTCGTATATTGTCACGTATATAATATAATCATTGTTATTAATGATAACAATCACATACGCGATGAAATTCGATATGAGCGGCAAAGAAAGTTAAGGTATTTGGAAATTAATGAGACGGGATTGATAAAAAGAAATGACAAGGGAATCGAATTAAGCAACAAGTAACATTAAATTTACGAGTAATAAGAACTCCCGAATCTGTCATTTCATGAAGATTCCGTGCCAGAGCCGAAAACGAATACACAAGGGGTCAATTGAAAGACAATAGCAAAGATTGTTGATAGGGTGTTAATCAAGCGTCTGGAGGACACTACGGTTCCTGGAGGCAAAAATCGCGGATTTAACGATTCTTCATCCAGCGCAAGTAATGAGTAAAATTGGAAAAAATAAATGGGCACTTAGATTTTGAGTTTTGAGCGAGTTAATATTTAAAGAATATTCTGGTTCGGACCTCTGTTAAAATCGTGATCAATAGAAACGGGGCTTTGATATTTTTGATGCGATGCACTAACGATTTGCTTTATACGCGGTCGCATTTAGAGCGATGGTTTATTTAATCCATTGTATTCAGCGTAAACTCAACTAACACTCTCTCTTTTACTATTTTTTATGGGAATAAATAATATTTTGTTGCCTTAATTATGGTTATTCTATTTATTTTATTATTCAAATCTTAAAAATGTCGAAACGCTTTGACCGCTTGGACTAGGACTGAAACGAACTTAAGATAAATTACGTTACGGAGTAATAATTAAAAACATATATACATCGCGATAAATTAAATACGTAACAATATAATAATGTATATAAGATAGAAATTTCAAGTTATAAAACTATACATATAAATAAACACACATAGACAATTATATAACAAAAATTTAGTAAATTATTCAGTAGTAATTTACCTGATGAGTTTCAGTTTTCGAAACATCTGAATAAATGTTGTTACGAGAATTATTTTCAATATTTTTAGTTTGGCCACTATGCTATTAGTATATGTTAAAAAATAATAATAATAATGTTCGTGTAAAATGTGATTAGTAAATAAATATTAAAAGTTAGAAAAAATTCGATTTTCATTATTAATAATAAAAATATATTTACCTCATAAGAATAACGAATATTAAACGGATATTGACGAATAGGTGAAGTATCATAATTTGCATTTCTTTTATCTGTCTCTTGATAATCAGCATAAGGACATATTTTATCACATTTCTAAATAATGAAATTCTTGTTTAACACATTTTTCTTTTAAATTTTTAAGCAATAGCAAAAATTTTACATATAGTTTAAATAGTTAACAATTGCTAATGAAGACAAACTCGACTAATAAACTAACTTAACATACCTGTTCATCAGATGAACTATAATTTTGTCTAGGATCAATGTCCTGCTCTTCTAAGTACTTAGTCATGGAAACCTATATTCAATAAAGCAATTATTAAAAATAACATATTTATTTTACAATCTTATTACATTACAAATATTTTTATTAAACTTTATCTGTTATGCTATTTTAAATAAGATAAAAATTTTTTTATCAATATGAAAATATTGAATTATTAATATTAGCTCAATCAATAATTACTATTATTTTCTGTAACAATGAATTGATCTTAATATTTTCATAATGAAATTAAATAATTAAAAATTCTAATTAATAATTGAATTTGCAAAATAAAATATTATTTCACATATAAATAAAAAATGTATAAAATAATTTAATACATTATATTAAATTATTGTATTACAATATGGTATTGGGAAAGATTAAAAAAAAAAAAAGAAAAAAAAAACTAGTTTTGAATAAGCTCACAGTTGCACTCAGGTACATGATAATAAAGTTTAATAAAATTATGAAAACATTATCTAATGAAACTTGAATTTTGGAAAAATTTTAGTAGAAAAATATAAAGATTTTTTTTTTGTTTAAAATATAACTAACGTGATTTAATTTTAATTTATTTATCATTATTATGTAAAATCTTGAAAATGAAGTTAATTATTATATAAGAATTTATTGCTTTAATGTATCAGTATGTTTTAAAAATATGTATATATTATTAATAATTATACTCATTAATAGTAATAAAAAATAGTAGATGAATCAATAAAATTATCATATCAGATTTAGATTGATATAAAAAAAACAATAACCCAATTATTATTATTATTAATTATTAGTTCAATTATTAACAATTTTAGTGAATAAATAATAAATTTTAAAAAATTAAATAATAGAATATATATTATTATCATTAACTTTTTTATTAGTTTATTATTTTTATTCCATTATTGTTATTTATATTGATAAATTAAATAATTAAAGAACAAACTTAAGTAAATTTTTATAATTGAGCAAAGACTAATCAGTTCTTATATAATTTGATATATAATAATTTGAAACTTATTTCTTATCTATGAATTTTTTTAATATAATTTCTTCACATAACCTAATGATAATATTGAGATTACCAGAAAAGTAAACATTAACGGTAAACTTTTTCATATTCAAATACTTTACTAACATCTGGAGAACCACAAGGAGATGGTGGTAATGAATTATCTGCTTGATTCATATTTAAAGGATTAATTAATGATCTTCCTCTAACCATTGCCATTTGTGTTTCTTCTGGAGTAATTATTTTATCATCTAATTTCTCCAAATGAGGTAAAGTTTTTATTACTGATAAACGATATCTATAAAATAAACAAAGAATAAAAATGAAATAAATAAATTAACTTTACAATAAAAATTAAGAATCATCTTTCACCCATCAATTTCTGCACAAGGATTTTCTCCCAGCCATAAATTTCTTAACTTTTTAAGTCCTTGAAGATAACAAACTTCATTTAAATCTTTAATGTTATTTTTTCTCACAAATAAATCCTTAAGGTCAATACAATTTTGAAAATCTATAAGACTACTGATATTGTTTACACTAAAATATAAATACAAGTAAAATAGATAGTTTAATAACAGATTTAATACAAATATTTATTTATATATTTTTAAATATATTTTCTTTAAATAAATTAAAATAAATATCACTACATTTATTAAGTAAAAATATTTCATTATTATATTCTTTCTTTCATCATTATAAATTAAGATAATTTTCTATAATTAATTTAAAAATAAAATTTAAAAATCAGAAGAGGTTAAATGGATATATCTTGAATAAAAATGAAATAATACATCATTTTTTTTAAAAATTAAAATTCAAAATAACTACTTATTAGATTATTAAAAAAATGCTTACTATATCATATTAAATAATATTTTTTTAATAATAACCAACAATATATAAATATAAAAAATCTCCTTTACATACTTAATAAATTAAAATTAAAATAATAATTGAATATGTTTGAAAATAAGGATTCACTAAATTTCTCACAGATTTTAATAGATTTATGTAGCTTATTTTAAATTTTTCACAAAAAAAAAAAAAATATCTTATAACCAGTCATAAAATGTGAATGATAAAACTTATTAAAATCCGAAATGAAATTATGTGTAATTCACTAATTTACTTATTATTATATTGTGTTGATTTAAAAAGATATTTGAATCATAGAGGTTGAATAAATTTTAATGATTACAAACTGAATATATGAATATACAGACTTGAATATAATTGCATTATTTTATGAGTTTAATTTATTAATAAACTTCTTTTTAAAATACATTAGCATTTTAATTAAATAACATTTTTAGAATACCATATATGGATAAATGAATCAATATAGTGTGATTCATTTATTTTATTACTTTAAAAATCATGGTACAGATGTTGTATCATATTTATACAATATTAAAAAATAGCCAAATCTAAATAAGTCAAAATAGAAATAAATAATTCTTATTGTCAATTACCTGAGAGATAAAATTTCAACATTTCTCATTTTCCGTAGTATGCTTACATCAGTCAACTCTGTTCCCCTGCACAAAGTAAATAAAGAAAATGATTTTTATTTTTCAATAATTAAAATAACAAGAAACCCAAAAGCTAATAAATATCGTCCGAGAATGCAATATATATGTATATAAAGTTATGCCAAATTGTGTTAACATCAGAATCAGCCACAAGAGAAATTACAATATAATTTGCTCTTCTGCATTTGAATAATAATATACTTACCAACAATTTAGTTTTTTGACAGCCGTACAGTCAGATATCCGCGTTCTCGCGGCAACCATCTCTTCGGTCAATTTAACCATGATATTCTCCTATTGATTCAAATTAATTGAAAAACAAATTAATTTTGCACATTCGAAAGAATAGAAAAAAAAAGGAAAAACTAAGAGTGAAGCAGTATGGGGACTATTAAGCGATCAGCGTGTCAAAACCTGCGTCGCACTTTCACGAAAAATTTTTCTGTTGCCGACACTGTTGATACTGTGGCAACATTTCTAGCTCACGACGTTATGTGCACACGGACAAAACTCCGCGACGGACGAGAGAAAAACATTTACCGATCTCACGTGAACCTAGTGTCAAAGAGATATCGAAAAATTTGAATGACTTAGATCGATGTAAAAAGGATAAAAGGTTATGCAATAAGTCGTGAATAAGAAGAATGGAAATAATCTGTTTTGACGTTGGAGTTATAACTATTTATTGCTTACAATATGGATTTATTTATTTTTCTTGGCTTGACGACTTTCGTAATATCCAGAGTCTTTGAAGTTTATTGGATACAAAATTAAATTGCGAAATCCAACATCTATAACTCATTTGGGCATACATATCTTACACCCACGTACATCACAGCCTAATGATAGAATTTTAATACGTGGAGGCTAAAATTATTAAATATGCGTTGCTTATGCATATTGACAAACAATATTTAATTTTTCTCTACCTTTCATACGCTTATCTTTTTTTTTTTTTTATTTAATTTTAATTCATTCTCTCGAGTAACTAAAATTATTTTATATATACATCGTTAGAATTTCTACGAAAAATTATAACAAACTATTCGTAATATTTTGCTTATATGTTTAAATTGTTTATTCATCGATAATACATTTTATTTATTTTGGTGATATTTTAGAAAAATTTGATAAAGTTTAATTTAATACCGAACAAACAAGAGCACGCTAAAAAATCTAAAACGGAGCGAAACTAATTTATACACATACGAAAGTAGAAAAAGCAGTGTTATTATTTGCGCATTTTTTGTCAAATGTTAAGTAAAATTTATTGATTCTATTCCTACGTTTAAATTGACTAATTAGACGATAAAATTGAATGAACCGAATTTTAAGTTTGTTTTTTTTTATGTAATATTACTTTTAATAAAAGCATTCCTTCTGTTTATTAACAATCTTAGTTTATGGATGTTAAAATAAAAATAAACAAGTTAAAAATGTGCCTTTAGAAAACATATATAACTATTCTCAATTTAAATATACTTAAAAGAAGAATTTTTTAAATATTTTACAATTATTTTGAAAATAAAAATTTAATAATAATGAATATTACCCCATATATCATGAAGAATATTCAAACAGACAATTTCTAGTTTTATGATTTAAATTTTTCAATATTTATTCTAACTGTTAAATTAAAAGAAATATCTTTTTTAATAGGTTTTATTTATAATTATTTAAAACTATTTCAAATACAAAAAAATATGTTAAAAGCTGTTCGTAAAATTCTATATTTATAAAAATTATGTTATATATCAGAAAATCACATAAAGACAGTAAAATTTTTAATCGAATATGAATGTTATTGAAAATTTTATTGCAATAAGTCTCAATTCATTGAATTTCTAAATAACTATGAAGACTTATAATTACAACAATTACTATTACAAAATAATTATGAAAGATAAAGTTTAAATTATATAAAATATATATATATAGAGATAGATATATATATATATATATATTAAAATTTTATATATTTATAAAGTACCTGTAAAAAATTTACATCATAATTCGTTAAAAATAAACATTAGCTAACTATATGCTAAACATGTTTTACAAAAATTAGATTTTTTTCAAATATAATTATAAATCAAAAACCTACAATATTACAATATTATAAATACATTAACCATTTATACATATGGGTTATATATTAAATGAATATGCATATTTGAATAATATTTTCTTTAATACATTAATATAATATAAACCTGATACACTGATAATTTTAATTGATTAACATGGATTAGAAATAATTTTGTTTATTTTGAAATACCCATTTTATAAATGATAATCATACTTATTTATATATAAAGAATTAAATTGTAATAAATAAATGCACTAAAAACTACAGAAAAAATTTAAGCAGAAACTGTTCAAAGTTTTGAAATATCAAATATTATATATTAAATAATAGTATTCTTATAATACAATACAATTTATAATTAAATGAAGTAAATGTACATATATATTATAATATATTGTTATAAGCGGATTTATTTATATTTTATATATTAATTATATTAAAAGTCTGCAAAAAATTGGATAATTACCTTAAAAAAAAAAAGTTAAAAAAGATTTGCAAAGCCAGCAGCAATAGACCTCGTATGCTACGACACAATAAAAACAAAGCCTTCCTCCTTTTTGCCGACGAAATATGTTATATTTATAAAAAATATATAAACGTTATTTTTTACTATAACAATTTTATTGGTTTGATTTGATTTAATTAATATATCGTTTCATATTTTTTTTTTATTTACAAATTTTATATTTATATATATCGTGTCTATGCATTTTGCAGCGGATAGCCCGATTTTTTCAATCTTCTAATGAATAAAAAATATGCAATAAGTTATATTGATTTTATATAACGATACAAGAGATGAGTATTTTTGAAATAATTATATTCGTAAGTATAAAAAATTAACCGTATTTTAATAAAAAATTATTTTTGAAATATTATTTAGTTGATTCAGAATTTTTTAAAAACTGTTGAATTGTTTCATTACTTGGTGTTATTAAAAAATAAGTTTTTTGATGATAAATATGTCAGGAAGCTGTATAATAAGTTTTGTAATGATTGACAATTTTTTACGAGTTTTATATAAACAAAATTATAAGTCATAATTACTTGAAAAAGCTTTGTTTTGCTACAGAAATTTATTTACGAATTACTCATATGATTATTATAGTGAATTATTACCTTTGTCATAATTAGCATTCGTATTAATTTGCTTTATCTCTTTCTTTATGGAATTATTTTTCTAGTAATTTGTAAAAAAAATTGAAAAATTTTTGATATGGCAAAAAGTTGACTTTAAAACAGGGGGGGGGGTCAACTTTAAATGGGAGAACTGGCAACAGATGTGCCATGACTTCGACCAAAAATTTTAAGCGCCCTATTCCTTTCTTTTGCCCAGATGACTTTTTTCGTGAGCCGATCCTAATGAAACGAAACACGTGATGATATTATTTCCAAACACAATGCGAGACATATTCAAAACTTCTTTCTTTTGTAAATGTTTCGCATTTTAATTTTATTCATTATAGTTGATAATAATGTAGATATAATTATCAGTGGGCAATGAGTGTTTATACGAACAAAATATTTAATTTTAATTTTATGTATTTCATATTCACATCAAAAATTTAAATTAATAAAAAGAAGAAGAAGAAGAAATAAATTTAACAAAGGAACAGTGTACTAAAAGAAGATAAACAAAAATTTGAGGTATCAATTTTCATAAATTTAATTTTTATAATATTTTAACAATTACATTAATAAGTAAATAATATATTTAATAAGTATGTGTATTAATATAACAATTTATATTTTGTTGAAATAATCTTTTATCTTGCTGTCTAATTAATAATTATTATTTTATAATAACCATATTATTGGTTTACATATTTTATAATAATAGTTTGTACATTTTCAAATGATAAATCATTTTGTTTATCTTACATTGTTGTTCTAATATTAACAATAAGTCTTTTATTTTACATAATAAACATTTTTATAACTTCATTTTAATTATACAAAATGTACGCATATTTTTTCAATAATAATATACATATTAATGTATTTACAAAAATGTATATATAAATTTCTACATTTATTTTATATAATTATGCACACTATTTTTATAATGATATTATGTAATGTAAATATATGTTTATTTATATATTATATATATATATAATATAGTAATATATATATGTTATATATGTAAATACATATGTTATATAATTAAATAATAACAAGAATAGTATTAAAAACAAAAAGCTTTAAATACAAAAGCTTAGTTCCTACATCGCATACATGTACTTTTATATATTATTTAAAATTTAGATTATATTTTTTGTACAAAAACATTTACTATTAAACTTAAATACTTATTAAAAATTGTGTCATTGATATTAATTTATAAAAAACCTTATTGTATCTTATCCGCACCATTCCTTATTTTTATTTGATAAAAAAAAATGTTGACATTGATTTATAAATCTCCTCATTGTAGTTGATTCGCATCATTCTTCATTATTTTATAAAATAAAAATCACTTCTAAATTCACTCACAGTCACTTTATAATAAACAGTAATTAATTATATATTTATTTATATTTATATTCACTTAGAAATTCATTTATATCAATTGTATGCGCATAAATGAATTTTTAAGCTCCTTCTATGAAGAAATTTTGTAACAACTAAAAACTTGAAATCTGTTCTCGACTACAAGCGTTTGAAATATAATAATGTAAACACATGTACCGGGTTACCAGTGCCGACACACGAAAAGGGACATATGGGGCGATGTTATTTTGCTTAATTTGACGAAATTGTTACTAATACTAAAAATTAAGAAAGAAAAATTAGTTTTTCAATTGAATATAATCATTTCAACTAAAAGTATATGTTATTATTAACAAATAAAAAAATTTCAAATTATATTGGAGCAGGCACTTTGTTTTACGTCACAACCTGTCTGTGGCCTGCTGCGTTTGTCGCCGCTCTCCCATTTAGAGTTGACCCCACCCCTTGTTGCTACTACTACAAATTTTAAGCGCCCTGGACCTTACTGTTGCCCTGATGATCTTTTTCATGAGCCGATCCTAGTGAAACGGTACACATGTTGATATTGTTCTTCAATATAATGCGAGTCTTATAGACATTTTTTTACCTTTCACAAAGAAATTCTGAAATTGTTTGAGCTTTAATTTTATTAAGTAGTGATAATTTATATATAATATTAGTGAATGTATATATAAATTAAAAATTGATTTTAAATTCAGGTACACTTATAAATTATAAATAAAGACAAAATAAATAAATAAGACTATTAATTTATTAATTGATATCATTCATGTAATCGTATTTCAATTTAATATTAAAATACTATACTTTATGTATTGTAAATTCATTTTCAATACCGAGAAAATTTATTTTGTATAAATATCATTTTTATAGAAAGATGAAATCAAGTTCCGTGTTAAGCATAAATAACAGAGATGATTGATAAAATATATCGTTTCTTCCTCATACCTACAGCTTCACGAGATGCATCTAATGAGATCCTATTAAAGTTTTTAATGCTTTAATCACTATTTAAAAAAAAAGTTAGCTATAGATGTACGAGGTACGGATGAACGTCATGGAATTTTTTAGTACCTCAAGTGCTGAGTTAAAAATGGTGTATTTGAAAATTAATTTTAATCGCGATATTATTACTAATATAAATGTTTGTATAATATTTTTAATAATATCATGATTAAATATGATTTTTATAACTATATCTTTTTAATTTCATACTTGAATTATTTTTAAATGCCAACAAATTCATCCATACCTTCTAGATCTACAGCCACCTTAATTCTATGATAGCCACAGAATATTTAGAGAATATTAAACTCCATCCTAAATAGAAGAAACAATCATAGCGGATAAAATGTCTTTTTTTCTCTCGCACAAATTTAGCGATACTAGCGATTCTGTTGAGTATCAGGTCTACTGAAATAAATGTTGTTTGTGCTAAAAAACCTTTTTAAAAAATGTTATATATAGATATTTGGATTGTGGGTAAGTAAAAAGCCATATTAATGTATTTACAAGTTATACTTATTTATTAACATTTTTAATTTTCATACGATTATCCGAGAATCCAAAAACAGCCAATTTTTTATGAAACGTTTGTAAATTAGTACAATTAGTTATTATAAAAATATATAAATTTCAAAACAATCGCCTGATTAATAAAAAAGTTATAGCAACTTTTAATTGACAAATATTATTATGGAGATAGATGCTCTAAAGCAGTTTTAGAAGAAATGTTAATCAACAAAAATGTATAAAAAACTACCATAAAAAAGGAGTTTTTTATAATTATAAAACAGCATCTCACTAATATATTTTTAAAATTATATAATATTTGCCTATTTATTAAAAAAGTTATGAATATAAACCAATTTTTAATACTTCATGGTATAAACAAAACGTGCATAAAAAATAATAAATACAATCAGCTGACCATATTTAGTACAGTCAAAATTAAAAAATTAAAAGTGACGTCCAGTTTGTTTATAAACATTTCACATAATTATTTAAAAATATATTTAATGAAAAATTGATATAAATCAATTTTATATATTATTAATGTAACGTCTCAGTACTTTTATTTACTCTTCTTTGTCTAAATGTAAAACTGTTTTGTTATAAAACCACGACCCACTATATTATATACGGAAGCGTGTAAAATAAATAATACGCTTCGTTATAAAACAAAACTAATGATTAGGAAAAGATCATGTGCAATAAATTTGTACAGAGACAAACTCGGAACTAGAAACAAAATAAAGAAAAGCAACAATAAATAAATATGAAAATCACAAAAGAACACAACCATTATTAAAATCAAACGTTTAGCTGAGGTCGTACTCTTATGAATTAATGTTAATAATTAGAGACTGATATGGAAGGCATAACCTTAGAAAAGTATTAAAAGACAAAAAAAATTATGAGAGATTCGCTTTTTACTTCTTGAATCAGTACATATTAAACTCAATCATTAAGGACTCTCCAATCCTGAAAATTTGGAGTGGTGACATACTGCCTTTGAAAAATCATCCACATAGTTCTTTCGGAGTTCTAAATACTACGCTGCGTATATTTAGAATAACTTACACCCAAGTAATATTAAAATTTATCGTTTAATCTTTTGTAATAATTGTGTAACAACTCTATTTTATAATATTATTCTTACAAAATAACGATAGTGAAAGGTAAAATTGTAAGTATTCAATATTATGAATAAATTTTATATTTTTAATTTAACAAAATTTAACTAATGTTTACTTATTTATTTTTCAGCATTCTGAGACGTAACATTAATAAATCTGCTTATTTTAAAAAGCTTTATTTTGTTAATATATCGTATGTGAAACACTGAAAAAAAATCATAATTGAAACCCGGCTTTTTCTGAAGCTATTTCAATCATTAATTTTATGACTAGAGCAGACACTCTGATATATCCTTTTGCTTGCACCCCCTATATTTTATCAAGCTACATATATATCATTATAATATATATAATCATATACAATTAAAATCTGAAAATGGAAGCAACTATAATAAAATTAATAAAATAATAATAAATATATGAATGTAATTATGAAATTATGATTTATCAATAGAAAATTAAACAGTACGTATTAATGATAAAGCGAGGAATCTTTATATTTCATCAGGAAAATAATTAAGAAATATATCATTTGTCACGTATGTAAAATTGCATATCCATACGCGACGACTTATTTATATATATATCAGCGAAAGCAAAGACGAAACATTGGGAAATTGACATCAAGACAATCGACCGGAGTCGCGAGTAACGCGAAACCCGCGAGTAATACGAACTTCCAAACTCGACAAATTACGGAAAGTCAAGATCAGAGATGACAATAAATGTACAAAGGTCAATTGAAAGACGTTAAAGGAGAAAGCTGACAGAACGATTATCAAGCAGAGGCACCCAGTGGGAGAAACCGCGGATTTTGCAATTTCTCCATACAACGGAGGTAATAAGTCAAATCGAAAAACACGTAGGGGCACTTCTGAATTGGACTTCAAATTGGGACTATTAGATTCGGTCGTACTTCGGTTCGGGTTCTTTAATACTTATTTGTTTTACACAATCGGGACTTAGCTTCGTAACACAAAGGAAAGTTGTTTTTACACATTGCGATACTTATCTCTCTCGTTCATTAAGAAAAATATAATAAAAAAGGTATTATATTAATTATCTCGCGTTTTATTAAATTACGATTTCCGAACCTTACAAAGGCCAAAACGCTTCGACCGATTTGGCTAGGGCAGAACGATACCTGGAGAGAGAATTTTTGTCGAGATTCAATTATTAAGGAATAAACATAGTCGTGACCTTTTAATTACGTAACAGAAATTTTGGTGCCGTGACCAGGATTTTTTCTGTCGAGGAATCGGAAATTTTTTTTTGCGAGTGATTTATCGGAAGAGACAGCTCAAGAACAAGATTTATCAAAAATAAACTGATACAATACAAGGAAGGCCATGACGAGCTGTGGAGTCGCAACAATCATAGCTGTCGTCTTAATGTAAATACAAATAAAAATATATCTTGTTTTTTTCATATTTCTTTTGCATCATTTATAAAATTATATGCATGCTGCGTACTTCGTCTAAGGAAAATATTGATTGATTGATTTGTGAAATTTGTGACCCGAACCGAAGGTTAGAACTCGATCCAACGGAATTAATGAAATTTTTATTTTTTTTCGGAATTATTAAAATCAAATAAATAATTTTTTTTCTTTTCCCCCGGTAATGTTGAAAGGATTTAAATTATTTACACGTAGTAAGTCATATGAACGTGAGTATAAACCGCGTCTAATATCGTCTAATCTAACAGCGTCCGGTGAGTGGAATTCCGCGAACGAAAAAGAGATAACGTTCGAATTTGCTCATCGCCTCCTCGTCGAAGTAGAAACTCCGGAAGAACAACTACGAGTCTGTGGAGATAATATCCAGAAATTAAAATCAGTGGGAACCGCGGGGTTAGATAAGCGAGATTCCGAAAAAACGAGTCTAAAGATGGCCAACGAACAAAACATCATCGACCTAGGCGGATGGCCGAGCGTAGATACCGTGTCTGCCGATACCAATATTGACGAAAGGGACCGCCGGTTGGAGGAGCTGATGGCTGAAATGAAAGCCATGAGAGAAGAAATAGTTCGGCTTCGAAAAGAAAGGTCGCCATGCGAATCGCGGACAACAGCTTTAAATACGCCTAGAATGAACGCGGCCGGACAAATACCCTCGCCTCAAACCACACCCTTGCGACCTCGCGAGTCTCATGCGCCTGTCGAAGTTGTTCGACAATCTGAATATATGCCGGAATTCTATATGAGATCGAGTATGCCACCCTACAAAGTAGCAGATCAAATGCCGAAATGTTCAGACGAACCGGACGAAATATTGAATTTAATAAACTGGATAAATAAAACTCTAGACGACGAAGGACCTCAAGTGGAGCGGTTCATCTTACGTGCTTTAAGTAATAAGATGATCGGGAAAGCAAAGAGATTTATGGGATCTAAATTAAGCAATTATGATTCGATTGAGCATTTCATCGCTGATTTGGGAGCAGTTTTCGGAGCTCCTGGGGCCGTGGAAGACGCAGTAGATAAAATCAAAAGATGCGTGCAAATGGACGGAGAACCCGTATTTGAGTTCGGGAATCACATGAGAATCCTACGCGAGGAATTAAACGCGGCAACGGAATTGGACTGCCTTACTAGACATATCGGTCGTCATCCAGATCGTCGACAACACGAGGAGCTAGTTATCAGGAGGTTTATCGTAGGGTTAACCGACTCGATTTCTATCCGGGTAGATGCAAGAAGGCCTGGGACCCTCCAGGAAGCCATCAACCTCGCGACGAGATTCGATAAAGAACTTTACGAAGTCCGAACTGAGAGAGACGGCGAGCGCGACAACAATGGGCGTGGCCCGCGCTATGATAGACCTTACCAACCGCCGATGTGGTGTAAATACTGTGAAAAGAAAGGGCATGATACCGCTGACTGTCGGAATTTGTTAAGAGAAATGGATCAACGAAGAATGCGGTTAGGGCCCCAACAAAGTGCGCCAAGGCCCCAGTACACAGGACCGCCCGTCGGGGAACGAAATAACGCGCCCTATCCTAATAATCCAAACAACAATAATAGAGCATCCCCGAATTATGATCGCCGAGGTAATTATAATAACGATCCATACGCGAATCAACGGAGTCAAAATAACTATCGTGGAAGGCCGAACGATCGTCGTGGCTATAACAACGACTATAATGGATATTATAATCGAAATAATGGATACAAAGAAAATAGTTATCGAGATCGGGGAAGATATGACAATAATACTGATAATAGGGCTAATTACGCTAACATCGGTCCCGCGAATAACTGCGGCCCTCCCCCTGACCGATTCCACTATGAGAGACCTCCGTTAGATAACGCGCCACGCTCGCAGGACGCGAGAGTCAATCTGATTCAAGAAAACCCAATAGAAAATGTCACAACCATCGATAACAGAGACCAACATTTAAACTAAACACTTGTTCAACAAAGCCCCTCATTGTTGAGCAGGAAAACATAGAAACCAAAGAAAAAAAATTCCCCGAAATAAGAGTAGCCAGAATTAATTATATGGAAGACGGAAGAAAATTGGCCGTTATAGAAATCCATGCGATAGAATTTGTAAACAACAAAGCCTCTTTTTTCGTAGATTCAGGAGCGGAGCTATCTATAATTAAAGGAAAAAAAATCAAAATGAGCGAATTAATTGACAAGAATGTCATGATAATGGTACACGGCTTCGCCTCAGGAAAATGACTGACGGTGGGAAGCTTACCGATCGTGATACATGACGTCAAATGCGAATTCCATGTAGTCCTCAAGAATATACCGATTAAGGTAGACGGAATCCTGGGTTGGGATATAATAGGAAAATATAAAGGAATGCTTAATGCTGAGCACCGATATTTAAAATTAGGGGATATAATAATACCCTTCGCTCGAGACAATAATATTGAGATACCTGCGAAAACGAGAAAGAGAGTCTGCGCACGTGTAAAAGGAGATACGAAAATTGGTTGGATGCCACCTCAAAACCTGGCACCAGGAGTTCTACTTGGCAATTTTTTATCCGTTTCAAATAAAGGGGTAATATTCATAGAATGTACAAACACCAACGAGATGCCTGTTTCCATATCAATACCGAAAATTGAATTACTACCGTGCTACGTAATAGAAGACAAAGGGGAAGTAGACGTAGGAACAACATATAATGAGAGGGGCGGTGAAATAAATCAATTGACCATTAACAATTTATTCACCGAAAAATTAAATTATGATAATTATGAAAATGATGATTGCGCGGAGCCAATCACTGATATTAAAAGGTTTAACAATTACCTAAATGACAACCCAGAACAACGGGAAGAAAGACTTAATATGATTATGTCCCTCGTGGATGTCGAGGGAAGAAATACCGAGGAGATAACATTACTCCGAAATTTATTACGGAAATACACAGGAAGCTTCGGTCTAGATGACGAGCCGCTGGCCGCAACACACTTATTGACTCATAAGATAGAACTAACATCCGAAAGACCACTAAAAACAAAGCAATACAGGTATCCACCAGTATTGAAGGAAATATTACAACAAGAAATAATTAAATTAGAAGAAAAAGGCGTCATTGAACCAGCGATGTCCCCGTACTGCTCACCAACATGGATTGTCCCGAAACAACCGGATGCGCAAGGCAATCAGAGATGGAGGTTGGTGACAGATTTTCGACAGCTAAACGAGATCACCTTGGGGGATTGCTATCCCATACCGTTCGCGAACGAACTCATTGATAAGCTCGCAGGGTCAAATTACATATCCATCATGGACCTTAAAATGGGCTTTTTCCAAATAAAAATGGACCCAATCTCAGCACCGTTAACAGCATCATCGGGGCCAAGAGGTAGCTTCCAGTATAACCGGATGGCTATGGGTCTGAAGGGAGCCCCCACCACCTTCATGCGAGCAATGGAGTTAGCGCTAGCTGGACTATCAAGGGAAGAGATAGAGGTATATCTTGATGACATCATGATTTTCTCGGATACAATTGAAAAACACCTAATTCGATTAGAAAGGGTCCTACGCAAACTGGAGACCGCCAACTTAACCATCGAGCCCAAAAAATGTCAATTTTTGAAAAATGAAGCCAAAGTCCTGGGACACATCGCTGGATCAGGAAAAATATAGATGAATCCAAATAAAATAGCGGCGGTTAAAGATTATCCTGTACCGACCACAGCAAGAAAGATAAAACAATTTCTCGGATTTTCCGGATATTATAGAAAATTTATTCAAAATTATGCGAAAATAACGCTGCCATTATTGGAGGTCATTAAAAGTACAAGAGCATTCTACTGGGAAGAGAAACAGCAAGAAGCGTTTAATAAGATTAAAAACATACTGTGCAGTGAATCGTTTCTTCAAGCACCTGACTTGGCAAGGCCGTTTATCGTAACAACGGACGCATCAGATTACGCGCTCGGAGCCATCTTGAGCCAAGGCGAATTGGGAAAAGACCGACCATGCGCCTACGCGTCACGATGTTTGAGAGGCCCAGAATTGAGATATTCGACATATGATAAAGAACTACTAGCAGTTTTTTTCGCAAAAGAGCAATTTCGACACTATCTATACGGAACAAAATTCATCATCATAACAGATCATGAACCGCTAAAACATTTTCACACAACTAAACACCTTGATACTCGGTTTAATAGAATGAAAGCATCATTACAAGGTTATGACTTTGAAATTATATATAGACCAGGAATAAAGAATGCAAACGCGGATGCATTATCACGAAACCCGATACTTCAGGAGGGCGAAGTAAACCCAAAATTGCCCAGAGACAAATTATATGCCTTAGCGGAGTCACAAGAACAGAGACAGTTAGAAAATCTCAAAGATGGATACATCGGCATGGTAGAGAAACGAAAACGCGTGAGTGATTCTGAAAGCGAAATAGGATCGGATGTGGAATCGATACAGCCCACAAGCGAAACTGAGAGCGAGGACTGGAAACCATATGAAAAACGGGACCCTTGGAAAGGGAAAAAGAAAAAGAACAAACGAAAAAGAGGCTTCCACAAGCGGAATAAGTTATGCAATTCGAAAATATCAGACCCGGAAACAGCGACAACTAGTGACATTAATGTACCAGCCCAGTCAACACGAAAGAATTCGGGAAAAATAGGGAACTTATCAGCAAGCACACCTCTTGAGAAATCGGGCTTAATTAATGCAAAACAGAAGATCAGTTTTCACGGTTCTAGTGACGACGAAGATAGCTCTCTCGAACATCTAGAGGTCATAGAGAACAAGGGAAGTAACGAGATCACGGTAAGAGAGATAAGTAAAGAAAAAGATCACGAATATAACCAGGAAGAACGGAAAGAGACAAAAAATGAATCAAAGAAATACACCGTGGAAGTAATAACAACAGGTGCAAAAGATCACGAAGGATGGGACGTAAAAATTCGAAGAGAAACGACAGGACATATAGAGATTCGAGAAGAACGAGAGAATGAAAGCCACGAGTCGAGTCGGTTATCAAATTTTGTATTCGATGAAATAATAACATCACCGAAAGCCAATCCGAATGATGAACAGAGCGAAATTCCCAGTAACACCGATCAATTAACAAATAAGACCATTAAAGATATAAGCTTTGAGGACGAAAACAATAAAAACGCATATCTACCTTTATACAATCAGGGCTTGCAATGCATAGAACCAGATATAAACATCGTACGGGAAATAATACCGATAGAACCACCTGGAGACTGTCTGTTCCAGAGCCTCAAAATTGCTGCTAATCTATCAGTAAATTCTTATTTGGGACACTTGACGAGACCACCGAAACTGAACTAAAAAACATAATTGACAATATAAAGACAAAAACAGGCGAATTAAGCCAACTTTTGGCTAATCAGACTGAAATAATAGAAACCAAATTGCAATATAATGACAGAAAACTGAACTATTTGCGCGACAAATAAGCGAAGTAACAAGTGACATTGCACAAATACATACGCAACTAGAATGGGACGAATTAATAAGATTACTGGAAGACTATACTAATATTCAGATACGAAGTACCCAATTAATATTACATATAATACAATTAGCAGCAAGGGGCGAAATACATCCGCAATTACTTGACGAAAAATTGATAACAGAAACGACAAGGAAAATTAACGAAAAACTGAGTACAGAAACTTTACCAGTAACAAAAGACAGACCAATCGAAGAACTTATTAAAATTTCCACTATAAAGGTTATCACCCATGGACAAAAAATAATATACGACATAACTATACCATTGATAAAAATTAATAACTATAAACTACATAAATTGATACCCTTCCCAGTCAAACAACAAGACGAGAATCTCGTACTTTACATAAAACCCGAAACTAAATATATCGCAGTCGACTTCAAAACACAATTATATATAAAAATTACCGAAACTAAATTACGAGAATGTACTAAAATAAATTCTATATACATATGTGAGAAATTAGAACCAAGAGCACGGGTAAATAATGAGAGTCCCTGCGAGATAAAACTCATTTTCGGAATTCAACCTTTTAACCTATCGCAATGTGATATCAAAATTGGCAATATGCGCGAATCCTATTGGACTAGATTGGAAAGAAGAAACACCTGGATATATTCGGTACTCAAAAACGAGGAATTGAGAATTCAATGTGATGGCAAAGGGGAAGAAAGACGACAATTAGACGGATCAGGAATAGTAACATTGAAATCGGGTTGTCACGCGGAGACGTCTAGTGTAGAAATAGACGCGACAAAACAAATAACAGACGAAACACTACAGATTAAACTAAGCTCAATAAATTTAACCCTAGACACCATATTAACAAATTGGGGGGTCACTGATAACATCACCAAACACATATACGAATGGAGATAAAATCTGCACACATACAAGATACACTCGAACACTCAGATTTAACAATTGAGGGAGGTGGACTAAAAGAAATAATAAAGAAAGCCCCGGTAATTAGCCGGATTAACGAAAATAATGACAATATTAAAATATTCAAAAATAATGTTACTATATTTGGAATATCATCCATAACAGTACTGAGCGCTATAATAATAATAATAATCATAGGATTACGAATAGGTAAGTGTCACAAAACTATCATACCTCAACTCCGGGTGACAAGAGGGGGCGAATAGATAAAGCAATAGTGTAACAATAAGATGGTAATATATATAATAATTTTTTTAAATAATACAAAATGTACAATCGTTTTAGTAATCGTAAGAAAAAATAATAACTTAATGCTATAAGTCTGCAACGAATGAAGGACTCAGCAGTATCATTATCATTCATTATAAACAAACTATCCCTTCCATACCAAAATGAATCACAGGGACAAGATTTGCGACAACGGGAGATGAAAAATTGAGCGACTCATTCTTCTTGCAACTATCATGGAGAAACATTACAATTTCGGATCCGTTGCAAGGCGAGGATTGAACCTTAAAAAGATTTTCAATATCATCTTCGTGTGGACGCTTCTCCGAGACCGGGGATGCTGGGACCTCTCGAGGTTCCGGCAGACCCGGAATAAAGAGGTGGCACTGGGCATATTCTGGTCACTCCCATACATCAGGGGAGTGATCCATAGGTTGCAGCGCCATGTCATCGGTGCCAAAACCTTACTAAGGGCCAACCTCCAGGATGATAATGACGAGCTCCAGCATGGAGGTGCCTGGGAGCCCCCGACGGACGCCAGGGGCGTATATTATGCAATAATTAACAACGAGGAGGAGAGATGTGAAGAGGCCGGCAAGACCTACGCCTGGCGACTCTACGGCGACGAGGAACCAGAGGGAAGAAGATCGTGAAGACAAAATAACAAAAAACTAACCATAGCATAAGTAAACATTAACAGTAGAATTAAGTAAACTAACAAAAAAACTTAATAAAGAAAAAAAAAAAAAAAAAAAAAAACAAAAAAAAACCAACAAAAAAAAAACAAAAAAAAACAAACAACAAAACAAAACAAAATAAAACACAATATTAATGATAATAAGGTAAAATAGGGGACTCAACGCACATAAAAGAAAAAAAAAACTCTAATATGCACAGGATTCGAACCGCCGCCGTTCGAGTCAGTGGACCAGCGGTCTACCAACTAAGCCACGGGTACTGTTATGTATATTATACGCAAACAGATACTTATTATATAAGTAATAACGACATTCGACAATACTAAACCAATTGATACCATAATATATTAATATGTAATAATATAATAACTATTCAAAAGGGGTTGCATATGGAAAAATATATACAATCATTCGTAATAATAGTAATAAGTTAAGATATATCATAAACATTAATTATAAACTATAATACTAATACAGAGTATGTTTCAGAGCAACAACATATTTATGGGGGGGATAAGAAAGGGAAAATAATCTATATAAATATATTAAATATAACTAATAAAAGGAAAGGACAAATCATCAAAGAAATGCTGAGTCGAAGAGGAAAGTATAAGTATGCCACTAACTGCAACATGGAATAAGCATAATGAAGAGAAAGAAAATAATGTAATATGTATAACCATTGTAATAATTTGTATATTTTAGTTCATAAGAAATTTAAAGTTTAAAACATTATAAGAACGAGAGAGAATGACAAAAACAATTGTAGCGACTCGAAAGAGAAAATGAAATCACGTACACAGACATCTACACGAACACAAACAAACATGAAATTTTGAATACAAAAAAAAAAGAGTAACAAAGTTATTATTGTTTCTAGTCGACGAGGACGTCGACACAGGGCCCCCGGACGTGTCACGTATGTAAAATTGCATATCCATACGCGACGACTTATTTATATATATATCAGCGAAAGCAAAGACGAAACATTGGGAAATTGACATCAAGACAATCGACCGGAGTCGCGAGTAACGCGAAACCCGCGAGTAATACGAACTTCCAAACTCGACAAATTACGGAAAGTCAAGATCAGAGATGACAATAAATGTACAAAGGTCAATTGAAAGACGTTAAAGGAGAAAGCTGACAGAACGATTATCAAGCAGAGGCACCCAGTGGGAGAAACCGCGGATTTTGCAATTTCTCCATACAACGGAGGTAATAAGTCAAATCGAAAAACACGTAGGGGCACTTCTGAATTGGACTTCAAATTGGGACTATTAGATTCGGTCGTACTTCGGTTCGGGTTCTTTAATACTTATTTGTTTTACACAATCGGGACTTAGCTTCGTAACACAAAGGAAAGTTGTTTTTACACATTGCGATACTTATCTCTCTCGTTCATTAAGAAAAATATAATAAAAAAGGTATTATATTAATTATCTCGCGTTTTATTAAATTACGATTTCCGAACCTCACAAAGGCAAAAACGCTTCGACCGATTTGGCTAGGGCAGAACGATACCTGGAGAAAGAATTTTTGTCGCGATTCAATTATTAAGGAATAAACATAGTCGTGACCTTTTAATTACGTAACACATTTAAAATGATTAAAACTGTTATATCATTATAAATCGCTTTTAATAACATGTATCTAATTTAACATCATTATATTTTTATGTTTTAAAGGTAAAAATTAAGAATTCTTTTTATTCATTGAAAGTTAAATTGTTTGATTTTTATTTTATATTGTAATGTTTATACACTCATAAATATATAAATAATGAATTTATGAAATAAATGTGCCCTAGGAAATGTATTTATTTAAAGTTAATTTATTTTAGTAATATATACATTTGATATTTTAATTTTTTTTTATTTAACAATATAATATAAATACTATAAATTTTAATATTATATATATATAATCATATTAATGGTCTTGTAATTGATAATAGCGATTTTTAGTTTTTCACCATAATCGAATTCAATTTGATGTTTATAGCAGCCGTGTACATGTACTTCAACACGTGGAACATGGATATGTGTGGTGTAGTTGATCATATGATTTGTAGAATTTCCCCTTACAAGTATACGTCATCGTCTACCCCCACTTCTTTATATCCCCTTATGTTCCGTCTCGAATATAAAGTTAGTTGAATCTGGTCCGCTAGAGGCAGCACTATTTTTCCAGCATAACTCGTAGCTTACCCCATTCCTCATTTTTGTTGCCCCTGATCTACTCATCGAACAAGAAGATAGTTGAACCGCTAGAAGCAGTAGCGTAATGCTTTTCAAATTTGGAACAAAAGCCTTATTGGTCACCAACAATCTCTCTTATAATCTCTTAGGCTACGATTGGCAAAATCTGAATTATAAAAATTAGCTCCCTGTACCTTGAATATTTGATGTTTTAATTTTACAGTATATATTTTTCAGTAAATATACGTAATTTTATTACATGTATTTATATTAAGTTTAAAAACTTATTTTTTTTTTAAATTATTAAAATTTAAAAAAATATAAAACGTCCCGCCGACTGTGTCTATAATTTGTGAATGATTATACCAAATTTTCATTAATACCTTTAACGGTTAAACTAAAATCGCCTTCGTGCAACCAATGAAAGGTTAGCAAAAATGTAGAATGAGATAATATATGAGTAAACTATACTGCTTAAAATATTGGAATTCAAATAAAGAATCTGATTTCATTATTTATATTGAACCTAAGAAGGAGATTGTCTACTTTAATTCTATACTCCCTATAATTCACTTACAAAAATGATTTTAATTTTTAAATTATCTGTCAATACAAAAGATTAACATTGGAAACATTTCTGAATAAATTAAGTCAAAAAGCTGAAGTCAAAAGCAGAGACAAACAATGCTGCTAATGTTATTTGACCTTTAAAAAAAATGTTTGTACTTTATATTTAAATGTATACAAATTTATAACATACATGTGATTTTTTAATTGTATATAATAAATTTTACATTTTTCAGAAATGTTGTAAGATTTATGTAAGTCCATGTCATGTCAACAGATACATTTATGCATATAAATATGTTCAAAAACTTAAAATAAAAAATGTATAATTATATGAAGGTGATAGATAATTTTTTTAAATTATACAAGATAAAATTTTAGTACATAAAATAAAGAAAGATTTTTAAAATATACAAAAATGAAAAATTGTATTATATTTTTTAATTCAAATATAGAGGGTAACTTCAATGCATTTCACATTTAACGCAGTAAAGAAAGTGCGTAACTTCACTCTGTACTCTCCTTAACTGCTCTTCGAACAAGAAATGTACTTTGTTAAACATCCGCTAGGTTTTTAGGAACACGTTTAACATGGTCATCAGCAATCTCTCTAACAGGGGGGATCAACTGTATATGAGAGAACTGGCAACAAACGCAGCAAACGGGCCAAGGAAGGTTTGTAACGTAAAAGAAAGTGCCCGCTCCAATATAATTTAAAATTTCTTAAATTTTATAATAATTATACATAATTATAAACCATATTATTGGATTCAATATAAAAATTAATTTTTCTTTAATATTAGTGAAATTTAAACAAAGTTAGTAAAATGAGATCACCCCGCATGTCCGTTTTCGTGTGTTGGCAGAGTTAAGCCGGTTCATGTGTTTACTATATTGTTTTTCAAAGAATACTAGCCACAGAACAGATTTTAAGCTTATAGCAGTTTTAAAACCTCTTTTGAGAAGAACACGAATTATTCATTTATACACGTATATTATAAATGAATAGCTAAGGGACTGTTAATATAAATTTATATATTGTTAATTAGTGTTCAAGTGACAAGCATAAGAAGTAGTATTGCAATACATTTAAAATTAAAAAGTACATTATAAAGGCCAAATTGAATAGTTATTTTGATGGTGCAAGAAATAAGCTCTCTCTCTCTCGCACTTATGACTTCTCTGCCGACCTCTCTAGAGTCTGTGACCCGAGTTAAATTTTAAAGCACTTAAAAAAAATTTTAGTTCGGGCCATGGACTTTTCAAAGGTCGCTAGTGTTTCTATATGTGCGAGAGAGAAAGAAGATATTTCTACCGCCATGTTTAACGTCGCCAAAGTTTAACATTGAGCTTAGCATTCTCTTAGTGTCTGTTCTATGCTTAAATTTCTCTAAATGTTCTGTGTATTTACCGGAATCTTAACTACTATTGTGCATATATATATATATATATATTGTATATATATATGCAATATAAGAACCGCAGATTTTCAACATTACGCGTGTGTATGAAAGTTTACATTATATTGCATAAAAAAGGAAATAAATCACTTTTAATAAGTGTTATTTATCATAAATTAGAAGTACGTTACTATATATCTTTTAATTTTAATTTCATTAATATTTTACAAGCTTAATTATATTATTTACTAAAAAATCTTTTTATCAGTAACTATATTAATTATTATAAAAAATATACTTTTTTAAAATTTTATTAAATTTAAAATTTAGTATAAATGTACATATGTTTTCCAAATTATTAATTGCTTAATAAATACACGATTGGTTTCAGATGATTGAAGCACCAGTATGGGATTTGAAAAGAGATGAATCAATTTACAAAACTGCTGGAGCTGCACATCTTCGAAAATATGGTCAGTTTTTTGAAAATTTAGCTAAAAAATATTGGCTAGAATCTTCAACATTAGAATATATCATAGAAGGACCTATAAGACTTACATACAAAGTTAACGAACATATTGGCATATTGTCATTGACTGGAATTGAAAATAAAAATTTTTCTAAATTACTGGCTAGTATTGGTGGGACATGTAAAGAAGTATGATTTTTCACTTTTATTACAAAATAATATTTATTCCTGAAGAATAATATCCATACCTGAAGTACATAACATTATATTTTAGATAAGACTACTGAAAACTGAAGCTAATAAATTTTATACTAAATTAATTAATCATGGAGAATGTGCTGATGAAAAAGATTATAAAATTATAAATCTTCTTTCAGATTTACAAGATTTATCAACATATGTCAATAGGATAACAATTGTTATTCACTTAGCAGTTAGACAATTATCAAATTTAGCAAATAATGCTTATCAAGAAATTTATTTGCCTATACTTATCGAGAATTTAATAGATTTATTTATTGTTCTTATTACATTAGATGAATTAATTCATAGTCAATCTGTATTAGTAGAGAGATGGGAATCATATAGAATTAAAGTTAAGTCAGTACATAATTCAGCACACTTAAATATTCCATTGAAAAGAATATTAATATATGAGAAACTGTTAAAAGATCTATATACTCAATTGCTTACAAAGAATTTATTTTTAACATCCATTGAGAGAGTAATGGATATTAATAAAACAACAACAATGTATGATCATATATTATGTTTTATAAAAAATACAATAGCTGATGTAGAAAGTAAAATCAATGATAATGCCACAATCAACAAAAATTGGATTCAAATTAATGTTGGTATTGTTATAGTAATAAAACTTTTTGGAACTTGTGATAAAAAATTATTAAAAAGAATTGTAGAAGTTAATAAGAAGCTTTATTCTATTAGTTTGGCTGGAAATATTATTTGGTTACCAAATGTATTTTTAACAGATTGTTTACCAAGAGAGGTAATAATTACGACCCCTTCACAAACAGGAGAAAAATTGCTTATTCTAAGAATTCAAAGGTTACCAACTATTGTAAATAATTTAATACGTAAATCAATTATGTGGAGTATTGAAATGCAAAGTCTTTTTATTAAAGCAGGATTTCAAATATTCCCTGAAATTGAAAAAAAAAGAAATTTACTTATTGAACTTTTAACATTAATGCGACAGATTAAAGAAAATATTGCATTTGTAACAAACGTTCATGCTTTTCTTTTAAAACCAATGCATCGAAATACAGTTCAGTTAATTTGTCGATTAATTGAAGTTCAAAAATCTTTAGAAACTATTTTTCATACATTAGCTCCAACTATTGTATTATTACAAAGTCAAGTATTACAACAATTAACTTATCAAATTTTGACTATTTTGGAAACAGCACGCAAAGGATTGACACAAAAGGATAAAAGCTATAGTAGAGAAAAACTAGATGCACTTTCTTTAATTGGATCCAGTATGAGGTTAATTAATGGACCAGCAACTGCTGATCGTCGCCTAATTCTTCGATCTGCTCTTATATGTGCAAGTCAGCTTACTGAAAGTTTCAAAGAAGAAGAAGTTATGAAACTTAGATTTTATTTAGACACTTATGATGCCATTGTTGATTTGTATGACCTTGTAACAGAAAGCTGTGATTACTCTGGTATTTTACACCAACAATTTATGCTTCCTGCTTATCTTTCTTTAGTAACAGACAATAATTATAACATAAGTCATATTGTGCATTTATTCAATGCCTTTAATAGTGCAATTAATAAGCAAAAATCATTTGAATTGACTGAAACTAAAATTTTGGAGCAAAAGAAAATTTTATTTCAAAACGTTTTTGAACCAGTCTGTGGTGAAGTAGAAACGAGTCTTAGGTTACATGTTCATGCTCATTTGAGACTAGTTTCGACGAACCCATTTGAAATAGGAGCAAATGATAGTGGTAGAATTATTCGCTCTTGTCCATTGCCAATTAATAGTAAATTGCTGTGCCCTAAACGGTATATTGAACATTATCTTGATTGTAACTTTTACAATTTAACAACTGTAGCATTGCATGATTGGAAAACATATAGAATAATGCATGCTTTGGCACATCATAAGTTGGGGTTGGAAACAGTACAGAATCATTTACCTACTCAGTCATTGGAACAAGGTCTTGATGCTTTAGTCATAATGAGAAATATACATGTATTTGTTTCAAGATATCTTTATAATTTACATACACAAACTTTTATTGAACATACAAGTATTAATAAACATTTGAATACTATTAGTATACGACATGTAGCCAATTCTATTCGAACTCATGGGACTGGAATTATGAGTACAACAATAAATTTCATTTATCAATTTTTACGTATAAAACTGTACACGTTTTCACAATTTCTCTTTGATGAACATATAAAATCACGATTAATGCGAGATGTAAGATTTATCAGATCCCAGAAAGAAAAAGGATGGGCACCATATACTTATGAAAGAGCAGAAAAATTCCAAAAAGGAATCAGAAAATTAGGAATGACATCAGATGGATTGAGTTATCTTGATCAATTTCGTCAGCTGATAACTCAGATAGGCAATGCTTTGGGATATGTTAGGCTAATACGTTCAGGAGGCCTACATGCTTCTTTCAATGCAATATCATTTTTGCCTGACATTAATTCATCTGTCGCTTTTGATTTAATGTGTAAAGATTTGAATTTTGTAAAATCTACTCAACTCTCTGCTAAACGCTTAGAAGATGACATTGTTAATTTAGTACGAAATTTTACTGAGGGCATACATTATTTTAAACTTCTTGTAAATGTTTTTGCATCTGTGTTTAGAGATAGCAGTAACTGTTATCATTTACAGCAATTTTATGCTATTATACCTCCATTAACTCTTAGCTTTATTGACAATATCTTGTCAAATAAAGAAAAACTTTATAAAAAAAATAAAATTGGTGCTGCATTTACAGATGATGGTTTTGCTGTTGGAGTAGCATACATAAATGCTTTGTTAGATCAAAATAATGAATTAGATTCTTTACAATGGTTTAAGACTGTTAATCAATATTTTCATTCTGAAAAGTCTTTGACTGAAGTAAAAACTGAACAAGAAGACGAAAAACTACAACAAACAAAAGCATTAACATTAAAACGTCTTGAAGAAAGAAGTGCTGAATTTCAGTTGTTATATTATAGTTTATCAGGAGCACGAGTTTTTTTTAAGCAACCAGATGGATAATAAATGACTTTTTTAATCATTAATAATACTTAAAATATAATAGAAATAAAAAATATATTAGATTTTTATTTCTATGAATATGGTTATAATTTATTTATTTTATATACAATGGTAAAATCATCAACTTTGGTATTTATGAACAGTAATTTTTGAAAATATATAAAAAATTGAATAATTTTAAATAAAAAAAAATATTTATAAGACTTCTAATAGTATATTTTACAAGTTATTGTTCTGTTTAAAATCTTTTTAAACATAAAAATACTTACATTAATTTAACTTCTTAATATTATACTATTACTTATCAGTTGTTAACAATGTCAATATTGACATTATACCAAGAATGTATTTTTATTTATTCTATTCTATTATCTTTAAATATCTATTGTAAATAATTTATCATACTACAATAATAATGATGAATAATTATAATTTAAAACATTATTTGTTAGGTTTTTGACTAGGAGTGCTACATAATTGCAGTACTGATTTTAAATGAAAAAGTATAAGTCGTTTTACTTCTTAATTCACAAAATATATAAGCGAAGTACATATAATAAGTATCAGTTTAAAGCTTTTATGTATAATTATTTATAATAACATACTTTTAAGTGTTTATAATTAAAAAAAGAAAAATGGAATAAATTAATTACTAAAAATAAAAATAACAATGCATACATCATAGTAAAGTCTTAAAATTTGAATAATAATTATAAGATTTTAAAACATGATTTTAATTTCTTAATTTAACAAAATATATACACATATTGATACATACATATGTACACAAAAGGATCATGATATAAATATATTGATATTGATAAGAGAAAATCTTACTTCAATATCATTAGAATCATGTTTTTTAATACTTTTAATTTCCTTTAATAATATTCAACCTATAAGATATCCAACTCAAAAAATTATATACATTGTAAAGTTATTAATATTTGAATAAAATTTCTTGTTCTGAATCAATGCATCCTCATCTGCATCATGACCCTTCTCTATATAACGGATATATGTATATATTTATTTCATTTAATTAAATCCAAACCTGTAAAATTAGTCATTATTAAATTTCTTAAGTTTATATTGTTGTTAACTCAAAAATTTGATATAATAATCATTTTAATAAAAATCAATATCTCAAACAATATTAATCAATTAATTTATAATACAAAATTTTAATACTTGATAACAAGTATAAAGACTTAAGATCATATATATCTTAAAAATAATTTAAAAATTTCACCCTACTATGCATCATAATTATGGTTTAACAAACAAAATTAGTCTTTTTATACTAATATATTTTTAAATACGAGACCTAGATGATTCCTCAGAATTTAATAAATCATTACAAGAAGCTGTTGCTGGCAATAATTGACGTCCATTTCGTTTTTTTGTTCGTGTAAAAACTTTTGTAAGTTGAGCGAATTTACGCCTAGATGCTAAAATACAATAAAGTTGTTTAATTTAACAAATAATATATAAAAAAAGAATAATAAACATTGTCAATACAATTATATTATGAAAAAATGTACTAGCCTTTGCCCATATTTCTTAGTCTTTCCTTAAATAAATCCTCTTCGGTAGCAGTTTCAGATTTACATTGCAACTTTGAATCTAAATACAATTTACATGGTTATAAATTCATGTACATATTGATAAACTTAAGGTAAAATAATTTTACCATTTTCTAGAGTTGATAAAAAATCTTCATTCCAACGCAGTTCTGACATAAACTCTTCATTTTGTAAAAATAAAGCAATTCTTTCATCCTCAAGTAAACAGTTATCATGACTTATATTATAGTCTAAATTTTCCATAGCATTGTTTGCTTGACGAGAAATTCTTAAAAAAGAGTCAGGTAAAGGTCCGAGAAGAGGAGGATGCCACTTTAGAATGGCTTTACTTGTTTGAGCTTTTATATTTTTTAATTTTCTATTATATTCGGGTACTTCATTTTTTTCAATTTCACTACGGATTTTTTCATTTTCATTATCTACACTCATTGATAGTAATTGGTCTATGGTTGAATCAATAGCACCATGATTTGATTTTAAAATAGCCTACAAAACAATATTTAAACGAATTATTTTTTTTAATAAATTTTGTTTTATTAATGTTAATTATTATAGCTACAATGAACGTATAAATATTCTAATATATAAATCTTTGTAACATTTGAAGTATTACCTCAACAAACAAAAAATTTATAGAGAAGTTCATAAAAGTATACAATTGGTATAAAATAAAAATAAAATGAAAGATACTGTTTCTTTTTGCAAATTTATTAAAAAATATTCAATTGTAACTAATAATATTAGATAATAATCAAAATAATCAATAATTTACACAACAAAATAAACACTTAAAATACTATGAAATATGTTTCTTGTAATTTTTTAATAAACCAATTATGAATTATATAAAGTAAAAAAACTAAGCTTATAAATTAAATATATTATAAAGTTTTACACTTATAATTTTTTTTTCATTAAGTTAATGAAAATGTAAAACAATTACCTCAATAACATCATTATCCATTTGAGGAAACATGTTCTTGAACTCAGCCATCGCTTCATAAAATTTTGGTACAAATTGTTGCTGTGGTTGCTCAGCTGCCGATGCCATTATTACTTATATAGATCCTTACTCTTTCAATTCATAATTATGTGCCCTCTAGCTTTTATGATAATCACTTTATTCACGTCTTCTGTTCTTTTTGATTAACTGCAAATGCATACTCATCAAGCTTCCATTTTCCTCCTCTTCTGTTTGTTTTTCAATTGTAATTTTAATTCTGGAATCTTGTAAATATTCATTGAAATATTTTATTTTGCTCATCACTATTAATACATTGCACTATTAGAGCAAGCGATATTGATGTAATTTATATTATATATATTTATATTTATATTTATATTTATATATTTATATTATATATATAATTATAGTGTAAATCGTCTTATTTGTGAAATAATACAAAAAATGAAAATAAGAAAAAATATTTTAATAAATTACATGCATAAGTAAAGTATATTATTAAAAAATGAAAAATAATATCCTTGGTTCAATGTTAATTGGTGTAGCGTTGATCATAATAAATGCAATTAGTTTTAGTGAAAACTAAAATCAAAAATGAAGTGACAGAACAATTGTTGTATTAGAACAGAGATGAATAAGAAGATTACTGATGAGCATAAGAACGATTATACTAAATTGTCGCTGCGGTATCATGCGGTTGAACTAAAATCGTTTTCGTGGCGCGATAAAGGATTATTAAATACGACGAGTAGGGCAATATGCAAATAAATCAAATCTCTATAAGTATTGGAATTCGAATACACAAGCCGACCTTCTTATATGCATTGAACCTGGTACGGAAAGCACCAAAGGTCACTCCATACTCCTTTTAATTCACTTGCAAAATCATTTTAATCTGTAAATTATCCGCCGGTTAAAATGATTAACGATAGCATCATCATTCTGAAATTGGACAACATGAAATTGAAGAACACAGAACAGATCAAGAGAATATTAAATTCAATGTTACGTAGAAGAAACAAACATGACGAAGAAAATATCTTCTTTCTCTTTCGCACTTTATTAGCGATCCCAGCGTATTAAAATATTTTATCGTATAATAAAATATTTTATTATTCAATAAGAAAATTATCTTGTATTGATATATTAAAATATTATTTATTATTTCAAATGATAAACACATTGCATTATTATTATTTTTCTTACTATAATTTTGTATATTTTAGGTAATTTAATATATATATTTCTATGGAGGTTTTAAGTGTTCATCCATAATAAAAATAATTATAGATTAGGTAAGAATGCTTATTTTGAATTGTGGTACAATTGACGATTTTTAAGAAAAAACAAAATAATTCTTATACAAGTAGAAACTGCGTTGTTATTTAAATAAATTAATATTGAACACATAAAAATAATAAAATTAATTTATATACAAATATTGTTCAAAAATAGTACCCATATTATAAATCATTAGACATTTTATGTTTGTATACAAACAAAATGAAATTTTAATAATGGAATAAAACTTTTAATTTTATTTTTTTCTTAAACGATGTACCAGTAAGTATAATATTAAATATTGAATTTTTCTATGAACAATAAATTACAAACAGCTACCTACTCATTTCTTTGATATATATGACAATAATAATTAAACAGATAAAATTAATCATTCCAAACAATATTTTAAAATAGTTCAAATTATATTGTATAATATTCATAATTTTAATATGCTTTCTACATTAAAAGTTTTCTAATAAAAAATTAATAAACTTAATTATTATCTAAACTATAAATAACAAATAAAAAAATGAATATAAACAGTTATTTTTAATCATTAAAAAAAATGGCAAGCATTAGTTAACTATATTTCATTTACTTTAATAATTAATTACTTAATTTTATTTAAATTCAAATATAATAAATAAATTGAATTAAATAAAAGTTTTAATTCTAAAATATTATAAATATATATACATATTTAACTTAAGTTTTCAAAGTAATAATACATTGATTAGTTTAGATTAACATAACTATTTAAAAGTTTTAAAAAATATTAAGAGCATTAAATATATAATTTTTTACTAAAAAGATTTCTAAAAATCAAATTAAATTATTAATTTTAGATTTCTAAAATATATAAATCATAATAATCATCAATATATTTAGGTAATATTTTCTTTATATTTTTAAATATATTTAAAAAATATTATATTTCAATAAAAGTATAATAAGTTAAGTTACAAGACTAAGATTTTAACTTTGAAATTTAATGTACAAGTATGTACAAAATAAATGGTCAATATTTTTATAATACATTTGAAAAAATTAATAAAAAATTATTTAATTATTACATAATCAGCTACAAATCTACTGAATTTATATATCAATTATTAATAAAATATATAGGCTGAAAAAATTGGATATTATAAATATAGACATGGGCAATGAATATATTGATAAATTACATTCATTTTTTTTTTGATATTTCAAATATCTTTCATGTTAATTTTGTTTTAACTAAAAATTATTATTAAAAGAGAAATAAAAATTTTTGGTTATAAGATAAAATAATTCATTAAATTTACAATATAATTTTTCATAAGGCAACCAAATATAAAATCTAAAAGCTTAAGTACAATACAAACCAAATTATTTAATTTTATTTTAAAAGATTATTTATTGTTATTGGTTGCTATCTTTATAAAAAAATACATGATAAATTCAAATTCTTTTTTAAAAAATAGTATTCTAAAGTTTTCAATTACTTTTATGTACATATTAAATTATATTATATTTCTTTATGTTAGAACTATAATTATTCATCATAGATGGTTTAAAAAATATATATATAACACTGAAACACTGAAATGGAAGTAATTTTACAAAAAGTAATTTTATTTTTATTTATTCAATATTATTTAAATTAAATTTATAAAGTTTTACTATAATAAAATTAAAAATTAATAAAAATTAAATTATATTAACCACGTAAAATTATATAATCAAAAATTAAACAAAAACACTATTCAGTATCCTATTTTTTAATATTTCTAATTAAAAAAATAAATGTGTTTAAGTTGTAGTTAACAATATTTTATTCTTTGAAAATAATGATCGAAATATATCAAAGAAAATGATCATATATATTTTTTCAATTACATACTTTTAAATATTTTTTTGAATACATGAATTAATTAGCTAATCTCTGATAGTAATGAATAAAGAACATAGTGGTATTTTATACAAATTATATGCTTGGAATAATAAATTAGAATAACTTTTTATTTTTTATCTGTTTTACATATAATGCATAATACTATGAAAAGTAGTTAAGAAAAGTTGGTATTTCACAAGTAATAAAATTTAAAATGCATGAAGTTTACAATATAGTTAAAAGACATGCAAATATGTAATTTCAACAATAATGCTCAATATAATACGAATAGAAAATTATTAACAAAATAAGTAAAAATTTCTTTAAAAAAACTTAACTTGTTACTTTGAAATTTCTCCTAATTTATAATTTACAACATATCGTCGTCGTTCTACTTTAATAATCTGTAAATTAAAAAAATTTGTTTATATAGATATTGGACTACTTAATATAAAAATTGAAAAGAAATATGTTTTTTGTTTCTTAAGAATAAATTGAAACCCTTACGAATAATTATCAAAAGAAACAGTTAAATATACTTGATATCAAGATACCAATGCTCAAGCAGTAAAACCACATGTATATGTACAAGCAGTAAATGAATCTTTAACATTGAATAGATACATCTTATATTGAGAAAAATTCGATAAAGGGTCGAAGGCGCAATGGTGTACGTTTAAAACCAGTACAATTATTGTGTGAATTATAAATTCCAAATTGGAAAAAGAATGTTATTGATTGGGAATTATAGGACAGAAAAAAGTTGTAAAATATCCAAGTAAAAGTAAAAAACAATCGATTTGGCTAAGAAGATAAAAGTTAGAAATATGTATTACAATGGATGCTCGGAAAATCCAAAGACCAGGTAGAATCTAGAGAAGGGAGTGGTAAAATTGACGAACTTTGACTGTCATTACTGTCAACTCTATACGCTTCAATTTTCATGTAGACAATTACAAAAAGAGCATTTTTTTCTGTGTTTCAATTGACCATTATTTGTTTTTCTTTGAATAATATTCTAAATAACATTGTCAACCGTGAAAATAAATTGTTAATTTTTAATAATTTAACGACTGTAGTTAATCTTAATTTACTCAATCACTGCTCGGCCCTAGATTAAGACGCAAAAATAAAAACCACGAATTTTCTAAAAAATAATTATTTTACAGAAAACATTGGACAATACATCGCAATTTTGCCATTGATAAAATAAAAATAATTTTAAGGTAAAATATAAAGCCGAATAAGGGGTTGACAGAATTGACGGAAAAAGATGCTCGTGAAGTAACGCAGTTTTGACAAACTCTTCGGACCAGTACTATTACTGGCGCCCGAAGGGGGCGGCAAGAGAGGTACAGAAAGGAACGAGTAGAGTTCTGAATATATTGAAAGCGCTAGTGTAGTATCAGTCCGGCCAAGATCGCGCAAACTACGTTTCGCGCACTCAAATAGTCTTGCCATTCATTTATAACAATTTACTGTTAAATTTCGTGGATCAGGGTGTCGAAAGAGACGAGGGAAATAAGAGCTTGACGAGGAAAACGAGAGGGTGTATGCGAATGCACAAAAGCACACGGAGTTAAGATATCAAGTCGCAAGCGCGACGACTGTCCGATAGGCCTGTCGTCGTCTTCGTCGTTATCTTCTCCTCGCTTGTTGTAACCGCCACCGCAGTGACCGATCGTTCCCTCGCGTCTTCTCTCGCTCCCTCTCTCTTTCTCTCTCTCTCTCTCTCTCTCTCTCTCTCTCTACCTCTGCCCCTTTCTCTCTCTCTCTCTCTCTCTCTCTGTCTGTCTGTCTGTCTGTCTGTCTGTCTTTATCTCTGTATCGTTTATGTGCGTGTCTAGTATTGAGAAGGTAAAAAAGCTACTGCAAAGTGCCGCGTACCCCCTAATATTTTGATCAACGAATCTTGACGAACAATCCTATCACACTTTAAGTGACAAAATCTTAGTGTTTGACGTGACCGCGAGTGGGTTTAAGCAATAATGACAGACAAGAAAGGTAACTATGAAAGAACCATGTGAGACAAACGCACACCCACGGCAGGCGCTTCGCCACTTTCCTCTCTGTTTGAATACAGACCTTTGAGCTTACACAGTTTATTATACCATTAAACTTTTTCTTTTTTAATTATAATTACTTTTATTTGTCTTTTGTTTACCTTTATACATTATATGCAGTAAAACAACAAAGACGTCCCAGTCTTTCATTTTATTTTTTCTTTTTTCTTTCTTTACTACATTTCTCTATTTTGTTAAGTACGTTTTGATTTAGAAATTTATGATCAGACGTTAGCATCTAATAAATTAATTTTTGTTTTTTTAATGTAATTTCAAGGTTGTTTTTTTACGGTCAATTAAAACTAATTTTGTTATGTTCCAACCATTTTTTTTATCTTATACTCCTCCATTTTCATATTTCCACAAATCATTGAGATTCTGTTTTTCTTTAAATATCAATATTCTAAATCAATATTAAAATTGAAAATAGTAATTGTCGGTTATCCTTAGCTTATGTGCGTACAATACACTTGAAGTCTAAAAAAGAGGAGTATTAATTTTCTACGCTTAACAGAGGAATCAATACTGAGTGCAATCTTCTATTTCCTTCTCTCTCTTTCTCTTTCTCTCTGCTCCGTTTCCTCCTTCCGCACCAACACTCCGCGAGCGTATAAACAAAATGGCCTCCGTGAATGCGCGTTTGGTATATTCCGGAACGACGAATAGATGTGAAGGAGGGAAAGGAAGAAAGAGATAAAGCGCAAGAGACAATCTTGGGAAACGGAGAAATGCAAACTTTTATTTCACATAATAAAAACGATACCTCTGTACTTTTTTAAATTCAATTGCACATATACATTATTTCAAAAGTATTAAAAAACGATATAAATACGTTTCTTTATTTGCGCGAAATATATTTTAATTGATATAACTCTTGACACAATAAGTATTATTATAATGTTAATTACGGTGCATACAACAGCCGTATTACCATTGCGCGCAAAAAATTCAGTTTGCAAGAAGTTGTTTATTAATAATGCATGAGGGTTGAAAAAAAATATAATGCGAACAAACAACAAAGAGGACAAAGAGTGTAAGCGAAGCCAACTCTTATAGAAGCAAACATAGTTGAAAAGAGGCTTCGCCGCGTTAGGTTAATGTTCAGTTCGAGCTGTTTATGCGCACGTAACATATTTGACACGTACTCCCCCCCCCTTGGATGGAAAAGCGTAAGAAATCGATAGACGATATTCAAGAAAAATTACTTTACTCTTCCAATAATCTGTAAAGATTAAATACACCATTTTTACAATTATTAATTTTAAAGTATAAGCAAAATCAATAAAACTGAAACAGTACTGATCTTTAAAAAATATTTGGCTTTTCAATAAATGAATATAAACTGTACATTCATATTTATGATTAATCAACTGAATAAATTTTCATAATGAAAAGTAATTTTAAATTTATATAAACTTATTTAAATATTGTTGACATTGTAATGTTATACTCAGTGAAATTGCATATTAAATTTAACTAAATAGCAATAATACTTATTTTATAATCATCCAAATATTTTATTATAAATTTCATTTTAGTGCACATCTCAATTTTAATTATGTGAGACATAAAATGGGTCGATATATATATATATATATATATATATATATATATTTCATTTAATACGTATAACGATCTAATATTTGTCACACGTGTTTCATGCTTTTCCAACATTATTATATCTATATATTTAGAATTAAGATATTTGAAAGTTAAAGTTTAAATGTAAGTTAGATTAAAAAATAGATTAAGCGATCATGTAGAATGGCGATTAAAATCTATTATATAATGGGCCATTTAATCCTTTGTTATAATTGTAAATCAAAGTGAGGATAGTTCCTACAGTTGTGGCTGTCAATATGTTTGCAGCGGACCAAAGATATATCAAAGACGATTTGATCCAAGTCAGTAGGTGGAGCCTAGGAGACCGGAACTCGCGCAGCCTAAGCCACGTATCTAACCTCAGCTTCTCTATATATTACCTTAAATCACTACGTGTTAAATTATACCAAACATAAATACACACTCACTCACACGTATATGTATTTATATATATGTATGTATGTATGTATGCATATATATATGTGTATAATGTATGTAGGTAATGTATGTATATGTATTATATATATATATATCTATAACATAATAAAGCACTATAAGTCTCTCTATTCAAAAAGTGCCTGAATTAAAAAATACATTGAGATATTCATTCAATGGTGTACATATACAATACGAGTCTTTTTAAAATCAACGAATTTTTAAACCTGTTCTGAATCACAATTTATCGAATCTCTTTCCTAATGTGCATATAATGCATAATTCAAATCATTTTTAGAGAGTGTAAATTATATTTGGAATGCATAAATCTGAATTGAAGTATTTATTATTAATGTTAAAGAGAATGTAAATCAGCTTATAAACACTAAACATCTATATAATATGCAACATTTTAATTTTTATACTATACCTCTAAGTAGTGAATTATTCCAAATATTTTTTTTTAGAAAGATGAATTAAAAACAGATTCAATCTGTAAAACATACCTATACATTATATATATAATTTCTATATTTTTGAATTGGAGACGTTAGTTGCAATTGTATATCCAAATCAATATGAACTATTGAGGATATTGATATGGGTGTATCGATATTTTGTACTGAAAACGTGGTATTGGCTGATTGCTTACTTTGTTCCTTATTTAACACCCGCCACATCTTGCTAATGTGCAGATTTTCGTAATTTAATATTTTATAATTAATTAAACTATTAATTAAAATATTAATTAAATTACAATAATATATAATAATTTTAACTAGATATAAATTTATGAATATTGTTGAAATCTGAACATAAGCAATGATAACAAATCAATAGGGTGGACACGAATGCTGTATCTAAGCTCGGCGTACTTACAATAATTCTTCTTGATAGTAACCCGGTAGCTCACTTTTAACAATAATGCATGAGCATCTTTGATCGCCATGAGTTTTACTAAAATCCATTGTTTAAATTCTAATGATGTTTTAAAGCAAACATTTTATTAATGTTTTGATAAATTCCATTGTTTGAGAAAAGTGCTTGAAACTCGTGGCAAAAATTTTGCACGAATGTAAAATTTAATACATACTTTTGAAATTGTAGTTATAGTTATTTTTTTACTTATTATAATTAAAGTTTAAACATTTTATTTTAACAACTGTTATAAATAAACATGCAATATATTATTTTAAATTCTATGCACTTATATTTATTACAATGAAAGTACTTAATAACAAATCGAAATGATGTTGAAAAATTTAGAATAAAAACTTATCTGTGTTACTCTCTCTCTCTCTCTCTCTCTCTCTCTCTCTCTCTCTCTCTCTCTCTATCTATCTATCTATCTATCTATCTATCTATCTATTTATCTATCTATCTTTCTATCTATCTATCTCTATTTCTATGCATGTGTATGTATGTGTATATGCGCGCGTGTATGAATTAGTGTTTCAATGAAATAAAAACTTTAGTTTGCATGAATAATATTAGGAATTTTTCCAAAGTCACAAACAACTTTGTCTACTTAGAAAAAAAAATTTATATAATAATATTATTGTATTTGATTTGAATTTATTAAATTAAATATTAATTTACTACAATTTATAAATCGTGACAAAGGTATTTGTATTATTTTAATAAATATTAAACTTGTTATTTTGCATGACATTATGTTGTTTAATATTTTGCACTTTTTTATTCTGGTCTCTTTTTATCACGTGCTTTTTTGATGCATGAATTTGATAAAATTTTAATTTATAATGTTTACTTTTAAAATCGATTATAAAGACAGATCGAACATGTATTTTCAATAAAAAATTTATAATTTATTTTTCCTTTAAGTATTGAGAAATTTTTGAAAAATTAATTTATAAAGCAAAACAAGAAAGGTTTTGTTTATTTACTAATTATTTTTAAATTGAAATTTCATAATTACAGAAATTTCTCGAGTGTTATAACTTAGTACGTGCATGAGAATGTATAAAAACGTGTATAATGTTAATAGTGAGCTTAATTATAATAGCGTTTTATAAAATTGACCGAAATCTACGAAATGTATCAAGAAGTCTTCATAGTAATAATGAAGCGAAAGGACAGTTTTTGTTATAATATTTAATAATAGATAATCTACTTTAAAAAAAAAGAAAAAAAGAAATAATTTTATAATAGGTTTTTTATTAAAATTAAAAATAAAAAAAGAATATCCTTAATCGCTTTATGAATGACAAGCAAGTGTTCCACCGAAGCATTTCGATACATTCACAACTTTAATAAAGTGGATGAATGTACAGTTATAAATATAATTTTGCGAAGTTCATAAGAATTTATCCTATACCAATTTATTTTAATCCTGTTAAGAATACTGTTCAGTAAGACAGTTAAATATCTGACTCGGAAGCAAACTAGGTCGAATGCTTATGGGACAATTTGGAGATAGAAAACTTTTCACTTTTTTAGTAATATAAAATTAGTATTTTACCATAATCCATTATTATTAAATTATTATTCGATGATTGTTTGCACCGTGGCACTCATGATGTTAGATACTGAATGTCATTTGATCACAAGAGTCAAACTCATTTTGAAATATAAGTTTTTTCAGTATTTTCAAAAATACTATTTTTCGATCAAAATATTATATTTTTTAAACATTATATTGATTCTTGACTATTAATTGACAGTTTAGTAATTATGGACAATTTGGTGTGGGCTGACATCTGTGTTAGAATACAACATGTCCATTTATTGATACTGAACGCTAGCAAATTCTGTACGCAAATAAAGATTATGATTGAATATTTACTAAATTTAAATGCTTACTAAGTTTTTTTTCACTTATAGCTTGTAAAAATAACAAAATTCAAGAAAGTATATATTTACTTTGCGTACCCATATTGCTACAGTACGGTGTATAATGTATAGTTTTTTAAATTTTGTAGCTTGTATTAATTGATAAATTATACTAGAAATATATTATATATAATATTTATAAAATAATTTTTATAATATGTGTAAAATAATGCTTTTTTAAAATTTTGTCAATAATACAAACTACTTAATCATTAAAATATACCACGCAAATATGAATAATTTTAATCATGTTTGATCTTTATTTATTGGATATTTGCAGAAATTTGTGGTTTGCTGAATCTTGTCACGACTTTTTGACTATATGGAATTGTATATGTATTCGTATGTGTGTGGGCGTGTATATATACATTATATATCACATGCAAACATACCTACATACATTTATATATACATATACATTAAAGTACATAAATATGATTCATATTCATTGTACCACTATATTCATTGTATAAATTACACATTCACCGCTCGACACTACTCGGTCAATCTCTTGAATCAAATTAAAGTTTCGTCTGGTTAAAGAAATGTACCACATAATCTACGTTAATTAGCTTGTTTTACCATTATGTTTTAAAAATAAATTATTATCTTTCATATATATGGCTTTATTTTAGCTCAGTTTTATCATTCTTTTGTCATTCATATCAAACCTCAGAGTTTTATGGCTACATTTAAAAAATGTGTTTCTAATTTTTATTAACAAATTTTGAAATAATTTATTAATATCATTTAGATTATTATTTATTAATTAATCTTAGATATTCTTTTTGAGCAGATTTCTCTCAGGTTTGATTATTTAGACGAATGTATTTGGCTTTTACCTTAATTGCGTAACGCTATTTGCTTAAATATCGGTTTCATATTATGCCTTAGCTTTAGTTAAAGGTAGGTGGAATAAGCGAGAGTCAATGCATAAGAATAGTTTTAAATTTCTAATTGTTATAAACTAATTTTATACAAATAACGATATGCAGTATATTCAAGTAATTTTATCACAGAAATTAAAAATTATTCTTTAAATTGGTTCACGTTAAATGTGTCTGTATGCCTTCGATTTGAATATTTTGATAAAACTATTATATGTATATAATAAATTTATAAAAAAGATCAAAGTATTATTTGTAAAAAAAAAAGAAAAACGTTATTTCGAAGGTAAATAGCTCACCTGATACCATAGCCCAACTCACATCAGTCGTGTTTACACTAATGGACAGTCCAAGGAATGTTTATTTAATTTTCGCAAATGTATAATTTAGATTCAAGAGAATTATTCAAATCGAGAAGTTTGATAAATTGTAGACTCGAGCGGTGCTGAGTGGGCATATATACCGTTCTTTCAGTTATTTCATTTTACCATTATTTAGTGACTAACATTGTTTGAGCTTCAATTAGTATCTTGATCAAAACGGTGTATGTCATGTGTAAAATATACTTGGGTGTAGGAGTATTATTTTTAGCCTCAAACTTTTACCTTGTCCACATTTTTTTAAATTATTGTCCGAATCGTGCATTTTGATTAAAATTATAAATAAATACTTTGGACACGTTTAATTGTTTTGAGGTGTATAAATACTTTGTGTATCAACAAACATTTATTGTGGATATGTAAAGTTTACTATTTCTTTGGGCTATTGGTACTATGCTACCTCTGGCTCAAATGAAACGAAACATTGTAAAAATTGTATTTTATAATTTAGTCGAAATGTGTTACAGCATATCCAGTGGCTCCTCATCCACCCACTGGATTTGTTCCTGCTCAGGCTCAGCCTTCTGCGTATGGGGGTCGGTTTCACATCTTATTTATTATTTTATACATTTATAATCATGTTTATTTAAATGCTTATTTAAACAGTTCCAGGCGCTGCGCCATATGGAGTCTTTCCAAATCAACCTCAACTTTATACTACACAAGCGCCACCGCCTCCGACATATGATCAAACTCTTACACATCCGATGGTGAATATATTTTCTTTTTTACAATTTCATCGTAAGTGTATTAATTGGTAGAATAAAAATGACAATTGATATAACAATCATGATTTATTATCTTCAACAATTTTTTTTAATTTTTTGAATAAGATATTTTTGAGGTAACGTAAGCTTGAAAAAATATTAAAATCAATTAGATTATAATAATTAATTAAAAATTCATAAAACTTTATCAATGTAAAACTATTTTTATTAATCGAAGGGAAAAATATCAGCTTGCTCTGCAACAAACTTATTGTATACTGCAATTTTAGATGTATCAACCTATGTACGGCCAAGGTTATCCTGGTGGGTACTTAGCAGGATATCCAACAGCTTATGGACCATTACAGTATTATCCACCGTTAGCCGCAGCCGCATACTATCCTACTACTATGCAGCCTGCTCCAGTTAGGCCAGCAATTATGGTAACAGTAAGTTTTTTCTGGTTTCTTTTATAATCCTTGACAATGAATGAATTAATTGTATATTAAATAAAATTGTATTTAATGTACAGTTACATAATCAAATTGCTTACAGAAGATTCAATAATTTTTTATTTTTTATTCGTTCTTATTAGCAAAAAATGCTTTTCAATTTGCAATTAAAATTTTATACTAATGCTTATTTTTTTATAATATCAAACAAATCAAAAAAATAAAAATGAAACTAGAGTTTAAATTATTTTTTAAGAATATGAATAAAAAAAAACAAATTTATAAATAAGAGAATAAATTAGCGTAGTCTAAAAATTTTATACAAATAATTTATTTATAAAAAATATTATTTAGCAATCATATTATTTAATTAAAAATGAAAGTAATGCAAAAAAATGTTTCAATTTTTATTGTATTTTCGTTCAATTAATAATTCCTCATAAACATAAAATTTATGTACATATATGTTATTACCAATATTATTTAAAATTATATATTTTAATTAAAAAACAGAATTTTATTTAATGTGTATTGAGTATTTTATCATATGTATTTTATTTATATAAACACATTGGAACAAAGTGCTAAGCTTCAAGACGTGGTTGTTGGTTTCTTTTAACAAAAAAAAAAAAGAAAAGAAAAACGAAAAGAAAAATTTAATATTCAATTTACTCCTAAAGCAGAATGGGTTTGATGGCACAAGATTTGATGGAATATCACAACCAGTTTTGCCTCCACCTCCACCAGGCGTAGCTGCAAATGCTGCCCAATTAGCTGCGATGGCGGGACACAGTGTCGCACTGTCTCAAAAGAAGGGTTCGTTCTTAGGAGGAGGAACAGAGGGTGGTTACACATTTTGGTAAATTATATTGTAAGATAAAATGTTCGTATAATAAGAAGAGCGAACAAAAAGACGAATGAAGGCATTATTGTTAAGATCCATGTAGGCAAAATAGAACAAAAAATTTGACTGGCTCTAAGTCTATATTTTTTTCTGGATGGGTACATCTTTGTAAAGAAGCCATTTTTAGTGAAGGGTGTCTTTATGTCAATATACGTGACGATAAATTAAAACAAAACCGTGATAATTAATTTCCAAGTGCAAATACTCTAGAAAAAATTGAAATTTTTTTTTTTATTTTTCTCTTCATTTACATTTTTCCCATTTGTCTTACTTGTCTTTTTTATTTTTATGTTATTTATAACAAGTTACACGGTCTTGATTTTATCTTATGAATTGGCAGTCAATTAGTACACCCTTGAATTTTTCTCATTCCTATGAAAATCTTCAGTTACTTTTATAAAGGAGATGAAAAAACTAACTACTCAGTATTAAAAAAAAATAGATGAGCTATTATAAAAGACGATATTCCTGATGAATTGGGCGATGAGAAGACTTATAGTGAAAGAAGACATTGAGAGAGAGAGAGAGAGAGAGAGAGAGAGAGAGAGAGAGAGAGTGAAAATATCGTCACCAGTGGATATACTAACTGATTAATCGTGAATTCTTATCTTTTAGTGAGCCTGTAAATGCGAGTAATAAATAGAGCGATTGTTTTTCAATCTTCTATAAAGATCGAAATTCGAAAATGTGTTCTAAGCGTTTTTAAACGTTACTTATCAGACTAAGAAAAAAAGGTGATTACTCGTATGTCCACTTTGTATTAAATTAAAAAAATACGATTTTCAAAATTTTATTGACGATTTTATCAAATGTAACTAAAATTTTCATTTATTATTACAATTTTTATAAATAAATTTGATGTTTATGATCGCAAAATAACACTACAATTATGAATAATTCTAAAAATTAAATGTGACAAACAATTTGCATAATAAATAAAGTAAAAAAAAATCTATAGTTAATAAATATTTATAGAAATCCAATGTTTAAGAGAAATGTTTGTTTTAAAAACATTAGATAATTAGCATCTTTAGTGAGAATAAAAAAATTGTAAAACATTTTCAAAATAATTTATACATTTTTTTAATCAATTAAAAACATTTATCATCAAATTTTAAAATATGCTGTGGTTTTTATGCAGATAATTCGCTTGGATAACAATTCTTATTTAATTAAAAATTACAAAAAAGAATTATTCATGATAAATTTCTTGCCTATATATATATTCACAATTTTTTTAAAAATTGCATTAATATTGTGTATGTGAATCAATTATTAATTGCTTCTAATTTTTTTAAATATTTGTAATGAATAAAAAATGTTTTAATGAACATCAAAGAAAAAATTGCAAATTTACTAGTCTATAAAAAAAAGAATAAAAGAAAATAAAAAGTGCTTGACTATTTTTAAAGAGTACAAATTTATGTATCTGGATGAAATATTTTTGTGAGCAATTCTTCAAAATAAGCTATAGCAGGAAACTTTATAAAAGACAACATGGAGCGACGCAATAAATTTCGTTATGCTATCTTATGTTCACATCATATAGAAGCATTATTTTTTGCAAAATAAAATATCAAAAGTTTTGAGTGTATCAGTTTTTTTATCAAATAAAAATATTTAAATGTTAATAAACATAAAAAGAAGTTCATAGAAGAATGAGTATTTTCTATAAAAATAACTAAATACTCAATTGCAAAAATATTATTCTTTCAATTAGTTATAAAATGCTTGCCTTGTTCTGTGATAGAAATAATAAAGTAAGTCAGCTAATAGAACTTATTTTGAAGGTTGTGTTTGCTTTCGTACATTAAACATAATATTTAATTAAACAATCTAATCAGAAACCAATTTACAATTGATGATAGTAAAAAGTAAGAATAAAATATGTAATTCTATTTAGTATTTTCAACTGGTCACATTAATACCATGTTTATAAAATTATTCATGAATTATATAATTCAGTGCAGCTATAATTTATTATTTTTATCGATATATGTGATTTTTATGCACAAGTCTTTTATTATTGAAAATATAAAAAAATCATTTCATGAACTTGATGTTACTGATGGGTAAAATAAGATGTACATCATTTTTGTATTTTTTGTGTTTCTTTTATTAAATTTATTCAAAATTATTCGAACGTGACCCTCTTGCATATAAATATATATTCACAAAAAATAATTTTATGATATGGAAAATTATGAAAAATCTAGTCCAATAATTCTTATTATATTCATATTTTTTAACTTGTGAAAACAAATGTATAAAAATACATTATGTGTAATATTTTCCTAATTGCTTTGTTTCCAGACTAATTTTTTGTTTATTCATTTTATTTATTTTCAAGAGGTATTGATCTAATCTATAAATACAGAAAAATCTAATAAAAATAAACACTTTCATTTTTCCATTTTTTAATAATTAATAAAGAGATCACGTTTGAAATTTAATTATAATATTATGTCAAAAGTAATTTATGAGTCAACATATTGAGATAAGGAAATATTAATATGTAAAAATAAATAAATATTTGAGAATATTGATTAATCATTTCAATTTTTTTTTTTTACTTTTTACATGCTTTATAATGAAAAAACATTTCTAAAGAATTAATAATATTTTAGTTTTGAAAGCAACAATTTAATACAAATTTGAATTAAAATAAACATATTTCCTTGAATTACAGACACATAAACATATAAAAAGTATTATAAATTATCCTTTTATAAACATGTGTATATATTTATATGTATGTATATATATGTATATATGTATATATATACATGTAATTCTTATTTTTACTGATTTAAATGTAAATTCGTACTTTTTTACATAAAATATATGCAATTCATTTTGAAAGTTTATTTATACCATGCGTCAATGGTAAGGTTTTATATCACAGACAAGCGTGCAATAAACAACATGTCTATTGTAACAATAAAATAATATGTATTAATTGCAATGGTAAATTTGTTATGTTAAAAAGCATTGGCTCAGATACCAAGTGTAACGATTAATAAACATTATGACCATGCATTTGTTTACTTATTCAATTTTAAACTGTTACCTATATGAAACTTCAAAAATATTTATTATCTTATAAGTAATAATTTAAAAATAATGTTCATATTTTGATTTCTATTGTAAATATGTATTTTTTTAAAAGAAATATTTTTTGTTCTTTTTCAATTGATTTAAAAGCATCTATTTGAAGTTAAAAAAATAATCATTATTAAAGAAACGTTTTAGAAGCTAAAACATTTTTCATTGTATTTTCAAAAGTTGGTAAAAGATCACAATACATATCTACACATCTCGTTGCACACTTTTCAAATTCATCACTATATTTATTTATGTCATTTTGATCTAAATTTGGTTTCATTTTATCTTTAATTTGATCATTACATTCCATAACACATCTTTGTAAGCGATTCTAAAATAAAATGAATAATTTATATTTAAGAAAATCTATTATTTAATTTAAAGAATACTTACTTGTATTCTGTCAAACTCTCCTTGGACATAACTTTGTGCTTTATTTAATTGTGAACTACAGTTATCTACACATTTATAAACTTTTTGCATATTGTAGGATTCATTATCACAACACGTTGCCGCACATCTGTGCATGTCGCCCTTAAATATGTACAAAATTTGTATTCATTATTTATCAGTAGTTAGTATTAACGCATATAATAATGTTTTTTATTTCAATTAAAAAGTTATTTTTTAGCATCAACGACTTAATTTTACCTTTTATGTAATAATAGGGGATTATTAAACCTAAAAATAAATACCTGTATTTTTCGAAGATAATTTTTGTCTAATTCTTCAACTAAATTTGTCATAAGACCTTCGATCCGCTTTCTCTGTTCATCTACCATATTTTTTATATTTTCTTTAACGATAACTAATGATATATATTGTAAATATAAAAATACTAATAATCTAATAATAAAACTTATTGACTGACAATGACACCGTAACCACGTGTTTTTAAAAACAGAAAAGGAGATTGCACTTTGAGTTAAAAAAGCGTTAGAGAATCAATGCCAGCGAACCTGGCTGATTTCATAGGAACTAATATCATACTTCTTATGGCATTAAGAAAAATTAGGAATTTGAATAAAAAATTTTAATATAAACATTTTCCGTACTAGACTATAACGTGAAATGCAAATTATGAAGTTTGATTTAATTATATTTCATATAAAAATTTTATGATTTTATTCGTATAACATTAAACTTTCATTATTATATTTTAATTCATTTGTTTTTATAATTTATTGTACCAGAGTTGAAATGACAGAACATCAACAAGAGAAGTTTTTTTCCATGGATTTTATAGCACGCTTGAAAAATATAAAATTTATTATGTAAAATTATAAATATGAATTAAAAAAAAATAGATTCCGTAATGTATTTAATATATAAAATTATAATTAAAAAAACTTGTACGCATAAAGTTTACAATTACTTAAATCATAATATTATTTATAATATTGAATTCATAGACATATATATTATATATATATATATAATAATCATAATATATAATATTAATAATCATTAAATTAATGTTTTATTGTAAATTTGTACAGTGTGTTTTTTAATTTATAATATAATGGCTGTTGTATTTTCAGATGTAAATTAATACTATATTATAAATGTATTTTCAAATGTAAATTAATACTATGCTATAAAAATTCCATTAATAAAATATAAAGTTTTTCTATTTATGTCAATTATTTAAAAAAAGTGTCAAAACTCATCGCCAATTTATTGTAAGTAAACAACAAAATATAGTATAGTAGTAAAAATTTTTAAATATATACATATATAATATTAATATAAATAACAGTAGCAAAACTTTTCTTTTAAAACAAAAATTGAAGTTACTAATAACTGCTGTGCAGAAAAATTTGTAACATATTGAATTTGTTGTTATAAATGTTTATTTACGTTTTATGAATAAAATTATATGAATATAATAAATGAACCACTAAATACAATGAATTTTGATAATAAATATTCTAAAAAAAGTTACTGATTACAATGTTTGTAGAATATTACTGTTTACTTACAATAAATTGACGATAAGTTTTGACATATTTTTAAATAATTGACATAAATAGAAATACTTCCTTTATATTTTATTAATGGAATTTTTATAGCAGTATTAATTAAAATCTGAAAATACAACAAATATAATTAATTATTAATGTAAATAAAATTAACTCAATAGAATCAATGGTAATAATTCATATATTTATATTAAATGTATGTATAATACAAATTTATAGGAAGAAAATATATCTTTTAAACTAAGAAATAATAACTGTACTAATAAATACAAAAATATAACTAAAAATTTATAACACAATATAACCTAATATTAAATTATAATTACATTTACATGATAAAAATTTTATATATACATTAACATGTTTATACGTAGATTATTCACTTTTATAACTATTTATTTTAAACAATTTATTATTTATTCTATTACAATTATCTGTAAAAATCTTTATTAAAATATTCAGAAACCATTTCATAAATCACTTCACAAATCATGCTTAATATACACAATGATATAAAGAAAAACTATTTTTACGGCACAATCAGAGATGAATTGGGAGATTGCGCGATAGCATAGGGAAGCATGTCCAAAAAATTCGGTGCTGCCTCTTACGGATGCCCATGGATATGCCCATTGGAAGCAAGGTGGGGATAAGAAAAGGCATAGCGGGGTTCTTCGTATGACCAGAGATGAAAATTAAATACGAATTTATAGAACAAAAATGGAAGACGATCGGTCGAGCAGAAGCAGCCTTTTCAACTCAAACAGATACGCAATGTTATGTGCATGTATTTACAAATACAATGAATGCTTACAGCTGTGCTAAGTTCACTACGACCAAATTGTAACATTATAATTCATTTGTATAATATTGAGAATAATTGTAAATTTACATAAATAAAAAAAATAATCGTAATTGTATCAATTATTAAATTAAAATTTATATATTTAAATTTATGAGTAATTTTTTGAAATCCTTTATTAAAACTTGTATTTTATTATTTTTCAAATAATAAATTAAATTTAAAGTTATTATCTGATTAATTGGTTTTTACAATATAAATACACATACATGTATATGTATTAGCATCCATTTATTAGCTAATTATATATTCATTCAATAACAATTTTTTGTAGTACTTTATTTACAATTAATATTCGAACCATATTTTAATAACATGTCTATCTTTCTCACTCTTACAAGCCTTCGTCTTCTTTCTCACTCTCATACTGTCAAGCTATCTTGTGTCTGTCTCTCTCATTCTCAAGTCCTCTCATTCATTCTCGTATAATTTCTCTCTCTCTCTCTCTCTCTTTCATATTCACGCATAGAGTTTTCTCTCTATTTTATTATTATTAGTAAATAATTATTAGTTAGTAAATAACTTTATCGATTTAATACTGTATAATTGTAGTATTAGTTTTTATTTTTCACAATTGTAATTTTTTTAGCATCTCATGTATAATTTGAAAATGATAATATAGACATTATTGATATGTTTTATACTAATATAATTATAAGATCTTGTTTGTCAAATTTTAGAATGATTCAAATTATAGCTATAAATACATGTTTAATTTTTTGTGTAATACTTTATATAATTTATAAAATATTTTATCAATGTAACTATGTATTTATAATTTATATGCATGTTTTTTTTAAGCGGATGTCAAGTATAAGAAATATAATGTATACAATGTAAATTATTTTATTTTTTAAATATAATCATCGTTTATAGATAAATATATACAATATATTAAACAAATAAATATTATTCATAAACGTTTTAAACACAATCCCACAAGATACATTACAATAAAAGTCACAAATAACACAACATTTCTTAAATTAATTTTTGTCATAATATTTATAATTTTATAAAAATTATTTAGGCACTTTAATGATTTTGCTTTAATTATTTATCTTGAATAAAATGAAAATAACCTATATAATGTACAGTGTAAAAAATTATTTATGTACATTCGTGGACACATTTGTTTATGAATGAAAAGGTTAGAGACGTACATAAAGAAATGTATATTGAAACTGCCTTCTTCCCCTATTCTTAATATAAAGTTGTGGTGGGGATTATGCACATCGTTTCATTTATTTCTTACGGACACTTCTTTTAGTACATTTGAAATCAACCAGGTTTGCAGCGATCGCCTCGTGTACGCATTTTTAACACGTAAGGCTCGATCTCCCTTTTCATCTTTGGCACAATACTTTTAAAAACTGTAACCAATAGAATAAACATGTGTGCCGGTTCATCAGGACCGACTTATGAAAAGGGATATACAAGATATACGGGACTGTAAAATAAAATAAGTACAGGGCTCCTATATTATATGATTCGTAAGCATGCGAGTTTTGTTCCCACTTCTCCAATTTAAAGCTTCATCCTCTTTGTTGAAATTATTGTATGTAGAACAATTTGACTTGAACAAGTTAGTCTGCAGGTTTGTGTGTATCATATTTATAACTAGTTACGTGTAAAATGTTATATTAATACACTTTGATCTTAACCATTAGGCCAAGTAGCAATAAAAAAGTATATATTTACATTTTTATAAAATTTATGAATTATTTCATCATTGTAAATTGATAAATTAAAATTTGAATACATCATTTTTACGTTTTGAAAAATAATTTCTTAATATTTATATCATGTATTTATATATTATTTTTATCATTTATTATTTATTATTTATTATTTATTATTCTACACTTTGTAGGTCAAAACTTTATATGCAAAATAAATTTTTTTTTTTGTAACTTTTAATAATATGTAACCGTCTTTTATCGCTGTGAACAATCACGATTATCGCGTAAAATTTTATGAGATTTAATAACCCATGAAAAACAGGACAGAAATTCGTTGATAAAGCGAATTCTTTTTTTAACGATCCACGCAACGAATAGAATTTCGTCGATAATTTACCATCAAAGAGAAGATTATTCTTAATAATCTTCAATGCTAATGGATACTCTTAGGATTTATGTTTACAATTTATTATTTTTGTTTTTATACATGAGAATTGGTTATTTAGTTTCATGCATGTAAATTTAATGTTCTTACAAAAATATTACTTAGACTGTCATTTGTCTTACATAAGGGCTTTCATCACATAGGCCTTATAGAGTTCATATTGGTTGTGAATGTATGTAAATAAAACTTAAATTAAAAATTCAATGCATTTGAAGTAAATACCTGTGTATTTTTTAAATAATATCTGTATTTGCATAATTTAAATGAGATTTGCATGTTCAATTGTTATTGCGTATTTTCCCACTGATTTTGCTTAACAAAGTTCCAGTGAAAATAAAATCTAATTTTAATTTTTTTTAATTTTTACACAATTTTTTTTATTTTATAAACTTTTAATTTTAATCTATTTAAAAATGAATAAAAGTTTTATTCGAATTTTATAAAAATTTGTCTTTAAAATTCAGAAAAGATTCATTTAAGCTTTGAAAGTAGAAGATTTTTTCCGACTGGAGGTAGATAAGAATAATTTTGTTTCAAAACCATACTCATTAGCTCGGAAAGTGTTCTAGATGGAGATGAACATGGGAAAATATCAGTATTTGATGATATTCAATTCTTTATCAAATGTTTGCTGCATACCTGACGAATGTTGAACGATACAGTGTGTAAAAAAGTAATGCATTGCCTACTACAAAGTTAATTTTATTTTACATAAAAAAAGTAATTTTTTTTCTTTCTTCTTTGTTATTGCTTAAATATTGCTTTAATATTGCTTAAAATTTATATTTAATTTTGTTATGTGTCTTTTTTTAAATATAAAAAACACATGGTTTCTTTTAGTTTCTTTTAAATAGTTTTAATATATTTTAATATCATGGTCAGGTTTTATAAATTAACGCTGAATATTTATGGATTCTCAATGTCAGTTTTTATCAAGTTTGCTCGATTTTTACTCATCATTTATAATTATTATACAACGATATGGTTACAATTAATCGTCATGTATACATCAAAGTTTTTATAAACCTTATACTTCATATGTGTAAAGAATTTTTGAGTTTTGCATCACGTATTTTCTTTATATTGATTGCGTTTTAAAATTGTTTGAAGAACATGTAAAAAGAACAAGTAAAACGAAATTCAATGTATTTTGAAATTTTCTTATTTTGACGCAACGGCATTCATTTTCATATTTTTTTTTTATTATTATAATTTTCTTATTATTATTATTTCACGGTTCTTCTTGATATTTTTGCTTTTTAAGAAGTTATATATTATCGCCTGTAAATTTAAAAATTCTTATTTATTTCATTTATTAAGATATATTAATTTATCGTAAGATAATATACCGATAGACACATTCGTTTATTTTTCGGGTGCAGGAGTATTTTTACATATTTTTACGCAAATATATTTATGCACATTTTTACTTTAAAACTTTTGTTGAAAATTCAAGTAGATTTTTCGATAATATATTTTCATTTTCATTTTAATATTTGAGTTTGAAATTACTTTTATGTTAACAGTACTGCGTAACAATACGAGCTCCAACACAAAATCGGTTTTCCGCAACATTTTCATGTCCCCGACTATCCCCAGGTAGGGTCGTAAAAAACACATATAGAAAAATCTGCGATGCAGCTGTGAGTCCACCAAGAGGTAGCCCCTTCAAGCAGGTATACCCTTTCCATTTTCAACGATAGCTTCCCTTGCTTGATTCTAAGGCGAACAAAAAAAACCTTTTTCCTTAGGTAAACCCATTTATTGTTTCAAAATTTTCAAAAAATATTGGTCACAGTCCGTAACAATTTTAATTTATTTATTTAAAAGCTTTCAAATGTAGATTTGCATTTAAAATAAATAAAAATATTATCAAAAAATTAAAAAAAGAAACAAAAAACCATGTACATTAATTATTACAATAATAAAAAATAAATGTTACTAGACATTAAAATAAGAAAATATTTTATACTACATTTATTTTAAATTATTTTAAATGGTCCCATATAAATCAAATATAGAATAAACAAACTATAATTGGATAGAAAATTAAAATAAACCAATGAAAGCAAATGCTTGAAAAAAAAAACGAATTGCACTCAAATGCATTCTATGCTCATTACTCTATTGCATTAAAATTAATTAAAATTAGTAAATTGAAAATACAGTTAGACATGGCGTACAGGGAAACACAATGTATTTTAAACATATATTATTCATAAATTTGTGATCACAATACAGGCTCTCTATGTAGTGTGAATTTATACTGTGTATTTCATGCATTATACTACACAAAGAGAATCCAAATGTACGAAACTCGTTGCACTTTTACACTATAATGCAATATATCAATAAATTCTACTAAGCTTATACAGTATCTTTGTCTAAATATTTCAATTATTATTATTTGTGAAACATATTTAACTCTGACATGTTAATACTACATAAAATAAAATCTTCCTGAATTAAACTTTATCGCAATGCGATGAATAACATGTACGTAATATCAATACTATCCCACTTAATTATATTTTAAATATAAAAAAAATTTTTACCTCTAGTAGATATCACCTAGGGGCCTGTACAATACTAGCTGTTTTACACCTTTTTTGGAGTTCCAGTATAGCATTTATCATGGCTCTAGAGTAGCATTTGTTTTTTAAATTTTATTTTAAAAAGTTAATATAAAATATATAAATATATTACTAAAATTACAAAATCATGTCTTTATTAGTTTTATTTAAAAAAAAAGTCACTATGTCTTAAGTGCGGCTACTTAGGTAATAGTAACTAAGAAATCAAGACTATTAGGTTCTTACATGTTCGAAATGGACAGTTTCAATTGATGCAAAGAAAAATTATAACATATTTTTTAATTGTTTTCTGGTGTGTACTTGGGAATGATTTCGTACAGATTGTCTCGATATAATTTATTACAATTTGCACAAAGCGTATGTAAAGCGAATTTAGGTATGAATTTATCAGTTGTATTTATGTACTAACATTGTATTAAAAGGTATTTTTCAATGATTTCTTTGATGTGATTTAACTCATGCAAAATTTAATATTGGTAACAAATAAAGATATTACAAGCTGTATATTTCAAATAAAATTTTAAGATAAAAACTATATTTAAATTAATTTTAAAAAATTATAAAAAATAATATGAAATTCTGATAATGTATTCAAAAATAGATCTTAAAGACTTTAATTTTTCCACACAAAAGAATTTAATTTTTCATTAAGTAATTATTTAAAATAAAATCGAATAATTGGTGAAAAACTTTATAATACTATATACAATTGTAAATATTTGATGAAAATTTATTAGTACAGATAGATTCATAAACAAAAAAAATTATAAATATAAGACAACAAAATAATTTTGAACATAATATTACATTGTATGGGAAATCATTTTATGCATAGTATTTAATAAAGATTATATATATTAGAAAGAAGTATGTGTAAGAATTTATTAAAAATTTGAATAATTTAAAAATATTTTTCCAAATAATACTTTCGTCTTATGATTGTATAAATTGAATTCTCCTAAAAAATAATTTTTTTTTTTTAGTGTTTATTTTCTTCAAGGGTAGCATCAAGAATTATAAAACCTCCAGTTTTTGAACATTGCATAAATTGTAATTGCGGTGTCATGTTTTATTTAAATGTTCGATATTAGTGATTATTATATATTAATATATTTATAAATGTTTACACCCTTTAATGTTACCTTTCTTTTTCTATATATGTATGAAAATGTATACTTTATTTTAAAGAATTCTAATTAGAAATTATAACAAAAGTTAATTTATCTATACTTAGAAGATATTAAATAAAAACAATATTGTGCTCAAAAATTTTTTTTAATAAGTAGCATGTTTTTTAATGCCAAATGGAACTCAAACAGAATATTTTAAGAAATATAAGTGAAAAATAAATAAGATTTCATATATATATTTGTTGAAAATTTATAAATGTATTAACTATTCCAGATGATATATAAACATAAAATATTTGTGAAACGGTGACGATAAAAATGAATATACTGTATGTGTAAACGAAAGCAATTATTTTTATATAGGTTACTTATACATAACGATTGTTTATATAAAAAAAAAATTTATGCAAAAAAATTTTAATATTATTTTGTTCGTTACATCTAATTTGTATAAATTCCTACCTTCATATTTAATTTCAAATTATTCATATTAATTTTGTAATATTTATGAAAAAAAAGAAAATTTTTTAACGACAAACTAAATATATTGAAAATAAATAAATATTTTAATACTAAATTTTTTTTTATTATTAGAATATAAGATTAAAGAGAGGAAGAATGATATGCGAACTGTGATGAAGCTTATCTAATTGAAAGTGTTTTAAGCTGGAGTTTGAGTAATCTGTAAGGTAAAGAAGAAGTAAATATTTTTGCTGAAAAGCAGGAGAAACTTTCATGCTCTTTTCGTAATACGAAAAAGAAAGTTGTAATCAATGGGGAGAAAAAAAAAAATTTTTTTTTTGATTTTTTAATCGTAAGGAAGAATATTTATCTTTATTAATGTTCCAACAATTGGATAAATAAAATAATATTATATTAATTTGGATAATATAAGATTATATATTATAACAATATTTTCAAATATTCAAAATTAATAAATAATAAGTTAAATATTTATACGAAACAAACTTTTGCGACAAATTAATAATTTGTATTATAATAAATAAAGAAATTGAGTTACATTTTTAGATATGATATGATAAATATAAATCATATCTTAAATATAATCATTTAATAAAGGTACTAATTTTTATTATATGTTCCATATTTTATTAAGAGCTTACGTTTCAGTATTTTTCTTATTTTAGAATTTATGTTATAATAATCCAAATATAAATATACTTTCATATTTTAAAAACATTATATTTTTTAATAAATACATTGAATTATAATAAATTTATTATTATTTAAGAATTGTTTGTAAGATCTCACTAAATGTCAGAAAAGGGTAACTAAAACTTAATATTTCTCAATATAATCCTTGGGTCTGTATTTATTCAGGTAAAAAGGTGCAGAAACAATTCCAAGATTCAACGGTGATGTCAAGACAAAACTTTTTTTTTATTTAGGCTTCCTTTCCAGCTCAAAGTTGACTATCGATCAATATATAGTCAATCAGCGTAGTTTTTTTTTTATTTTTTTTAATTTTTATTTTTTAGCCTTTTCCATGCCTTGATATTTTTTCCGAACATTGCTGAAGGTGATTTATTGTGTTTGGAGGTTTGGTTGAAAAACCAACTATTACATAATATAATAGTATATTATTAGATATAATTTTGAATTTTGATTAACAAATCAATTGAATTATATTGAAATAATTAAAACTAAATAAAATTGGATAGTATAAAAATTTATTGTATATTAATTAATTTAAAATCATTGGTGACAAATGTAAGTTCTGAAAAAATTAAAAATAATAATTTATAAAATGAATGAACTTACTGAAAATGACACTTGCTCGAGATTACAGCAAGGAATATCATTTTGAAGATTAGATTAACGGTATTAATTGACTCAGCAAAACCTTTTTTGTAACCGTAAACGTTCTTTAGATTAAGATTTTTTGATTTTATACTATCTTATTTTATTCTTTATAACTTTTTATTCGTTAAATCCTTTATATTGATAAGAGTAAAGAAATTTTTTATTTAATATTATAAAAACTAATTTAATATATACTGTATTTGTGTACATGCATATGTTTATGTATATATAATCGTATTGTAATTATCTAGAGAAAAAAAAATGCATTTGATAATATATGAATGTATGATCTGAAAGCGTTCTTAGCTGTTCTGTGGTCCTTATTTGGACACATAAAATGTTACGACAGAGTAACAATATTATATAGAAACAGATTTTTACGTGTAATTTCTTCTAGGTTATAATACAAACTGTAATATATATTCTGTCTAATTATTATACATATAATTAATACGGTCTATTTTAAAATGTGAGCTGTAATTAAAACTTAATTACCTGTTTAAGATTTTCTGTATATAATATATTTTTTTAATTAATTTAAATTACTGTAGGCTATAAAGTAATAAATACAAAAACAATTTTATAAAATTAAATGCATGGTAAATTTCATCGATTTGAATTCTTTAGAATTCCAATAACTTTAGTGAATAACTCACCCAATTTTAGAAATATAAAATTTATATTATACACGTAAATTAAAATTTTTTTAAAAAATTCTTAAACGCCATCTTAATAAAAATTAAACTTTCATAGTAGAATATTTTTGTGTTTATGTAACAATAATATCAAATGTTTTAAAATTAATCCTAATAATTTTTATATTTGGAGATTTTTGTTAATTTGAATTGGTTTTTTTTTACGTACTTTGGGTAGCTAAAGTATATAAGTATATAAAGGTGATTTTTTACTTATATTCTTATTTTATTTAAAACACAATATGTAAAGAACTAAGGGAAAAATGTAAAACAATAATTACTCTAATATATATAATTTCTCGTTATTGCAAATATTTTTATAGTATCGATATTAATTAATACCTTTTAGTATAAGAAAAATTAAAGAATAATTATTTAACTTATTCATGGCCAAAATTTCCATGTATGGCTCATTTTTAAATCATAAATATAAAAAATTGTGGCAGCACTTGTGGCTATTCGCGAAGTATTGGTGATATTTCTTACACTGGTGTTAAGGAGAGGGAGAAAAAAGCTCAGCTATTCAACTGGATCGCTTGTCGTTTATTATGTACAGAATTTTATGTGTATAAAGGACGAACGGATGGCTGGTGCACGTGGGTGATCGAGTGATTGAAAAGGGAAAAAAGCACATCTTAATTTAATTTATTCAGGATAAAATATATTTTTTATATTAAATAATTAACAATAACAACTGAGTATTATTTCTTTGTTCTGTCAATAAAAATAAAGGTAAGAACATAATTTTTTGTTACGTTATTATAAAATAAATTTTTTTCAATGTATTGCCATTGTTATGGGAAAAAATTGTTTTTATTAAATGAAAATATGAAATATTATTTCACGAAAACGTGGTTAATAAGTACAGCTTCTCGCCGACTTATCAAACTATATTTTCTTTGTTATATACAGTAAAATCACATTTCAGAGAAATACACATTTTGACCTTTTACTTTTGTATTTCTAAGGAAGCATAAAATATTCATTAAAGGGTTCAATCGTTGTTTTGTACTATATTTTATTTCTTGAGAATACCGTTTTGTGATTTTCAATAAGAAATTTCAATGTCATCAATTGTACAATATATATAAAAAGCAAAAAATTGAAAAAATTTTTTTTATGTATAATTTTCGGTATACAAATATTCTGAAAAAAAGCTGCGCGTTGTTAATACAATTTCTCATATGCATTGTTATTTATAAAATTAAAAGTATCATTGATATTATAAAAAAAAAATAATTTTTAAAAAGTAATGGCAAATACAAAAAATTAAATGCTAAGAAAAATTTTTTTTTTTATAAACAGAAAACGCAAGCTTTTATATTCATAAACTATTGAATTTCAATTAAATCTTAATATAAATTTGTATTTGTAAAAAATAAATATTTTGTACGTTTTAATTACTTATATAATAATATTCTTTCTTCAAATTAAATTGTTTTTTATTTAAATTTATACCAGCCTACTTACAATTTTTATTTTATTATTTATAAAAAAGTATATAAATAAACATTATGCGAAAATTAATCTTTTTTAGTACAAAATACCTCATTAAATTATTGATGAATTAAATAATTAAATAAATTATTTATAAAGTTTCATTTTGCAATTTTAGTTTTTTAGATTATAGTAATGTTAATTTGTAGTATTACGTGAATTATATTTTCACGAGTTTAGATTATATATATTTTACATTGGTTTTTGTTTTTGTGTAAATTTTTTTTTTTTTTGTAGTATTTTCTAACATTTATATGAAATATAATTGGTTTTATTATAGAATAATGCTAAAAATGATTGCATGAGTGTAAATAAAAATCATTAATTTATAGTAAAAGCATTGAAGATTAATTATACAATTAGCTTTAGTATCGAACTAGTTTTTTGTTTTGTATATACAAAAATGTCCAATTTTTTTTTATTGTTATTATTAGTTTTAATTACAAAAAATTTAATCACTATAATGAGAAATTTCAAAATTAAATTTTAAGAGAAATATATAGTTTTTCCGAATATGTATTTTTATTGAGTATACATTATTACTGGTAATAGATTAATAAATTTATTGTTTATAATAATTTGGATTTAAATCTTACTTTGTTAATTGGGAAATTTAGTTTATTTTTATTGTACTATATTTTAAACTAAAATTTATGTACATTGTATAATTGAATTATTTTGATAACTGGGTTATTTTTTATATAATACTTTTCACTTAAACAATATATTACAGCAGAATCAAACATTAGTAGTTAATTTTAAAGAATTATAAATGTATTAACAATACGGTAAATTATAAGTATTAGCCTATTAATTAAAAATATTTTTATTTTTGACAGATATAATGTTAAATAAATCTTGTTGAATAGCTTATTTTTTCAATGATGTCGTTATTTTCAAAACATAATTTATATATGAATATATAATTTTATATTAAAGATTAATTTAAAAAATAAATGTAAAGTCCTAACATTTTTCTCTAAAAATGCAGGTCAATTATTTTTTGGTTTTATTTAAAAAGATATTTACAAAGCTTAATTTTTTTTTTTTTTTTTTTTTAAACAAAAATGTAAAAACCGATAAATTAATATTAAAATAATTTTAATAATGAAACTTCATTGAATTTGTAAAATTTTTGAAATTATAATATACTTCTATTCTTATTTTCAATGTAAAATATATTTCAAAACTCTAAAACTATAATTCTAAATATTAATTTTATAATTGCTGCCTCTTTTTATTTAAAATGTATAATTAATTTTGCTTTTATTTTTTTTTTTTATTATTTATTTAATTTGATTGTATAAAATATTTGGTAATATTAAATTAAAAGTTAATTAAATATTTTTTTGAAGTATAAAATTTTCGTTAATAACCTTTTATTTAAGTATAAACAATATAAAATAATATAAAATATTGTTATTTAAAGTTAATTATGCGTTTAATCAAAATTTTTTGTATCATAAAATAATTAGCGTACAAAAGTAAAAATCAATTAAATTTTTATTGGTTTTCTTGCAGTTGTACACTTATTATTTTTTTTTAATTTATATCTTACAATTTTTTATTACTTACAATTTGGTTTTTAGCTTTACTAATTTTCATGAAAATAATTTACCCAAGATATATTAACATGTGAAGGGCCGTACAAGTGATTTGTTTTAGTTTGTATTTATGAAATTATGAAATATAATGTAGAAATTTATAATTTATTATTCAAATTTAAGACAAACCAATTTTCTAAAATAAAAACTGATATGTTTTGATCAAATTAATGATGAAACAAAAAATTGTTAAGTTGAAAACGCATAAATTCTAATATTTTAATATTAATTTTTTTATTTATAATTTTTCATTTAAAACGTATATGTACAAATTTGAAGGTCAGAATTTCCAATAGAAATTGAAATGTTATTTTGTTGTGATTCCACTGCTCTACACATATTGATGTTTACGATACGTTTGATACATTTCTTGGACGTTCTAAGTATTACGGCATTCCAGGAATTTATTTTATGTTTATGCTCCATGTGTACTAATGGAAAATAAAATATTTAAGTAATATTATGAAGTAGTTAGTAGTTAAAAAATAAATTAAAATACTTCCTATTGTTTTTTTTTGTTATTTTGAGAAATTTCATTGAAAATAAAATTGTAGTGTATGCTAGATTTTTTCTTCTAACAATACAAATTATCAATTTTATAATGGATGTAAAAAAATTTACTAGAACAATACTGCTTCGAGTAGTATGCAATGACTAAAGAATGAACAACGCTTTTCATCTTATATTTACCCGAGTAGCCATTAATTATCGCCATAATTAATCGCAAAAAGTAAATATTTATAATGAATCGTAGATTACAACTTTTAAGTAAATATTTCATTCTTAAATAACGTCTAAATCTTGAATATGAACATTTTTTAATTAAATTGAATTTTTATCATAGTACGTATCAGTTATTATTTCAATAAAATTTAGTACATTGGAACAAATCTCTATTGTGTTTTTAAGATAATTAGAAATTGTAGGTGAAATTTAAGTGTATTTCAATTTAATTTTTAAGCCTGTAAACGAGTAAATTATAGTCGAAGGGAAGAGCCCGAGTAATAAAATCCTTAGGACACGCGGTGCTACAAATGTTATAAAGCAAAAGTTCAAGTTCGAGAAGTACCAGAAAATGGCGTGGGGTGTAACGAAAGCGAGAAATTTCATTGCTTTGTCTTTTCAATCTACACAAAATTCAGACGCGGCAGTGTTTAAGGAGCTTCCAAGGAATCCGTACGTAGTTTTAGTTAGTGCAGTGTTGGTTTCCTCCCCAGTGTTGCCACGTGTATCGTTAATTTATTGCCGCTCGTATAAGCTTTACACGTGACTCAAACTTTGTTCAAATAGAAGACGCACTCGCGAGCGTCAAAAGCGGCAGGAAGCTCATAGGAATAGTGGCAACGGGTTTCATCGTTGGATGTGTTTTTGTTCAATTGGATCGAGCTTGGATATCAATTATGCCGAAATATCATCCTGATAAACGGTTCGTATCTTAAAGCCTTTCCTTTACTGATTTTATACCTTTTAAACTTTACCTTCTGTCGTCAAGCACTTAAAAATTACAAAACTTTTCCCGCCATTGTTTTCGAATATAAGAACGAATATTCAAAATTGCCGTTTTTTTAAAGGAATTTTTAACATTTTTTTTTTCATAATCAATAATAATCCGTATCTGATTAATTTATTTTGTCTAATAGCAATTGTTTATTTTTCAAAACAACTATTACAAAAGTTATAGAAATAACTATAATAAAAAGAATATAACAAAGAAATTAGATATAAATATATAATTTTTTTATATTGTTATTCTGTAATTGATAAAAAAATTGTTTTTAGTACCGTTATTCAATGTAAATGATCAGCATTAAAGATGCATTGGTATTTATTATACAAAGTTTAATCAAATTATAAAACAATATTTTATTTTTTACTTGATTTTTTTTTACAATGCTAGATGAATAATTTAAAAAAAAAATAAGTTATATGTACATGCAAATATATTTAATATTAAAATAATGATTTTCAACAAATTTATGTGCAATCTACACAGCGTCTATTTCAACATGTCTATTCATAATTTTATCTTACATTAAAATTGAAGGTATCAGAAAAATAATGAACCCATGGATTACCAAATAGTATTCAAATATATTTATATTTTATTAGCTAATTTATTTGTATTAATTTTTTATTATCAATAATTATATTTTTAAAACAAATAAATTATGCATTATTCATTATTGCACATATTTGGCATTTTAAACCATATTTTGATAAATTTTTGTTTTAAATGTGTTTAATTTGTTATAATTCATTCATACTATTTGCTTATATAATTATATATTGGGTTATTATTTGTATTATTATAATTTATAAACATTTTTAGAGTTACCATTTTTTATGAAAAATAAAGAAAAAAATGAATATTTGAAAATTGAATTAATTTACAAATTTAAGTACTACAAACTATGAAAACAATATAAATGCAATATGAATACAATATGAAAATTAGCTTCGTGTATAAGAATGTTTTATAATATATTAACAAAGATTATTTATAAAATAACTATTTAAATAAATGATAATTTAAATTAAATCCTAATTAAAATATACATGCATTTTAGCCGTTATTACGATAATATGGGTGATCAGGAAAGAAGTAGACAATTTGGTCGTCATCGTGGTAGATCTCGTTATCCTGAACAAAGGGATGATCGATCGCAATCACGGCAAATACAATCGACGCATACGCGTCGCCCCGGTGAGGCTTATACAGAACCAAGCACATCTCATTCAACACCATATGCAAGACCCTCATCATCAACGGCTCCTGATGAATCTTTTGTAATTAAGTTATTGTATAAATATTATAATATATTTTATAACTTTATACTATATTTTTATAACGAATCTATTAAGTTATAATAAATAATTATAACTTGAAATTAGTTAATATTTATATTAAAATTTCTTTTAGAGCTCTGTGCCTGGTACATCATATCCAGCTACATCCGAAACATTTATACAACATAGAGTTCAATCTGAATCTACATCAGAAACTCCTTCACCCTCTGGTAAAATAATGATAAAATATTTATGTGATATTTTATCAGTATATCTTATTCGATATTCAATAATTAAACTTTAAAAATAAAAAATGTTTTATATTTTTCAACAAATTATATTTTTTTAAAACTTTTATGTGATATCTAAACAACAAGGATTTTTTAAAATAAAGCTATAATTTTAATATTGTGTATTAATATGATTATATGATGTATTTGTCGTATTTTTAAAATGAATATATAAAACTTAAAAAAAAAATTTAATAAATTGAAGATTACAATTTCAGAAATATTTAAATAAAACAAATAGAATTTAATATTAAATTTAAAATAGTTGGTAAAAATGTTTTATTATTATTAATTGAATCATATGCTTTTTATAAATATTAATCTAGTCTATAAATTTACGTTATAGGCTAGATATTAAAAGAAATATTAAAACAAAAATATAATGCATAAGTGATTTTAGTTTACCCTATATAGAAATTTATACTTTTAATTTAATAAAATTATTTTATTAGTTTTTCAATATTAAAATTGGATATTCATAATTTTATTTAATCCTGTTGTATAAATTTTGTTATTCAATTTTAACTTAATTTAGGTCCTGTTACTGGAGGTGAATCATCTGCAGGACGAGGTTCTATGCGTGGTGGAAGATTGCTTCCAGTTGATATAATAACTCGTCCACGTGGACTTGTTACGAAACAAGGTATATTTAATAATTAATTTAATAAACTGTATACAATTATTGAAATACACAGAATATAAAGTAGTATAAGAAATAATTTTTTATATTATTTTATAAATAAATTACGATTTTAACTGATATAGATGCACAGATTTCTATGTATTTCCAGGTTTTATTATAATCTTGATATAATTATATAATTAAAAAAAAAAAATTATATTTATAAAAATTAATATAATTAAATTATATTAAAATGAGAATTAATCTAATATCTATTTAATTTAGTAAATTAAAATCGAATTATAAAGAATTAACATTATTTTTAGGTGGATTTGGACAACCCATACATTTACAAGCTAATTATTTTAAACTTTTAAATAAGATGGATTGGTGTTTGTATAAATATAGTGTTGATTTTACACCAGATGAAGATAGAAATATTATACGTAAAGGTCTTCTTAGACCCCATAGTGGAGTTCTGGGTGCTTACATTTTTGATGGTTCCGTTTTATATACAACTAATAAATTACCTGATGTAAATCTTTGGTTTATTAAAAAATATAAAAATAATTAAAAATACATTTGAATTATTACTTTTTTACAGCCTTTGGAACTAGCTTCAGAAAGAAAGGGGGATAAAGAAATGATAATTGTAAAACTTCGACCTGCTGGAGATATGGTCAAGGGTGATCATCATTATCTTCAATTTTTTAATATAATTATGAGGAAATGTTTGACTTATTTGAAACTGCAACTTGTCGGTCGAAATTATTTTGATGCTCAGAATAAAGTAAAAAATTTTAATATATATCTTGAACTTTAAAATTTCATATTATTAATATTTTTATATTTATATAGGCAGAAGTTAGGGAGTATAAACTTGAACTTTGGCCTGGATATATAACATCTATACGTCAACACGAAGATGATATTTTAATGTGTGCTGAAATTACTCATAAAGTTATGCGTAATGACACCCTTTTAGATGTTTTAAATGATTGTCATAGAGCTAATCGTAATAACTACATGGTTTGTAATTTTATTTTTTAATGTATTTAATATATGCTTATATATTCATTAAAATTTTAAAAATAATAAAAACTAGTTTATTCAATACATTATTTTTAGGCATTGTATAAGCAACAAATTTTAGGAGCTGTTGTGTTAACAGATTATAATAATAATACTTACAGAATCGATGATGTAGATTTTAATGTTTCACCGAGTTGTAAATTTACAAAGAAAACTGGAGAAGAAATTAGTTATATAGAATATTATATGAATAGATACAACATTAAAATTCAAAATGTAAATCAACCTTTATTAGTGTCACGTTCTAGACAGCGAGATCGAAGAGCTGGCCAAGATGAGATAGTTTACTTAGTTCCTGAATTATGTAGAAGTACAGGTATAATTGTTATTTCATTTTCAATATTTTTAACATATAAATAAATATTATCTGAGTTTGTATCAATTATTATATTGCTGTTCTTCTGTATTGAAATCTGACAAAATCACCTGGATTTATAAATGGAAACCGGATAAGATAATTAAGAAGACGAGATTGAAGTAAACTAATGTTTATTCTCTCAATAAAAGAAAAGAGATCTATATATATTTATATATTTAAATCGTGATTGCGTATTCGTTTCACACTTAATCATTCGACACGTACCTTAAAGAATCTTAATTCTGTTGCGATTTGAATCCGTGAAATTAATGTACAACTCTCACGAAAGCTTCAATTCGGAGGAATCTGAACAAAGGTTTGCGCAATGAGTATTAGCGAAAGATTTGCATTGGATTTCGAACGAAAACTTCGATTTTCCCTATTACCCTCATTTATAGCTTTCATATTCTTAGTTAGCTCATGCCCTTTCATCGACAAAATTTCACATGTTCTTTATAATTTTTAACAACGTTCCTTAATCGAAATATGGTTTCCTAAATAAAACCGAAATTGTTATTTTTGAGATATCGCATATCCCGGTTACGCGCTTTCACTTTGTCTCATCCTAAGTATATGATGTTGAATATGCGATACGAACGTACATCGATAATGTATGCAACAGTATAAAACTAATTATTCAAAAGAATTAAAAGTTTTGTTAATTATACTTAGGTTTGACAGATGGTATGAGAAGTAACCATCAACTAATGGCTGCAATTGCAAAATTTACTCGTGTACAACCATGTGATAGAATAAAGAAATTAATGACTTTTAATCGACGTTTACATTCTGAAAAGGATGTAGTACAAGAATTCAAAAATTGGAATTTGAATCTTGATACACAATTAGTTAATGTACCTGGTCGAGTTTTTCCTCCTGATCTTATCATTTATGGAAACGAGGCAACTTCTCAAGTTCCTAATAATGTGTTGTGGACACGGGATATGAGGAATAAAAATCTTAGAACATGTGGAGTTCTTGAAAATTGGGCACTTGTTATACCTGAAATATCAAAACGCGATTGTGAGGTATATATTTCATAGTTGTTTTATATAACTTTTTTAATGAATTATTTTACAATTTTTAATATTTTTTAGAGTTTTATACGTTCTCTAATAGAAGTTGCTCATCACATGAATTTTAAAATACTCGATCCAAAAGTTTATTACATACGTGAAGATAGCCCTGCTACTTATGCAAATATTTTAGAACGTATTAAAAGTCAGTCAAATCCAATGTTAATTTTATGTGTAGCTACGAATAACCGGGTAGATAGGTACTCTGCTATAAAAAAAAAATGTTGTGTAGATAGACCTGTGCCTAGTCAAGTTGTTCTCTCAAAAAGCTTGAGGCCTGGTAAATCACAGAAATCAATTGCTACAAAAGTAGCTATTCAGATGAATTGCAAAATAGGAGGAATCCCGTGGACTGTTAAAATTCCTTTACAAGGTTTAATGGTTGTAGGATTTGATGTTTGTCATGATACTAATTCCAAAGAAAAAGATTTTGGTAAGTAATAACTTTTTCACTATCAGTTTTTAAAATCTAAAATGAAATATTGAGTTTTAAATTATTTATTTAATTATAAAATATTTTGGTATAATTTTAAAAAATACTTTGAAATAAAACCTTAATAGAAAATTTATAAATATTTCTTTTTTGAACAATTATAATAAGTATTTGTAAATGTAAATTAAAAATAATAATCGTTTTAAATATTAATTAGAAAAAAGTTTGATTTTGTTGTAAATATCCATTTTGCAGAAGTTTGTTTCTCATAAAACACTTTTTTTGACAAAGTAAAACAGAAGAAAAATATATATAAATACATAAAATGTTTATTTTTTTTATTTTTATTTTTTAGTAATTCTGGCCATTTGGCCCAGGAATGGTACTTGGACTTTTTTTTACATAATTTTTTATACAATTTTTATCTTTATTAATTTTTACATTGTTTTTTGCTTATTCTGGTTTATATTTACCATATCCGTTGTATCTTCTTTTTCGCCTTGTTTGCTTTATCTGTTTTTAAATACCTAAGAGATGTATTATTCTCACCTAGCCCTTCCTGTTTGTGTCTCTCTTCTCCAACCTTAGCCTTTTCACCCTTGTCAGTTCCTCTTTTTTTCTCACCATGTATGTCTATCCTTTTGACTATCGTTAGAAGTTTAAAATGCTTGATTCTTCCTTTAAATTTCAATACTATTTTATTCACCCAGCTATTTTTTCTTAATTCCTTAATTCCTCCTGTATTTCTTTTCATTCCTTTATTAGGTATTTTCAGTTACTAATATTTGTTTTGGATAGACTTGACCTCGGATTCTGTATCTGTTGTCTTTCACCATGTTTTCACATTTGATCTTTGCCATATTATTAATATTTATCCTCTCCTTTCCATTGTATTTTTTTGAAGGAGTGAGTCGGGGGTAGATCGGTTTAGCAAATGAAACAACAATTTTGAGCGTTACAGTAAAAATATTTAATTGCACCGCGGAATACAATAGGCATAAAAACCCCCTCTCGGGCGAGAAGGAAAATCCAGTACGAATTCGCTACTTAACTTATTGTACAAGGTGCGTGAGAAGCGCAGGTGATAAACTCTGCACGTGAGACTTATTCCGCGTGATCGGCGCCGCTCAGGGTGACCGTGTGAAGCCGCGCAGGGCAGAGGTCGCCGCTCCGGGCGTCAATGATGCGCCGCTACGGCAAGAGTCGCCACTCCGATCGAAGCCGTCTGCTCGGGAGGCTGCGGTGCTGAATCTGCCTCCAGAGGGTGTGACCCTGGTGAAGCACGTGTACAGACACGGAAGTTGCAGCCCCTTTAAGGATGCACTAACACAAACAGTGTGCGGTGATAATGGGTGGCAAGAATGACGGAGAAAAATCCAAGGCAAAAAGGACGCGTCGGAGTTTTCTGCCAGAAATCTCGATGCCGAGAGACGCGCGTTTCAAACGGGGGAGGAAGCGTCCTTCCGGCTTGCGGAAAATTCCGGACCTTCATAAACTTGGAACCGCCTCTTGGCGTTGTTGCCGACGTGATGTTCTCCCTTGCCGACGGCAAGAGAAAGCACCGAACACATTCTCAGCTCCATGCTATCCTCTCTCCTTTACTTCATGTACTCTATTTACAGCTCAACCAGTTAATTAAATTATTTTTTGCACCTTTCCCTCATTTATTTTCTCCTCCTAAAAATGAGTCTATATTCGGGACTATTTTTAAACTTTTTCTCATACCTACACACCCTTATTTTTCACTCTGTCTTCATAGGGAAGCCATTTATTTCCTTGCCATCTAAAAATACCTTGGAGTATAAAATTCCAAACCTAGCGTCCTATTTATAATAGTTCGTTTTTATTCTCTCCGTCTCCTCTCCCTCTTCCCATCCCCATATTTCTACGCCATACTGTACTATGCTTTTTTTAAGTATTCAAAGAACATTTTTCTATTTTTGAAGTCGTTTTTGTATTTCCTTCTTCTAGTTTTCATATTTTTTTTCTATTGTTCTTCTTGATACTTTCCATTGATTTCTATCTTTTCATTGATGTGTTCTTTGTAATCCTCTTTCATATTAAACACAAAATCTAGATATTTAAAGTTATTTTTATCTTTTTTCTTAGCAAAACTATGACATCCGAATATGCCAATGAACATATCTATTTATTTTCAAATTTTACTCTTATTTTCCATTCCTTTAGTATTTCTTCTAGGCCTGCCACATGAAAGTTTAATAATGCTGGGCTTGGAATACATTCCTGCCTTGGATTCTTGCTTGTACAGAATTCCTCCGTCACTTCTAACCTCCTTTAGTCTAATTCTTTAATTTCTTCTAATAATCCTCTAATCCTCTACCAAATAATTGTTAATTTGTTGTCATTAATTTCCAGAGTTATTCTCTTATTTCCGTATTAATTGCCGCTTTTATATCCATAAAAAGATAAAATGTTTATATAATAATACAAATATTTTTTCTTTTACAATTAAATCTTAAAATGATTAATTTAAAAAATTAAATAGAAATAATTATATTCTAAATTTATTTAGTTAATATCATTAATATTTATAATTTTTTTTAAATGTACCTTGTGTTTAATTATTATGTTTATGTACACTTTAATAATAATACAGGATAAATTATCTATATTATTATCTATGAATATTATTAAGCTTATCCTATATTATTATTTTGCTGTATATATAAACATTATAATTAAAGATAACATTTATATAAATTGAAATTTAAAGAATGATTCATATTTTAAATGTTTAGATTTTGATATTTTAAAAATATTTTCATATATTGAATAGGTGCCTCATACATTTATGTATATATTTCATTATGCATCTAAATGATAATATAGTTTTTATGAAAAAAAAATTCTTCAGAATATAAGAAAACAATTTTAATTTTTTATTAATATTTGAGTTAATTGAGTTAATGTTTTGAAATATGCATTATTAATGTGAATTTTATATGCGATATAAGGTATTAAAATCGATAATTTGCATATACAGATAATTCTTATTATAAAATGTAAAATAAATAATTTATCATATACACATTTTTTATTGTGAAATGTTCTAATAAAAATAATTATTTAAACATACTAAATTTGTGACAATCTTTTTTAATAAATTTATATTTTTTTCTATTATGTACAAAACTAAATACAGAAAAATGATATTTTATTATTATTTATGTCGGTTTTCCTAAATATACAATAAATTTTAATGAAAGAAAGATTATTGTTTATTAAGGATTATTAATAAATATTAGCGAAAGATAAATTAAAATCTAATCGTAAAATTATATTTATTTTAAGTAATGTTTCGTTATTTATAGTTCTGGATGTAATTATTTCTATCATAATAATTATGTTGACAAATCGTATAAAAATTATATATTTATATAACTATAATAATTAATGATTTTTAATATGAGCTATTTTTGTTTAATTGATTTCAATTGATATAAAATATTCAATAATATATTCTCATGTAAAAAATTGTTAATGAATAATTTTTAAGAGAAATCAAAAATATATATATTTATCTGACAAAAATTGTAAGGAGATAATACTATGCATTGATTTGATTAATATATTTAAATGATTTGTTTTATTTTTATATTAAACTTGTAACATATATTTATAGCTCACTAAGTGAATGTGTAGGTGTATGATCTATAGTTTATATGTTTAGTAATAATCAAATGTATAGAATTACTACTGAACAATTAATAAAAATATGTGAAAACAGCATTCATTTCAAGAAAGTTTTGGATTGATTGAATCTTTCTCATATTTGTTCAATAAATCAGTGAACTTTCTTTTATTATTTTTTTTTTCATTATAAAGAATGTTATCTGTAAATGATTGATTTCTTAGGATAACTATTGTAATAATATTTTTTGCTCAATTGGGCAAAGAATTTTTTTATACATATATTATATTTTAAAACTAATTTAAATATAATATTATGTGAAATATATGAATATTAAGAGTTTTTCTTACAAATTCTTTCATTTTCGGTCTTACAATGTTTTGAGGTTTTTAAAATTAAGCTAATTACTATAATTTATTATATTAATAACTATTATATATTATAGTACAAATTAATATAATATACTAAATAATTATTTTTTATTTATTTCATTAAAAATAATAAATAAAATTCGATACAATTTTTATAAATTCACCATTGTTTGCTTTTCTTAATATCTTTAAAAATATGTTTAATAATTATTTCTTTAAACATACGTTTACTTAATACTGATCTTTGGTTCTTAAAAATATTGATTAATGTTTGATAAGTTTAAAGTGTTCATATTTTCACAAATTAATTACAATTATTTATAACGTTGACTAATGTATAAGCTTAAGCAAAGTTTAATTTATTTATTGAAAAAGTAATAATGATACATATTTGTAGGTGCTATGGTAGCATCACTGGATGTACATTTTGGAAGATATTTTAGTGCTGTTAGCAGCCATCGATCTGGAGAAGAATTATCGAGTACTTTTACCATAAATTTATTCAAAGCACTTACTCAATTTAAAGAGTGTAATAATTCATTGCCAAAAAGAATTGTTATATATAGAGATGGAGTTGGCGAAGGTCAAGTCCCTTTTGTGGTCAAGCATGAAATTCAACAAATTAGATCAAAGTTGGAAGAAGTTTATGGAGGATCTGAAAACCTTAAATTTGCATATATAATTGTAACAAAGAAAATTAATACTAGACTATTTTTCAATAACAATAATCCTCCTCCTGGAACTGTTGTTGATAGTGTAATAACAGATCCTACAAGATATGATTTTTTAATAGTATCTCAACATGTTGATCAAGGTACAGTTTCACCAACAGCATATAACGTTGTATCTGATACATCTGGTCTAGATGTAGATAAAATACAACGGTTGACTTATAAGTTGTGTCATTTATATTTTAACTGGAGTGGCACAGTAAGGGTACCAGCCCCATGTCAATATGCGCATAAATTAGCTTTTTTGATTTCTCAATCTATTCATCAATCACCTAGTACTGCTCTTGAAACGTTATTATACTTTTTATAAATAGCATAATAACTATAAAACTATATTCATTAATAAATATAGTTTAATTTTCTTTAAATTTTTTTGTTTTTGGTATTTTAGATTTTTTAAAGTTCCGTGGTTTTTTTTTAATTTACTAGAATTTAATTTGAAATGAAATCAAATGCTCTAATAAACTATTTTTAAAAAGTAATAAAAATGTAAAATTTGATTATTTTCAATCATTAAAATTAACCTTTGTAAAAATTTTAATTTATTGTAACTGAAAAAATCATATTATAAATATCTGAAAATACAGATTTAATGATGCATTAATAGAAATTTGAATTAATTTAAAATAATGACAAAGTTCAATTAAATATTTCAGTTACATTAAAAAATTCACTATAGAATTTAATTATATAAAAAAAATGAAATTTTCATTAACCAAATTAAAAGAAATTATTTTTTTTTTTTTCAAAATATTTTCAATAAAATTTATGTACTTTTTTTCTTTTTTGTCCTTCATAAAAATAATCTTTATGTTATTTCCAATTATACATTGTTTTGAGCTAAGAATAATAAGAAATTCTGTTTTTGTTTATTAAAAATATATGTTGTATTATCAAACGTGTTAGTATGAAACTAGAATTCACTCAAGAGATTTTTCCTAATTATAAATATAATTATTAACAAACTAGATTATATGCAATGCTTTGCTTTTTTAATATCTTACAATGATTTTGAACAATATTTATGTCAAGTATTACACTATAATGTTTGTTTTGCTAACAGCTTTAATTTTCTATTCTTATTTTAAGCAATTACTACAAATTTTTTTATAAACTTGTTAAACCTTATGTTGAGTGTATTCATGATAAATTAATTTTTTGAATGATTTAAAAATTAAAAATTTACAATCTGGAAAAAAAAATTAAGAATATGGAAGATCATTGATGATTAAATTGCTATATTATTTATTAATGATATTCAAATTTAAGAATTTATTGATTAAATAACATCAAATGTTAACTTCAAAATTTTAATAGATCATGAATGTATTCAAATGTATGTAATTATAAAATTTTTAAAACATTACTATATATTGCAAATAATGTACAAACGATAAAATATTGTATTATTACAAATCATTTTTTTATGTAATTGTCACACTGAAAAATTGATTACATTTTGAGAAATATAAGTTTAAACATAGTTAATTTTAGACAGATTATTAACATCAATTATAAACTTAACTTACAATGGAAATAAAACCATGGTTTGCAACTATGAGTGTAATCAAAATCTCTTATTAGTTTTTAATTATCATAATAATTTATTTATTTAAAACAAGTATTGTACGAAAAACAATAAAAAAAAAAATAAATTTGCTTCTCGATAATGTCTTTAAAGTAAGTTGATAAAGATTTTACAGGAGTTTTACTAGATTTCACTAAACATGGATTTATTTAGTTTTTATCCATTTTCATTACTAGGACATATATTTATATAAGTTTATGAAAATAGCTTGATATTTAATTTAAAAGAAAAATAGAATTTTTAATATCAATTATAAGTTGAAAATAGAAAGATAGCAATGGACAAATACAAATAAATAATTTTTTATTATTTTAATATTCAAATCATTAATGTATTTTCTATTTTAGTTTCAAATTTATATACCTAATATGTAATTAATACGATTACTCACAATAAATGTTTATTAAATTACAAAATGTTATAAGTATAATAAGTAAATTAATACATGTTAAATTTATGAGAGATTAATATTGAAACAATTTATACATGTTAATTATTTTGAAAATTTATAAGTATTTTTAAATGTATGTAAAATGTATTTTTGACACTTTAATAAATTTTTTATATTGCAAAGCATATTAATATTTATTATAATTCAATGTTATAGCAAAATGAGTATTTAAATTAAAAATGTTTTTCTTATATATATCTATTTTTTTATGAATTATAATATATTAAAAAATATTTATGGATAAAACATTAATTTTAAATTATATGACTAATTTAATTTCAATATTGTATTGTTAAAGAATATGAAAAATGTATTAATTAACCATATATTGATAAATTTATTCTTTGGGATTAATAAGTTTCTTCTAAATCATCTGCAGCTGTATTAATAACTCTTTCTTCATTTGATGGAAGATTGTGACGACCAAATCGACATCGGCACTTTCTTATAAATTGTGGTATAAATACATTATTATAAAATGACATTCCAATTAAAAGGAAAAAAAAACCAATGAGCTAAAATAAAAAAAGTTTGTTTAAAATAATGATTTTATTTAAAATATTCTATCAATATTGAAAATTTGTCATTTTTTATATAATTTTTTTTTTTAATTAAAAATAGTAAAAGTAAATAAAATTTTATTTTTTACTTTTTAATAAAAAAATGTTTAGTTCCAAAAATCATAGATTTGAATATTGTGAATAATAAAATAAGTAAAAATTAAAAAATGTACCTGTAAATAATGAAACATTTGCCATTGTAGAATTAAGGAGCAAGCCCAAATTATTATGGTTCTAATACTATCAAGGATCATTCTAGTTGTTGCATTTAATTCTTTTGTAACACTGATACCAGCAAAATTGAAAAATGCAATGCTTAACATTATACCTAAAATTCAAAACAAATAATTGAAAAATATTTAATATATTTATTTATATTAATATTAATTTTAATATATTTACCTATTATTGCCATTAATAATCGTCCACTATTACTTATTTGAATAAATGCATCAATTGTAGCTTCTAATGTACCTCTAGAATTATCAGCAAATGGAGGTGAAGCATAAATAAAATTGAATGGTATTATAAGAAGGCAAATTCCAATAAATCCAAATATTCCTTCCCATCCAACTGCTTGTAGTGCTGGAATGTCTTGACCAGCAACATATTTTTCTTCCACAACCATTTGTATAGCTGTTATAATCTAAAAATGTATTACTTAAAATAATATCATTATTAATTTATTTAATAATAGTAAAAATATATTTAATTATACCTAAGTTTTCCTTATGAATACTTTAAAGTGAAACAATGTACTTAGATGAATATTTGGTATAGATATACCTTGTACTAGCTGCATTGAAAATTATCATTTCATTTTCCATATTCTTCTAAGTGTATTAATCAAATTTTATTTTATTTTAAAAATATATAAATTTACTTAAATTGAATAATATCATTTAATAAAATTGATTGTCAATTTATATTTTAATAGATAGCAGCCTAATAATATATCAATTTTAATAAATACTTTTTTAAATTTTAAGAGATGGATTTTATAAATTTTCATGAAATTAAATTATAATTTTTAAATACAATTATTAAATTTTTTATAATACCTGAGCACAAACAATAAGTAAATCTCCAGTTAATACAGAATTTGTATTCACTTTTTGATGTTGCATAGTAATAAAATCACTAATTCCAACCAGTACTAATCCAAAAATTACCAATGCAATTCCAGTCCATTCTCTTTGACCTAATTTTTTATTTAAAAATCCTACTGATAAAATTCCTGTAAAAACTATAACTGCTCCACGTAGCATTTGAAAACTGCTAGCATATGTCATATTTAAACCAATGTAGTTTATTGAAGTTGCAATCATATCACAAGTTGATGGAATAAATAGAATAAAAGGACTAAATGTACGAGATCCTTTTGTTAAATTACTTTGATCCTCTGCACCATTCTAAAAATATTTATTATATTTACAAAATAAAAAATCTTCTGTATACAAATTCATTTAAAGACAAAATTTTTAATAATTCTCACTCCAAATCTATAATAATAACAAAATGCTATTTTGAATACAAGTAAACACAATATCTCTCCTAAAAACATAAATAAAGATTGCATGTATGGATGATTGAAATGCCTAGGCTGCCCATCTTGTCCTGAAACTATTTGACGATCAGCATATCTAAAAATTAAACATGCAAAAATTTGTTGTTATAAAAAATTACAAGTGTAAATAAAGTTAGATAATGCTTACTTGACAGAAAGAGTATTAAAGGATCCAGTTACCACCATTATTAAAGCAAGAATTTTTTGATAATATGTCCAACCCATTTTTCAGTATATTAAGTAAATTATCTAAAATTATAATTACAGTTACAAAATTATTCATAATGATAAATTCAAATGAAATATATGTAACTATAAGTTATACAAACCCTTGTATAACTAAATTTGATTAGAGTACAAATATGAATAAAAAAAACTACAAAAATCAGATAAAAATAAATATTCGGATAAGTATAAAACAAAGCAAAATATACTATGATGACTCAACTAGAATTTGATATTCATATGCTAATTATCTTTATTTACCACAATATCTAATTTTTTTTTTTCAACAATCAGTCTTATATCTTCTATTAATTTTAAACATCTATATAAAAATAGAAATATAAAGGAAAAATGTACTTTTGCAAATGATATTACGTTCTGAAATTTTGATCGCTTAACACTAGTTCACGAACAATTAAATATTTGGAAAAAAAATAAGTAAAGCTGATTTGCAAATTATACTGTAAAAGAACTTTTTTCCAACTGTACCCTCCTCTGGATTTTAACTAAAAAATTCATAAAAATTATGAAACAGTTAAAATTTTAAATACGATTTATTTCGAGAAATATACAGTATTTACAATAAATTTTTTTAAAAGCGTTAAAATTTAATTAAAACAATCATTGATAATATTTATAACATTTTATATATAAATTAAAGTCATTGTACAAACGCGAACGACAATGTCACTAGCAATGGGTGTTAACCAGGGGGGGGGTCAACTTTAAATGAGAAATCTGGCAACAAATGTGCCACGACTACGACCAAAAATTTAAAGCACCCTGTACCTTATAATCGCCCTGATGTCCGTTTTTGTAAGCCGATCCTGGTGAAACGAAACACGTAATGATATTATTTTCACAATGCCAAACATATTCAAAACTTCTTTCTTTCGTAAATGTTTTGTAATTATTCGCGTTTTAATTTTATTCATTATAGTTAATAATTTAGATATAGTGATCAGTGAACATTGAGTGTTTATATTAATAAAAAGAAATAGAGAAGGAAATAAATTTAACAAAAAAACAGTATACTAAAAGAAGATAAACAATAAGATCAATCATTATCATTTATTTATTATTTTTTTTTCAATTATGAATTAAATGATTATCTTAAACATTAAATTATGCGTATGATTTAATTTCTAAAATTTTTCTATGTAATGGTAAATGTATAAATAAAAATTGTTTTAAAAACAACAACAAATCAATTGATATAAATAAATAAATTCATAGTTTTATTTATTTTCATTTGTATTTATTTATAATTTAAAAGTATATAAATGATAGAAATTAAAAACTTATCAATCATTTAAACATTTCAAAATTATAAATAAATACAAATGAAACAATTAAAACTATTTATTTATTCATTATACAGTTAATCTAATTATTTTGTATTACAGTATTAAAATAATTTAAATATTATATGATTATTTCCAGCACCGACAAACATTTGTTTTAATTCATAATATATTTATAATTTATTTTATTAATGTTTTAAATATTGTATGTAAAATAATTTTAAATTAGTCAATATGTAATTTATTTATATTTCAATGTAATTTATTCCTATAATATTTTTTATTGCTTCTAATTCTATTTAAAAAAAATGTTAACTTGGGTATGAATTACAGTCCTGACCAGGGGGGTTCAACTGTAAATGGGAAGACTGGAAATAAATATCCATGTACAAGTATCAAGAAAATATAGAACCCTATACTTTATATAACCCTATGTGTCCTTTTTCGTGAGCTGGGACTGATAATCTGGCACATGTGTTTACTTCTCATTTCTTAAAATTTTTGAGCAGTGAGAAAAGTTCTTTCAAAAAGAGTGCGCGTTCACTTAATAAATTAACCAAAAAGTTTAATAAAAGTATAAATTAGCAGCAAATAAACTTATTATTTTTTTTTTTAAAATATTTTTGTGTTAGTTAAAAAAAATATTTTTTTTAATACAATTTTAAGTTACCAGTGAAAACATTTATTATTATATAAAATTAATTTATATTTTAAAATGTTTTATTTATTTGTGATGGTTAGAAAATAAACATATTTAGTTCAATAAATTGCCGGTGAATAAACTTATTATTTTAAAAAAAATGATTTAAATTTTTGTGTTAGTTAAAAATGGTGTTATTAAAAATATTGTGATTAATACAAATATTCAAGTCATTCTAAGAAGTTATTATATAGAATATCCTTATGCAAATCTTTTGTGTGGAAAGATATTGGTTTTGCTTAATTGTAAAATTTTGTAAGTGTATTTTTTCTTTATTTATTTATTTAACATTTATTTATTTATTTATTTATTTAACATGGATGAACATTCATAAAAGGATGATGCAAAAAAATAAAGACTTGTGTTTATTTAATTTAATTACATATATTATTCTAATAGTAAAATAATTTCATATATAATAATAATAATTATAATGACAATAATTCTAATAGTATATTATACTATTTTATACAAATTTCAATAATATATGAAACTTTGTCTATTTAAACTTTTTTTAATATTATGTATATTGTGTTTAATACCTTATTGGTTTTAAAAATGCAAATTAATATATTGTTGCACCGTGGATTAAATAGTCGAGCGATTGCGCTCACCGTGAAAGTCCGTTTTCTTTCCGAAATAATCCACTCGTACGCGAAAACTTCGTCGCGTGCGAATATTTAGGGATAAAGGTGTCAGAGAACAAACAATAATTTGCAATGTTTTTAGTTGTATATAATTTAAATTTTAATTATAATTTCACGAGGCGTGTTCTACAAATTTCAACCATATTCTGATTCCACATGGGAAAATTCGGGGTTTTAGTATAATTTTTCGGAGCAACACCGCAACTTTCTAGCATACAGTACTTAGTGGGGGTATATTGCTCATACATGGGTTTTTCCAATACTCCTCAATACCATATACCTGACTCTTGCAACTGTATGTCTTTCCGGATATTACTCTACGTACAGGTAACAAACATCGTGCAGGTAAAATAAACATTAACGCATTAGGCGAATCCCGTGAGTCATCAATGGTGATGCTCTCTCTCAGTACAGGCCAAACATGCTCCCGGCCTTGAACGGGTTCCGTTCAAAGTATTGACGTTATAAACTTATTTGTTCGTAGATTCAGAATTTTCTATTTTATTACAAGGGTTTGCAAATGTGTATGTTTGTTTGTGTACAACAGTATATATACTATTATCTTAATATTACATTTATACTTATATTTTAGTACTTTATTATTTATAACTAATACTTTTACTTGAACGTAGCTATTTTAAATTTGAAGTTTATTTATATTTTATTATATAATATTATTTTACAATGCTTATAATTTTAGTCTATATTTACAGGTAATGGAGCAAGCTTCTTGACAGCTCTCTTAAAAATACCGTGTATAGTCTTTACACTAGGCACTCTTACAATACCGTCTGCGCCAGGATGCACTTGCATTATTCTTCCTAATTTCCAACACATAGGGGGGAGGTTATCTTCTTTGATTGTGACTAGAGTACCGATTTTTATATTATTTGCATCTCCCAGATGCCATTTGCTACGCGTTGTGAGTTGGTTCAAATATTCGCGGTGCCAGCGTTTCCAAAAATGCTGCTTGATCTTTTTTAAGTGCTCCCACTTTGACAATCTATTTGTTTGTGCATTTTCATATATATATTCCGCTAAATTTGATGGTCTCTCGCCAATTAGGAAGTGGGAAGGAGTAAGGGCAGTGAGATCATTGGGATCGCTGGATACTGGAGTGAGTGGTCGCGAATTAAGTATAGCTTCTATCTCAATAATAAAGGTGTTCATTTTTTCGTATGTAAAAAGAGCATCACCTATCGTCTTGTATAGGTGAGTCTTAAAGCTTTTAACTACAGCCTCCCATATACCTCCAAAGTGAGGAGATCTGGGCGGTATAAAATGCCATTCGATTCCCTTTACTTGTAGTGAATTGCGTAATCCTTCGTTTACTGCATTTGATTGAAAGAATGCACGGATTTTTAGCAATTCATTTTTAGAGCCAACAAAATTAGTCGCGTTATCTGAGTAAATATTTCGCGGCTGACCTCGTCTACATGCGAATCGCGTTATTGCCTCTAAGCACGTTTCCGTTGTTAGATCGGTTACTAATTCAAAATGCGCAGCCTTCGTCGCGAGACACACAAATACCGCTACATATGCTTTAATTTTTTGCCTATTTCGCAGTTTTTTCTCTTTTATAAAGAACAGTCCACAATAGTCAATGCCAACGTTTTCAAAGGGTCGTGCTTGGGTTATTCGCATAGAAGGTAAATCACCCATCTTATAATTTACCATTTTCGGACTGAATCTTGCGCAACGTATACATTTTTTAATTAGATATCGGATATTATTCTTTCCATCGAGAGGCCAATATTCATTACGTACAATGTTTAGCGTCGTCTGCACTCCTGCATGCCATGCTTTTTCGTGTTTATCTCTTAATATTAGTACCGTTACATGATCTCTACGCGGTAATAATATCGGGTGTTTTCGCGAGTAACATATATTTGATTTTGTTAGTCGTCCTCCAACGCGTAAGAGTCCGTCGTTGTCTATAAATGGAGCTAATGCCACTATTCTGCTGTTATTTTGTACTTCGTCGTCGTTGTGTAAATTTGTAATTTCTTTTGAGAAATGTTCTTGCTGCACCAATTTTATTATTCGCTTGTGCGCGTTTGTCAATTCTTGAACGGAAAAATTACCTTTTAATTCGCTCTTTTCTCTAAAATTACGCATTTTACGTAGGCATAAGGCGACGAATTTATTCAATGCTCCAATCGATGAGAATCGCTCGAATATCATGCGGCACTCATTTACCTTTTTTACTACAGTCAATGCCACGAGATTGCGTTTTTCGGGAATTTCGACCTTTGATAATTTGAGAGCATTCCATTGGGTTTCTTCTTTCTGCAGCCATTCCGGTCCATGAAGCCATAGTTTGTTTTTTAATACTTCAGAAGGTTTCAATCCACGAGAGATGTGATCTGCTGGATTTTCGTCCGATGCAATGTGTTGCCAGTCTTCCTCGTTTGTTTTGCCTTGGATAATGGCTACGCGATTGGCTACGTACGTTTTTAATTCGTGTGGCGGTGTTTTTATTTGATTTAGCGCGATTGTCGAGTCGGACCATAGGCATATTTTATTGTATATAAGTCCCAAAGTGCCTTTCGCGTGATCTATTAACTTAGCGAGCTCCAACGCAGCAGCTAGCTCCAAACGCGGCAAGGTGGTAGTTTTTAAAGGGGCGATTCGCGATTTCGCGCTTATTAATTCTACGCTGCATTTTTTATTCTTTCCTTGAGATCGTAGGTATATGCATGCTCCATACGCCCGCTCACTGGCATCGCAAAAGCCATGTAATTGTATATTTACGGCCTCTTTAATTAGTGCTTGGCGCCTTACGCGAAACTTTTCCAGCTCCGGTAATTCATTTTGGAATTCTTGCCATTTCGTGTGCAGCTGTTGGGGGATAGATTCGTCCCAGTCTAATTCCAGCTTCCATAGCTCCTGCATCATAATTTTTGCTGTTGCTACGACTGGCCCTATCAATCCTAATGGGTCGAAAAGTTGCGCAATTCTTGATAGCATAATACGCTTTGAGATCCGTTTATTTTTCTCAAACGGCTTGACACTATAGGTTATTACGTCTTCTTGCGCCTTCCAATGCACGCCTAGGATTTTTCGCGTTTTATCAAGAAGATCGATCACCATTGACTCATTTTCTTCGAGTTTATCTAATAACTCAGGCTTATTAGATGTCCACTTATGCAATTCGAAGCCTCCCGCGCGTAATAGCTTCTCTAATTCACCTTTTAAACGAATCGCTTGCTTCACGTCATTCGCACCTGTTAATAGGTCGTCCACATAAAAATCGTTTTTTACACAGCGTGCCGCATCGGGATATCTTTCACCTTCATCGTTTGCTAATTGTAATAGCGTTCTAGCCGCTAAAAATGCTGCCGGGCTTGTACCTTGGGTCAGTGTCGTCAACTTGTAAGTATTAATTTGTCCGCTGTTATCGTTTCGCCATAAAATCTTTTGGTAGCACGCATCATCTTCGTGGACCCTTACCTGCCTGTACATCTTTTTCAGATCTGCGGCAATTACGACCTTATGCAAGCGGAAGCGCATTAGGATGGACATCAAGTCGTTTTGTATATTTGGGCCGCTTGATAATATATCATTTAGCGATATATTTCCCGTTGTTTTGGCAGAAGCGTCGAAGACGACGCGTAATTTTGTCGTTATATTCTCTTCTTTGATCACAGCGTGGTGTGGTATATAATAACCTTTTTCTTGATTATACTGCTTATTTACTTGTCGCATGTGCCCTAGCTTCCAATATTCGTGTAAGAAATCATTATAATCGCCTTTTAATTTACAATTAATTTCGAACTTGCGTTCTAAGCTTTTGTAACGTTTTAATGCCATTGTATGCGACTCGCCCAATTGCTCTTTATTTTGTTTAAACGGAAGCCTCACTGTGTATCTACCGTCGCTGTCGCGTATTGTCGTGGTTGTATAATACTTCTCACAATCTTTTTCTTCGGCAGAATAGTGCTTCACCTCGGGTACATTATCCATTTCCCAAAATGATTTTATTTGTGATTCTAATTCTCGGATTAAAAGACATTTATTTCGAGCTTGCGCCGGTTGAATTTTAACGTCTCCGGCGGCTATCCATCCAAATAGTGTTTTTTGCAACGTCATATCTGCCAATTCATTCAGCTTAATTTGACCATTGCACAATATTTTATAATATACAGATGCCCCAATGATCGCATCTATTTCGGCAGGTATGTTGAAATTAGGATCAGCAAGCCGTATATTCTTGGGAATTTTTAAATTAACCCTAGTTATATATTGCGACGGCATTACTCCAGTGATGGTTGGTAACGCGACAAATTCAAGTTGATTTGCGTAATTATTGATTCGCGACTTAATTTTTGCTTGTATTTTAAAGTCTGCGCGCGTACTTCTTTGCCCTAATCCTGAAAATGGCATATTTATCTTTTGCTCCTGAAGTTTTAATTTTTTCGCGAAGTTCTCCAATATGAAATTACATTGGGAGCCTGAATCTAAGAGGACTCTACAATCATGCTCTTTATCATTTTTGTCCAATATTTTTATTATCGCTGTGCCTAGAAGGACTTCCGAATCATAGGTTACAGGATGCGCATAGGAGGTTTTTTCTATCTCATTATCACTGCAGTTAGTGTCGTCGTTGTTATTTATTGCGCTGCTACTCGCTTGGTTATTTCTGCCACGGTTATTTACATCTTGCTTTGGATTTGCGAAATGTAATAAGGAGTTATGCTTTCTCCCACATTGTTTACATCCCGATAAACGACAATTAACAGTTGTATGATTATTACGTAAGCAGTTTATGCATAAGCCCTTTTGTCTTACAACGTCAGAGCGTTCCTTTGGCGTAATCCTTAAAAATTCACTACATTTAAAAATGCTATGATTGCCCTGACATATGGAGCATTCCGGCCGTTTATTTACGCTTACTAGCGCTTGCTGTCGTTTATTTGAATTTTTTAAGTTGTTAGCATTAGCCGCGCTATCATTATCCTCGCCCCGCTCACGTTTAGCCATGAATTTCGCGAGATCATCAAAACTGGGTTCGTCGTCGTCTTCGAGTGATCGCTCCCACGCTCGCCGCGTAATTTTATCTAGTTTTAATACTATAATATATATAAGGATTGGCCCCCAGCCTTTTACATCTCTATTCATCAGCAGAAGCGCATTTACATGCTTCTGTGCGCCTTCTCGAAGATGCCGGAGTTTGCCAGGCGATTCCTTTGCTATCGGCGCGAGCTCGAGTAGTGATTGTATGTGAGAGTTCATAATCATTCGGGGTTTTTCACAACGTTCCTTTATCAGACTCCATGCTACCTTATAATCCTCTTCCGATCCTTCTAGAGAGTCCAATATTGTTGTTATTTCTCCGCTTAATGAGGTTTTTAATAAATAAAATTTGTGCGCCGCAGGTATATCTTTTGCGTCATGTACCAATGTTTCAAACGCGTTGCGGAACGCGCGCCAATGCATCGGGTTTCCGTCGAACGGCTGGATTTTTATTTCGGGTAACAGCGACCTTTGCTGCATAAAAATTCCTCTAATTCCCTCGGACTCATTCGAGGACGAAGTCAAAGCGCGCGGTTCGGTAACTGCTGCTTGCGTTAATTGTCTTTTCCTTTCTAATATTAATCGCGTGCATCTGTAATATTGATCCTCGAACTCTTCGCGGGCCGCTTCTTGCCTCTGTACTTCCTCTTGATCATCACTATTTTCTACGAGAAGTTCTATCTCGATTTGTAATTGCCCGAATTGTTTGTAGTTTTCCTCTAACTTACACTTACGCGCTTCAATATCAATTTCATCTGCGTCCGGATGTTCGATAAAAAACTTAATCATACGCGTTACATTACCCTTTATAATAGCTCGCGCCTTTATTAGCCCTTTCAAATTACCAGCGGCCATTTTGTTATTGCCTTTATTATTGAGGTAGATCGCTTCGATTGAAATGACGAGGAAAAACAATGGGATAAGTGAAAATTGGCGATTGACTTACAATATTTTAGATGCGTTCCGCCGGCTTGATTGTGATATCGTCGGTTGATGCTTTACAACTTGCGGCTGCTTTTCCACCTGAGCGTCCGTAGCGAGCGTCGAATCCTTGGCATGAAAACCTTGTACTCTTGGTCTTGGCGGCTGCTTCTCAAGGTGGGTGTCCGGTTGTTGTTCTTTAGCTGAGATTGGTCCTGTTGTAGAAATTATGCTTTCGTCCTCGTAGGTTGTAATTTTTACTGTTTGGCGGCTGCTTTCCAACTTTTGGGGTCCGCACGATTATTCAATTGCTATTATGTCCTCCTTTTGTTGTTGCAGTTGTTTAAACTTCACCAATATCCGGCTCGAAGGACCATATTGCACCGTGGATTAAATAGTCGAGCGATTGCGCTCACCGTGAAAGTCCGTTTTCTTTCCGAAATAATCCACTCGTACGCGAAAACTTCGTCGCGTGCGAATATTTAGGGATAAAGGTGTCAGAGAACAAACAATAATTTGCAATGTTTTTAGTTGTATATAATTTAAATTTTAATTATAATTTCACGAGGCGTGTTCTACAAATTTCAACCATATTCTGATTCCACATGGGAAAATTCGGGGTTTAAGTATAATTTTTCGGAGCAACACCGCAACTTTCTAGCATACAGTACTTAGTGGGGGTATATTGCTCATACATGGGTTTTTCCAATACTCCTCAATACCATATACCTGACTCTTGCAACTGTATGTCTTTCCGGATATTACTCTACGTACAGGTAACAAACATCGTGCAGGTAAAATAAACATTAACGCATTAGGCGAATCCCGTGAGTCATCAATGGTGATGCTCTCTCTCAGTACAGGCCAAACATATATCAAACTTATCAATTATTAAATAAAATTTTTAATTGAATAATTAAATATACTTATAAACAAATAATTATTATTATATTAAATATAAAATTATTTTTTAACAAAATTATTTTGAATCAGATATTTATATATTTATCAATGCAATATTTATATATATACATGTATATTGTTAACATATATTTACAAATATTTCAAAAAGTTACAAATCAGTCTTTTAATTTTGAACTTGGTCACAGGTAAAGTAAGAAATTTTTTATTTTGCCCTTTTCTTATCTATGAAATGATTTTCACCTTCTTCAAAATTAAAATAATGATTTGTAACTTTTTAAAATATTCGTAAATATATGTTAACAATATATATTATATATATAAATATTGCATTGATAAATATATAAATATCTGCTTCAAAATAATTTTGTAAAAAAATAATTTCATATTTAATATAACAATAATTTTTAGTTGAGTAAACACAATTATGTAATTTTTATTTTGAAAAATGTTTAAATATGTATTAAAATATTAATTTGCTTGATTATATTACAAAATGTTTATACATATATATTAAAATTAATAACATAAATAATCTTAATAACTTAGTAGTATCTATTTCTTATAAAAAATATTTTTTATAAGAATTAGATACTATTATTAGAATAATTTAGCTTTCCAATTGTTATGTAAAAAAAAAATAATAAAAAATTAAATATTAATAACATTAGAATCTCTCTTAAAGTATCAATTAATTTAATTAATTACAAAATTAATTTTTTTAAGGGAATATGGAAATTAATATCATAAAAATCTCATTTGTTGGGCAGCTGGATAATACTGCAAAAATAAAACAAAATATATCAGACGATGAATTTATGGAAAATAACAAATGCAAACAACTGAAAAGTGGAAAACAACCTGCTACAGTATAGACTTTGGTCATGTTGACTGTTGTAGAAAACCAGAAATCTGATATGACATCGGTTATGAGGCAAAAAACCGTTTCGTCAAAGAAGGTCTGGGAAAAGAAAAGTTAAGCCTTATCAATGATGTAATAATAAATGCCAATGGTATGATGGAGGCAAATGCATCAAAACTTAATGATAAGGTAACCCATAAATCAGTTGCACAGAATAAAATAATTGAATAATTGGTCTCAATTAATAAATATGATGGTATAATACAAGAAAGGGTAAAAAACTTATGCGAAACATATTCTGATATATTTAAAACACTCACTGATAAACTCAAAGCTACTCATATGACTGAAAACAAAATTTGTCTAAAGGACGACATACCTGTAAATGTTAAGCAATACAGATATCCATCAACTTTGAAAAGTGAGATAGAAAATCAGGTAAAAATCTTATTAGATCAAGGGATTATTGAAAATAGTGATTCGGGTTATAATATGCCCATTATGGATAGTGAAAAAGAAAACGTTCGACGAAGAAGGTAAGAACAAATGGCGACTCGTAATAGACTATCGGGAACTTACTAATAAAACAATTAATGACCCCTATCCTGTACTAAATATAACTGAAATAATTGATCAACTTGAAGGATCAAAATATTTCACAATACTTGACCTTGCTTCAGGCTTTCATCAAATACCTATGAGATTTGAAGACAGACAAAAAACTGTTTTTTCAGTACCGTATGCTTATTATCATTTTACAGGTATGCCATTTGGTTTAAAGAATTCACCTGCAACCTTTTAAGGGCAAATGAATAATGTTTTCCGAGGTTTACAAGGAAAAGAAGTTTTTACTTACGTAGATGATTGTATCATTTTTGCTAAAACTATAGAAGAACATGGTGATAAATTCAAAAGGGTCGCCCAACGTTTGAGAAATGTAAACATAGTGCTTTCTCCCGAAAAATGCGAATTTTATAAAACATCCATTATATATTTATGACATGAAATAAACATAGATGGAGTTCGTCCTGACAACTTTTACATTGGGGGTAAAGTGTGACGCCTGTGTCACATCTCGAATCAAAGCTAGTAATATTTCTACGAGAGTCACACTATCGATTGTAAGCTACCGGAAGTGATTGGAAGACGGCACGAAAATTGAATAATAAAAATTATATATTATGTATGATATAGGTTAGATAAGAATAGACAAATAGAATTAATTATATAAAAATAGTTAATGGTCATTCGATGTAAAATGTCAACAAATCAAATGTAAAATATTGGGTTATAAAATGAATCACTAATGTTAACATTGGCGCTAATTGTTATAAAAAAATAAAAGACGATCAGAGGGATGAAACGCGCCCGTGCAAGTTCGACGCAGAGTCAGACTTGTGCTACCTGTGTATCGTAACACATCAGTCCGCTAATTAAATCTTATTTTTAACTTTTACAGTAGTTTATAATTAACCTGTTTAGTACTCCAAATCCTATCTTAACCGATATCCTCCTTTTACCGTGATCACCCTTTTTAACAATTTGTTTGTGTGCCTAGGGAAAGGGAAGTGGGGATATCACAACTGTAATTTATACCTGAGCTAGAGATTGCTGATGATCAATGGGATGTTTGTTCCAAATTTGAAAAGCTGTACGCTACTGCCTCTAGCGGATCAACTATTTTCTTGTTCAAGAAGGAGATTAGGGATAACAAAAATGTGGAGTGGGGTAAGCTACGAGTTATGCTGGAAAAATTGTGCTACCTCTAGGGGACCAGATTCAATTAACTACACATTCGAGACGGAACTTAAGGGGGAATAATGGAGTGAGGGTAGATGATGACGTATAGTCGTAAGGGGAAATTTTAAAAACCATATGATCAACTACACTACTATATCCATGGAAATGTATTGGAGTATATGTACACGGCAGCTATAAACATCAAATTGAATTCGATTATGGTGAAAAACTAAAAATCGCTATTATCAATTACAAGACCATTAGTATGATTATATATATATATATAATATTAAAATTTATATTTAATATTTGTATTTATATTATATTGTTAAATAAAAAAAAAATTAAAATATCAAATGTATATATTACTAAAATAAATTAACTTTAAATAAATACATTTCCTAGTGCACATTTATTTCATAAATTCATTATTTATATATTTATGAGTGTATAAACATTACAATATAAAATAAAAATCAAACAATTTAACTTTCAATGAATAAAAAGAATTCTTAATTTTTACCTTTAAAACATAAAAATATAATGATGTTAAATTAGATACATGTTATTAAAAGCGATTTATAATGATATAACAGTTTTAATCATTTTAAATGATATATTTCTTAATTATTTTCCTGATGAAATATAAAGATTCCTCGCTTTATCTTTAATACGTACTGTTTAATTTTCTATTGATAAATCATAATTTCATAATTACATTCATATATTTATTATTATTTTATTAATTTTATTATAGTTGCTTCCATTTTCAGATTTTAATTGTATATGATTATATATAATGATATATATGTAGCTTGATAAAATATTATGCAGTCAATTTGATATACATTTTCTGATATCACTACTGATAATGTTAATAACAATAAATTTGTTTGCATTATAAAATTATTATTTTACTGAACGATGACTTATGAAGTTGTTTTAATCTTTGTAGATTTTAGATTTATCGTTCTAAAAGTTATGTAAAAGAAAGAGAGGGAGAGAGAGCGGCTACCTTAGAAAAGATGCAAAAGAGTAAGTAAGAGCAAGAGAGAGAAAGCATAAAGTAAGAAAGACATAGTTTAGTACAATATAGATGTACCGAATACACCATATTGTATGACATAGAGAGAGGCAGGGATAGACAGAGTCAAAGAATTGAATGAACGAAGTCATAACTTAATAAAAAGCGTGAAAGAAATACAAAATGTAAGATGTGAGATATAGAGAGAAAGAAATGACAGGTACACTTGTTTCTTGTAGGCCTTCTCTAGGCCCAAAACCGCTCAAGCTGATTTTGTAACTCTGCATTTGTAAAGAGGCTACATGAAACCCTTTTTTGTTGCACGGGCACATCGCCTCCCACAATCCATCCTAACAAAGTTTTTTGCAGGACAATATTACTATCATTTAGTAATATTTGCCCAACCGAAATAAGCCTCAGAACAGCAAAAGACCCTATAATCAAATCAATCTGCCCTTACCGGTTAAAGGTGGGATCCGCTAATTGAATGCCAGATGGCATTTTAATATTAGATTGACTAACACACTTAGCAGACAGCGGCTTACTGATTTTGTCAATTACAATGCAGGTTATGATCGATGACTAATTTGTGATTCTCGATGAAATTTCCACAGTTGTACAGAATGGTACGCTAATTGCACCCTGCTTAATACCTGTGAGCTTCATGCCGTTTTTTCTTTTAGGTAAGCCCAGACGATCACACAATTCACTTGTAATTATATGAGGCTGCGCACCGGTGTCTAGCAAAGCACGGCATTCCTGTCGTTTGCCATACTTATCCTTAATGTATATTACAGCGGTTGGCAATAAAGCATAATTCATTAATTCTCCTGAGTAAGCGACGGAACATTGCCTCCCTTGCATATTGGCCTGGTACAACAATATTTTCATCCGACGGCACTTGAGGGTTTTGTTTATCAATGTGCAATAATGTGTTATGCTTTCGACCGCACTTATGGCATGATCCGCCTGGACAATCCTTATTACGATGCCCCGTTGACAGATAGTTAAAACATAATTTTAATTTCTTTATTTTACCTATCCTTGATGGTATATTTAAGACCTTGGATCTATCGCATGCATAAATTGCATGATTTTCCTTGCAATACATGCAGCTAGGGTCATTTGTCATTACGGCGAAGGATTTTAGTGCAGACCCACGTGTCTCCGTCCACCTTGATCACTTGGGCCTCCCTTCGCTGGTCACACCCTTTTCGGTTTTCAGTTTAGCTAATAATTTACAGTGCTCCTCAACTACATCTAAGAAATTACTTAAGTTTGGTTTGCCGGGCTTTCGAAGCGCAGACTTTTCCCACTCGTGTCTCGCAGAGGCGGTTAATTTGCCTGTTAATAGGCAGATGATAATTATGTCCCAGCTATCTGTTTTCTCCCCTAATGATTTAAGCGCTAATAAAAGGTTTTTAATAGTGCTTAAAAACTGCCGAAACTCACAATAAGAATCGCGAGTTATTGGTGCTACATCTAATAGGCCACGTGCATGATGAAATAATAACGCATTCGAGTCATCGTACGCTTCTTTCAAAGATTTCCATGCTATTATATAATTATCTTCAGATATACCTAACGCCTCAATGGTTTTTGCTGCTTCACCCGTTAAAGAAAAATTAAGGTAGTGAAATTTTTGAATGCCGTTAAGTTTTTTATTTTCGTGAATGAGTGAAACGAAGGTGTCTCTAAAACGCAATCAATTGCCAATAGTACCATCAAAGTGCGTTAAATTTATCTTCGGTAGACTAACAGTCTCCCCGGTTACACTATTCGGGTTTGCTGCCTGTAAATTCTGTCTCGCCTCCGGGCAAGTATTTTTTAGTATTTTTTGTGCGGGATTCCGTTAGCGAACGCAGAAAGTGTAACATCGTGCACAGAACGCACCGCTAATATTTCGTTTCAGTAAGCAATACAGAGAGCAAAGGTAGGATAAAAAACAGTGAAAAGTATAGAGTGAAGTTAGCAGAAAACAGCGAAAGAAAAATATCCAGAGGAAAGTACGTTTTTTGTGTAGTGATTTAGTGGAAACAAAGTGCTGCAACAAGAGGTTAGGACAAAGAAGCGGGAGAGCGCAAAGAGCGGCAGAGCGGGAGATAACGGGCCCGGCCGACAGAGGGCGGTAGCGCTGAGACCCGAAACACGGAACTTGAAACTCGGATGAACAGCGAGTGAGGGGAGGTAATTGGAACTTGATTATCTTCCAACATACGCTGTGGTGAAAAAATAAATACAAAAAACAATAGAAATAAATACCTAAACAAATATAACAATAGCAATAACAAAATAAATAGAATTACAAAAATTAAATAAATAAAATAAATTACAGAAATTCTCAAGTGAAAAATAAAATAAAAATAAAAATAAAAATAAAATAAAATAAAAAATAATAGAAAAAATAATAGTAACACTCTAAAACAGAAATAAAACATATATAAAACAACAGACAACAAAAACAAATAATAGCATAACAAACAAAATAAAAAATAAAGGAAAATGAGCAGCAAGCAGGAGAGAACAATCACCACAAGAGGAAAGGCAAATAAGAGGGAGAGTACCCAACTCACGCTGGATGGAATGAGCAAAAACACCATAGGGGGGGAGGAGGAGCTCATACAAGAGGCAAGAAAACTTAGAGAAGAGGAAAAAAGAAGCAGAGAGGAAAATAAAGCAAAGATAGAACTTTTTAAAAAAGAAATCCAAGAGAGGCTGGATAAAATTGAAGAGGTACAGAAAAAAGAACGAGAGAAAACAAATGAGAGGCTACGCAAATTAGAAGAAATATACATACAGCTAGAGGAAAAGGAGAGAGAAAATGAAAGCAGTGTGAGAACATGGGCAAGAAGAATAGAACAAAGGATGACAGATATAGAAGAAAGAGCAAGAGACAGGGAAACGGGCAGTGAAAGTGTGGAGGAATCTGCGGAGGACAAAAAAGGTACAGAAACAGACAGACGTGAACACAAACAGAGAAGACCAAGTTCAACACAAAATAGCAGGGAGAGCAGCAGATCCAGCACCTCGAGATGGAGCAGTGGCGGATCTAGCGGACGAAGCGTGATGTCTGGCAGGGAAATACAGGGTTTAAGAAAATTAATGTGGGAGAGAGAGAGAAAAGATCGTGAGGAGAACCTGGCTATAAAGGGCATGGACAGAGAGGAGATCAGGAAGGCAGGTGAACTGCAATGGGCCAAGTCTTTCCTGAAAGAAAAATTGAAGGTGACAGAGGAGGTTAAGAGTGCCTGGCCAAGCGGAAAAATGATTATCATTAAAATGGAAAGTAAGACGGCCAGAGACAGGGTATGGGGAGAGAGGAAAAAATTGATCGGGACCACAATATATATGGATTTCGATTTAACATATGAAGGGAGAAGGATACAGGAAGAAATAAGAGAGTGGTTCAGGAGGGCACGTGCTAACAATATATTTGCAAAGGTAGGATTAAAAAAGGTTTTTGTAGAAAGAAAATGGGAGCGATGGACAGGAACTGAAAGGATGGAAAGAACATGGGAACAAATAATTAAGAGCGCTAAATCGAACAGAAACAAAAATCCAGAGAACACAGAAAAAACAGAGGAAAGTACAGAAAAAATAAAAGAAAAAAGAGAAGAAGAGAAAGGAAATAAGGCAGTGGGAGAAGGCGAAATGAGAAAGAAAGAAAACACAAACATAGAAAAGGAAAAGAACAATAGAACGGAGACAACAACAAATGATAAACAGAATTTAGATTAAGGAAGGGGCGGACACATAAGTTACACAACAGAAAGCGACGCGACATACACAACCAGGACGACAAAAAAGTGAAGGAAAATAAGACGGATGTGACGAAGAATGTCAGAAACAACAACGAGAATGAAACAATGATAAAAAGAAAGGAACAAAAGGATGAAAGCACAAGGACGAACGAAGACACACGTAAGAAGACAAGAAGAACTAAAGACAGACGAACGATAACAGACACAACAAATAATAGGAAAGCAAATCAAACACAAGAAGAGGACTCGACCAAAATAATAAAAAACATAGGCAAAATGCAAATACTTTTCTGGAATGTTGCAGGGGTGTGGGGAAAGGATGAAGAATTTTGGAAATACATCGGAGAGGTGGATTACGTATGTATGGCCGAAACATGGGTGGAGGAGAAAGACGCCGAAAGATGCAAGAAAAGACTCCCAAAACAAATGATATGGAAGATCATAGGTGCCAAAAAAGAAAAGAGAAAAGGAAGAGCAAAAGGGGGATTTATCCTAGGGATAAACAAAAGATGGGAGGCACAAGTAAAAATATTAGGAGACAATAGGGAGGAAGGAATTGTAAGAACCAGCATACATACAAACAAAGGCAAAGAAAAAATGGACATATGGGGAATATACAGCAATGGTAAAGATATGGAGAGTAAATGGAGAATCATTGAAGAAAACAGTAACAACGGAGAAACAGAAACGATCATAATGGGGGACTTCAATGTTAGGACAGGTGAGGAGGATTGCTATATACGAGAGATCGATGACGGTACTAGGATAAAAAGAAAAAGCAAAGACAAGAAAATCGACAAAGAAGGAAAAAGACTGATTGAAAAAATACGAAACAATGGACTGAACTTACTGAACGGGACAATCAAGGGAGATGAAAAGGGAGAGTACACCTACATAGGACCAAGAGGAAGCACCGTGATTGACCTTGCAATAACTGATGAAGTGATAAGAGAAAAAATAGAATATTTCAGGGTTGGAAGAAGAGTAGAATCGGACCACCTACCCATTGAGATCACCATCAGGACGCAAGAAATAACACACGGTACGAACGAGGAAGAGAAGACAGAGAAAAAGAATATCACCATATGGAAACAAGAAAATATAGAACAATATAGGGAGAACACAAATAAAAGTTACATAGAATATGGTGAAATTAACAACACAGAAGACCTATGGAAAAATCTGAAAGAAGTGATAGAAAAGAACATGTGCAGGAAAGAGTTAATAATCAAACGATGGAAAATAAGGGCACACAAGTGGTGCGATGCACAATGTAAAAGAATTAAGAACAAGGTCAAGTCAGCCCTGAAAAAATGGAAGAAGGGAAACATAGGGAAAGAAGTATATGACAAACAAAGAAGGGAGTGGAAGGACACGTGCAAAAAGAAAAAACAAAGACAAAGAGAAAAAGAAATACAGGAATTAAAAAAGTTAAAAGACCAAGGACAGATATGGACATACATAAACAGAGGTAGAAAAAGAAAAGAAAACGTAGAGTCATACATAAACAAAGAACAGTGGGAAGAGCACTTCTTGAAACTCCTCAAAGGATCTAGGGAATACCAAACAGACGGGACGAAATCACAAACACCTCTAGAAAGACAGGACAGACTGAAAATAGAACTTTGGGAAATAAAAACGGTATGGAAAGAACTGAAGAAGAAAAAGGCCACCGGTGGAGACGATATACCGAATGAAGCATGGATATACGGAGGCGAAGAAATAAAAAGTAGGTTAACAGAGATAATAGAGAATATAGATAGAACTGGGAATATACCGGATGACTGGAAAACTGCGATCATAGTGCCCATCTATAAAAAAGGTGAGGCAGAAAAACCAGAAAGCTACAGGGGACTATCCATGCTAACATCAGCGTATAAAATCTACGCCGGTGTGCTAAAGAACCGTTTAGAAAAAGAGACAGAAGAAAAGAAAACTCTACCTGAAGGACAAGCCGGCTTCAGAAGGGGAAGATCTACGATGGACAATGTGTACATCTTGAACCACCTAATAAGAAGAACTGTGAACAACGGCGGCAACTTGTACATATTGTTCGTGGATCTGAAGGCTGCTTTTGACACGGTCAACCGAGAAAAACTATGGACGATTATGGACAGCTACGGATACAACAGAGCGTTGACAGACGGAATCAAAGGACTGTATAAAGAGACAAAATGCAGGGTAAGAACAAAAGAGGGACTAACCAAAGAATTTTGGACGCACAGAGGATTAAGACAAGGATGCAGCCTCAGCCCGGTTCTGTTCAACATATACATCGCAGGGATAGAGCAGGAAATGAAAGACAGAAACATAGGAGGGACAAAAATAGGAAACACCAGAATTTGGACCCTAGCATACGCTGACGACCTTGCTCTGTTGGGAGAAAACAGGGAAGCAATGCAGGGGATGATGTCTACTCTGAACAGCTTCTTGAAACACAGAGAAATGCGACTAAACACGGACAAGACGAAAATTATGGTTGCCAAAAAAGGAAGAAAACAGGTGCAAGAAAATTGGGAATGGAAAAGAAATAAAATAGAGATGGTAAAGTCCTTTAAATACTTGGGCTTTGTTTTCAGAAGCGATGGCAGCCATAATGATCATCTAAAAGAAAGAGCACAAAAAGGAAGAGTCGCTGCAAGATACACATGGGGACTGGCAGAACGAAAGTCTGCAGGAGACTTTTACACAAGGAAGATGTTGTTTAACTATTTGGTTAAAGGTGTCTTGGAGTACGGAGTTGAAATCTGGGGAAACCAACATTACGAAGAAATGGAAAGGATAAAAACAGATTATTATAGATGGACCCTCAGATTGGACTTCTGTACGCCGAGATACTTGGTGTATGAGGAAACTAACGAAAGATGCATGGATACTGATTGGAAAACCAGGAAACTGAAATACGAAAACAACATCAAGACACTAGACGCAGGAAGATGGATTAAGATATGTTATGAAGAAAACATGAAGAACAGGATAGAAAACATAACGGACGAGACGGAAAAATGGCTTAACAAACTAGGTTTAAGCAGAACTCAGATAGATATATGGCAGGCAGAGGGAAGAAACACATACAGCGAAATAATACAAAGAGACGAAGATATACAGAGACAGAACAGAGTAAATAGAATGGAACAAGCAAAATATAACAGACTATACAAAGAGATGAGGAATATAGGACTCCCAGGGTATTTAAAGAAAGCAGCAAAAGTAGAAGAAATGAAAACGATTGCACGAATAAGATGTGGCAATATAACCACATCAAATAAATACTGGCTTAACAACGAGGAAAAAAGCTGTCCTCTATGCAAGGAAGGATTGGGAGATTGGGAACACTAGCTAAACACATGTAAAATGACTAAGGACATTTTTGAAAAGACAAAACATGGGACCGATGACAAATGGACAAACAGACGGACGATGATGTGCTTTGCAAACGGAAATTACTCCAGGGTATAAGTGAAATTGAGGAAAGAATGGAAAAGATGAAGTGAAAGTGAAAGTGAGAATAAAAAAGGACAATAGGAAAATAAGAACATAGCAATAAAAACAATTGTGATAATAGGCAATAAGGAATGTAAATAATATAAATAACAAAACAATGTAAACACTTAGTGTATATAGAAACGAAATGTAACGGAACCCGTCCCTTGGCGAGAGCTGGGACGTAAATGTAAAAAAAAAAAATAGTATTTTTTGTGCCTTCGAAATTGCAGAGGAATACACGTTTTCAAAATTTTAGAAATACTTTAAATCATAAAATTTATCTTTTTTTTAATTGAAAGCGGCTCATATGCTAATGCGAAAGCTGTACTTTGTCGTATGTTTTTTTGATATTTCAGATTCATAGATGGACCTTGTTATTGTTTTTTTAAATTGGGAGATAATGTATTCTGTTGATATCAATCCGTTATCGAGTGATTTTTTTTTATTTAAAACAGAAATATAGCATGTATACTTGAGACCTTATTTCTTCTATTCCTTTAAGTTTATATTTTATTTTATTTTGTCCTTTGAAACGAAGACATGTGATTTGTTTTAGTCAATATTATTGAGTCTTTAAACGTTAGAATATGATGTTGGTCGTTTTCTTCGTATTTACAAACACAATATATTTAGCTATTGTTACGTGGTATAATTCTACTATATTTATTTATTTATACTCCGTAACTACTTATTTATATATTTATTTATTATCGCGTTTATTTGTCGCGTTACTTATTTATTTCTTTATTTACTCGCTTAATTATAATTCGATTATTTCGCAGTTCTTTTTCTGCCGTAGCTGAATCGGTCGAAGCGATTCAGCCTTTGTGAAGTTTTAGGATTAAAATAAATACAATTATATTAATTCACGTTAGAATACCGATTTATTAATCATAAATTGGAAGAGAGAATTTGAAGTGTAATAGTGGCCCGTGATACGAATCTAGCATCTACGTATGTATCCGAGTTATTGTATTACTTGCGTTTGTTGTGTTATCGCGAATCCGCCGAATGTGTGAATTTGTATTGTTGTCTTACCGACGGGAGTTACCGATCGAAATTGAATTACTTCGTATTATATTTTTCGTCCGATTCTTGACACTACTGTTTTAATTCCTTATTGTCTACACTCATGTCCCCCAATTTATAGAGAAAAACTGCTAACTCTTTATGTCCTCCCACGTAAGAGGTGTTCCCATTTTTTTAGCTTTCGTTCGCACTACCTTAATATCTGCTTATATTTCTCAATATATTGGTTAATAACTACGCATATTGATATCGTTTTCCGAATTTAATGCTTGGTCATTGTTCGTCGCTTTCTCTTTCCCTCAACAGTTTGAGGGTAAGAGAGAGTAACTGTGCGATCCTTTTGCAATAAATCGGAAGAAAGGTCTCCGGTTTATTGCGGGTGATTTTGGAGGAACCGTTTTTCCTTCTGGCGACGCGCACTTCGACTTGAAGCTTTGCTGAATGCAGTTTTAGATTTCGCTTAGAATTTATCTTTGCAATCAACTCGGTCGTGTAACAGCATTTTTTACGTAAAACTCCGTGGCGGTGATCTGCGCATCACCTCGTGCGAATTTGCGTGTGTGTAAGTGTGTTTGCGTACTGTGTGTATGCCCGTTGCCGTCACCTTGCGAGCGCACGGCTCGCCTTCCAGCGGATTACGCCCTGGGAGGATCAGCGGCTCCAGAGGCCCGATCTCGAGGTGACTACAAGACATTTGTGACGTGGGGACGCCGCCAAGTGAGGCACCAAAGGCGCGACTTCTCTACCCGCGTTGCAGAGACGGAAGACACCAGCCGAGTGAGGCAACGCGACGCGCGTCTCTTCCGTCGCAGCGACAATTAATGTTTGTATTATAACTATTGTTATTTATTTGCGTGGCTTTTCCCCTCGCTCGTGAGGGGTTTTTATGCCTTGTAACCGCAGAGCCAATAAACGATTTGTAAGGCTCACATTGTGTGATTAAGCTTATTTTCAACACCTCGCTCTCCATTTCCTCACTCCTTTCCTTTGCTACTGATTCTTCTAATTGGTTTACTATACAGACATACTTTTCTTTATGCTGCTTCTTGTTCTCCTTTCTCACTTATTTTAAGCAACATTTCTTATTTTATTAATTAGGTATGTTAATTCCGTTACATACGTAACACTATTTACACTTATGTATAAATTGAATATGTGTGTTTTTGTCAGTTTAAACATCTGAAAATATCAACTTAGTTTCTCATGAACATTCGATAGAATTACATATTTGTAGTTTCAATAACATTTTTATTGTTTTTATATTTATATATTAATATATTTATTTATATTTACATAAATAAATTATCTTTACATATTTTTTTTCAATATTTATATTTCGGTTTTGTTTTTTCATTTAGTATTCGTTGATTTTTTCGTAATAATAAAAATTAGAGTTCGGTTTTTTGCAATAAAGTCGTCGCATTCGTCTTTTTTTCTTTAAAATATAGGTTCACAAATGAAAACCAAACCAATCGAGGCAACACGGTGTACGAAAAATGTAAATATATCAATTGCACAACAATTATCATCTATTTAGATTCCCATCCAATTTGGAAAAACAAAAACTATGGATTGCAAATTCGGGTATGTTGGAAAATCAACTATATCTTTTACACTATGCGGCTCGTGTTAATTCTTATATTTTAAAAGTTTCAAAACCCATTAATTAACACTACAACTTTTATTACATTTGTTATTAAAATATATACTATAATCATTTAATTGAACAATATATCTCAAATTAAAGTAATAATAATATATTTATTTGTAACTTTTAATGTTATATAATTAAATATTTAAATTTTTAAGTGAAATTAAAATTGCATTAAAATTTATAGTAGAATAGATAATAAAATCGTTCATCTCAATTATGCATATTTCGAAATTATTAAATGATTGATTATGAATATGTAAATCTATTTTTTTTTCATTTATAATTTTTATTATACAAGCATAGTTTGTATTGTATCTGATACTGAATGATATTATAAAACATTTATGAACATCTATATAAACATAGTTCTATATAAGATTTTTTTCGATACATTATTAATGTTTTTAGGGAACCCACAACTTTATGAATGGTCTTTTGTATCTATACAGAATTGTGGATTATGTCGTGATCATTTTTGCAAAACAGACTACTGTCAAGGCCAAAGAAGATTGAAGCTACTTATTAATAGAGATCCCGTACGCTGGAAAGAATTACAATGTATTTCAAAAATAAGGTATAACATTTTGTTAAAAATTTCATTAAAACAAATTAACAATTGTTTCAAATTTTAAAAGGTACTTCAAAATGATACATTTGATGATGAACTTCATGGTACCAAAGTAATGGATCTTTCTGTTGCAGAATAGCGCATTTCAAGTGAGGAAATGCGTCCTTCACTTGAAGAATATATGAGTAGCGAAAATTATTGTAATGCACCGGTAAAACCAAATTTAAAAATTTATCCAAGTGCTTTATTATTGAAAAGAAAATTTTCTTTAAAAAAGTGTTCTAGTAATTGCAATATTACCATTGCTAATTTAAAGTATAAAACTATTTTAGAAAAAAAAATTAAGCAATTGGATAGACATTTGAAATATATTAATAAAAAATATAAGAAGATCAAATTGTACAGAAGATCACGTGCAAAAAATGTGGAAAAGTCATTTTTTGACATTGATGATTTTTTTAACAAAGAGGGAGTATCATTGTTTGTGAAAACGATAATACAACTGCAATTAAAAAAAAATAAATCTCAGTATTTGAATGCTGAGAAAGACTTGGTGAAGTAGATTTATTTTTATTCAGCTGCTTGTTATTCTAAATTAAAACGTGCAGGTTTGCATTTACTTCACTAATCGAGAGTTCGTGGTTGAGTTTCGGAATTGGATATTGACCCCGGAATAAATAATAGTATTTTTTGTAATTTCTAAATGTTTTTAAATGAGCTGCTAGATGAGAAAAGACTATGTGGTCTTAAATTTGATGAAATGTCCATCAAAAGTTTTGAGGAATATTAAAAAAAAATATGACCTTATCGAAGGTTTAGTGGATATGAATGCCGGTACCCGAACCCGGAATGTTGCAAAGCATGCATTATTATTTGGTTTGGATGGTTTGAATGCAACAAATCGTTGGCATCAAATATTAGCTTTCGGTTTTACTGATAATGGTGTTTCATCAATACAATTAGCAGATATTATACCGAAAATTTTATTGCAGTTGCGAATAATTGGTGTCGACGTGAGATTTGTTGTATTCGATCAGCTTCCAAACAACCGACAATTTTTCAATATTTTTGGTCTAACCGCGGAAAATCCATATTTTCATTTAGACGGGGTTAAGTATTTTATGATTTATGACTGGCCACATTTAATCAAAAGATTAGTGGCTCAATTAAGAAAATATAATAAAATTTATTGTAACGGGGAAATAATTATTTCATTTTCGGATTTAGTACGTACGTGGGAATAAAGCCCACAGTACATCTAATTTATTAAGACATATTACGGAAAGCCATTTTTCCGTTTTTATTCGAGTCAATGAAGGTAAAAAGAGATTTCCAACTTCTTAGTTGTCGTATGACAAGTGCGATTAAATTAGCTGGTGAAGATAAAGTTGCTTTGTCAAATTCGTCAACATGGAAGCAATCTGCTTCTTTTGTAGGAAAATTAGATGCCGTGATTGATGCATGCAATTCATGGAATTTAAGAACCAATAAAAAGCAGAAGCGATCATTGTCTGCCAATAATCCGGAAATTGAATTGCTTTTAGAAAATTTTGTCCATTGATCTATTAATTGGACTTTAAAAATTAATGCTAGATTTAAAAGTCCACCTTGTTTTGATGGTATTATTTTAAATATATGCGGGATTTTAGATTTGTATGATAATATTAAAAAAAAATTTATAAATTTTGAGCTTACAACTGAACTCTGTAATCAGGATTCAGTTGAACATGCTCATGCAAAAATACGCGGAAGAAGTGGATTTAACGTAAACCCAACATGTCGAATGTATAGATTGTCAATTCGACATATTCTTAGTACCGCACATATACAAATAAGTGCAAATTGTAATACATACTCAAATAGTATTGAAGAAAATATGTTTCGAAAAAAAATAATAGTATTGAGTTTACAAATAATTCCTTTTATGAACGTGAAAGGAATGAACTAAATGAATAAAACGATGAAATAAAAGCAGTTCAGTTTCTGGAGATGCATGCAAAAATTAATAAAAATAGTGCAGGAGATATTTCGAATAAGCATTTATTTGAAAAAATGCAATTGTATTCTTTGCGGGCTGCGTTTTCCGCAAATGTTTATTGAAATATCCCTGCAAAGTATGTGAGAATTTCTTCATTAAGAATGCAAATGATCCTTTTATAGTTGATTAACAATATTTATTTAATAGAGATTATATGCATTTCAATGAGGATATACCACATTTAACGTTTTTGACAAGACCGTTAGAAGCGTTAACCGTAATTATAAATTGCCAGCTAGAAAATTTTGTACTCAGTCACGAGTAAATATAACAAAACAAAAATATTTTATCAGAATTAAAAGAAATAATTGAAGAAACGACTTCATTAAAGTTCCAAAAATGGTTTGATCTTGAACATAATTGCTTTGAGCATCGAATTTATGCTCTACAATGTTTATTAATGGTTAAAATTCATGCCACTGTCGGGAACACAATAAAAGTACAAAAATTTTTAGTAAAAAATATTTACAGCGAAATAGTCGCAAACTAAAGAATATTATGCATCTTTAATGTAATTAAAATAATGTAAAAGTATGTATATTTTTTTATTTTTTTTCGTAAATTTTATTGTAAATATATTTTGTAAAAATATAATTTATTAATCTTTAATATAATGTCATTTATTTAATCAATTGTATATAATTTGAAATCGAAAAGTAAATATAAACGTAAGATAACGCGAAAAGACATTTAAATAATTGTAGATAGTATGTATTGGCTTTTTCCGTCTGAGAGCAAGTGGGCGGTTTTTTATGCCGAGAAAGTAAACTTTTTGTGAAGGCTGAAATAGGATAAAAAAAGGAATGTTTAATATGCGATTTTACTTTGTTAAAAATAAATGTAATCGGTAATTTACCGACTACCCGACGGCGAAATAGTAAAATGTAATTTATAAAAAATTTTGATTTTTATACAAGAAAGAAATAAATATATTGTCTCGCAATTCAAATTTGTTATTTATTTAATTTTATTTAATATTAATATATTAAATTAATTTTATTTTCTATAGATTTTTTATTTTTTATTTTTTATTGAATGTAATAATCATTAATACATTACTCGATGAAAGTTATAAATACTATTGTTTTATAAGTAAATTCACTATCTTTGATTAATATTTTTAATCATTAACATAAAAAGAAAAAAGGAGATGAGGGATAAACAAGCTGGATGTTTTAATTGAATTCCACAACACAAAATTGAGCCAAACGAAAAATTTATTGGCTCCGTTAAATACAATTGGCATAAAAAACCCCTCAAGAGTGAGGGGAAAAAGTCGCGCAAATATACTTATCGCTAGTCGCCGGGCGGAGGTGACTCGCTGCTGCTGCCTTGGACTGGCGTCTTCCGCAGAGACCGCGGTGGAGAAGTCACGTGGGCTTGCCTCTCTCGGCTGCGTCCTCCCTGTGGTTGAACGCTGCTCGTCTTACAGATGGATCACCTGGTGATCCGGCCGCTGGGCGAAGGTTCTCCTCTAGGCGTGTGCCTGCGGTGGAGATAGTCTTGCGCCCTTGCACAAGCACCCTTCCTTCGTCTGCACACACACACAATATACACGTACTCACACAACAATTTTCGCCGCTCTGTTGATACGCAGATCACCGTGAATCAGAATGTAGCGTAACGCTAACACGAACATGCAGTGCAAAAAGATAAAAGTGCATAGGCGTGCGGTAAGAATTCTCAATTGAGAGTGAATCCTCGGGATGCGGAAGGACGCATTTCCTTCCGCAAACGCACCGCAATAAAATTTTGGAGCCGCTCGCCGTATTGCTATTGGTGCGGTCACTCTCTCATATTCTTGAGAGAAAGCGTCGAACAACTATTAGAATCAAAGATTATAATTATTTGTAACAAATATCATTGAGATTATTGATTTTAATTTCAATTATAATAATACACTTAATAATACTTACAGTTTTACTTTAAAAAATTTACAATTTTATTCAATTGAATTAAGAATTATAAAAAAAATTGGTATTTGTAAATTTTTAAAATTAAAATGAACGATTTGAATATAAATTTTAATAATACATTGAATAAAATGTGTAGTTTCTGTTAAAATCAATAATACATTACTCGATGAAAGTTATAAATACTATTAGAATTAAAGATTATAATTATTTATAACAAATATCATTGGCAATCACTCAAAAATTACTCGATAGAAGTAATTTATTCAAATAAAATTAATATTTATAACTACTAATTATGAGAAATACCATTAAGATGAATTATTTTATTATCAATTTTAATAGTATTGTGAAACCGTACTGAAAATGCATGCGCCTATGAAAAACGCTTTGCGGGGACGCCCGCAAAGTACGAACCGACCCACCAGTGTGAAAATGAGAGAAAAAGAAAAATCATAAATGCATCCAGCTGGAGAAAATAGGGTCGGCGGAAAAGCGGGTAGGAAAGACCCACGAAGACACGCATAGAAAACTTACCTGGCCCATAGCCGTCCCTTTCCCTTCTTTTCCCCGCCTACCTTCTCATTGACACAAACATCCCGTATCTATGTCCCCTTGCCCGTGCAAAAGTAATTTGCGACCGATTAGGGTGTTGATTGGCGATCCTCGGATGACGTAACGATGACGAAAACTGGAGACGTAAACAAATTGTAAATCATAAGATCAAATTGTACGTCACGACGTTGGGTATCTGGTCGCCTTATGTCTAGTAAGCCCGTCGTATCTTCAATACTTAGAGAATTGTAAACAAATAAAAATATGGCCATAATGTACAATAAACCCGAAGATCAACCTCTCGAAGACCTCGAAAAAACAGATTCATCTCGAACGCTGTCTCGACGAGTACTAATTCTGACGGAGGTTTCCTCGGGTTTGTTAGACGAATATCTGACGCGTAAAATAAAGTGAAATACGTAAGCCCAAAAATAATCGTAAGAGCCATTATTCACCACATCAATCCTGCCTCCTATCCTTTGGAATTATCGTTGAAAAACAAATAGTAAAATTAACAAAAGTTACAGTTTTACTAGAATCATTTACAATTTTATTCAATGAAATTTCAAATTTAAAGAACTTTTTTATTATTAAATATATTTAATAATTAAATTTCAATATTTTTATTATTAATATAGCTTTTTAGTTATTCTTAAAATAAGTGATTTTTTTAAAATTGATAATTAAATATCAAGATTTATGTTGTTATTATTTATTTTATATAATGAAAGAAATGTTATTGTATTCATTTTATTTTATAAATTATTTATTTTTTTTTAGGAACAAACGTTTAACACGGTCATCAGCAATCTCTCTAACAGGGGGGCGGTCAACTTTATATGAGAGAACTGGCAACAAACGGAGCACATGGGCCAAGAAAGGTTTGTAACATAAAAGAAAGTGTCCGCTCCAATATAATTTAAAATTTCTTAATTTTTATAATAATTATACATAATTATAAACCATATTATTAGTTTCAATATAAAAATTAATTTTTCTTTAATATTAGTGAAATTTAAACAAAGTTAGTAAAATGAGATCACCCCGCATGTCCGTTTTTGTGTGTTGGCACAGTTAAGCCGGTTCATTTGTTTACTATATTGTTTTTCAAAGAATACTAGCCACAGAACAGATTTTAAGCTTATAGCAGTTTTAAAACCTCTTTTGAGAAGAACATGAATTATTCATTTATACACGTATATTATAAATGAATAGCTAAGGGACTGTTAATATAAATTTATATATTGTTAATTAGTGTTAAAGTGACTATGAGAAAATTGAAAAATGACTTTTATTTTTAGAAATAGAAATAAAAAATGGTGCAAAAAATACATATGAGGAGGAGATTATTGGGAGATCAACAACATAGTACATCGTCATGGTCAAATTTAATAAAATTATTTTCATGGTAAGAGAAATATTCTTTCTCTCTCGCATCTATAGCTTCCTTGCCAACCTTACAAGAACCCGTGGGATGAGTTAAAATATTTTTAAAGCACTTATAAAAAATTTTAGTTCGGACCACGAACTCTGAAGAGGTCGCTGTTGTTTCTATGTGTGCGAGAGAGAAAGAGCATATTTCTCCCACCATGTTTGTTTCCAAAATTTAACATGGACCTTAGCGTTTTCTAAGTATCTGTTGTGTGCTTTCTAATAATTTCTGGTAGCCTCCACGTTTATTGTTAGTTTTCCCGTTTAAGTTTCGACCCTTCTGCCAGGGGTTCAACTGTAAATGGGAGAGCGGCGGCAAAGGTTGTGACGTAAAGGAAAGTGCCTGCCCCAATATAATTTGAAAATTTATATGTCCCTTTTCGTGTGTCGGTACTGTTAACCCGGTACATGTGTTTACATTCTAGTATTTCAAACGCTTGTAGTCAACAACAGATTTTAAGCTTTTAGTTCTTAAAAATTTCTTCATAGAAGAAGATTCAAAATTCATTTATTCGGGTGCAACGGATATAAATTAATTTCTAAGTAAATATTAATGTAAATAAACATATTATTAATTAGTGTTTGTTATAAAGTTAGTGTGAATTAATTATGAAGTGATTTTTATTTTATGAAATAAAAATAAGGAGTGATGCGGATGAGATTCAATGAGGTCTTTCATAAATCAATATTTATAACACAAATTTCATTCGTAAGTTATTATGTTTAATAGTAAATGGTTTTTTAAATTTAATATTATTTCAATTTTTAAAACAAGATTTTGTACAACTTTTATCGAAAATAAACTTTAAAAATGAAATATTGTATTATATTATATATAATTTTGATTTTATAATAATTCAAACAATATTTTCTTAAAGCTTTATTAAAAAATATATAAATATATAAAATTAACTAGTGCTCGAACAAAAATTATACATGATATTATAGAATATTTCATTTTTAAATTATATTTTATTCAAAAGTATTACAAAATATTGTTTGAATTATTTTAAAATCAAAATTGTACATAATATTATAGAATATAACATTTTTAAATTATATTTTATATAAAAGTTGTACAAAATCTTGTTTTTAAAATTGAAATAATATTATTTTTAAAAAAAATATATTTTATATATTCATTTATAATATTTACAAATACAGTACAAATTAATTTAAATATAATATTGTATAATATATATATATGTGTGTGTATTTTGTATAAATTAATATATTAAATTGAATAGTTGTATTTTTATGGTGGGAGAAATATGCTCTGTCTCTCTCGCACTTATGATTTCTCTGCCGACCTCTGAAAAGTCCGTGGCCCTATCAAAAAATTTTTATAAGTGCTTTAAAATATATTGGAAAAAGCATTCTTCTGTACATATGCGAAGCACGAGGGAATACACTCGTGCTTCGTACATGTAGTGGTAACGTTTTTTTCCAATAGATTTTAAAGCATTTATAAAAAATTTTAGGTCGGACCACGGACTCTTCTGAGGTCACTAGTGTTTCCATATGTGCGAGAGAGAAAGACGATATTTCTGCCGCCATGTTTGTCGCCAATGTTTAACACGGGACCTAGTGTTCTCTTAGTGTCTGTTCTGTGCCTTCTGCTTTAATCTTTGTTCAGTGCTTTTTCATTCACTATACTGGGAACAACTAATGTCACTTCCAGGGGCGTCCAACTGCAAATGGGAAGACTGGAAACAAATAACCATGTACAAGTATCAAGAAAATACAGAACCCTATACTTTCTATAACCCCATGTGTCCTTTTTCGTGAGCCGGCACTGATAATCTGACACATGTGTTTTTTTCTCATTTCTTAAAATTTTTGAACAGCAAGAAAAGTTCTTTCAACAAGAATGCGCATTCGCTTAATAATATACTAAAAAGTTTAATAAAAGTGTTAATTAGCAGCAAATAAACTTATTATATTTTTTAAAAATACATTTTTAAATTATCTTCTTGCTCTAAGAAAAAATTAATTTTTTATAAGCACTTCGAAACCTATTTAAGAAAAAGGTATATATAGCTATATGAACTACGAGTAAAAAAAATAGACATATGAAATATTTCAAGCTTTGAAAATAATTTAGTATAACTGAAAAACATTTTTATTAATAATTTTATGATGATTTCAATTTCTTATTGAAATGTAAATGATAATCATAAAATTATTAATAAAAATGTTTTTCAGTTATACTAAATTATTTTCAAAGCTTGAAATATTTCATATGTCTATTTTTTTTACTCGTAGTTCATATAGCTATATATACCTTTTTTTTTAATAGGTTTCGAAGTACTTATACAAATTTTTTTTTAATTTCCCATGTGTCCACCGGGAGCGCTAAAATCGCTTTGGAAGTGCGAGAGAGAGAAAGATATTTTAACCACCATGTTTGTTTCTTATGTAAAGCATTGAACTTAACATTCTCTTATTTACTGTTCTGTGGTCACTTCATACTCATCCCCCTAGGTCTTCTATGAAGATGATTTTAGTTTATAAATTATCTGACAGGTTTTTCGAGTAAAAAACTCAATCTCTTTGTTTATATCTACACGTTATCACCACAGAGCAGGAATATTTTTCTTTTATTTGGTTCGCAAAAAATGGATAATTTAATTTAACTTTTAAATATTGATTTATTTACCCATATTTAAATGTATTTATATTAATTTTTTGTTTTTAACATTTTATCTTTATTATAAATAAATGATATTAATTATTTTTAATATGCATTTTTATTAATTTAATCCATATATTTTTTATTAAAATATAATATTCTATAATAAGCTTCTTTATTATTTGTTTACCTCTAAAATTATTTGGCAATAAAAATAAATATGAATGACAATGATGCTATTGAATTTATAAGGAAGCAATTTCTATGTTGTATTTCTTTAAATAAATTTCTATTACTGGTAAGTTCTTAATGAAACAAGTTATTATAATTGTTAATTTAATAGATTACAATTTTATCAAGAAATTTTATGATTTTAGGATTCTTTAAAAGAAATTGATATAAATACGCAAAAACGAATAATCAATGCAACTGTAAATAGTGAACTTGCCCTGAAATATCCAATGAAACAATCTTATAAAAAATCTTTTTTAAAACTATTTATAAAAAAAGTATGTATATTATTTGTATATATTTGTACATATTATTTGCATTAATATAAGTAAATTAATTATAAACATAAATACATAATTTTAATTAATCTGTTTATATTTAAGTTAGAACAAAGTGGAGTTGAAATTGCTGATATAGTTTATAACACCTACTGCAATGTCATTGCTTCTTCGAATGAATCATCAACACTGCATTATCGACATTTCCTTTTTAATGATACAGGTACAATCAACTGTCTTAGCATAAAAGAAAGTACAAGTATAATATCTCAAGGAACCACTGGATTATGTAGTTGGAAGGTTGTATAAATATTATATATAATAAGGAGATTTTTATATTAAATAATAATAATTTGTTACATGAAAATAGGCTGCATTTTATTTAGCAGAGTGGTGCATGATACATAAACATGAATTTAAAGGAACACATATTTTAGAACTTGGATCGGGTGTTGGTCTTACTGGTCTTACAATAATAAAATTTTGTGCACCAAAACTATATTATTTTTCAGATGGTCATTCAATAGTTTTAAAAATATTAGAAGAGAATATACGTTTTAATATTTTAAAACACGAAAAAACATATTGGAAAGAAGTCACAACAAATAATGGAATAGAATTTCAAATGTATGATATGAATATCAATATTATAAATTTAAAGTGGGAGGAAATTGATAAATCAATTGCAAATCAAATAGACGTAGATGTAATTATTGCTGCTGATATATTATATGATAGCTGTGCTTTTGAATCATTAGTTTTAGGGTTAAACAATTTAATCAGTACGTGTCTTAAATATGCAATTATTGCTGTTACAGTTAGAAATGAATTAACTGTACAAATATTTTTAAATATTCTTGGAAAGTATAATTTTTTAATTATGTTTACTGTAAATATGTACATATATATTAAATTTCTTATGCAACATTTAAAAATTTTATTTTACAGTTAAATACAATCTATTATGTGAAGAAGAAACACCTTTCATACCACAAGTGTTTATTGAATGTGATGATACACCTGTCAGGATATTCAAAATTAAAAAAAAAAATAAATAATTTTTATTATTGTATAAGTGCACCAATTACTTTTTTATACATGAATTTCATTTTTATACTATTTTTTATCTTAATAGTTGTGCAATATTGCATGTAAAAGTAAATATTAAATATTGACTTGTACCATTATTCAGTAGATTTAAAAAATGCATTTATGGTTTAATTTGAAAAATGTAATTTTTAAAACCATTTTCTTAAGTTGGGATGTTCATCATCTTTATCCATATTTTTTTTATTGTTTTTCTTAAATTTTTTTTCTTTCGTTTTCTCCTTTTTTAATTGTGATGGAGGATGAAATTTGTTGCATACATTAATTTTTTCCACTATACGTTTAGCTGCAATAAAAAAATTCTATTGTAATTTTTTTTTCTCAAAAGTTTGATCAGTAAATAAAGGTTGTTTTATAATTACTAGCATATAGATCCATTTCTTTATGAATACTGGTATCTTCCTCGATTTCCCTTTTTCGATCCATTTCAAGACAATCGATAATTTCATTTCGCCTTTCAACTATATCTACCAATCTTTGAATTAAAATCTCTTCTTGTTGTTTATCAAAATCGGTTTTAGTAGCTTCAGGTTGCATCATAAGACACCTGACTTGATACTCGATATCGGCATGTTCTTCTTCTAGCCTTTGTTGTCTTCTTAATTGCATAAGTTCTGCTTGTCTTCGAAAAAGTTCATTTTTTTCATTGACAAGTGAAAATAATTCTAAAACAAGATCTTCAATATCTGCTCTTACACTTATATCTGAAATAGTAATTGTTTAAATAAGAATGGTAGTAAAAAATTGATTACTTTATTGTAAAATGATACAGTGTCAAAATCTCAAACACCGCAAAATTTATTATTTTTATAAATGGATTAAATTAACAAAGAATTATCAGATATAATTTACTTCGTTTAACGAGTTAAGCAATCTTCTAAGATATTAAAATAAATAAATTAAATTTTGATTCAGATTTGCAATTGCATACATTTTTTTATTTATTATCAAGAATTACATAAAAGTTAATACAGCAAATTTAAAGAAAAAATATTTTTAATAAGCAAAATCTAGTAATTAATTTAAAGTGTGTTTAAAATATCTTTTCACGGGATCGAACAAATAAAAAACCAAAGTTAAATTGGAAGATTAAATATTTATTTATTTACTAATTAACAACCTTATAGATATAAATATATACATGTATAAAGTACATACTATAGCATCTATTAAACTATAAATTACAGTATCCCAAATGTTAATAACTGCATAAAAATGAATTACCTTCGCTAATTACATCTGTTTCACATTTATCTCTAATAATCTGTTCTAATCGTACACCTTGTTTTTCCAAACCTTGCTGCTGCATCTCAATCTGATCGAGTTCTAATTTAACATCTTTTAATGACATAACTTTGATCTGCAGAATGAAAAAAGTTTCCAAAAAGAGTTCACATGAATGAATATTTCTTTATTTCACAAAGAAAAAGTCTACATTAAAGAATAGAGACTTAGAAAAGTTTTTTTTTCAGCGACAAGAAGAAACTCACTTTTCGCCGAAGGGGACTAGGTCGGATTGGTGCTGGACCTTTTTTCCTTTTCCACTTGCCATCCACATTTTTATCAGGAAGATACGACTGCGGTAAATCTCTGGTATATGAGAAATTCTGAGTATTTTTGTTAACTTCGTCTTTATTTAACTTCTTTTCGTTCCACAGTTGACTATGTTGATCTATCATATCATTATCCGGATATCTTGAATTCATTTTCAGTTCATCAAACGATGGGCTAAAGGTACGTTCCCAAATTATTTTTTCAGTTGATAAGGCTCCTGTTATCGGTGGTGGAGGTGCTGGCGCTAGTTTGTTTTTGCGAGTCTTAAATGTAATTCTGGGAGAAGCACTCTATAATAAACAAAGAAAGATAAGTTATAAAACGTTTTAAAAACTGAATTATATATAAAACAACTAACTTCATTCGAATTTGTGCTGGTATTGAGTGAGCTTGTAGAAACTCCATACAATTGATGGGGAGCTGGTGGCATTGGCGCAGGTTTTTTTTTTCTGTGGATTGTCCCAGGAGTTGTTGAGCAAGAACTTGCTATTGATGTATTGGACGAATAAATGTTGACATTTGTGTTGATACACGTTAGTGTATCATCTTCCATATGTGAAGGTCTGAAAATTTGATGTTGTATATTAGTCATACGAAAATACTACCTAAATTTATCAATTTTATGCAGATTTTTGAATTGAAAAGTACTCTTAAGTTTTACCTTTACTTTTATTTATAGCTAAATATGAATATGTAGGAGTATAAATTGTATAAAGTTTATGTATTTTAATATTACATGAAGTTTGAATTGGTATTTTTTCAAAACTAAGTTATATTTAAAAAATTGCTTTTTGAAATAGAGTATAATTGTTCAATTAGCTCTTTACAATTCGTACACAAAAATATTTGTTAACAAGTATACAGAACAAAGAAAATGGACATATTGATCGAAAAAGGAATTTATTATAATCATTAATGTTTTACAAATTAAAAATGTATAATAAGAACGTAATTTTATTTTTTCAAATTATTTACAGAAACAATAAACAATAAAGCTAATAAATAAAATAAAACATCTAAAGATTGACTATTCAGAAAAATTATTCGGTATTCACCAATAAATTACAAAAATAATTCTTACACGGTTTTACTCAACATTTAATATCTTAAATTTAATTAAAGAGAAATTTATATTTTACTTTAGGACATAATTGAATAAAACTACAATCTCTTTAATCAATAGTTAAGGAAAATAGACATCGAAGAGAAATAGTTAACCTTAGTGTTCGAGGCTTGGGCACTGGAGGTAATTTATTTTCGGATTCCAAACAATGATCAGAATTAATTTTAGGTTCGTCATCATCACCCCAAAATGGATTGAGGTTAATTTGAGGTGCTTCAAGTAATCGCTTCATCTGGATATCTTTAGTAGCTTCTCGACTCATCATTCTTTCGACTGGTTCTGGAGGTATCATTTTCTCATCCGGTTCTGCTTCATTATTGGTATTATCAAACGGATTGATTGAACGTTTTTCAATTTTAGTCGTCGATATCAGTATCTCATCCTCGTCACTCAATAAAAATGGATTCAGGCTTTCTGGGTAGTCATTTTTATGGTCCGAAATTTTTTTTTTAGTATTCTTAAGTTTTTTAATTTCCTGTGTTGGTTTTGGGTTAAGTTCGGGCTCTATCTCAGAACATTTTAATCGGTGTTGTATAAGCGAAAACCGCCTCGTCATTTCTGGAATCATTTCACTATTTTTGATTGTATGCTCGCATAAGTTTTCAAGGCTACTACTTTTTCTCAGCACTGCTTCCATTTTATCGGTGAAATTTTCCAATTTGTCATCATCGCCCACTTGTTTACACTTTGCTGTATCAAACGCACTACCGATTAAGAAGTTGTGCTTCTGACTCGTGTTTTGGATTGGTGCTCGTTTATTTGGTTCATCCTGTTTGCTAACAAGCTTATCCATTTTATCACTGATGATATTTATAATTTCATCAAATTGATCTTCAATTTCACTATCTTTTTCATTTTCAAGGTAACTTTCCTTATTATTTTGTTCGTCATTGAAGGATAATGTATCCGAAAGCATCAAACCCGGATTGTCTTCAAGAGGGCAGGTCTCACAGCAGAATTGACTATCCTCGGTTTCATAGTAATTCCCTGGGATGAGTTGCTGACAACACCTGAAGCACCGGAAGCAACTGCGGTGGAAGATACTTCGAGATACAACAAGTTTCTCTGCAAGAAAAACTGGCAGAGCACAGTTAGCGCATAACTCCTTGCGCATTTCCAAACGCGAGTTTACCTGTACAATAAAAAACAATGCAAATTTGTAATTTTTATTTTGTAAATGACTCTACTTTATTGTTATTATTAAAGTACCACATAAAATGGATGTATCTATTTCGATTGATTGATGTATTTTTTTAAATTTTATGTTAAAAAGTAAAAAAAAATACTGTAGATTTTTTTGAAGCTAAATTAATATTATTTCCTACAGCACAATTTTTAAATAATATATGTAAAAATATTAATTTGAAAATAATTTTTTTTTAATTGATAATTATGTAATTATGTATTTGAATAGATATCAATATTTATAAATATCCTTAAACATTTTTACAAATTTTTTTTATATTTTTTTTATTTGTTATTACCTAGTTTATTTTTAATAAATACTTCAGCAGAATTTTTATAAAGTTTTAAATGGATGTATTGATAAAATAGTTTTTAATCTATACTCTACATAATTTTTTTATAATTTTTATACAAAATAATTCTGTGAAGTCTTTTGTTTTTATGATTTGTTGTCAAATAATATGAATAAATTATAATTAGATTGTTATTATTTATATACTTTCGCTACTGTTTGTCTACATAATGCAAATTTATTTTTTGTTTTACTTTGGTTTATCAGCATATTTATTTTATGATTATGTTTATTTGAGTTGAAAAGAATCTATATTTCTTCAATTTATTTTTAATAAAAAAGAAATCTTACTGTTTTAATTAAAAACATTTTAAATTTACATTTTTAAAGCAAAAAGAAAGAAAGAAAGAAATACCGAAAAAGAAGAAAAAACTCTTTTATATTTTATTTCTCCATCTTTTTACTTTATTTATTTATGATATATCTATGTTTTAAAAGCGTGATTTTATGATGTTTTAAATTTATGTTTTAATGATCAGGTATCAAGTGTAAGATAAAGATAATACATAAAAAAAATTTAATATGATAATTGTCATGAAAGTTCATTATGCAGATAAGACAAACTTGCACAATACCAGACTTAAAAATAAAAATAGAAAATGATAAATTCTGTGTAACACTGTATTTTGTATTCGTTCGAGCATTTGGACAAATTTATCCTGATAAAACATAAATTATTTCATTTGAAGTGATTTATTAATATTTAAACATTTTTGGAATATTTTGGAAATGAGCTTGAGAAGTCTTTAAATAATTAATAAACAGTAGATTACACAATACCTTCAACAATTATTTTTTTTAATTTTAATTTGAGGTTATATACCAAATTGGAAATACTATTAAAAGTTATTTGGTTGAATTTTAAAAATTTATTCTTTAAATCAAAAGAAATCATAGAGAAAATAAATTAAAAAATAAGAGTGTGATAAAATCTTTACCATTAAATACGTAGAAAAAAAAATAAGACTATGTCACTTATAAAAATTTGCATCATCATAGTTTGCGAAAATTTTGCTTTGTTGTGAAATTAGTTTAATTATCCAATAACTAGATGTTTTATGCTTAATGGATCAAATAGAATATTATCGATTAGAAAACATTTGAGAAAAATAATGTGTAAATACAATAAATTTAATGTCAATATCAATATCGATTATTAAATTGGTTAATTTAAATAATCGACGCTTAAGGTTTTTATTAAAATTTGTTTTTCCTCATTGAGTAAAAATAGTGCGCTTGAGCATAGATCGATGAGATAATGAAAAAGTGAAAAGCGTCACCCCTAAAAGCTTGACACTAGCTTGACACTAGAACAACAATTGTATCAAAAGATAAAATTGTCGTTCGAAGGTATAGAGGAGCTTCATGCTTTTTAAAAGTACTCCTTCGTAAAGCTTCTTAGGTAAATACAGTCATTAGTTGTGAAAAATAACATTCACACTGAGTAAATTTCATCATAAAAGAAAATGTCTTATTCGGCTCATACGATACAAGGTTTTCCCGATTTTAAGCGATTCCCGTCAGCCACAATGACACATGACAATCAACGGGAATCGATCAAGTAACGGGTGCATACTTAACTAGATCTGCGACGAGGGTTCCGACATTGTTGTCGTCCTTGGATGTTGCACTCGCGGAGTCTGTCATTGTTGTCATGCATTAGCGCTAAATGCAGCAGGGGAACATAAGCACAATTGGCGATCGATTCGCGCTCTCGCAACTAGCGTAACTGCAACCGTGGCAAAATCAAGCAAGACAGACAAGGAATCGATGGCACTAGTCGCCGCTCACTACAAAAAGGCGCTTCGAGCGCGATAAGAAAAATACCGCATATGTGGGTGTGTGGGTGGGTGTGCCCCACCCCCTCCACCCCTCCTGACAAGTCCAATTCGTTTTTTTTCCATACGAGCCTTCCTCGTAGTCGCAACTTATTTCGATTAATTATTATTTACAAGTATTTAACTTAATTTTTATTTTTTTAAATTCGGTTTAAAATATTTTAAATTAGTTAGTAGTTCTTTTGCGCTCTTTTTCGCGTGTTTCATCGTTGTTCACTTTTCGAACATATTACTTTTCTAATATTGTTAGCGTCACTCGTTTAAGATCTTTTTTTTTTAATGCAGAATTCACGAGAGTTACATTATACATTCTTAAGCTCTCAGTTCTTTTTATTTTAAGTGTTTTACTATTTAATCACTTTAATCAACAATTAGTGCTTAATAAAACTATCTAATAAAGAAGTACTATTCAATAATCAAATAATAATAGACAATAACAAAAAATTAATTTCTATAACATATTCTTTTCAAAATATTTTTAAGCATAACTTACTGTCATCTAAAAATAACTACTCGATTAAAAATAAATTTAATATCATATATGTTAATAAAAAAAATCAACCGATTTTACAATCTTCAAATAGCTCTTAGTCATTTTGTTTTTATCGATGAATAATTCTTTAAACAATTGTAATTATATCAAATTATTTCTATGTGCGCATACTTAAGAAAAGCGTGGTATATTAATATTATGTTGTAATTAATATTGTTTTGCATTTAAGTGACTGTATTCTGTATACCTATGTCAATGTATCATATAAATCGATTTTTTTTTTTTGATTTGTGTATATTAATAACTTAAATTTTACAAAAATAGAGTTCTGAATATTGAAAAATGATAAAGTTTCAAATTTTTTAGTCAATTTAAAACATTTTCGGATTTTGGAAAATTTCTCCTCTTCGAATTTTCCGATCGATTTATATATAAATGAATTTTTTTCACAATTTTATTAGCTAGATTTCGTCCACTGACTATTAATTGCAATTTTATAACAAAAAAGGTAAAAAAAAAATGTATTTTTTTGTTAAAATTGTTAATAAAAACCTTAAATATTATGAGTAACATTTTGGAAGACAGGAATGCACTGATTTTTTTTACGAATTTTAATCTGTATCACTAGTTGTTTTTTGTCGTGACCTAAAAAGTGCTGTATTGCTACGTTTATACAGTTATTCTAGTCATTTTAGCTAAAAAAAAGGGCTATTTCGGCTGTTGCACGAAGTATATGTGATTTTTTTTTTGCAATCGATCAATTATTGTGTGTAGAAAATTAATATCGATGTACTACGCGCGAACCAATAGTGGAAATCTGTTTAAATTAAATTTAATTAAAATTTTTTCTATATTTCCTCCCAAAAAGTTCTTATATCTCGGAAATTAAGCCTAAACGATGAAATTTTACAAACTCAATTGTTTTCGAAATAAAATTTTGTAAATAAAAACTTAATTGTGAAAAAAAATAAAAAATTTTTCATTGCAAAAATGTGTTTTATATTTTAATACATGTTGACGTAAACTAAATATTAATAAAATTACATAATATTAAATTGATGAGTAGCCACATTTATTGTGAAAATCAATCCATTCATTTGAAAGTGGTGTGGCAAATAGATTTCATAGGATTAGTTTTTAATACAAGATTGAAAAGCTTTAATATTGATTAATTTCTGTAAAACAGACCACACAAAGTAGATAAATTTTTTTGAATTCCTTAACACACCAAACCATAAATTATAAAAAATGTGTAGTTTTTTCTTTTACAATATCTTTAGAATTTTTTGAAAACTTGACTCTTAATTAACAAATTCCTTATTATACAAAAAAGTAATCTATTTGCATTCAATTTTTTTATTAAATAGAAATAAAAATATATTTCTTTAGCTTTTTTCAGATTGTAAATATCTTTTTTATTTGTTTATTTATTAAGAAAAAAAAACTTATCAAAGATTGCTATCAAAACATACAAAATTGATAAATTTTACAATGATTACCAGAAACTTGAATAAATTTACTATAAAAAAACTTTATTTCTTTTTTATCAAATTATTTTTGAAGTACTTCATTCAGCGACATTACGCCGTTTGCATGGTGGGAAAATCGTTTGATAGATTTTTTATAATCTTATCGGACCTTTCAAATTTGTTAACTCTCCCACTGTAGAAGACTGCAATAAACTTAACTGTAACATTAAAAAAAAAATCATATAGAGCAGGCCATAACTTATCCAGATATTAAAAACTTTTTTTCGCTTTCAAAAGGGGGCTCACTTAAGGGCCTGATAATGTTTTGAAAAAACTTTCAAACGATTCTTCATTAATCTTCGTAGTCAAATGTAAATTTTGTGTCATACTAATTAACAATTAAAATCGGAATATTCAAGTAATGAAGAGTAATTCTGTGGGGCAAATTATACAAATCTGAGAAGATTATGTAAATTGCTCACACCATTGGTTTGGGTAGTTTTTAGGTAGTTTTCCTTCATAATTATGTATGTTTGGACAAAATTTTTTTCTTCGTCTGTTGAAAATACCGTCCGCACGATACCGTAAGTTAATACGTAGTTTGATGATATGCACTCGTTCCTTTCGCAAAAAGTGTCTTATTCAACTTTGAGAATGCAAATAAAATTATAGAATTTAATTTAGCTCTGTTTTATTTACACTATCATCTGTATAATAAAAGAAACTATTTACAAAATACATTGAGTGACTGAATTTGATCGCTGTAACAATTCGCGCGATGAATTTTGCGTGAATACTTTATACAAATATTTCAGATCGACAGAACACCTTCGTTTCTTTTGTTTTCCCGTTGCAAGTCGAAATCTATACAGCTTATTAGTCTACAAATATCCATGAGAATTTACATGACCAATCGAAAATTCCTCAATTACTGGGTTTGCCTATCATAAATGGATTTACTCGATTAGACACCTGTGTGTATGGCTGTCCTAGAAGGACTTTGGCACAGTTTACAAATACGCGACTAAACAATGTAATTGGGATTATTTTGACAAAAAAACTATTTCTATATAATCATTTGCGATATTTTCGATTATTTGATTGATCATTCCTTTAACTTAATCTGGCTTATAATTAACTTAATATGATTTGTACCGATATTAATTCAAAATGTTAAAAAATACGTACGATTCTCTTGTACAACTAATAGACCGAATCGTATTTACTCCTTTTATTAATTGTTTACGCATTTAGGTTACTGATACGCGATATTACACATTTCTAGATTAAAAGGGTGTGGCGAATGAAGTATTATTATTATTATTTTATTATAAGTGAAAATATATAAAAAAAAATCAAGGATTATATTCAATTTTTCAAAATATTTGGTAATTTTATTTTTAATTTATTGATTTACACAAAAGTAAATAAAAAAAAAAAATAAAAAATACAGTACAAATATTGTTTGTTTCGTGTTTAATAAATTTGCATAAATAATTAAGTATGTGAGTGACATAGAATTAGAGCGCGATATTTATAACTAAGTAACATTTATATATTAACACAATAAAGTATTTATATTTAAAAAATCCTTTAATGTATTATTATACTATATGCATGTGTATTTTTATTTTATTTATAATCATAAGTTTAATTAGTATTTTAATAGTAACTAATTTACCATAATAATACGAATTCAAAAGTTGCCGATATATCTCTACGTTTTTTGTTTTTGTATATTTATTTTCTGAAAAATCTTTTTCTTTTTTAATTAAAAACCTCAAATATGCTTTTATTAATAAGTTTTAATAAATATACAAAATTATAAATTAAGAATTTTATAATTGTTTTAAAACTCAAACCATTATAGATAAATAAAATATATCAAGATATGGTAACAATTAAAGTAAGATCAATATTTGATTTAAGCTCTTTTTTTATCATTTAATTAAAAAAGGAAGTTTATTTTTCAAAATGAGTGACCATCAGTATTTTAATAAATATATTTTGAAAACCTCGATTTGAAAAAAATTTTTTTAGTGATACAAATTGATTTTTGTTACATAAACTATTTGTATTAATTATTTTATTGAAATAATGATTCAAATTATTATATTATTAAATAATTATGTTGTATTATATTTGTTTATTAGATATTGTGATTTCATTATTTTCAAATTTCTTTTATATTTAGAAAAAATTATCGAAAAAATAATTACAATAATTTAAAAAAACAAATAGAATGAACGGTGATGCAAAGCATAAAATAAAATTGTTTTACGCCAATATAATATTTATAAGTATTAAATTTTTTGGGAAAGATTGAAGGAGATGATATTACTGTGATAATGAAATTGATTGTTGTGAGCTCTTAAAAGTTTTTGGACATATAAAAAAGGAAGAAATAAAATACCAAAGTATTTTAGATTTGATTACAGATATGTACATGTCTTTATATTAATATCTTCAAGCATTGTTTTTTAAAAATTATCCATATTGGCCGACTTTCGAACTAGATCAAGATATTAAGTTTCAAGGCAAATAAATCTACTGTTCGATACATGTTTGATCGAATCTTTTACAAGGATATTGCCCTCGAGACTTGGAAATATCAAAAGGAAAAGAAGCGATTTCCAGCATAAAATTAAGACAAAGGGGTATATATCCCAATCATTTAACATTGAGCTTTAATATTTTGATTTTATGCACCAATGTGTATTAAAGATTTCTAATCAAATTTTAATATTTCAGGTACGTAAAATTTAAAAGGATGCTACTATTTTCTCCTATTTGTTTCACATAAAGAATAGAATAAATGAAAATATGGTTTTATTTTTGTGGAATTCAAAAAGTTTTTATTCTACAATTCTATTTGTAAATGTTAAAAAATGTATATTATTATTTTTTTTAGAATAAATTTATATCTGATTTTTAATTATTTTGAAAATCATTTGCTATATTATTTGTTTATTATTATTATTATTATTATACATTATTTACAAAATTATTTGTTTATAGATGAAAAAATACTTCTGAAAATTTTTCTAAAATTTGCAATTAAAAATTAATTTTCGTACAAAATACTCTTTATAATACTTATCAAATATATTGTAAAATAGGTAAATACTGTTGTGAAAATATTAATTTATTTCATAAAAAACTAAATAAATATGAAATTCTACTTTTTTGTTTGTTTTGTTCTATATATGAAAAGAAACAAGTTTCATAATTTCAATGTATACAAGAATTTTTCAATAAATAATAAGACTAAGTATCACTTCGACGTATCATAGATACATGTACGTGTTTATATGAATCGTAATTAATTAAATTAAAATGAAAATGATGAACGTACGATGGCCGAAAATAAAATTTCAATAAAAAATAGTTATAAAGTAAAAGAAAATTCGAAAAAGAATGTTTATTTACGTACTTCGTGTTTTTCATTTAGCTTACATTTCACATCAATGTAAATGATCATAATAATTATATAATAAATTATAATTAATAAAACGAACAATCAAACAAGTAAAAAAAAGAAAGAAAAGATACAGAGTATGAATAATAAACCTAATATGCACAATGACTCTGTGATAATATAAATGTATAAGTAAATATGCTCATGTACATATGTAAAGACATGAAAAGATATTATAATAAAAATTACATATTACTATTCGATAGAATGAAACACGCTTACATTATTATTTGATAAAAGTTTTATCTAATAGTAATCAAATGTATATAGAAATTTTTGGAAATAATATAAACAAAAAAATCGTACATGAATATTTTATACAATTATTAAGCAAAAACAAGTAGATCGAAGTTAAAAAGAAACTATATATAGAAAGATAAATAATAATAAATAATAATAATAATAATAATAATAATAATAATAATAATAATTTCACACATATATATATATATGTGTATTTGATCCAAATAATAAACATGATATAAACCAAAAATGAATAGAAAGCAATAAACGATAAAGCAATTTACCTTTTAGCGAATATTTCAGCTTTATATTGCCCCATTAAGTCCAAGCTTTCTTCCTAAAGAACAAAAACAAACAAGTGTGTATGAGATAATGTTTTTGCGATAGGTTGAAAAGTTAACTATGAATCCAAATTAGATCACAAAAAACAATTATTGATAATATCTGTCTTTGTAGTTCATTACATAGTTTAGAAGTAAATCGATATCAGAAGTTTTAATAACCGTGAAAGGTTTCGCGAATTCATGAATACCGCTTGTATTGTATTTTTTACAAATAAATGTATATAATATTTTTATACATGTATTAAAAATGCAGGAGCATCTTTAATATTTTTATTTATAATATTGATAAAATGCTAACTAGATCAATTCATTAAGCATCAAGTAATGATAATAAAAAATAAAAAAATATGCTTTTAACTGTTGTAATATTATTTTCTCTTGTGAAAAATTTATATTAAATACATGATTTCATTCCATCAAATTCAATATTGAGATATTACTAATGTAAAATTGTTCTGATCTATAATTAAATGATTAGATTATTCTTAAAAAACCTATTTAAAATCTATGACTTAATACTACTAGGGCCCAAAATAAGTTCATGTATCCTCATAAAATTTTTAATATTTGAAAAATAAAATTCTTTTTCGACTGTATACCTAATTTCAATTGATTTTTTTAATTTGGTCCTTCATTAAATGTATTGTAATATAAAAAAGATATACCCAGAAATAATATATACTTTTTTTACATATATTTTCGTAAAGCAAAATGTGAAAATAATATATATACACATCGTGTATATAATAATTGGAATGAGTTTCATTGAAATTTCGATATTCTTGCAAAATAGCTTAACCGATTAACAATTTTTTTTGTTTTAAATAATCTTTGAATTATAAGAATTTAAAAAAAAAATAATAAATAAAAATGGTTGTTAAGAAAAAATATTTTAATTATGAATAAAAAATAGATTTTTTAATACAAAAAAACGGATGTTCGCAAACGAATATATATTAATTTCAATAAAAAAATTATTAAATTTTTGAAAAATAATAATACTAGATTTTACAAAGATGATACATTTTAGAATATTGAATCATTCGTTATCGCACGATCATAAATTGGTTGGTCGTGCGTATATCTATAAAAAATAGCAAAATCGTTTAACATTTATTCAATTAGAATTTAATATTTATTATATTTTATGCACAAAGATTTTTTAAAATTGAAATAGTGTCTATAAAATAATTATGAAAGATAAAAATATTCGAATAAATATTTATTGAATTATTGAATTTAATTATTTATTGTACTTCTTTTACAAGATTAATCAGGTTTTTTACTTGAAATAAATTTTTATTTATTTTTCTTGTTTGAAATAAATATTCTTTAATATTTGTTTATAATAAAGTTTAATACAAAATTAGCATCGAAAAAATCATTAAAAAAAAATGAAATAATTTCATTTTTCTTCTCAAATTAAACATTTTGAGTCGATCTCACTTTATTGAATTTTCCTCTTTCTCAAATTAATTATTTGTTCATGTTCAAGCAGGCCATATCATTAGACGCCCTACCAGGTCACGAAAATGCTTAGGTTTTAACTCGAATCGTACGTCGGGTAAAATCGGATCAAATTTTTCAACTCTTAAATATTCCATTTTTACTCAAACTTTTATTCTCACTTATTTTTAAATAAAGTTTAATTTTTTCAAACGCTTTATCATTTGAGCATCACTGATCTTTCTTGAAGCTAGCGACAGCAAATAGTCCTTTTCAGATAATATAAACTTGATATATTATTTTCCAATAAATAAAACTTTAGGTTCAAAACTATTTTTTTTTCTTACATTTAATTACAATCTTTAATATTTCACCGAAATTTTACTATAACATTAAATATACAAGATATGTTATAGAAGTATTAAAAATAATATGTTAAAAAGTATTAATTAAGAAAATTGGTACAAGGTTTTTAAAGAAGTTTGGGAAAACATCACCGATGAGCACTGATCTTCATGTGCAAAAACAAGCAAAATAAAAAACAAAAACAAAAAAAACGAATCGATTCTAAGGACTAGTACAAATCATATACAATATGTAGACAATGTACAAAAATTTGACTTCAAATTGTCGTTTAAGTATCAGGATAATCGATGACACTTTGAAGTAATAAATATTTGCATGTGGTTTCATTTAAGACCTATTTTAACATTTAAAAGTCTCCATAGTATTTTTACTAAGCCACAAACAAAATTTTACTGTGTAAAGATGTTTTACGAAACGTTTAAAGGCGCCGTGTTACAAGATTTAAAAACATATTTTGCAAAGATAAATTTTGCCGTTCGTACTAGCTGTAAAAAAGGGAAAAATAGAAAAAACTTCGTCGTACATTTTCCGACCTGTCCAAAATCGCTGTGGTAAATAATCGCGTTAAAATAAAGCCTCGATACTTTTATTGCTTACCATGTAGTTCTTGAACAATTATCTTGTTTTAATTATGCGTATTCTATACTTAACCAGCTTTTTTTTTTTAAACTTAGATCTTACTTAAAATTAATAAGTCTTATTAATTTTCCAAATGTCATTTATGTCGCTAAAAGTATTCGTAACGATATATATCCGAAATTAGAGCACAGTGTTGGCGCAAGCATACCTAGAATGCATCTAGTTCATAAAATAGTATTTTTAATTATTAAGATTGTGTACATTCACATTGTTTGGCTTTTATAAATTGTAAGCACTAATATAAACTATTATTTGCTTAGAATTATATAAATATAAATAAATAACAATTATAAATAGAATTGAATATTATTTTCATGAATATTTTGCAACTAAAGCTATAAAGAAGTAAAATGTTTAAAAAAGAAAATAAAACGATCAAAAATACCAGAAAAGAATGCAGAGATATAAATGGAATTGCAAATAATTGAAAAAATGAAAGAGTGAGAACGAACGCTTAGAGTATAATTATGTTATATAATATCATATGGATCAAAGAAAGACAAAAGAAAATAATATTGTACATCAGTATTAGAAACAGAAAAATAAAAAAAAATATTGGTTTTAAATAATAATTATGACAACAATAACAAGGACAACAACAAAAACAGCAATAAAAAAAATAATGATAATGATTATAAGTATTGTTTCAACTAAAAAAATCTTAATATATCTTAACTCTCAGAGGTACGATTTTTAGTGAGTTTAAAGCATTTATTTAAATTAAATATTTACCAATAAAAGCATTAAAAAATGTACAATTTTTAAATAAAGTGATAAAAGACTTTAAAAACGACCTCACTCAACTTAAGTTAAAATAATAATGTATGTAATAAAAAAAATTTTGTAAAATATTTTTACAAATAATCTTGTGCATTAATGCGTTTAATTTGTGGAGAAAGTAGGGTGTATGAGCTTTGAGATTTGCTGAGAATCGCCGCAATGGACTCGAGAAGGACTTGTGAAAGAGTCATGCATGAGTTGTGCAGTGAGCTAGAATGTGACGAGTTTAATAAAGTGAGCCTTCGCCTATATAAAGTTGTAAACGATGAGATATTCTCTTGTAGATGTGTTTCTGTGGATACGATAACGGGACTCACGTTGGTGGGTGTCGATTGTAGTAATTTTGAGATGACTGTGTAAGTGTGCGAGCAAGGCGGGCTGCCTACTTGAATGTTGACATGTGCATTTGTGTTGGCTGACCGGGAGCAGGCCTGTTTAGAAACGGATCCTCGCCAAGTATTTCAAATAAAGTTCTGTTGAGGCTACTCTTTGCTCAAGATAACTTGTGTTCATATTAGAAATAAAATATACTAATTCAATATTATATTTATTAAATTATTTCTACCTATACAACAAAACATTGGTAACATTATCACCATAGTATGGTATTTTTATTTTATTGACGTATATTTAATTTACACATTCCCTTATTAATTTTTTTTTTTTTACAAAATTTATATATATATACATACACACATATATTGTTATTTTATTATAACAATATTAAATAATAAAATTCAGTTAAATATTTTGAGTATTTATATAAAAGTATTATTCTATTGTATATTAATATACAGAATATACAAAAAAAAAAAAAATGGTTTCACATTGTTCTCAAACAATTATATTTAGAAAAAAAATAATTTTTATTTTTAAACAATAGAAGGTTTGGAAATAATTTGATATGAATTTATTGTAAACTGATAGATGCGAGTTCCTATAAATAATGTAAATCGGAAATGCACCAGTATTTTTTTTATATTATAGGATGTTATAACAATTAGAGGCTTTTTTATCATGAATTAAATTTTAATACATTTTATTGGCATGGCAATCGAATATTTATGTTTAATTTAATTTTTTTTTTTTTGTATTTATTGATATGATACTGATGGTATTCAACGTGTACAAGGATATATTTTGATAATATTAATTCGTTTGAATCACAGAATTTATTCACTAGCTTAATAACTCTTTAAAGTAAGAAAATCTATTTTTTTTCAATCTAATATGATTTGATTTTAAATTTAGAGTTGTACTCGATTGCGTAGGATTCTTAAACCAATTTGTAATAAGTTTATTATCATTATTGATAATTAAAAAATAAAAAAAACTAATTTATTCATTTATAACTTTGAAATCAAATACTTTTTATCATTCTTAACATATAAAGCCGTATTACTTACAAATACATAATAAAATAAAAAAGAAATATTATGTTTATTTTATGTTTTACTAAAAAATATGATTGTAAGTAATGCATAATTGTATCTTAAAAGAAAGTAGTAGAAATTAGTAATCTTATGATCAACACTCTCTAGATTTTTAAAATAATCATGGTACATTTCCGTATATTCCCAAAGTTATATTATTTAAAGTTTTAATTTAAATCGACTTAACCTATACCTAATAATTGAATCTGCAGCAGTATTCATATTATACTAAATAGAAATTAGGCATTATGTAAAAACTGTGATCACTGGATTGTAAATTTATAGTTCAATAATTTAAAAAAACCAAAAATTTAGTTTTTATACATATATTGTATTTTTTTACAATAAAAGGCTTAATGAGAATGAAGATACGACTTCTCAATAAAAATGACATGGTCTTGGAAAATTATAATTTCTATTAATTTTTCCTTCGTGGCATCCGCAAAGAAATATTAAAATAAACAATTTAAAATAACCTTACGAATGTCTGCGTATATAAAAAATTAAATCAATTTTTTTTATTAAATATTTAATAATATTATACAAATAATATAATTTGCAAAAAAAATGAATGATAACAATCTAAAAAATTAATAAAAATTATTAAATTTTTTTATTTATATTTACAAAAAAAAGAAATTAAAAAACATTTATACTTGTGAAATATGCGATAACAAATCATTATATGAATTGAAAATACTGCTTAAAAAGGATATAGTAGAAACAATTATACTGTTTTTAAATGTTAAATATAAAATTTGTATTGTAAGATGTAAAGATAAATTTAAAAGTCAGAAATAATTGTTAGGAACCGGAAGTAAAATTGAAAAAATTGTCGGAAAACCAAACAAATTATGAATTTCTATATACTCCTATATTTTAAATTTGAAAATTTAAATTATTATGTTGTATTTTAAGATAAAGTTTCGCGATTCATTTTCACACACTTATGTTTATTTTTTTTATATCATTAAATTTTTATCGCATAACAAATAAATACATAAATCGACTTTTTGGTATTTCATAATCATTATAAATATGTGAGGTTTTTTTTCGATTTAAAATTTATCAGTATATTTTATCCAGTGGTGGCAAAGGAGATTACGCCTCTAAATAAAAAAAGTTAAGGTTTGATTATTTAAGTGGATATCAGTATTATGATGTTAGTCTCAAAATTCTTTGCATCTCTTTTTTATCGGTAGTTACGTAGAAGTGTTTTCATGGTATGAGATAATTTTTAAATGAATAAGATTGAAGTGTTTAATATACTCTTCAAAGTCTCAAAAAAATTAGCAGACTTAATAATAACAAATTAGTAATGGATAATTTTTAATTATTAATAAAATATTAATAGGCTTTGTCAGATTATGTGATTTATTTCAGAAAATTTTTATAAAAAATCTTGTTTATCGTAAAAGTATCACTATGTTTGCTTAAAAAGAGAAAAAAATTAGAGAAAAGACTAGAAAAAAACTAAAAAATGTAAAGATAGCGCTTTAGTATACAGATATTTAAAGAACAAAAATATCATCTGTCTGATCAGTCTCAGGCATTTTCAAATATATATAGTAGGTATTCATTTTAAAATTATTAGTAACTGCTGCATATTACAAGAGATCCCTGCGAAATAGGGTTTTGATTTTGCGTGTCATTTACTGATGAGTTCAATTATAGGATTATAATTGTTATGGAAATATATTGAGCTGAAATGTAATTAAAAATATTAAATTTACTCAATAATAAAATATCAGAAATGGAGTTTTTTTACACGGAAGATAATATTTTTTTCAACGATTTTATACTATAATAATTATTTCTTTAGATGAATATTCCCATATTTTTTTAATAACTAATCGTATTGCATTCTAAAGCCTGGATATAGTGAACTGTAAAGTAAAATGATTGCGTTTAAACATTGAGTGAATCAATTTTTAAATAGGGTGGAAGATCTTCTAGAATTCAGTATGATCATTTACATTATCATTTTCGTAAATCAGTGTTTCAACTCACAGCGATTATAAATGAGATTAAATTGTTTAGCAATGTTTCATGGTTTGTGAAATTTAATTTATTGAAATCAACATATTAGTAGATAACATCACACGCCTGCTTAACTATCGAGGATTTGAATAATGATTGTATAATTTTAAAAATAATTTTTGTATTAATTCCTTTTTTGAATTAGAAATTTTTTTTAAATGCTTTAATTAGTTGTTATCTTATGGAAACAAAATTTAGTATTCATTTGAAAGAAAATTCTGGAAGATAAACCTTGTTATTTAACGTGCATCTTAATTGTAAATCATAATTTTTCAATACAAATTGGACATAATAATAATTTTAATATTTTTAAAACTGCAAAAGTTTTTGGATTACAATATTTGTACAATAAGGATGTACGAGCATTTCAAAAACATTATTTTCAGCGCTTATGAGACTAAGCAGTATTAAAAGATCTTGATTTATTTTTAAATATCAATCAATTTTGGACATATATTTTTAATCAACTGCTCTGACGAGTAGATGCTATGAGCCCACGTGTTTATCAGCAAAAAATCTACCGTGTTACCTGTAACAACCACTTGATACTTACAAATGAAGAGTCCTTTTATTACACCTGGGTTCAAGATTAAATACGATAATAATCATGTGAATGTCACACGTGTAAGTAGATGGTTTGTCCAAAAAGTATCGAGTTTTTATTTTTTTGAAGCCACTATTTGTCGTAGTGATTTCGGGTAGATTAAAAAAATGTGCAGGGGACTTTTTCCTAATTATCCCGTTTCAACTTTAAGATCAGCAGGATTTATTTCGCGTGAAGTTTATTTTTAAATTTTTTAAGACGGAGTGACTGTTGGAACAGATTTACACGGTAAAAATGTTTTTGCGGCTATAATAAAATGCTCTAGAAACTTTTAAAATTTTAAAAAATCTTTAAGGATAAAATTATGTGTAAATCACAATTAAGGTCGCTTGATGAACCTCATTCTCAGTATTCAAAAACGCTTGAATCAATTCTAATACCGAGTGTGTGCAGAAAATTTTGAGTTCAAGCTGTAAGCATCAAAGTAACTAATAACACCTTAAATTTATTAACATTTGCATGCCATAACCCTTAAAACCTTTTTAACATTTAACTTCTTTTAAACAATCTACACAGTGTTTTTATAAAGACATAAACAAAATTTTATTGCATAGTTCTATTCCACCAGGCGGTCTATCCATCATGTTATAAAACTGAAAAACAGCTTCCGCGCGAACACAAATCCTGTTGTTTTTAATGATAGAAAAATTAAAAAAAAAAGGGACAAATAGAAAAAATTTTCCTGTACATTTTTTGATCATCATGAAATCGCTACGACAAATAGCGTCTTTAAAAAACATAAAAAGTCAATAATTTTAAGACAGACCATGTATATTTTTATACATTTATGGAAATACTGCCACAATTTTATTTTTGTTTATTCGAAATTAATTATAGTTATTTTGATAATATTATTTTCTGTGTATACACTATAACTGATTGGAAATTTTGAAAACTTTGTTCAGTTACTAATTTTTTCTTCAATTTATTGATAAACCGATTATAGCTTTCGATTAAATTCATCGTATAATAAATAAAATAAAAAATGAAGATGTAGTTAAAAATATTCTACCCAAAAATCGATAATTTGAAACAGTGTTGATTTCATCAACGTAGTTAAATGTCAAATAATAGTAACGTTTCTTTTTAAATCATCTCATATTAAATTTAAAGTAACAAACCAAATTTCGTTACTGCCAATTAATTTTCCAAATATATCATTGTACCACTATCTTATAAAATTGATACAATTTAAAATGATACATCGGGTATATAGATATACTTTAAAAAATAAAAAATCTGATTTTTGTCAACAACTTTTAAAGTATTTTCGTTACACGACAATTTTGATTTGAATGCACTTGTAAACTTCGTAATCTTTCATGGCCTATTAATTTCCAAGGAATTTCCTGCTCCAATTTTTTTTATTTTTGCGATAGATTTAATTTTAAGTCTTTTTTTTATTGTATTTTATTATTGTAGTTTCAGATGTATTTACAACTTATGTTAGTTGTATAGAAAATTATTTGTCTACCTTATAATTCGATTCACCTTGGTTCTATACTTGTTTGCAGTTTAACATCGAGAATGTTGATCTGCTCTAATTTATTATACTAACCAAGTAAACAGATATGCTAGGAAAATATGTAAAAAAAATTATAAAAGTCTTCGTTCTATCAAATAAGTTATAATTTAATTATTAAGGTGTCAATTAGAAATAAACACACTAATTGTATCGATAAATGGCACAAAGGTACATAAGTGGACAATATACATAAGCACACTTAGAAGAATCTTATAATACATACAAAAAACACTCTAGCACAATATTTTTAACATTATGAGATTCACCTTTTTATACCAAAATTTATTCAAGTGACACTAATTGTTACCCTCAAATATTCGGTTAGTAATTTATGTCAACGATTAGCATTTTCTCTGTATTGAACATCTCCGAAGTTACATTCTTCCAAATTACTATAAATTATAGTTTTCAAATTGTTTATTTCGCTATTTAATTATGGACACTTACAATTATAGTAGACCTCATTTAATCAGTTCATAAGATTCCCTGAATTAATCATAAATCATTGCACATGTGAATGTGTTCTTTTAATAGATCTTAAATAAAAAGAAAATTAAAATTTATAAGAATAGCATTAAAACAATTATAATTGATTATTATAAAAAAGAAAAAATCCAAGATTATCGTCTTTATTAGTATTGAGCAAATTTAGTATAGAATTGTTCCAGTTGTGTGATACCAGATAGACATGAAATTAATAGAGGGTTGAAATGGCATAAACAATAATATTTAAGATATGAGTCAATAAACATATATATATATATATATTATTATTATTATATTTATCGTAGTATGCATCATTATGAATTATAATGGCCATATTATTGTATCGTAATATGCAGATTAAGGAATTTACTCTATAACAGTAGCCGCAATATAAGAAAAATAAAATAAATAAGGAAACAAAAAGGAAATAATTTAGGAAAAAATAATAAATCGAGAAAAAACATTAATTATTGTTGTGGTTATTTATATTTTCTGTATTTACACTTTCATATTTAGAAATGTTTATATGAATTTTCATATATTTCGGTCAATTACAAATAATAGTAAAAAAATCGCGAAAGTAATAACTAACGTATGGGCTGTTGGCTGTGTGGAATTATGTACATAGCCATAATATATTAAGATACAAGAGCAAGACTCAAGATATGTTACTGTTTGATTTGTAACTACAATAAGCAAATTTTGTATAAAATTGTTTCACGATATTTAATGACAAAAAGTGTAGCTGATGAACAATTATGACATACAACTAGATGTTATAACTATGTTATAATTGTACATTAGTTATATATAATCGTATACACAATTAACAGAGATCTGAAACAACATAAAAAATGTTAATTACATTGTTAAAAATTATCACAAATCTAATAGGGTCTATCTTTATAAATTTAACATTTTTTTTAACTGTCTAATGAGGATTTTGTTAATTCATTTACAAAAAATTTCAAGAAATTTTTTATACTTCTTTTAATTATCTATTTACTTTTATTTGTATTTGATTGAAATAAAACTATTATATATTTAGAAAATATTTCAGATGTATTTTTTTTCTTGAAATATTAATTGTGACTGTTTAGGAAAACTCTCGAGGAGAATCCATTAAGTTATAATTAAAATATTTTCATATTATTATAATAATTATTATTATTACGATTAGTTATATAGTTATTATATTTATATACAATGTACAGTAGATAATGCAGACAAATTTTATTTCAAATTTTTTCAAAATGATAGTTCCAGAGTTGTGCACATTCAGGATGCTTGTAGTCATATTTGCATATTATTAGTTTTTAACAATAAATGGGCCAAATCACTACGTACAGGTCTGTAACAAAAGGATTTATAATTATCAAGATTGTTTGTGTTGGACATTCGTAATCATTTAAATTTTTTTTAATACCCTATAACAAATGTTTAAGATAATAATAAAAAAATTCAAACGATCTTTGTTTAAAAAAAATAAAAGAATTGAACAAGTAAATGGATAAATAAATAAATAAAATTTAGTATACACAATGTTTTAAAATCCTATGTTGCATATATCAAATTCAAATTATTTATTTAATAATATTTGTTTCTTCTTGTCATATATAATCATTTTAATTAATTTATTATTATTATTATTATTGTTATTATTAATATTATTATTATATTATTATTGTTATCATAAACATTTATATTCTCAAATTAAAAAAATATCTTCTACATTGTTTTATATCAAAAGGATTTTGTTTAGGGATAAAATAAAAAAGTTATTGAATTGTCGATGATGTTTTAACAGTATTATTTCCAACTTTGTTTAGACCTGAGGATATACAATTATTAATTATAAACTATAGTTTTTAAGTTAATGAGATCAAATAAGAAGTAAAAATTAGGAAGAGGAAGCAATAGAACTTTTTTCTGATTTTTACTTCTTGTTCCATCTTCTAGATTTTAAATAAACATCAAAGTATAAATACAATGGTAATATTAAAAATTTTATAACTAGAAGTTACAAATGTTTATTTCAGGATTCAGAGTATCTTTTTTGCTACCATAACAGAAGTAATAAATAACATCTCAAATTTTCCAATTTTTTAAAAACATTAGTTCAGCATACTTTGACTATTTTTTACATTATTGTAAAGTTAAAGGTATAATATCTAGAATCTACCTACTGCCATGTGTTTAATGAGAAATAAATAATCCATATACTTATATATTGATCACTATTCTGTGTCTTATTTTAGGAACTATTTGATATTCAGTTTTTTATCTTCTTTTTTTGTTTGGTTACTCAACACTTATATGGTCTGTTCATGAAGTATCGAGTTTTTTTTTCCATTTCGCGAATATGGATCGCAGCGATTTAGCAGAGGTCTTAAAATGTACAGGGAAGTTTTTTCCATTGACTTTTTTTTGTTTTTGTTTTTTTAATAATTAATGCTGCAGGATTTTACTTTACGCGAAGGGTGTTTTTCGATTTTTGGACATGGTGCGCTAAAACAATTATTAAAAAAGCTCGTCGATGATTGACGGCCCTCTTTCAAAGCTCTGTGTCATTTTCCACATTGCGATTTTAACATAAAATTATTTTCATAACCTTCTTGTAATATTTGAAATATTCTTGCACTGTTTTTTTGAAGTTGCAAACAAAACTTTATCGCGTAACGCTATTCCATTAGTCGCTCCATTGCATCGTGTCTAAAAAAATGATAAACATCCTTTACACGAAATAAAATCCTGCCACTTCAAATTATCGAAAAAACAAAAAAAAAATAAAGGACAAATGGAAAAGCATCACTCTACATTTTAAGATTTCTCCCAAATCCCTGTAACCAATATTCGCTAAATGAAAAAAAACTCGATGCTTTGGAGACAAATCATATATATTCTTAACATGGTTCATTTTTTGTTTTTTTTTTCAAATTTACATCATAAATGTAGACCATGCATTCATATTCCTTTTTCATAAGTAATAAGATTCATTTGTGTACTTTTCAGGAGTAAGTCGAGCATTGATAATCATACTAAATCTCTTATCTCTACTATCGATGCTCCATGTGCTGATTATAGGTTGATTTGTGTAAGTATTTGTCTCCCTCGTTAACACCTCATACATTGGTTATTACTTTTGTTTTTTTACTGTCTTTTATACCCATGTAAGGTTCATTGGCATCCAGATAAATATTAAGAATACAAATATAAGAAATATAAATAACCAGGAAAATAATCCGCATCTTTTCCCTTATTAATTTTATTAATTTTACTTAATTATTTTGTTTTTGTTTCTATGTTTGTATTATTTTTATTATTTTAGATATACCATAACTACTATTTGGTAAATCTACGTAATCTGCATATTACGATATAATAATACTATTATTATTTTAGATTTTATTAATTCTTATTTTAAATATTATTGTTTATGCTATTTCTATTATTTTTGTGCTTATCTCTTATTACAAACTTTCGATAAATGTGCAAAATAAAGGATATGCATTTAAACTTTAACTTTTTTCAACTTTCACTTTATGTTTGTGTGAATAATTTGTACCTACCATTAGACGCCATAAATTTTTGATACACAAGTAACTCATCTCTGCAGTTTTTGCAGTATTTTTTTTTTTGAAAATGTTGATTTTTTATTATAATTGTAACTCCTGCAATAATTATCATTCGTTATTTTACTCATTAGTATATACATTTATGAGTAAGTATCTGTTTTAAAATGTGCTCATTATTATATTACATAAATTTTAATAATAGGTAATCAAATAAGTTTGTAGTTATCAATATTCACGAAAATCTTACCATTATTTTAAAAAAGTAAATAAAATTATTTGTAAGTTATAAAAAATAAAATCAAAATATAAAAGATCTAAACAGGAAAAAAAATATAAATATTTTGTATAAAAGAATTATATGAAGTTGATATATATCAGAATGAATGAATATTTAATATATGATGGATACTAGCTTATTAAATGAAATTAAAATCAAAATTATGATATGATATTTATGAATCATTGTGATATTTATAAATCGATATTATATTATACATTATTTTTAAATACATTTTAAATATATTGATAAGATAAAATCGATAAATTCTATTTAAATCATGTAACTATTGAATAATTATTTTTATTTTTTTCTTAATACTTAAAATATGTCAATTGTGAATGGCGTTTCACAACCATTGATTAATTTATGTGAGTCGACCAATTTGCACATTTGTTTTCCTCATTTGAGGAATTTTTCGAACATTTGTTTTCTAGATCCTTTAAAGATTTTTGTTATTTCTAAGATAAGTACATCTTTATTATATTTTAAAGTATTTCAATTAGCATTATGATTTTTCAGGAAAATAGACTTCCTACTTGGTTAGATGATATTCAAGCATTCATTAGATAATTTGTTTAGAGAAATACTATGAATTCTCCAATCATTTTGCAATCATTGTACAGTTAGTGAATAACAGGATTGATATTGACTGTAAATCAAATAATGGAAAAACTAATCAAGCTTTAAATAATTTGAATAGTTTATAATTGTCTATATTAAACTCTCAATTAAGTAACATTGAGTGCTTTTTATCTATGAAAACTGGAAAGCTTAATAGTTCCATGAACAAATTCAGCCAAGGGTACTATCCCAAAGTTAATTGAAGTTATTTAGGTCCAAGATCATATGCACAACCTCCGTTAGTTACGACTATACTCTTCTGAATTAAACTGCTCTATTTACAACTGCATTCTTTGATTTTTTATTCATCAGCAACATCTTATTTTCTCATCCAGTAAACCTACAGCACACATAAGGCTTATGTTATATTTATTTAGAAACAATTAATTGCACGATTCCACGTTGACTATATAGTTTATGCTGTTTCAAACATATCTAGATTTCTGACTGAATAGTTATCTTTTCAATTGATAGCTGGTATATACTACTCCTTTTCAAGATATGATTATACGAAAGAATCACTTCTTTCGCATAAAACTGATCTTACAATATGTTGTAGAGCCGTATAATATATTTCATCATACAATATATTTCTTTTACGTATTCTTATAAAATTGTGTACATGCATTGTTAGTGCATGTACACAAACTAATTCACTGTTTATGAATGTTATTTTGTTATGTATGTGCAATTTGTGATTTCTTTTATGCCTTTACGTATATACATAGTTTGTCCGGAAAGTAATGTCAATTTATAACTTTTGAAGCCACTATTTATTGTAGTTATTTTGGAAGGGCCAAAAATATGCGGAGGAATTTTTTCTATTTGTTTCTTTTTTCCATTCAGATAATATGAGACGGCAGGGTTTGCATTCGCATGAAGTGTGTTTTTCAGTTTTTTAATACGGTGCGATAGACCATGGAATGACGTTATACGATAAGATTTGGTGTGCAATTTAGAAAAAAAACACTGGAGGTTTTTAAAAAAGATTAAATGTTAAAAAAAGGTTTTTGGTAATTAACCCTTTCACAGAAAACAAACACAGAAAGTTTATCTTATGCCTATATTTTTCCCGATTATTTATACAAATATAAACATTGCTTAGCTATATCGTCGATTGGGGATTGAATTTTTCATATCCAGTGTTTAGTTCGATTAACTAAAATTCAATTGTTTCGATAAAAATTGTAATTTTAGGAGATTAAATAGTATCTTAGTATTTAAGACTATCTTTATTTAAAGTATTAGTTTTAGCTATTAACAGTTTTTTTTTCACTTGAACTAATTTAATTATCAATTTTAAATTCGTATATACCTTACTATTAATATTGAAGGAGAATTTAATTTGATAATTTAGCTACACTACTTAATAAGAATTTAATTGTTAATACCTTAACTCTTGTACCTGGAATTGTTAATAAGTTTTTGGTTGACTATTATCTAATGCCCTTAGTACTTTAGGAAAGCCAGCACCTAAACGTTTTCGATCGATGATATGCGAGGATGCTATGTGCTGCTGTAATAGAGGAAACGATATTCCTCGGCAATATAAATATATGCAAATTTCTGTATGCTATCGAATAATTCATGGCAATTGCTCTGTAAACAAGAAGTCTAAAATAAATGCAAAAACTAAATAAGTTTCCCTTTATTAAACTATCCTAGTTTTATTATAGTAAAGTTGAGAATAAAAATTAATTTAAATGAATAAAATACTCAGTAAGCAATAGAAAGTATGTATATCATAAACTTTATATATAAATAATTTATTTTTTTTTTTTCTCGTAAGAGTCTTATGCGAATTAAATACAATAAAAGTAGTGTTAGCTCAAGTGTTTTCACCGAGTTCTTTATTTCTGCATATATACGATAATGGATATGCCACATTTTATTCTTACACTAAGTACGTTTTTAGATAAGATATGTATCATCCTTAATGCAATAGCAATTTGATAAGCTGATAAATAATAGTTTCGCCGTCTATGACACGACTTCTCATTCTTACAACTCTTCAAAGTTGCTACCACACTAGATCCTGGCAATTGGTTTAAATTTTCGATTTCTTTTGTTAGTTCTTACTGTTTTTAAACTCTTTATAGCGTTTGTGAACGTTTGTTAAACGACTGCAACATATTACACGATAAAAATTATTTCATTCTTTCTTTATATAACATTAATAACAGTATAATAAAATAATTGCTAATTAAATGATACTACGTTTAAAAAGAAAAATATTCAATTCATAAAAAAATTTTCTATTCATATTATAATTTTTGATTAATGAATTAAAAAAATTACATATATGCGGAAAGTTAACAAATATTTTTATTTTTTTAGCAAACATAATGAGGACCTAAATTTGTTTTAAATAACTTAACAACATGAAGTGCAGTCGAATGTTACAAAAAGCTTTATAGCCTTACAATAGATGGAGTAAAGAGTTCGTAGATTGACATATAAAAAATTATACAAATCATTTGTTCTGTATGATTTTTTTGAAGAATTGTTTCATGAGATATATTATTGTAGCTAAAGCAATTAGTAAGTCTTAAAATAATAAGTCTTAGTTTCAGCGATTACTTCATCAGTACTGAATTTATTTCCACCAAGCATTCTTTTGAAGTTTGCAAACAGGATGGATGGGGTTAGATGTGATGAGGAAACGATTTGTAATCCAATTCATGTAATTTTGCAATTGTTTTTATGAAATAACAGAACAACAAAAGTTGCTTTACTTGCAATGATATATCTTACGATTGAATTGTCTGACAGCTATTAAGTTTAAGTATTTTTTTATGTGTTAAGCTACGAGCTTTTCAACTCAACTGATATAATACTAATAAATATTAATATAGTATTTAAGTATCATAAATATATGTAAATTAAAGTTAAAAAATTAATATAATTAATTATATAAATTATTATAAGACACGAACGATCAATCATATATAAAAAAGATACAAAAATGTGTAAAGTTAGGGAAATAAATAAATAGATACATACATAATGGTGTAAAATAGAACTATATATTTTGCAAAAGTCGCTGTCACATATAGAACAGATCATTTGTCAATTATATAAAATGAATCAAAATTGCGCGGGAAAGTTCCTAAATCCCCCTTCTTCGTTTACATTCGAAAATATATTTTTTTATACTTTTAAATCACGTTTTTTTTACTTCGTTTTCTTGAATCTCGATTTTATTTTTTTTCTTTCTTTTTTTCTTTATTGGTTATTTATCTATTTTTTCTGTTTATATTTGTCCTCTCTCTTTTTTACTCATTTACACTTTATTACACTAATTAAACATGATTTGTGTTATGAACATTTTAATGAACTTTTTAAAAATCTAATAATATTTTATATAATATAAAAATAATAAATATAATATTAGTTATTTTTCAATGCCTGATAAATAATTAAATACAAACATGTAATCGTATTAATGTAATAATTTCAAATATCGATAAAAGTACTGAAGTATATTATTATTTAATGTAAGTGTATTATTTTTAAGGTAACAAATTAATGTTGATGAAGATGTAAAAAGTTTTTAAAAATAATGAAAATTATTTGTCAACTGTTTAACACAGTTTATACAAAGAGTAATTAGAAGAATAAACCATGAACATATTGATGAAACTAAAGAAAGAATTTATTACGTACAAACGCAACAACGAATTTTCTAAAATACATTTGGATGTAATATATACGTTTCTGCAGGAGTAAATTATATATATTCATGTCATTAGGCACACAAATATTAATGTGATAATTTTTTACCTATAATTTAAATAGCACAAATAATAATTTTTTAAAAGGGAATATATAATTATAGCTATAAGTAGGAGATACCATAAACTTACATAAACATTATATCCACATTTATTTAATATTTTTCCTACTAGAAATATGGGTTTTATATATTTATTATGTTGTACGCATATGTTTTCGTTCTTGAAATTGTAATTGAACTGAAAAAGTTTTTATAAAAAATTTTAATTAAATAATTTTTATAAAAGTATGAACACAACGCAAAAATGAATATTTTACACAATAAAAATATATTTTTATTTTAATACAAATATTATTTTACAAAATATATTTAAAAAAAAAATTTAATTTTTACAAAATTTCTAAGTAATAATATTGTCAATATTAATTGAAATAATTTTTAAAAAATAATTAAAATCTGTTATCGATTACTATTCTATATATAGATAAAAATGGGGTAAAATTAATTCTTATAGCTGTTTTGCAACATATATCAGCAAAATAAAGAATATTATATAGACTAGATTCAATAAAATAAGAAAACGATCCAACAAACATGACTTCGTAGTATCAAAAAATTTTAATATTTGTAATTATAAAATGACTGGAGTAATATTACAGTCTTAGGCGGAGAAACAAATTACAAAAAAAAATATTTTAAAAATAATAAATATTTATTTCAACCTACACATTATCAATAAAGACGATAATGTAAAGTATATAAATATAAGCCAATTGCAAATGGTTTTTAAAAAATAAAATAAATTTGGATCATTAATAAATTATTTCAATAATATTTATCTCAATTTTTTTTAACTATTACTGTTCGAAGAATATTTAATTAAGATTATAATATTTTCTTTGTAATATTTTATTTATTGAGATTTTTATTATAATATGTGCTTTTTTATTATTTTGTTTTTTTATTTTATTTATTTTGTTAAAAAGTTTTAATATATTATATTTTAGTATCATTAAAAGTATAACGAAGATATAAACCACTATCAAAATGTTATTAAATATGTTTTTATAATTCATTGTTTCTATTTAATTATTAAATATATTTATATTTTACTATATAATTTATAAAAAATAAAATTTATGTATGAATATTAAAAAAAAAAAAATTATTTTAAAGAAAAATACTCTTATAATATGTGAAATTATAATGTATAAGAATTATTAGCTTAAATACATCAATCTATATTATAATTTATATCAAAAGAAACAAATTGCTTTACAAATAATAATATTCTTGAGAATAATTTTATGGTAAGTTCACAGTAATTTATTTTAATAATATTATAGTTTTTAAATTCTATACAATAAGAACATTTAGAAATAGCAAGTAGTGAATAATTTAAAATGAATAATTTTTCGGGCTTGTTGACTCATCACTGCGTCATTCTGACTTTTGTTGATTTATACTTTAGTTGTTTATTAAAATTGTGTTATGCCCTGAGGTTAGTAAAACGCGGACAGTACCGATCGCGTATCGAAAATGTATTATAATGATCTTGTAGAAAAAATGATATGGCCACGGAAATTAAAGGTGCCTCAGATGATTCAACGAGAGATCAGGAACTTAAAAATTGCATCCGTACGTACCTTGGGTTGTGGGGACTCCGGTACAGTTCCGATCTGGTCATTTGAGTTCTCGGATGTCTTGTTTAGCGACCGCCTATTTGGAGATGCGCCTACAACATAATATCATATTTTTATCATAATTTCGTGATTAATATATAAAGTTGGTACTACACCAATGTTTTTGAAAGTATCATATATAATAGTTGTAGATATTTTTTTAGACTTTTTACCTGTGACAAAAAGTTTTATAAAATACAAATATATTTAATAAAGAAAATTTACGATCTAAAGAGAAATAGCCCCTTACCTGAATGTTTATATAAAAATTCTATGAATAATTTTTTTTGTTTGTTTTGAATTTTTTTAACATTAATTTTTTATATTTTCAAATAAAATGCCATTTCAGTTATTCATTAATAGAATAAATAAGTCTATATGTACATGTTACAAAAGTGTTTCGAATTTATTAACAAATCTTTTTAATTTTTTTCTGAGCTATTTATTTATATTTCAAATAATTTATTAATGCTTGTAATAAACCAAAAATTATGTAACCTATTTAACAAGAAAAAAATAAAGTAGTAGAATAATAAATAAATGAACAAACTTTATAGAAAGTGTACAAATTATTTGATTTTATAAGATATAAAAATAAAGAATGGTTTCAACTTCAAAAATAAACTCATATATTAGTTTTAGATTAACATAGAAGCTTGGTCTCTACGATTCGATAAGACACTACAGTTTTTTAACTACAAAAAAATTTTTTATAAAATGAAAACGACAAAGCTTTGCTAAAATTGCGTTTTAAAGCACAATTTGACTTATTAATTGCGCAAAATAAATATTTTTTTTCAATTTAAAAAAATGATACATATTGATTTCAATAACTTGATGAATATGATAATAATTACAAGATAGCTTAACGTGATTTTTGATAAATGGCGACATCTTGTGAAAATATATCAAAATTAAGTTGCATAACAAATGAAATAATAGAATAATTATCATTAGAAGATGTAATGAATTGGCATATATAAACATTAACTAAACAAGCATTAACTTAGATAAGTTGAGATGTCTACAAAATTAATTCAAGAGAGAGACAGAAATAGATGAAAAAATTCATATTAATGTTAATGGACAAAATTATTAGATTATTTTATCTATGCCTGAGTAATTATTAAATTGCGTATTTATTTCAATAAAAATTTTTATATTTATTTTATTTAACAATGGATTTAAACAAATATCAAAAAAATTTAAATGTTAAAATAATTAAGTTTAATTTGAAACTAAAGAGTATTTCCCATTAAATAAAAAATAAATAAATAATTTTTAATGGAATTATAATTTCTGAAAATTTTAATTTATGTACGATTATTAAGGAAAATTGTTTTTATTTTATGTATTTGTTTTTGTATTATGCATAATTTTTATTTTAAACAAATAAATTAATTTAAATTATTATTGAATACCACTTTTACAATTTAAAAAAAAACATTGTACTAACTAATTTTTTAAATGTATAATTACAATAATTAATACATTAAGGATTATTTTGCCATTTAAATTAAATAAGTGATTAATAATTATGTTATAGTTAAAAACTCTAAAGATAGGCATATATATACAAATTATATTTGAAAATATAAGTGTCAAAATGCACTTAACGTACCAGAGTAAATGTATAAGGTATAAAATTTTATTTTATTTAATAATTTACATTAATAATATTTAAGTGGTCGTTTATTCAATTATGTTGAAAACATATCTTTAAATTTTTTAAAAATATATCATAATTTGTTTGTAAATATACATATTTAATCTCATTTTATTGTAATATTTTATTTATATAATATCAATAAAAAGTAAATATAGTGGTCTTTTATAATATATTTTTTTATTTTAGACGTTAAAACTCTTATATATAATTAAATCGATTATTTATAACCTTGCGTAACACACCAGAAAAAAGGTATACCATAAAATTAATAGATTATTATTTAAATTTATATGTAAGGTTCTAAATATTGATTTAAATGAGACTTTTGACCACCAAAAAAAAAAATAATGAATTCGAGCATATTAGATTCGAAGTTTGTAAATTACGAAAAATTCAGCATTTGCTGACTATAAAAAAGGAAAAGAGGAAAAAACAATAACCTAATACAATAATCCCGAACGAACGTACTCAAGGAAATACGAACGAAGCATAATCGACACCGTAGCATAGGCACTGAGAAAGAAAACATTGTAGCATGTACTTAAATTAGGACAATACCAAAGTAAACATTGTAAACCTATTAGAGTATAAAAATTAGAGTAATCGAAAATGCATGTCATCTTCCTGTCAGCGAACTATAAAATTGTTAACGAACAAATGAACAAGGGCAGTAAATCTCAAGGAAGAGAAGAGGATTGAAGGGAAGGAAATTGAAACCAGAAAAAAATGATCGGATTATACGTTTTCTTGGAGAAGATAAGTAGCTGTTGCGATAAATCTAAATAGATAGATTGTTCGAGGATGAGCTCACGATTTTAACAAGTTAAATATTATTTTGACTATTAACAAAAAGAAGTTTAAAACTTTTTTTCCCCACTTTGATCGTGACCAGAACAGTATGCAAGAATTGAAGTATTCAATATAGGAAATTTTTGTAAATCGTAAAAAAAAGACTAACATTATGTCGCCGATTTACTTGATCCTCATACATTTCTACGTTAGATTTTTTGATTTACGGGTTTATTAGGAAAGACGGGAGTATAAAAGTTTTCCTCAATTGTGACTTGGTAGTTCTGATCTTGATATAGGTCAAAAAGGAATTTTATACGCCATAAAAAAAAAAAGAATTTACAGATCAATTTCTTTTGATCAATCATTGAATAAGTAACAAATTAATAAATTTTTAATGTCGACAAAAGGTTTCATGATATTGAAAAATAACTTCTTAAACTAACCTCCAAAAACTTGATAGAACTGTGATAAATAAGTAAGAATGGAAAGTCTATCAGGTACTGTGCACGAAGCCATATCTTCGGCATCAAGAAGAGCTGGAATTCCTAGATGTTTCTCAGCTGTTCTGAAGGCCAGTTCATTATTTCCATAAATGTTGTCCTTATTTAAGCTGCTGAAATCACTGCAACATAATAGAATAATGATCCTTAAAATTTGTATTTGAGCTTAAAAACACTAGAAACGATGCGAGAAATAAATTCTAATTACAGGCTTACACAAGGCACAAGTCTTAAATATGGATAAAATAATAACTGCGTGTGAGTTTTTAATATAAAATAAATTTTTTAATTACTTTCGATTAGATAGTTCTGATATAAATGATTATTGAAGTAATACATGAAACTTCTATTAATATACAAATTACATATGAACAAAATTTATATTTTATATAATTTTAATGAGTATTTTTTGAAATGTGATTTTTTATCTTTTTAATTTTAACATTTCTACAAAAAATTATTTTGAAAAAAATTGTTTATTTGTATAATAATATATATGTTATTCGTGTGTTATATATTATTTAATTATTGTGTATATCATGACTTTATTATTTTAACACTTTCATATTTTTACTAGTAGTTAATCACATTATTTGTGATATTTGCTTTGGTTAGAAACTGACAAAATTTTCCATTCGCAATAATAATAGTTTAATAAAACAGGCAAATTTCAATAGTGTTGTAAAAGATATTGCGATGGGATTTTTATAAGCCTTGTAGAGAAAGAAACTCCCGTACCTACACAATTTTACACCACGAAAAGCAATTGATCTCTCGGTTCACTTTACTGTATACATACGCTTATGTACAACAAAGTTTCTGTTTTTCTTACAGAATATCCAAATGTAAAATAAAGTTTGTATCAAACTGATTTATTTATTATTGAATAATAAGAATTCCGTAACTGGTAATATATAACAAAACCTCAAACTGAATGAAAAAGGAGAACTGTTTATAAATCAGCCTTTCTTTCGGGATAGATCACGAGTTACGGTCTATCAGCGGGTACCACGACTAAGCGTGGTAGACAATTTAAGTCAATACTTTTCAAAGAGCTGACTCAAATGCTAGGTTCGCGTACAAGGACTTCTTACCATCTTCCAGCAAATGGGATGGTAAAATTAAAAATTTTACTTGATAAAGATTTATATTAAATTGCCGAAGAACTTGCAAAATTACAAAAAAAAATTGAAGAAAAAATTGAAAAAATAATTAGAAGTAATTCAACATATTATTTCAAAACATGTGGACAAATAGCGATAAATTTAGAAATAATGATATTCGGTACTCGATGAATTTACGCCAGTGTAAGTCGAAACGAGTTTAACCACTAATGAAATCTTATTTTTAAAGTATCAAGATAAGTTATTTTGTTTCCTGCTGTAATTGATAAAAATTAGATAAATTACGATGATTCGAAGTTCAAACAATCGCGGCTGGAGCGCGGGGAACCAGGGAATCGCAGTTTAAGCAAATAATATTCACGGTAAAAAGAAACTGCTTTGTATTTTTGGCAGGATCAAAATTGGGGATCATTTGAATCACTATTATTGAAAAATTAGTATCGCCTATTACGAGCTTAAAGAATGCAAAAAGATTGCTAGCAACTTCTCCAAACTACAATTGATCTTGTAGATGAGTATTATAAGAAAAATGACCAAATTGTGCGACAGGACATGTGTCATTAATTTTCCATTACTATTCTCAGTGACACAATGAAATTACGTACCACAACATATTTAATTAATAACGGATTAAAAATTATGACCATTCCCGCACGTGGTTCAGATATTTTTACATTTTTCAATCAATGAAAAATCCCTTAGGTGATACATACTATACTTTTGAGAAAAGTATTTATATAGAGATAACATTTATTGGATCTTAAAGAATGATTTTTTAAGTTATAATTCATAAACTGCCTAAATTATGGGAGAAAGTCTTCGAATCTGATGGATCATACTTTAAATAATATATGTATCTTTTTTTTTTTAAATAAACTTTTGAAAACAGATAAAAACTTCAAAATTAGATTGAACACCTATTAAAAAAATTATTAATAATATATAATATATTTTATAGATGATTAATTATGTAATTGTCACCCTTAAATTGTACTATTATTTTTGCAGTATTGACTTGTACGTAAGTTACAGTTCGTACTCGTTTGCACAAGACATGTCCGAGTTCAGTTAAAAAATAATGATTAATACTGTTATAAATAATTTATTTACACAAACTTTTATCCAATTATTTAAGTTTTTACTTTAATTTTATATGGAACGAAATAATAAGTTTTAAACTATCTTAATGATACATCTCGGTCACTTGTATAGGCATAAATGACTGGTCTTTTTCACAAATAAACGTAAAATATCTCAATTTTCGTATAAACCTACAGGTTTAAACTTGTATGAATTAACTTCAAATAATTGAATAGCTTTAGTTTTATCTAATGTACATTTTTGTTAAATTGTACAAGGTTTAACATGACCAGTAAAATAAATAAACAGAATGTGCATTTCAATAATAATCTATTAAAATAGCATTAAATATCAGAAATTTTTAAATAACACTTAAAATATGATTCATCTCTTTTGGTTACTTTAAAATAAAATTAATATTAGAATAGTTACAATAAGTTTTAAAATAATTGTTAAAGAAATTATAAATCGCATAAGGTGAACTATATTATGATACATATAAATGAACATTCCTTAGTTTTTATATTTTTACACGATCGAATATTTTTACTAAAATTTAACAGTATTTTAAAATATTAAAATACTGATAAATAAAAATTATTTATAAGTTTCAAATATTTTTACAAAATGTTAGCCAGTTTATAAAATTATAATTCTATTTTTAAAAATCTCTTAAAGACTTAAGGACAAACGCATTTTAGAACAACAAAATTATCAATATTCGCAATAATTAATAAAACCGGAATTAGTAAAAATTATATTTTGAAAAAGAAAATATTAAATAGTGGATTTGTTTTGATCAACTTTAAATTTTTTTCTGGTTTTTTCACTTCTAATTTTCGAATCAGATTGTTTCAAAATGAAGTGTGATTGTTATTTTATCGCGTACTTTTATGAATTCAATAACTATAACTTTATTATTTATTTTATAATGAAAAATAAGAAATTACACATTTTTCTATAGTTAATTATGTAAATGGCATTCTATATCTTCTAATTATAAAAAAATTAAATTTATTATTATGCTTACTATACTAATATACCTCTATTACATACATATAACTTCCTTACAAAAAATAGCTATATCACTTGTCCTAATTTTTTATTATTATTAGAAAATTAATCGACATATATATATATAATTAGTAAATGGACGTTAAGTATATACATTTTAATATAAAAATACCAATAATATTAAAAAACTGAAGAAATAAAAGTAAATTCTGTATTAATGAATAAAATATAAAGTATTGCTTGCTATCTAAAAAATTTTTAGTATCAATGTTATATATGATTATATCTAATTATATATAATAATCTATATTTAATAATTTCAGTGTAGCAAATAAATCATTACATTGTTATATAAGTAAATACTAAATTAGCAATGAAATAATAAGTCTGAAATTTGTAATATAGTCGAAAATATAAAAAATTCATCTTTTTTTAAAACAAAAAATAATTTGAAAAGCATATAATTTAAGTTCTGATAAAATAAAAATGATATTAATTAAAAAAAAATCCATTTTACTCCTAAAAACTATCCTAGATCATGCATTACACATTTTTTAGGGTTTTAGTGAAATCAACTAATCATAAATTAAATATCGTAAACAAATCTTATATTCTAAAATTCCAATAAAAATATTTAGTGTTTTTTTTATTAGCAATTTTAACGAAAAAATACATTTTTTAACTTTTTTTTTAGCAATGAAAAGTCGTCATTTTACCAATATAGTATCAATGGATGAATTAAAGCCAATAAAATTATGAAGAAAATCCATTTTTATATAAATCAATCGGAAAATTAGAAGAAGAGAAATTTTCAAAATACTGGAAATTTTTTTAATTAATTAAAAAAATTGTCATTTTTGAATATTTAGAACATTAGTTCTCGAAAACTAAAGGAAATATAGTACAATTTATTACTACAAAATTTCAACTCGATTGGATTATTAGTTTTAGTAAAGTACTATTTTTAATTAAATTATGTAAAAATTTATTGAATTATTATTAGCTCACTTTATTATACGATTTTAGTTTTTCAACGTCACTAAAAAATCTGATGGTTGTATAACTATTGAATTTTTTATTTTGAATATAAGAAGTGTGGTCCACATACTCTGAGGATGTGGATTTTGAATGAAAACACTTGAATTCTTGTAACTTCAAAAGCTTTATATTTATATGATTATATGTATTTGTATATTAATATATAAATCCCCACCAACACAATTAAACTATTATTATTAATCTTTTTGTAAACAAAATCTGCAGAATAACGAAAATGTACGCTAAAATAAGCACGTAGTCAACGATACGAACAAACTCGGTGTAGCGTCGTTGGGGATCGCGTTGCTGGAGGCAACGGCCTGGGTGCACAGATCGATAATTTATCGATTTCCGACGCGTTGATCGCCACCTATCGATTAAAGACGAGCAAGAAAGCCGAGAGCAAAACAGCACAGCATAAAGCAGAAGCCTTCTTTATGTCAACAATAAAAAATCATGTATCTCATATTTTGAAAAACTCATGCACATTTTTCGACCTCCCAAAAATCGCTACGACAAATAGTGTCTTAAAAAAAATAAACTTTGATATTTTTCAGACACACCATGTATGAATGTTATGAGATTTTTCTTTATATTAGTTTTTAGTGTTCAATTCAATATAAAAAAGATTAGAGGGAGAAAATTTAACAAAAAGGTTACTTGCCTTTATTACTATTATTTTTTTTTCTTGCCATTTTTTTTGTGAATATTCTATGGAAATAATAATTGTTTTAGTATTAATTCTGATTTTTTATCATTTTTCATATAAATTATTATATAATTTCAACTACGATTTAGTTTTTGGGAGTAAAAATAAGTTTTTTTAACTGATTTTCTATTTTTATGCTATAAAAACTTGAGTTATATGTTTAAGAAAAGAAATTTGTTTTGTTAAAATTAATTTTTTGATGACTTTTGACAACGTTAAAATTTCAGACTCATAACAAATAGGATAATTAAATCTTTAAAATGTGCCACACAGTAAAACTGTATTAATAAAAATTGTATAGAACTATAAACTACGCAATAAGGCAATGAATTTATAAAAAAATGGATTACAGTTTAATAAAAAGCTACAGTTTACTTACATGAGTTCAGGACGAAAGTGGTGTATCATTGCACAAAAGGCAAGACCGTCTTTCCAAGAGGTAGTCATGTTTTGCACGCTGACACCAGGATAGCCATCGGTTATTCGCCTACACCAGAGTTCTAATGCTTTTGTACCGCGACGTTCGCTCATATTTACTAATAGTTGGTCTAGTAAACTTGAAGCAGAACTACATAAAGATCTAGTTGTGATCTATCCGGACGTTTTTTTTACTTTTTATTTACGTATCCTCGGGTTTGTAAACTCCTCTTCTGTACTAAAATAAACAACAAACAAAAATCTTAATTACTTTTTATCATGTTAATAAAACAAAATTTTATGTACTTTAAATAAGCGTTTATAAGTAATTCTCTTTCGTAATGTATGGAATAAAATAATATTCTTAAATATGTTTTTTCTATAATGGTATTTTAATTAATACAGAAACAATAACAGTGAGTATATTGTTATAAATAGACTCGTTGAATTTCTATATTGTTTTAGAATAAACAAAAAAACAAAAGTATAAATATAAATCGCATAAACATATGTATGCTCAAGATATTTAATAGGCTTTGTTTTGTGTATTATAAAAAATCGATTTAAAGAAACTTATCTCTTTTTATTTTTCTTAAACTCAGAAATCGGTTTCCGAAATTCATAAGCAAGTAAGTTTATGTAGAAAGCAAGTCTTCTTAACTATAATTTTATATTTACATATAATTTAAATACATAATATATTTTATATATTATAATTTTTTTATTTATAATAATACTAAAATGATTAGATATAATTATATTTTTTTACTATTATAATTGGTGTTTTTATCATTATCATGATAGGAAATAATACAAAATATTAATATTATTAGAAGTATATCTACTGATTTTTCTTTGTTAAATATTTTATTAATGATTGATAATTTATTTTAAAAAAATTTATATATATATTTTATAACCGGTTGCACATAAAGCACTATTTCATGATTATTGTTATAAAACGATATTGAGGATACGTGCGCTTGGAAAAAATGCTTTACGAAGATGTCCATGACGTACAAATCGACCCTAACAGCATGAAAAAGACTAATAATTCTGTGCAAGCTGCGAAACTGATGACAAGTTGAGAAAAGAGAGGGTTAGTAAGAAAATGAGTGTCAAAAACCCATAGAGACGTTCGTCAGAAAATCATTACCATAAAATTCTAGTCCACAGCTGTCCCTGTTCCTTCCTTCTTATATCTCTACTATCAACATTTTGTTTGCATTGTCTCTTTCTTATCTTTGCAAACTTGAAGCAATTGGGGGTTTATGTCAACAATTGATGATACCTGGTCGATGAGACTACGATTTCTTTAAGTGAGCAAAAATATGTGATGATTGACAATGGGGAAAATTGTAAACTGCGTCCCATCACGAGGTGAGATGTTTGGACGTCAGATGCGTATTTCCCCACTCGACAAATTTATAACGCGAAAATACCTTTATAGAAAATGAAAATACTACACGTAACGTAAACCCAAGGAGGAACGGATAGAAAGGAAATACTTGGAGAGCACGACACTTATCTTCCGGATGCTTTTCTAACTGGTCGAATTTTCGCCTTGAATCCTCAGCTTTACTTGCCTCATCAATTGTATCCAGTTTTACCATTAATATTTTAAAAACACCACATCGAATATTTCATTGATACTTTCCAGCCTTTCTTATTTGAATCATTAATAATTATATTTAATTATAGAAAATAAAATGATGCTGGTTAATATGTATTATAGTGATGTTGACGGTAGACACAAGATTAGATTAGATTAGGTTTTAATTTTCTGGAGGAAAGTTAAGTGCGCTCATTGTGTACTTGTTCCTTTAAGTCCGATTGACTATTTTAATTATTTTCATTAGGAGAAAATGATTTAGGGAAACAATTGGCAGCCTCGACAAAGAACCCCTCTTTCGTTCCAGAATTGATACAGGTCAACAATGCAGTATAGAGCACACTTCGCAAATTTTAAATCATCAAATTTCACTTAGCTATTATTTTATTCTTTTTAATAGGTAAAGTCATTTGCTGAGACCTCGGCGTCCTATTGAGAAAGGTTGTAGGTCAGTTAAACAGTTAGTGGAATGGGGATAGGTTAACAAGGGTTACTATCTCCTATTAATACTACTTATTTATATCAAAGACTTAACTAGAGATTGTTGGCACCTTCACCAATTGGCTGTTTATCTTTCTAGAAATCCTAATTAATGGTAGCAGAGCTTTTCTTCCATAGATCTATATATCATTAGATTAGCAACTTCTAAACCGTCTACCTATACGTAATTACCAAACAGTACCACGATAGATGTTTAGAGTTAATTTTTTTCTTGAATAATTTTTTGTTATTTTTCCAGTGCATTCATAGTTTACTTCATATTTGAAACAGTCAGATGTGCTTTCTAACTTTATGTTATATTTCTAACACTTTATGCAACTGAGCGTATAATCGAACACCTTTCGAAACATTTTTCATAGTATTTAAGTAAAGTTCTGTTTTTTTCTCATTTATTCAAATTTCCTTGTCTTTAATATACTAGTTATATTGTTAATCAATATTTTCGTGCTAGTTACATCATTAGTACAGGTTAAAAAGTAAATTACGTAAAAATCATTATCCATACTTGGCACTACCAAAGGCTCCATTTGCTTTTCATCGCAAGTTAGATGTTATAAGGTTCGCAATGATAAAATGACGTAGAGACTGTGCTCTATGTAATGGTCGTTAATTTAATTATTTTTATATTCTCATTTAGTTAATATTTTTAGCATAATATTTTTATAGACTCTGTCATATTAATGTACCTACCTACATTTTTTTAAGTCGGCTATAATAGTAACATTATGTATACGAAAATGTCTGTAATTCGTTCTAAATATTTAGACCATTAATCATTGAATCATTTAAAATAATATGTGTTAAAGTTTTTGCTAACATATCACAAACTAATCTTAACTTTAATTTATCGTCATCACCTTTTACTACGGACTGATGAAGTATACTATTATTTATTAAAATAAAATAAACAATGAAGTAATTATCTGTATAATTATATTTACGTTCTGGTTAATTGGAACGGACTTTCGCTTATGCATTTGTTTATATTGTATTACATACTATTTTGTATTTTCCTTCTTTCCAGAAGCTTTATTTATCACATTCATAACCTAATCAGTTTTTTTCTTTGTATTTTTCTTCCTCTTTACTCTTTTTTCATCAAATACTTAATTTTTCAAACCTTCTTACTCTAGATTTCCCTTTCTTCTTTTTTTTCTGCTTTCTTTATTTCTCTTTCGATATTTACCGTAAGCTTCCAATTTTTTGTCCTTTATCTCTCTTGTATATTCCTTTATTATCCGTTAGTCCATTTACTTCCCCCATTTATTTACTCCATCAACGATATCTTCTTTTCATATTCTTCTAGCCAATGTTTCCAATACCCTTACTTTTTTTCATTATGAAGTATACATTTTTTTTTACCTCCATTCAGTACTTATATCTCATAGTGTTCCTTCATCTTATTCCCACTATATGTATTAGTTACATTCCTTCTACTTTTTAAAGGTAATCCAGTATTCTTTCTTTTTTCTTACCATTTTATATTCTTTATATTTTGCTTCCAATATTCTGTTTTCTAGGATTTTAATTTTCTAGGATTCTACTCGATCCTTGGGGAGATTTTTCAGTTTCTTCGTGTACAATGTATTTAAGCGCATAGAAATTTAATTCGAAAGTTCATTTATAGCAATCCAGGTTTACTTTCTTTAATTCTTTTTTTTCTTCCCATTATCAGATTTCTGTATTTCATTACACTTCTAACCAGATATTCAAATATCCTTGTCTTACCCTTATACAGTTATCTCTTCTTTTTCTAAAACTCGAAATTCACTTGTCCTTCTGGTAAGATCTCCCTTTGCTCTATTTATTTTTCTAATCTTCTTCACAATATTTTTGCATATATTGTACTAACTGTAGAGAGAAGCGATATTCCTCTCTGGTTACTTGGATTTTCTGTATCTTTTTCCTTGTATATAACCTGTATAATCACTGTCTTCCAGTTCTCTGGGATATCATTCCCTTCTATACTTTCTTTATAATTTTTTCTATTTTTTTTGCATCTCTTATCATTATTGTATTTCTAATTTTATTGGGGATACTATACCCACCAGTAGCTCTATTTATTTTCAAACCTATCATTATCACTTTTATTTTCTCTTTTTTCATTTTCTATGTCCACTTTCCTTTTTCTTTGGTTCTTCCAGTAGTTTTTTTTTTTTTTTAAATGATTAAATCATGTATCTTTTTTTGTCTTATTCCAATGTTTCTTTTTTACCCTTCTGTATCTGTTCATATACTTCCATACATCAATTTCGTTTATTAACTTTTTTATTTTCCTCTTTTTCTCCTATATTCTTTTCTTCTTTTTCCTTTTACAGAGATTCTCCAATACTTTCTTTTTTCATTTACGTTTCCTTCCCTTTATTTCATTTTTTCCAGTATTCTAACACCTTTTTATTTTTATTTTGTTTTTCTTACACATCCTCGTTCCACTTTGTTCTTTCTCCTAGTATTCATTTGTTGATTCATATTTTCCTCTTACGCACCAGATCTTTTAATTTTCTCTTTAGCCTTTCCAATTTTTCTTTGTACTTTCTTTTTCAAAATTTACAATTTATATATTTCTTTTTTTAGTGTTTTATCGTCTTTTTATTCTATTCTTCTATTTTTTTGTACTTCTCTTTTTCTTTTCTTGTTAATTTCTTCTTATATTTTCAGTTTTTTCCAAGCCATCGTAATTGGTATGCGATCTAATTCCATTGTTTTCTCTTCTCGAAATTATGTATCTCTTTGGTTGCTTTCATGTTTCCTAGATCTATCACCGATGCTCCTCTTGGTTCAGAGTACATATATTTTCTCTAGTCTCTTTTTCTATCATCTGAGTTAGCCATTTTCACTTTTTCTCTATCTTCTTGTTTTTACTTTTCCTTCTTTTAAATTTATCCTTGTCTTCTATGTCTACGTATTTACACTCTGTCCCTATTCTTGTATTCAGATCTCCCACTGTTATTGTCGACATATCATTCTTATATCATTGTTCTTTTATGCATTTAGATATCACTTTTATATTTTACTTATCTTTATATATATTCCATATTCCGATTTTATTAGACCTTTTATTATTTTTTGGTCTATTCTTTATATTGCTCTCCCTTTTATATTTTTTCTGATTGCTTCTTTATTTTTCTATTCCACATTTCTTGCTAGGCTTCTCAGATATTTCTTATTATCTTTTTTTTCTATTATTATTTCAATCAGGTATACGAAATCTGTTCCTTCAATATACTACCAGAATTATTTATCCTTATACCAGATCTCTGCAGTATTTCAATACACTATTCTTCTTATTTGTCTTTGTTTTATTATTTCCCTTTTTTCACTTCATTTTCCTTCTCTGCCTTGTTTTTTTTCTAATTTTTTCTTCTCTTTTCATTTTTCCTTTTTATTGTTGTTCCATTTCTTTCTCTCTAATTTCTTCTCTCTCTTCCTCATTCTCTTTAACATTCTCTTTCAATTACCTCAAATTATTCTCTACCTTCTCAATTTATTTTCAGCTAACCCACTCCTTTTTATTTGGATTTTATCTTTTCTAATCTTTTTAACTATAATTTTTCTCAGATTATTATTTTCTTTTGTTTTTTCTCTTCCACAAATGTTTTATCTTTGTCTATACAGATTTTTGTCTCGATCAATTTTTTTCTCCTTTAACACCATCGCTTTAACTTGTTTTATTTCCATCTTTACCACTATTGCCTTCTTACTTATCCACTTGTCTTTTCATTTAATCTAAACTCTCAATATCTCTTTTATTAAGTGCGGTAGTCACCGCTTTTTCCTATTCTTTCAACTTTGTCCAATTTTGTGTCATTCACTTTTTTTTATATTTTACTTTGATTCTCTTATTATTATCTTCTTTATAATCTGATTATCTTACTAGATTCCTTCTAAATTCCTAGGAGCTTACTGATCTTTTTGATATTTCAATGTATCGATACTTTAGGCTTTCTTCATCCTTCGAATCTTCTTCATAAAAGTATCTTCATCTAAATTTTTTTCTTTCGCTAACCTCTTCATATTTTCTATAAATGTTCAACCTAGTAAGTTATTCTAATGAAAATAGATATAATATAGTCAAGTAAGCCTTTACAATTGTATTCAGGATCTGCTAGTTTCAGTTGAGACTTTAGTGTTTTAATACATTTGCTTGGACGCATTTTATAATGTATTCGAGAATGCAATTGATTGTACTTCAAAAATCGTTAATTCATTACGATATTTTTGCTGTGATGAAGTATGGTACGTTAACCGAGTCCTTTTCTATACTCGTGAATGCTGTCTTGCTTGACTTTTTTTTGCAAATCTTATTAATCACATATTGAATTTTTTAATTTGTAAGGTTGTGATCAGAAATATAATAATGCATGACAATTTTGTTTATTTCCGTATTTATCTAAAATATAATCTTGTGCACATTGATTGCTCAATATATCTTGATTTTAATTCCTTCGTAATCAACCACAACCTCTAAATGCCAATTTATAATAAAAAATACAGTTTCTAATTATGAAATAAATTAAATTCGTTTTATTCATAGTTACTTTTAAAACCCAAATTTATTTTAATTATAGTTTAAATTCATAATTCACTAAAATTTTTACTTACACAATATATAATATAATTCTTAATCAAAACTACATGTATACAATGTAAATAATAAGTAATTGATTTTAAAAAATCACAATAGACTTAATAAACACAATTCATAAATATCAAATAATTAATGCAATTCATATTTCTATATTAAAATTAATTCAAAGTCACATATTAAAGTATAATAATATGTGCACTTCATTGATGCAAATAGAAGAGCACTTATACATCAAAATAATATAGTGATTAAGTAATTCACAGTTGCAATTTAATCGCACATAAAAATAATAAATTAGATATAATTTATTTTATTTGTCAAAATATATACTCAACGTGTTCAGTAATTATCTCACTTTTATTCCTAAAAGTGATTGCAATTATTTTTATCACTGTTGTTTTTCTTCTTTACTTATGATATCACTTTTACTTAGTAACTCCCAACATCCAGCTAGAAAGACCAATGATCAAACCTCATGTTATAGTGTAAATAATAAAACAAGAGACTTTATATAAAAATATATGTATTTCAAGTTTGTTACAGTGTCAGTGAAATTAGAAAGTGAAATTAGAAGTTATTCGTTCGAAGCTTTGAAAGTATTTAATATGAAAAAAATCCCCTTAATTGCATACAGACCATTATTATTTTACTAAAAATCTCTTACTGAGTTACAGAATAGCAATTTTTAACAAACCTTTGTATTCTATATATTCTCCATAGATAAACAATTAGCTGCAGATAGTATTTTTTCTAGACATTACGTGAGCATATTTAATAAAATTTTAAACTATAATGATACTATACTTGTATGTTCAAAACCCTTCCTTTTCACTAATAATGTTATTTTTATGAAAAATTCAATTACATAAGATCAATCTAATTTACTGATATATTTAATTTTAATTATATGCATTTAAATAAAATTAATGTTCGTGATACAATTAACCAAAAATAAATTTTAATCAAACTAAATTAATATAAAATGTTTATCTATACAAAATCTAAATAACGTGGACTTAATAATTAAACTTAATCGCAATTCTGATCTAAATTTAATAAATTTTAATTAATATAAAAAATATGTTTTAATTTGTTATATTATTAATGTAAAAAACACCATTGAAGTTATAAAAAATATTTGGATAAAAGAATTATTTGTTTTAATTTATTGAGAACTGTTGTCATTGATTATATACAGATTGTAAATGATTCTTCTTCGTTTTTGTCGAAGTATTTATATAGAAAAAACATTTTTACAAAAAATTAAATGATAAAAAATTACATTTTTTCTTATAAAACCTTAGTCTTAAAACTTTTTAAACCTTTTTAGAATGATTGTTTATATTACGAATTTATGTAATTTTTCTTATCGATCAATCGTCTTATTATTTACGTAATATGATTTGCACTGACTTTTTTTATAATTCAGCAACATTTAAAGAATTGAAACACTCTTCCAGTCTATACAATGCTTGTTACTGTAACAAAATGATAGAGATAAATAGAGAATTAAATACTTTTTTTTTAAAAAAATAATTAATCAGAATATTAAAAAAAAAATTTTTTTTTATAATATAGAAAAATTATAGAATGAAATAGGCTATCATTTTTGGAGCGCTTACTACTTGAATATTTTATTTTTTAGTTCTTTTTTTTTGTTTTTTATTTATTAATAAAATAGGAAGGATAATTATTGTGTAAAAGAATTTCTTTTGCAAATCTTCTGTTTTCGAATAATAAAATAACTGTCTACAAAGTTATAAAATAATATATTGTCTTTGCAACATGATATTGTGTCCCTAAAAATTTAGAGTTCCAGTCTACAATGTGTGTTTTTGAAGCCAATTTGTAATAAGTTTTTATTAATATAAATCCATCATGATTAAAACTTTAAATTTCGAATCAAATCATACAATGTTACAAAAATAAAATATCAATTATAAATTGTTAGATAGAGTTATTTTATTATTACACAAAAACGTTTATGGTAACAATAAGAGATTAGTAAAAAAAAAATCTACCCTTCATTACAATTATCTATCAATCATTATTATTATTATTATTATTATTATTATTATTATTATTATTATTATTATTATTATTATTATTATTAAATCGGACATTAGAAACGTTGTGTAGAAGATCAATTTTTATGATTGTTCCCAATGATTGATGTGTGCTAAAGAGATGATCAAATATTATCAAACATAAAAAATATAAAAGTAATTTTATTATACTTTGATTATTTCATTATACTCACAAAAGTATAAGAAAAAGAATGATATAGGCTAGAAAAATATTTATTTTTTATACGGAGCTTAATTATAATAAAATTAGAAGCCATTAATAAGTTTGAATTTGCATCGTACCATTCAGTTCTGAATTAAGTCTTCAAATTATTAAAAAAAATTGTTTTATTTGTATATATGAACTTTGAATATTTTTATTCTTTTCAGGTTTTTATTTTAATACTTTAAATAGAGTAATTAAAGAATGTAATACTTTATAATTAATGTTTTTAAGTAAAACTAAAATTTAAGAAATTAATCTATAGATTTTTATAAATTATTCTAAACTTTTTTAAGCACAGAAATTAAGTATTAGATTATAATTTTAAATGAGTAATGTAAAACGATTAGAGCGAAAAGATTGCTGTTTAATGATCAACTTATAAATAGTACAGTCCTGCATGCAATAAAAACAAGGAATTTGAGTAATTCGTAAAAGTAAAAAACAAGTAAAAAACAACAACATGTGATAATGTTATCAATATTCCTTATATTAGACGAAATTATTAGGTGGTACATGATCAAAGGAGGGAGTGTGGTACCTGACACGATGGACGTGACAGATCCTACAATTTATATTCTGTATAATGATATATGTTTATTTTATATTTATTAACAAATTGATGTCTCTTATATTAGAATTTAATTTACTTAAATTAATTTAAAATAGTACAAGGTTATGTACATTTAAGGCTTTTACAATGTTTTTCGTCGTGACTAATACAGATGAAAATGGTCACTTTGCATTCTAATTATATTAATTGTTGATTTATTATTTCTAAGTATTTAATTATAAAATCTTAAAAATAATGATAAAATAAAGTGCATTATTACTTCATAGAAATTTTGTTTAAAAACATTATTTTTCCGCGTATATATATAATAATTAAAGAACTTTATTTTTTACATTTATTATTATATAAATCATAACAAAATATATCTGGTTGCACCGAATTAATTTTAATACGTAGTCAGGCCTGATTATTTTCAAGAGTCATTTCACAATAAAGTTTTTTGAATTTTTTTTTTTAATTGCAAAAAGGTGCACTAAACTTTGTGTTTATTGTATGAGTTATAATATTAAATATGATAATGGATAATTAAAGAAAGCAAAACGTGTTTTTTACGATACTAAAATAAAAATACATGTAGGTGTTGACATGTGTAAGCTAATAAAATTAGTTGAAAAAATTAAAAAATAGCTTAATATAAACAGATTTTAATTAACCACGGAATTGTAAGAGTTGGATGCTGATAATAGTTAATCAAAATGTGAACTCTAAGCTCCATTTTAAATTAATATTATAGGTTGAACGACAACGTACAACTTTTTACTACAATAAAAATGTATTACTAGGTTAAAAATTAAATGTTGAATTGACTTTTGAATACAAATTCCTATGAATCAATATATAAAACATAAAAATAGATGAATAAATGTAAATTAAAATTCTGGCATTGACTGTAATGAAGAATAGAAGTAATCAAGGACAACAAGAAGATAAACATTGATTAGAGGTAAAGATCTACAGGAGAGCGCCGAAAAAGTTACATTACTAAAATGATAATAATGACGGTAAATAAATGCATAAAGAAAATAAAGAGCAAGTAATATTTACTGGAAATATATGCCAAGAATTTGTGCAGAAACAAAGTTGGATAGATAGATCATGGAGCGTGCGAATGGAAGTCAAGAACAGTAAAAAAGGATCAGGAGCACAGATACGCGAGGAGACAAACAAAGTCTAAACAATAATAGTTGAAAAACGTGCAGTAACATTGGAGTGATTATAAATTCGAAGAGGTGCTCTCATTATTACAGAGCGAGCGTTCGTCTGATAGTGAAAAATCGTTGGATACGTGCTTTTGACCGTTACCTTATGTGATCAACATGACCTTTAAGCCGTTGGCTTTTTCTCCTCTTCCTCTCCTCAGTGAACCTGTTACGCGGCGCTCCTCTTTTGTGCTCGGGGAAATAGGCTTTATTCGAAGACAAATCGCTGCCGAGTTGACCAGAGGGGCCGGCTTCGGTGGACACGGATCACAATACCGCAAAAATCGGAAAACTCCGCACTCCTCCACGGATAGCGCATGGGTAACAGTACATTGTTGCACTATTTACGCGCGGGTATTCGTGTGTACATAGAGGCTCGGTGTTCGCACGTGCACAGCCTCGCGCGCGCGCGCGCGCACACACGCACACGCACACGCACCCAGAGAAACACGCGCACAAAAAAGGCGCGACGGGGAGGGGCGAGGGGCTAAGGGCGACGGGCGAGCGGCGCGAGGGGCGGGGACGGGAGCAGGAGGAGAGCGCGATGAAAACAACTGACGCCTGCAAACCGGCGGTTCGAGGTTCGAGACTGAGCGCTCGCTTCCCTGCGACTGAAACGCCACGAGATGGCCACTACGTTCACCACATCCTCCTCTCCTCCTCCGCCCTCCGAGGAGAGTCGCGCAGTCGTTCCGCGCCCCCCCTCGCCCTCGCGCCGACCAGCTCCTGGTAGCCCCTCTACAGGCCGTTTCCTGTTCCACTCGAAACGACCGAAGATGGAACCCGCGTCCAAAGTCCTTCTATCTATCTTTGCATACCTTTACCCCGCTCTCTACTCCATTCTGCTTTCTTTTGTTTTGCAATATCCTTTTCTTCTTCATGAATCACGTGTTGCACGTAAAATGAAATGCACATGATACAAGTACACCTCATTCCTTGCATATAGTCAAATCCTTCTTCGCCAAATCATCCGCTTTTCCACATAAATACTTTGTCATTTACGTTGAGCTCTAATGGTTTTTTTTTTTACTTTTTTTAATTTTTGTTAAATCACGACTGCAAATGTTTTCATTTGCCAGCCCTCGCTGTTTCTTCTTTTTTTTTTTTTTTTTTTATTAAACAATGTTTTCACTTTTATGGTTACGCCATGAAAAACATTAAAACTGTCTTACAAAGTAGCTTATTCATTGATGTCTTATAAAAATTTTTTTTATAATTTTACTCGAGACAAATTTTGATATCAAATAAAAAACAGGACCATAAAAGCTTATCGTGCATGATTTTCTTTAATCAATTTTTACTTGATTTTTTATTTTATTGTTTGATAAACATTTTTTATCAGAGTAGTTAATTTTACCTATCATTATTCTATATCTCAATAAATATCTAATTTATATTTGTAAACTTATAAATATGCATACATTCACATATTTCCAAATTTATTACTGCTATAGTAATATACTCTAATACAATATTTTAATGATAATTGTGATTGCAGTCATAGAGTAAAGATATTATATGTTAAAATATAATATATATGGTTTTAATACAAAAAAAATAAATTAAAAATAAATTTAAATATAAATAAAAGACCGATTTTTTTCATAAAAACTTGTATTTGGTTACTTCAAAAAATTTCTCTCTAATTACCTTAACACTAATATTTATTTGTAATATGATTGTAGCATTGCTTTCGTAATTTCATGAAAAAATATAATAAACCATATAACAACAACAACAATAATATTGTAGAGATAATTCGAGTATTCTTATAAAATAAATATGTAATCAATTTTATAGTTTTTATTTTTTCAAGCATTATTAACATACATTCAATTATCTTCCTTACTTTACTTACATTGATTTTTCTTGATTACTATATAGTTAATAAAATGAATTTTTAATTAAATATTATTGTAAAAAAAAAAATTGTACATTATAATTGAGAAAATATATTATATTTATTTGCTATATAATGAATGTACTATACATGTATAAAATTGTTTGTGTCTTATAATACTCTTCATATATTACATATATGATTATATATTAAAATAATTTTATATATTAAAATTTTTTTACATCTTATGTATTTCACATATTATATAAATATTATCAATTATTTTATTATTAATTAACAAAATATATTTTATGAAGTTAATTATGCAACATTATTTTATAAATTTATTATGCAAATAATAATGCATTGTATTATTATATTGTGAATTTTATTTTAGCAACAGATGATGACATTAATATTTATATTAAAAGTGAGTTTAAAATTTTAAATTTCATAACAAAACTTTATTTTATTTAATTATTATATACGTAAAATTATTATATGTAGAATTAAATTTATATAATTTTAATATTCATTTAATTTTTAATTTTATATTATACAAATCCAAAATCTTTGTAAAATATTATATTAAAATTACAAATATGTACGTATTAATTTGAAACTTTCTTCTTAATTCAAAAAACTGATCTTCGATCTTAATTGCCTTGTGTTTTAATAACTTTAAATAAAAACGTTTCAATTGAAGATTTTATCCCATTATTCTATTATATTCTTTAAACTTTGAATTATTTAACATTGAATTATTTTACGTTTCAATCGATGATTCATGTACATATTAATAGAGTTAATATAATGGCTTGTTTGTGGGATAATATTTATTAATCGTTGTAATATAAAAGTCTGGCCAAGGAAAGTTTTACTTAAAAATTCTAGAATAAAATCGATTCTTATATTGCATCTAAAATCAATTCATTCTCCTGATATGGAATCTTTATAGAAGTATCGAGTTTTTTTTTCATTTTGTGAGTATTGGTTAAAATGATTTGGGAGAAATCTTAAAATGTAGGGGAGAGTTTTTTTCTATTTTTTCCCTTTCTTTTATTTGTATTTTCGATAATAAAATTAAAATTTAAATTAAAATTTAAATTTGTTTTTTAAATAATAAAGTGGCAGGATTTTGCTTCGCGCGTAGAATGTCAATTTCAATTTTGTAACCCGGTGCGATGGAACGATTGTTGGATCAGATTTACATGATAAATTTTTGCTTAATAAAATGTTCTAAAGACTTTTAAATATTAAAAACAGTCTCTAAAGATAAAATTACGTGTAAATTGCAATTAGAAAAATCAGATAAGGCTGTGAAGAAGGTCACCGATTATTCTCGTTCGCAGCACCCAAAAACAACCCTTGTCGATTTTAACGCCCAATGTGTACACAAAATTTTGAATTTAAACCGTCAATTAATTATTAGGGTAATCGATGATACTTTGAATTTATCAACCCATGCATACATTTACCCTTAAAAATCTTTTTTATTATTAAAAAAATCTCTAAAGTGTTTTTGCCATACCGTAAGACAAAATTTTACCACATAGCACTGTTCGACTAGTTGCTCCATCGCACCGTGTCTAAAAATCGAAAAACATCCTTCGTATGAAACAAAATCCTGTCGCTTCTAATTATCGAAAACAAAAAAAAGGGATAAATAGAAAAAACTTCCCGCTACATTTTATGACCTCTTCCAAATCTCTGTGAACAATAGTTGAAAAATGAAAAAAAAAACCTCGAAACTTCGTGGATAGACTATGTGTATCCTACTAGGAGGATGAAAAATGGAATTCGTGTCAAACAATGGACCGTAAATTTCATTTTTAACTACATTTATAATAATAAATTCTTAATTTTTAAAAAAAATATAAATTGAATTAAACAATAATGACTATCCTTGATGTGTCTGTATCACGAATTATTTCAAGACTTCTCTTCTATACTTTAAAACAGTTAAATAAAAAAAATTATTGGTATAGTTTGAATACGGTACTTTTACTTGTTTTCCTAATCTTCACGTAAGTGCTATCTTTATTTCTACATTATATCAATTTTCTGTATTCTTGCTGCATATTATATAGATTTTCTTTACATTAAAAAAATTTTGTTGATCACTTCTTATGTTTATTCATTAATAATAGAACCAAAGCATGTTTATACATGTTTTTAGAACATTAAATCACATCCTCTTATTATTTGAAATATAAATAACATAATTCACTATATTTTAAAAAATGCTTGATTTTACTTCTATTCTCTAGATTAATAAGTCTTACAGTCTATAGTCATATTTTCGTCTTAATCATAATAACCTATCAAGTTTTATTAAAAAAATACAGCGTTTCTTTATGTTCTTCTTAAGTCTTAGAACTTAACACTATTTTTTCAACCTTTGTAATAGATTTCCTTTTAGTTATAAGTATCTAAGTTTGCAATACTTCAATATCTCCTTAAATAGCTTTTTTTTTTTAACGAAGAAACTCATTATGTTTCTAAGCTGAAATATAAATATTTAAAATAATTAATATTTTTGTATTAAATGATTTCTTTCTTACTTTTTTTTGAATAATTGTTAAACATTTTTAGAAATGGTGATTTACAGTCAGTTATTTCATTGTATTACTTAAATAATCTTATTCAAAAGAATATAAGCCAGTGTTATTATTATTTAATGGCAATTGTTTTTTATTTTTATGAAATTGTCAATAAAAATTTATTTTAATAGAGTATATTGTATACTTTATAACCGTTGCTTGACTTAATAATCTTTATGAAAATAATTGAAATTTTTTCATTATTTAAAGCGAGCTCGTAACATACTCTTTAATTATTATCTTCTGCAGTAACTATCCTTCATTAGTGGCTGTTTAAATTCTTTTAGAATATTTTACATTTAATGGTCGATATGGCATCGCTTATTACTAACGTGTCGCAGTTGGTCAGAAGAACCCAATGTTTTTATTATCTGTTGCTGGAGATATCGGCAAACTTGTGTTTTATTGTTGATTGAATTGACTAGATTGAATCCTTTAAAGTAATTGATCGATAAAATCAAAATAGTATCTGCTCGCATTCTAACTCGTACCTACAAGTATTGGTATTACAGCTTAAGTACAATTCAAAGGTGGCGTTTAGATAGACAGAAGCGAAATGTTGATAAAACACATATTTTCCATCTTTAGTATGTTTCTTCATGAACGCCTTTGGGGTGCTTCTGCAAGAATAAAGTTTGCCACGCTCCATTTTTTTTTTTTTACTTGTGCCGGTCTGTCTTGTTCTTGCATGAAAAAAAAAAAATGCTCTTGTCTGTAAAACCATCGAACACTATAAATAATAATGTATTATTTATTATTATAAGCTAGCTTTGGTAACGGAAAATATGTTTCATTTTACATCAATAAAATCTTTAATTTTTTATAACAAGGCAAATCCCATTGCAGAATTTTATCGGTAGTGAGCAACATTTTCAGTAATACATTAATATTGTAACAATTTGATACGAATGATGAAAATGGAATATTTTGATCACGTATCATTCATGGAATTGATTTTATCTCTACCGATTCTGCGAAATCAAGTTAAGAAAAATATAATGCCACTGGATCACAAATAATATTACTTAGTAATTATGTTAAATTACTATCTTACTCATCTGTGCATTGTTTCTATCTATACTTGCTTGCATTTTTTTTAAACTAATATTCTCACTCACGTGAAAATCACGATGGTTCTCGCGACTTTACATGTTCTTTACTGTTTAAAATCAAGATTCGGAAATAATGAAATTTATCAAATGTTGCGAATTGAGAGTGTTTCCAACACCTTTACTCCATCAAAGGGTTTTTCTCGATGTTTTTCAGCAATCTTATTTGTTGATTGTTCCAACCTCACCCCCTGGTTGACTGTGCTTATGTAGTTAGATTTTAGTCAAACATTCTTACTTTTCAAACCATGCCTAAGCCATTAAAAATTTAGTTCATTGTCTTTCCGTATTTATTTTTGCGTATATGAATATTTTTTACTAAACATCTTTGAGTCTAGCTTCACAATTGCCTAGAAAAATTTCGTAAATGTAATTTGCATCCATTTTAATTGTAGCAATATCCATCATTTGCAGTCTAACTCCATCTGCTATGCTAAATCATGGATTTTTTATTTAACTGCTCCTTGTGCAATTTCTTGCAATAAAAAATATATGTGTATGTGTGTAAGTGTGCCTGTCTTCACATTCTGTACATAGTGTTTTAAATAATAATAATAATAATAATAAAAATAATAGTTTATTACTTTAGAATTTTTTCTTTTCTTTATAATGGGGTATATTTTTTTTTAAATAATAGTTAAAAAAATAAGTTTTGATTAAAATTAATTCTGTTAAAAATTAAATTTGCACAGGAAAAATATTATTTTATTTTAAAAAATATATGCTCACTGGTCTTTGTATTTACTTAAATTTAAAAGCTTTTAAATATGACATTTATTTAAAATTAATTTTAAATTAATAATATTTATGTGCTAATAATATATTTAAGACAGTATAAAAATTAATTAAGAAGTTTTTATTGCGTTTTTAATGATTAGTTTGTCAAACTACTATTAATATTTTATATAAATATGAAATTATAAATACAATGAAAAGAAAAGTCTCATAACAAAATAATAAAATTATGGACAGCATAAATAAAGTTATTGGAATTTCCTTTATTCATAAAATTATACTTGTGTCATTATTACTTAACAAAAATAATAGTCATTTTTAATAATAGTAATTACTTCGTTATGTTATGTTTTTATAAATCATAATCAAATTTATAATAATTTATTTTACGGAACAGAAATTCATTGAATTCTTAAGAATTATCATTGTTTTTAATAAATACATTTTTTTATTAATATAAATATTTTTGTCTGTTTGCTCAAATGTATATATATGTATATATTTATTATTATGAAAATGTAAGTAAATTAATTTCTTTATTATAACTGTTTTAAAGAAATATATATTATATGCATGTGTACGAGTTTATATAAAGAATGGTGAGTAGTGGCTCATATTATAAGGAAAATATTTAAATATTTATTTGTATCACATGTGATACGAACGGTGAGAAAGTGCATAATTTAAGAAAATAATGTTTTTTAAATTATTAAAGTGATACATTTAAATACTATGAAAGGTAGAAAGTTAGAATACATAGTAAGGAAAAGTTACTATTTTTTTTTACCTTTATTGTTAATAATTGCATTCTTATTCATATGCAGTTATTTTATTAATCTGTTAATTTACTATGTTTTACTAACCAAATAAAAAATACTGTAAAAAGCATCAATATTTTAATATTATATGTTTTCTTCAGTAACTGAATTGGAAATTAATTTATTTAGTATATATTAATTATATATTAAAATTAATATTATTTTACTATTTATATTTGGTGAAAAATGAATATAATAATCCATAAAAGTTCTTATAGTTATCAAGTTATGACTATAGAATCGAGTCAATAAGTTTTATTGAATAAAATAATAAATATACAATGAAAATAATTATAATAAATGGAAAAAGGTTAATTTTCCATTGTATTTTTATATGAACGATATTTTAATATCTTCATTAATAACATTCAAATAATTCAATGAATAGAATTGTAAGAATGAAAAAAAAAATTATATGTACACTATAAATTAATATATAAATATTATTAATTATATTAATTGTATGAATTTATATTAATTGATTAATATTTAAGTTGTTTATTTTTTTATTTCTACCGAAGCGTAAATCAATAAAAATAATCAAAGTAAAATTCTTTAGTAATTTTGAATAAGAAAACAAATATGGTAAAAGAATTTTTTCCTTTTGCATTGTTCGCTATTGCTTATAAATAATTTCCAACATCGATATAAGTATTAAAAATAAATAAAAAAAAATGAGTAATTTTTTTGGATAGCATTGCATGATTATCATTTCCATTAAATTTAATAAAGGATAATAATATTGTTTTTTTACGAAAAATAATTCTCCACGATTATAATTATTGAAAATATATTAACATTTATATTGTGTATGGGTAGTGATCGAAAAAACAAATTTATGCGCTAACCATTTATTCTTTTCAGGCAAGTTGATTTTCTACATAAAAATAGATATAAAAAAAGAAAGAATAATTCAATTTTGTTGGGGGCATCATTAGTTTTCAATCGTTTATAAATTTATCTCAAAATTTTAGGAGAACAATAACTTGTTCCAGTGCAATGAAATCGCTGCATCGGAAAGCACAAGAGCACGAGAAGAAAAATGAGAAAATACAAAGAGAAAAAAAATACTGCACAGTATCCGCACCCGCAAGGGAGCAGCCCTTCGTCACAACTTAAGACACCGACAGTTGCCGAGCTTTATCGAAGCTCTCCGGGCGGGGGTCTGGCATTGGCTCGCGGTACGCGCGCGCGCTTAACTCCTTCCCCCGAAGGTGTGTCGCCCTCTAGGTTGTTCATCGGAGCCAGTCGATCTGAGTTAACAGCAGCGGAGCGCGCAGTACAACGCACCCGCAGAGCCAGAGCCCGAGGTTGCCCGTCACCTTGCCATCGCCACCAGCGGTGATTCGCACCCAAGGACAGCGAGAACAACGCCAAGGAGATCCGCGCCGAGGAGGCGGGTGCGATGTCGGGGACGATGAAGTCTCGGCTCTGCCTCGGCACAGCGCCGTCGTGGTGCCACTGTTATCTCCGTCCGCTCCCCAACAGTAGAAGCGAGTGAGTGTGTACGTCGTAGTGACAACGCAGCAATAACAGGGATATCATTGACGACGCTAGCGAGTCGGCGGAGACGCCCAGAACCCACCCAACCGCGGGGACGTGGATGGGCTGGCTCCCTTTGGCGGCAGGCAACATGCCTTGATCGGTCGAAAAGGGAATGTTAATGAGCCTTCACTCTCTGGGCGAGTCGAGTGAGTAAATGCCTTTTTTTTCTGACTTTGTACCTCGCCAATCGTATCGAATGACCTCTCCTGGACCTCTCGAGGATATCTCCCAACAGCTTGAACCTCGTGGCCATTGATTTTTCACGTGGGTGTCCGTTTACTACCCGCGACAGTCGTGCGCCCATGTTCACCGAGAATGGGCCAAACTTACGCTCTTTTTATTCGCGATCTATTGATTTAGAAATGAACACGAGATGGAACAGTGCGAGCTCCGACGTCTAAACCTTTCGATGTTCGTCTCACTTTAAACTCCAATTTTTTTCTTTGCAATGCTATCTCGATAGTCCATTCAACAAAAGTAATGGATTTAATCGGGTTTTTAATACTCAAGAGGATCTTCCAAGTGCATGCTCTCTCTCTCTCTCTCTCTCTCTCTCTCTCTCTCTCTCTATTGTAAATAACATGCAAAATAAAATCAACCAGTATTGATTTTTTGACGTATACAAAAAAGTAAATGGACGAAAAAAGAGTCATTATCGATTCATCCAGCCTAATTATTAGTGTAAAGCAATGAATCGAGATTAACATTGCCTGAATGTGTCAGTAAAATAATCCGAATCAATCAAGTTGAGACGAGTTAGAAGACGTGTAATGAAATTTCTCTCGGTTGTTATAAATTCGCTTTTTAATATTAAATTATTGATATAATCCCAGCATTGGTTATTTGATAATCTAGCAATATATATACACATATCAGAATGAAATAAATGCTTTTTTTCGTGTTAGTGATTAATAACCTTAATCAGGTATTTAATCTAAAACATTTTAGAAAATAAAAATAAACTCTTTCAAATTAAATAATAAAACTTTTTTGATTCAATTCTTGACTCTTTTCATTTTATTCAGATTTTTCTGCTCATTATAATAAATTATACTACATGGTTATTATAATTTTATTTCAATTTTTTTCTACTTTTTTTTTTTACTTATAATATGTCAAATAGTTTTTTATTAATCAAAAAATTATAAATGTCACTGCTCCAACACGTAGAGATAATAATTTTAAAGCATTGAGTTACAAACAATTCAAATTGCTATATAAATTGTAGTATTTCTGCTATTAAGTTTTTCTGTAATGCTCCAACTTAAAATAATTAATAAATAATTAATATATGATAATAAATTAATATATGAACTATATTATATTCAGAATAAGTTCAAATTAGCTTATAATTATTAATTTATTTACGTTTCTTGTACATATAAAATATGTTAAATTAAATCAATTCTTTAATAATAATTATTATTTGAAATGTTTTACATCACTTAATATATAAAAAATTTAAATTAATAATATTGATAAAATTGTATTTACAGTAAATACTATTATTTAAGATTTTGTATGAATGAAATAAAACGATAATAAGATGAACGTTATGAATTCCGATTTGATTTCCTGGCATCGGAAATAATACTTCAGTGATTATTATAGTTACTTTAACAGCAGAATAAAAGACACAAATGTAGTAAATGATTTAAATAATAATTTAATACAATTTATGTTTTAAAAACAAATTTTTTTGTATGATACGAGCTTAATAATATATTATTTTTTTAATAATATAAACATAAATTATAAAGAGATTTAAATTATTTATGTATATTATATATATATATATTATTTCAACATTTTTAAAATTTTATTTTTATTAATTATATAAAGTTATTTACTACATTTGTTTATTTTAGTTTTTAAAGTGGAAGGTTAACGATTACTTTTTAATTAATTTTCAACATTCTATTTCATTAACTTTAACATTTTTTAAATAAATTAAAATTGTACTTACAACTCATGATGACTGATTAAAAAAATTAATTATTCTCATTAATAAAAATAAAGTACTATGATAATACAACCGAAAATACTTTACTTTTTTAAATTTTTTCGTCTTTGTTTCTATTTTTACCCGTCTGTTATTTCTTATGATGAAAAAATTTCAGAATCATTGAAGAACACAGCCATTTAATATTTATTCACAATTACAGCGAAAATAATTTATTTATAAGTGTACAAAATTGTATATATTTTTTCATATTATTGAATATAACAATAAAGATGTTAAAAAAAATAATAAATATAAATATTATTCTATCATTATTTATTTATACCAATGTTTTTAATAATTTATAGTTTTTGAAATTAATATAATTTATTGAAATTAATGTTAATATATTCTATAATTAATGTTAATATAGACTTCTGTAAATATTTTTTACATATATGAATATTCTATTTTGTTCAAAAACATTTTCGTCAAATTGTATGCTTTTTTAAACTATATTATTCCTTTTTAATTTTTTTTTTTTATTCAATTTAGTTTTATTAAAATATACAAAAATTGGAAATAAGTTAATAAACATTTTTTTAATTTCTATTTAATTTAGATGATTTAAAAGTACGATGGTATTTAAACATTAAATTTATTTTTATTAATGCCATTGATTCAATTTTATTACAACTGTATGCTTATTTTTGTATATTGTTCTGTATGTAATGTAATTCGACATACTTAATAATTGGAATGATTCGGTTACGAAAAGAATTATAAAAGTAAGACAAAACGTAGCGTAAAATATCGCTGACGATTAAGGTTAAGTAAACATTGATCATTGGAAGTTTGGCAAGGAGATCAATATAATCGATATTAACCAATATATTAGGAAATAATGGTTACGAAAAGTTGATGATATCCAACAAAATGCTGATCGAGAGTTAAAAATGGGAACAACTCCCAACAAACAAAAATGGGAGGACCCGCAAAGGTTAGCAGTTTTATTGGAATGCGAGGAAATGAGTAAAATCAAGATGAAGAGAATTTCGATTTCATTTCGTGTTTGATCGAGGGGATATCTAGGGAACAGGATTTCACTTCGAGCTCGATTCGAATTAATAATGCGATACTTATCTTTTAACCAATTAATATTACAATTGTAATTGTCACTTCGATTCAACGGTCGAAAGGTAAGAACTATATTGTATTATGAGTCACAAACACATACTTCATCTCTCTCTTCTGATTTATTGGAAACAAATAAGTACTTAAATTACAAATAATTGTTACTATTGATTAATCAACCCGATCCTCTAGACTAGAGAGATTTGACCGCTCCAGATATGGCAGAAACGCGACAGAGAAATAAATAAATAATTAAATAATAAAAGTTACGTCGAAAAATTAAACGCATAACAATATTTATATCCACTCCAAATTAATTTATTTCACAGTACTAAAATAATTAGTTGAAGATCGTAATTAATGATTTAAAAAATAAAATTAATAAATAATTCAAGAAAAATTTCATAAATCTTATAAATCCATGTGTAAAAAAATTATATAAATTTTAAATGTAACATCATGAAGACAATTATTCAAATATTTGTTTCAATCTTTTTAATACTGCTTACTTGCTTTTATGAAAATCAAAAAATATTTTTTAATTTGTTACAATATGTGGTTTTATTGAGTAAAGAAGTTGTTTTAAATTTTGTATGTAACATAAAATTTTGACTGTAGAAACTTTAAGTATATTGAAAATGTTTTTGATGACCAGGCTATATTGGAAACATGATTATTTAATTGTTGTAAGAGTTCTAAATGTTGATAATAAGATTTAACAAGATAAATAATGTTAAAAAATAAAAAATTTAATACTTCAAAAAATTAAAATTATTTATTAATAATAAGTAAGCTTATTAATTTTATTAGAATTTCAAAAAGTTCCGTTAAAAATATCTTTTAAATAATTTTTGACAATTGTAACATTTAAAACAAATATCATTACTAATGATTAGAACTTGGATCTAATATCAAAATAAGTCAATCAATCTAGTATCGTACAAAAGATAAAGCCAGATCAAAAAATCCCTTTAAATATTATCTTGTACTTCTCAATTTGACTCTATGTTTATTCATAATTGCAACCTTTGTGGTTTTTCAGTTCCTTTTATTAGATATTCACCTCTGATACATTGCTTGATATTTTTGCTTACAAAGTTGATTGTAACTAATTATTTTAAGTTAAAATAGTGTTTCATTGATAGCTTAATAATGATACAGATGATACTATTTACAGTATACTGTACTACTATTTATATTATATTGTCTACCTTACTTATTAATTTTATTGTATAATTATGAGGTGAATGTCGAAGAATTTTGAAACACTTATTTAAAACTTTTGGCTAGAAATTTTGTTTACCATATTTTTTATCTTGATACTAATCTCAATGATTTTTACTTCCATTTATACATTACTCTACCCCTTATTGATCTTTATAAATCATCAGTTGATCAAATCTTATTTTCTTCTCAAAAAGACTTGAATAAGCCCTAATCTTATTATAATAGTGACTCTTTTTATAGCTGCTTTAGAATATATAAATCGTTCTTTGTTCTAGATTCATTCCTATAGTTCATGTCCGAATATATCTTTGCATTTTATGAGCATAACTGAAGTATTATCAGGAGTGCCTGTCAAAAATTAATGATTTATAATAATAAGAGAAAACTTTGCTATCTTGTCATTGCTGCAACCTCCTTTTCTTCCATCGATAACTTCAATTCATCTTCTTTTTATTAAAACTTTTTCTACATCTCCTTTGATTACAGATCGATCAATTTCAGTAATAATGAATAAAAATATATATACTTATAATTGATATAAATATTAATAATTTAAATATACAATAAATTTTAGTAATTAATATTATAAAATTAATTAGTATTATAAAAAATGTTGAAATATCAATATTTGGTTTTAAAATTAATAAAGAAATAAAAAATGATATTAGGAAACAATTTCTATTACTGTAATTAATATGTTCAAAATTCAAAACGTTTTTTGCAATAAAAATTAGATGTATCCAAAAATAAATTCTAAAAAGACAATTACTTTTGAAGTACGAATGCAGATAAAGGCAATGTTAGCATTGATTTTAAAAACTGCGATTTTAATGAAAAAAATGTATACTTTATTTAATAAGTTTTAAACATACAAAGTAATTAATGGAAACAGTTTAAAAATATTTCATGATGTGTAACTAATAATGTGCAATTCAAATAATTCTTCAAATGAATTAGATAAATTATTTAGTAGATTGCATACATATTGGTATAGGATGCATATACTCATTTACAATTCTTTAAGAGATTAATTATTTAAAATTGTCTCTTAATAAATAAATTTTAAGACAAACAAAGATTAAGAAAAATAAAATTCATTTAAAAATGTCAATTAAGAATAGTAATTACTAACAAATAGTAACAAAAATTTAATATTAAAACAGCTTTGATATTTTTCCATGAGTTTTTTTAATAAATGCTCTAAAGAATTGAAATCACTTGAAATTTATATTTTTTATAAGTAAAATTGGTATTCAACTTTCTTATAAACAAAAACTCGATAAACATTTTTTTATAGTAAGCAAACATAAAAACTGAATGTCACGGTACAAATATATAATATGTGTACGTAGAAGCGATCAAACCAGTCAAACAATAATATTATTAGAGAAAGTTCCTTGTTTGAAATAGTAAAATAAAATATGAATCCTTTAATCATTTGTTTCGTCGCTTCTACAGAGAAATTCTTTACCTAATTTGAATCCTTGTTTCTTTAGAGTAATGTGGGGAGGCTTGAAAATTAACGAAATATAATAACTTTTCTGTAATTTTTCTGTAATTCAATTCAAGATGAATATAAAAAATTGAATACGTCAAGCTAGCGAAAGAGTCTAAATCCGAATGTTGTTTTACCGTATCTCATCCTCAGATGGAGCTACTCAACTACTCAATCATCGGGATATTTCTCGTTTACATCTTAATTGCTTTTGAGTATGAAGATAGAATGGCTTGGAAGAACTTTATACTATATACATTACAGTACTTTTCATGACATGCGCAGCGTACGTGTACTACTAATCGAATTATTTCTTTATATTTATACAGTTAAAAAAGCATAATCACATTATATACTGGAATAAAAAATAATAACAAAAAAAAAAAAATAATTTTAGAAAGACTATTTTAATAAATAAACAGTAATACACTAACTAATCAAGAGCATATACAATATTTAAATAGATAATGTAAACAGAGGTATTTAATTAGTCTGATTGTTTCAAGTTGATACTACTTAAACAAGAAACATTTTTAACTTGACATATTTCAATTTTATATTTGAATTTATAATTATTATTTTTGTTTATGCCAGATTTTTATAAAAATGATATTAAAAGTACATAAAAAAAATAAAATCTGTTTATATTTATAATTATGAGTGAATTTATTTTAATGCATGTACGTTTCTACAATAAAAAAAGGTATGATTAATATTCTTAATAATATTTTTTTATACATAACATGTATTTAATATAATATATATATTTAAATTCAACATATAACAAATTTTAATGTAAAATCTTGAAAATATAAATCCTGTGATTTTTTTTTTATAAAAATTTATAAAAATATTTCGACTTTATTTATTAATGCTTCGTGGATAGGAGCGAAGAAGTTCACTATCTGTGGACCTTAGCGAACTAACAAAATAAAATAATGCTGCTTTTTTCATATCAGAAAATACTTACTGCCGAATTCCAGAATACGCATAATATTTTTCTATGAGTCTCAAAACCAAGGAGATGATATGGATAGCGATAATTATATATGAAAAAAAATTTTCTTGTGCGTCGGAGAATAATTAACAACTTATAAGTTTTAACGTTAATGTTGTTATTGTATTAATATTATTAATCAATAGTATAATAAAGGCCATGACAAGGATGAAAACCAAATCATCGGCGTATAAAAAATAAGTTGTTTTTGATTATTCTCTCACACCCAAAAAAGCATTTTTTCATATATTAATAAATATGGAGAGTGTTTTTCATACGAATTTATTTAATTATATAAAATTTTATATTTTATATGGTTGAAAAATAAATAGTTTCAATAGCGATCATGCTATTTTTCAAATTTGTTTAAAACAATAAACGATTTTTAAATTATGTCTTATAATTTGTACTTTATACTTTTTTTTTTAATAATAAATATAAAATTAAGGATATAAATGAAAAGGAAGGAAAATATATAAGTTTTTGTTAGGATTAAATTTTAAATCAATAGCTTTTATACGTGTAATATAGCTGAAGGTGTATATATATTTTTTCTCTAAAAATTACTTTACATTACTGGTAATGACTTTCATTATGTTTCGTTCTTATGAAGAATCTACAGGTCTTTGATAACAAGATTAGTGTTTCTTGAGATCATGAAACAGAATACATTTTGCGATTAGCTCTTTTGATGAAGGAACTTGCAAAAACTTTTACTTACATTGAGCAAAATCTAAAAAGTAAAATTTATTTTGGTCTCTCGTTCAGTCTAGATTCCTCGTAATTACTAGATATCGCCCAACCAATAATATTTAAATGATAGAGTTTACAAAATATTTGTTTACAAAATAACTGAAAACAATAGCCTTGTTATTTTTCATATATAGAAAATAAAAATTATATTATATACTGAGATTGCAAATATTTTTGATAAATCGTGCAATGGTAATAAGGAATAAGTTTACAAGTTTTATTATTGATGCCTTTTAAAAGAATAAATTAGTACTGAAAAATAAAAGCATTTTGCACTCATTTGAATACCTGGATGAGTATGCATGACATATACATATATATATATATTTTTTTTTCTAACAGAATTATCAATTATTTATTTAAAATGTATAAAATACTGTGTAACCTTCAAAGTTTATTAACCCAATCACTTATATTATTATCAATTCATCCTTAGAATATTTTTAATCATAAAAAATGAATGATTTTTTACTATTAATTATAATTGAAGCCATATTTCTTAAACGAGTAAATTGACTTTTAAAAACAATATATATGTAAAAAAATAGTGTTAGAATATAGTTTATGAATTTTATATACATAGATTTGATACTATGGTTAAACCTATAATTCTTTTTCTTAACAAAGGAAAATTTCACCTTTAATTATATAATTGCAACTTCATTTCCTTTTATTTATTTTATTTATTTCATTTGCTGAATAAAAATTAAAAAAATATATTTTTATCAAATAAGACAATTACAAAAAGGTTTAAAACATTCAAGACTTTTATTTAAGTGGTATTTGAGACCAATAAACACGTGAATTTAAATATAATTTATAACCAGCAAAGTATATAAATTTTGTAGATATAATTTCAATTATCAATATTTATTTTTTAAAACTATTATCTTTTCGATTCCATATACTTTACTCATCCTTTAATCAAATTATAGATATCATGTTAAAAAAACTATTTATCTTTGTAGAAAAACTATTTGTCAAGCCATTTTTCTACTCTTAGCGAAGTATTGCTTTGCAATCGCGTGCTTTTTCACATAAAATTCAGAAAATACAGCTCAAATAAACGTCATAATTATTCATTCAATAAGTCAAGCTCATAAAAGTATTTTCAGATTTTTAATGAAATGACGCGTTATCCAATTGTAAAATTATTTTTCTGTATTCTTCTAACCTATTCTATCTTTTTAAATAAATATATTAAATTTATCTATTATTGTTGGTAAACTTCTGTACTTAACATTTCTCGAGCTTTTAGCAGCTTAAAGTAAACGATACGATTTATTTCACCAAATACACTTCATTGGATTCTTTTAAAAAATGTATTATCTTGGAATTAATATAAGATTTTATCTTGCTAATTACGAATTTTTTTATCTGGAGTTATTAAAAAAAGATCTATTTAACTATATCTATAATTATTCGAAGCAGGAATGACTTTTTTTCATTTTTGAAGCATCGTTTTATTACATACATTTCCATTCATTTAGTTTATGTGAAATATCTTCTTTTATCTTCTAGATTTTTGTACGGATTTTTAAACATTGGTTAACCAATTCGTGGGTAATTCACTTATAATAGTTTTACTAATTGTTTATGTTTTTAAATCGAATTTTCATCCAAATTATTGTCTTTGTATTTTTTGTAATTTCTACTCCTATATTTATAATTTCTATTTTTTGTCTACTTCAAGAATCTTACATTCATGTTATAATTACCACTTTAAAATCATCAAAATTATATCTAGAATTTTTTTAATAAAGGAAAAAGTTCATTATCAGTTTCATAAACTAATTTATCACGTTCAACAATTTTTTTCTTTGGAATAGGAGAAACTTTGCATACCTAAATAATCGTTTTTTGACATAAAGTTCGACAAGTATACTAAATTTTATCTAACATTACATTTAAGAAAGTGTAGTTCTAGTTATGTCATTGTTAATTACATCATATAGTTAAAAATATGCTGATATTGAATATTTAATCTTGTTATTTGATATTTCGTAATTTATTTGTTCACATATATTATAAACTTACATAAAAGAATTCACATTATTTTGGATCTCATTATACTATTGATTTATCTAATATACTACATATATTTCTTCATAATAATTTATATTTTTTATGAGTACTAGTATAAATGATTTATATTTGACTTAAAATTTGGCAGAGAGTAAAAGCATCTAAAAAAGTTTGAAAATAAAAAAATTTCAGATTTTATTCGATGAAGATCTATTTCAAACTCAAAAAAAAGTTTTTAAAGTCATTGGGACTAACTCATAAAACCATTTAAAAACATTTAAACAAATACCAATTCATTAAAAAAAAATAAATTGGATATTGCAAGTTCAATTAACGCCAGGACAAGCTGAAACATGTATGACCACTTGTGGAATCCTGCTATAAAAGTACAAACGGAAATTTTTTTTTTTTACATCGTATCTTAAATTCTAATGAAAATTGAATACACTACAATAATTTATTACGAAAAAAATCGTGTTGAAATACAGCGAAATATGATACTCACATTCAAAAGAGAATAATTTTTATTTTGGAGGATAAAAATACAATATGGTCTGCTATGATCTACTAAAACAATATAAAAAGGCCACTGCATAAATTGTAATTGGTTTCCTAATTGCTTATAACTTTTATGTTTGGGTTTTACAAGAAAAAAGATCTGAATAAGCAACCAAATATAAATTATTAATTTTCTATTACGATATTACTTTGCTATATTGTCAAAAACTACTCGATATAAGGGTTGGAAATTCTGGTCCATTGGGCTTATAGTCCAGATATTGATCGTTCTTATTACAACTTATTCTGATCAATACAGAATATCTTATTTGGAGTACGTTTTACTTCTGAAAAAGGTATTAAAAATTGAATCAATACGTTCTTAACCTCAAAAGACGAAAAATTTTTTTAGGACAGAGTCCGATTTTACCTAAATTATGACAAAAGTAATTGCTTTCAATGAACAATACTTTAAATAATATACATATCATGTTCTTTAATAAATATTTGAAGTAAAAAAAAATTTCAAAGAGACATAATTTAAAAATTTATTAATATATCTGTAACATCGGTAATTATTGTTTTACATAACATAAGATGAAAAAAAACTATTTAAATGTGATTAAATATTAGGCGTAGAACTTTATTTTATTTTAGAATATTTTAGTTCATGAAGAACAGTATAATTATAATAAATATCTGTATATATATATATGTATAATTATTTAAATATACACTTATAAATTTGAAAGATATGAGTACAATTATTATCTCAAACTTTGTGTAATTATTATTTGTAATTTTTTTTAGACATTTTAATATTACTATTATTATATGAGTAAATAGATTATCTATGAAATTGCCTGAATTAAAAAAAAAGAAAATAGATTTGTATAATCATACATTGAAGATTCTGTTACATGTATATATTTTATAATTAATTTTTATTATTAAAATTCTTCTAAAATAAAAGTTGGAATTTTTTAATGGAGTTCACACATCGCTATTTAAAATTAAATTATAATACTAAAAAAAAAACAAATTAATAATTTTGATTCTGTAATAATTAAAAACCTGCACATATCTATTTAATTGTAATAAAATTCACTAGGTTTTTTAAACCTTATAAACAAAACATTATCTGTATGTTTTAATATATAGTATCATACATTATTATTAGAATTTAATATTATTATTATTATTACTTTATTAAAAACATAGGAATACTTTACTATAATCTATTTTTATTGTCACTTTCGTGTACCATTTTCATTTCCTATTTTAGTGTTGAAGAATATCAAATAGTAAATAACCAAATTAATAATATTCTTTTGATTTTTAGTGGGAATGCAGGGGTGACTGGAGTGATGGGATGGGGTCAGATCCCCATGGAGTTCGGGTAGACCCGTCTCCATTCCTGATCCCCAGACCCCTCCTCTATCGCTATCATCATTGCTCCTGTCAGAGTGGTAGAGGACCCCCTCGAACGAGATGGAGGCCTCTAGCACTCAGCAGTACAAGGAGAAAGAACCACTTTATCACAGACCATGTGTCTTCGATAAGGTATAAATATACATATTTATTATAAAAATGATATACTTGATCTTGTTTGAAAAACTATCTAATATTTTAAGTAAGTGTAAAATTTTTTTTTAAGGATATAATGGTATTGTACAAAAAATTGAATAGAAGATGTTGGATAGAGTTGATTTTATATTTTATTTATAAACTCAAGAAATTATATGTTATTATATTATATTACTACTATATATTATTACTATTCCTTTATTGTTATTGTTATTTATTATCATTATCATTATTATCATCATCGTCGTTTTTTTTATTATTAATGATATAGAGTACAATAAGAAATATAAACATCATCGTAATAGATTCAATATTCATCTTTGTATTTAATGTAATGAAATTACAATATATTTTAAATCTTATATAACTATAATTTGTTTTGACTTTTTAATAATATAAATTTCTTAATAGATGGAGGGGCTGGTGCGGGAAATGCAAGACCCTGAAAATGGGGTGCCCGTACGCAGTCAAAAATTATTCCTTACTTCCATCCCTTCAGCGTTCATGGGTGAGTATCATCAATATCTTCATTATGGCATTAGCCTAAGTGAATAAATAGATAGTACATACTTAGGATATCTATGTGTTCTAGGTTATGATCTTATTGAGTGGTTGATGGAAAGGCTCAACATAGAAGAATCAGGTATAGAATATTACACCATAGCAAGGATGTCTTAATTTACTATTCTGCCTTAAACATTGTCAAAATAATGATAATTATACAAATAACCAATTGTTTTCTAAAAAAAATTTTATATGAAGATCATTTAATTATCTGTTTTTTTTCTCCTATATTTATTCATTTATATTTATTTTTTTTCATTTAATAACTATAAACATGTCATCTTAAAATTAAATGTTTCAAGTGCATATTTTAAGTTTTTTTAAAATCTTTATTAATGGTATACAACAAATTTGTTCATATTTCCAAATATACTAGTAATTCAGTAAGTAAATAATTAAAAAAATTAAAAAAGATTCTTTTTCTTTGACTTTATAAAATTTAACAGTGATAAAATTGAATATTATATGTCTGTTTTTTAAAAAACTATTTCCAGGTAGTACTTAAGATTATTAATATTTATACGTTTTAATTTGATAAAGTTTTTTGTAAGTTACATAAATCCTTGAAAATAAAGAAACAATATTCATTTTAAACAATTACGTACTAGGTTTGTGTATTAATCCTGCATATTTTCTATTAATATTACTATGCATTTGTATATTATTTTTAATCTTCAGTTCATATTATGAAAAACTTGGATTGTTTTGACAGTTGAAGCTGTTCATATTGCTAACCAACTTTGTCAGTATGGTTATTTCTTCCCAGTGAATGATTCTAGGACACTTGCTGTAAAAGATGACAGCTCTCTTTATAGATTTCAGGTAATTTTTAAACCTACCTGGATTATATTTATTGTAAAATCTTTATTAAATTTAATACACAATTATTATTAGTCACTTTCTGTAAGTCTAATACAGTATTGATTAAAATATTTTTAGTATAGTTATAAAAGATGTCTTTTATAATATAATTAATATAATATAATATATTATAATAGATAGTGTAAAAAAAGCTCGTTTTTCGTGTTTATAAATAATAAATAATATTATTAAAAATACATCTATACTAGAACGAATTGGTTCTTAGTCTATGAAAAGATAGAGTTTTAAAATTATCCTATTTTGTTAATTTATTATTTTTAGAAATACCCGAACATTTAAAAAAAAATTTTTAAATTTAAATTATCAACAAAGAAAATAAGCTATTTTGTACGACTTTAATCATACGGCTAAGACATAAATAACCAATTTTGGAATGTGATTATTATTCAATTAATTTATCTTGAAAAAATTATGAATATTTATTAATTTTTTAAAAAAAATTACTTTTGTAGTATACAATAAGGTATCAATAAATAATAATTTTGAAAATGTTTATATAAATGTGTTCTAGAGAATGCATTTTTTATCGCCTTTTAAAGTATATTTCGAATAGAAATAAAGTATCAATCAAAAATAAATATAATATCGATAAATCTTTTTGATATATCTATATATATATATTTTTTTGATATAAATTATAGTTTTTGATTTATTAACGAAAAGCGGAGTTTCATAAACGAACAACTATTTTCATATTTATTATATTAAATTAAAGCGGTCAAAGCAAAAACGTGTTAAAAAATAAATTTTTCTATACAACAGTAATTTTTTACAGATATTATCCAAAATCTATTATCTACAAATTGGTTTTAATGATAAAACGACTATTATTAAATATTTCTTATTAAATATTTGCATCATAATAAGGTCAAAATATAAATTATACACAGATTATGTATATAAATATATACATGGTCTGTCCTCAAAGTATCAAGTTTTTCTTTTTATTTGGTGAATATTGGTCGCAGCAATTTGGGAGATATCTTAAAATGTAGATGAAAGCTTTTTCCAATTGTCCCGTTTTTTTTTTTTTGTTTTTTCGATATTTAGATGCGGCAGGATTTTACTTCGCGGGAATGGTGTTTTTCGATTTTTTGACACGGTGCAATAAAGTGATTAGTGGAAAAACGCTACGCGAGAATGTTTCATTTAAAGATTAAAAAAAAACGAAAGAAAACACTTACCTTTTTTTTAATGAAATATGATTTATTGGTGGACTTATAAACAGTTCGAAATAAAAATTTAAAATTTTTCAAATTAATTTCTTCCTGTATTAATGCATTTACGAAGATGAGTTTTCCAGGTCGCAAAGACAACCTCCTCAACTCCTCAGCTTTGATATTCTCACATTTCAAATGATTTTTTCACCATATTCTGCACCGCAGATCGCATTAAACTCTCGCTCTAACTGTTAATCGGCGACCCGAATTTAAAATTTTTAGCACCCAGCGGATGTTCGTTGTGATTTGAGACATTTTAAGACCCCTCCCAAATCGCTGCTACAAATATTCGCCAAATGAAAAAAAAATTTGATACTTCGGGGACAGACCATACATATATATATCGATTATATGCGAACATATTTTAATAGTAATAAACATCTTCATGTACAACGACAAATTGTCTTATTTTTTTCTTACTATATAATTTTATATTTCAATAATACTCTAAAAAAGAATTCTTCATCGGTTTTATTTTTAGAAGACTTATTTTATTTTGTTAAAGCGGTTTTCAAAGTCAGTAAGAGCTAGAGGTAAAAACATTTTCTGAGCGATTCTTTTAAAAAAATATATTGAATTGTTTGTATAGACACCCTATTATTGGCCATGGCAACATCGAACACCTGATAATGTGGAATATGCAATTTATTTGACTAAACGTACTTTGAGGAATAAACAACGTCATGGTCTAGAGGAGTATGAGATTGTACGTTAATATTTAATAATAAATTTTGCATTATTTATATATATATGTGTATATATTAATTTTAAAATGAAACTTTTTTTAAGGAAACTTTGAATAGTTTAAAAAGAAATTTACAAAATAAATGGGACATCATTCAATTACAAGCAGAGGAACAGGTAAAAACATTTTCTAAATTCAAATTTTTAATAAATATATTGTTAGAAATGTTTAAAAAATTATTTTTTTAATTTATAATGATTAACTTTGTATTAATAATACATTTTTAATATTTTATTAGAGAAAAAAAGTTATTTCTGTAATATTTTATACTTATTATTATTTATATTTAATTTTATTATATTATATTATTATGTATTATTAAAATTAAAGAGAATTATATTTAACGTTAGAAATTTAGTAATATGCAAATAGAATCCCTTGAAATTTAACAAAAATTTAAAGAATAGATAAATATATATTTTTTCATTGTTTCATTTCAATATTTTGATTTCGTAATATAACCCAATACTCTAATAAGTACTTTTGAAAGAAAATCATCAGTGAGAATCATTATTGAAAAATATACGTCTTACTAAAATCATGAAACATTTTTGTATTTAGATACGATTGTCAAAAGAACGGAAAAAAGGCGATAAAATAGTTTGTGACTCACAAGAAAGAGCATTTTGGAGAGTCTATAGACCACCACCAGGTTGCACGAGTAATCTTGAGGTGGTGCCTGTGCCTACCCGGGCACGACCGGGATTACCTCGCGCTCCACCTCGTAAACGCACTCTTAATGATCTTCAGCGCGAGGTAAACATATAAAGTAATATTAATGCAAGTAACAGATTTTTTGAAAATTTAAATAAATAAATACCGTCAATAATTAATGGTTCAGCTCTGAGATAAGTACTATTTAAATGCATAAAAGATTGCATTTAATAGAAAAAATTTCCCATTCAGACGAGTATTTCACTCATTATGATAAGCTCATATTCTCAATAATTTTTGAAGCAAGAATTATTTGAATTTTTTTTTTAATCCTATATAGATATTATCGATTAGAGCGAATTAATATAGTGGTATATAGATTGTTATATTGTTTATTTTCTTAATTACATATATTACACATTTATTTTCATTCATTCATATGGTACAATAGAATAATTTATGAAATAATTTTAGGAAAAAATGATTATAATACTATCTTATATTCCACTATAGTTTTTATTCTTTTATATCAAATTAGCTGTATTTTTATTTCATATATGATTACCGAAAGCTTTTATGGAAGCCCTATTAATTAGGTCTATAAATTTAGCAGAAATATTTTTAAAGTTAGTTGGATGATAATAATAATAACAATAATAATAATAATAATAACAATAACAACAACAACAACAACAACAGCAACAACAACAACAATAATAATAATAATAATACAATGTATAATGACAGTAGCAATTATTTTACTAGAAATATATTAATTGCAATATTAATTTTAAGGTTCGTATACAGTTTACAAAAGTTGGATATAAAATTTTGAGCACAACAGCAGAACCGTACTAATAAGTATAAATCTAATAGGATATTTAAAACCAAAACATAAATACAACCTATTTAATAATCCCTATTTCACATTTATGTCACTCTCCTGTTTGAACTTCTTTTTCTTTTTGTTTTTCTTTAATTGACATGACAGTTTTGTAAATAATGAAATAGTTTTTGTCACTTTTACTCACTAATTCTACGATTAAATAGTGATCATTTTTCATTATAATTGACTTTATCTCTTAAACTTAAATACTAGCAGGACACAAAATAGAAGTAAGAATTCGTTATAATTTTTCCTAAAATAAATTTTCTTGTATATATTTATCTTCTATACTCTATTTAAATAATTGTTTGTATTCCTCACTTTTTAATATGCAGATAACATAACAAATAATCTGAATTAGTGATAATACAATCCCTTTCTATGAAAATCTTAGTTACAGTTTCTTTTAAGTTTGAATTGAATATTAAAAAATTTATCTAGTCTTTATTTCTATCTTTTTACCTCCAAATCTTAATTTCTATTCTTTTTCCAACAACAATCTATACTCTCAGATATTTCAGAATTCTTCAATTATCTTTTTTCTTATAATTCTACCTGATGTTTGTAAAGCGTAGCACACTTTACGCAACTTATTATGTTTTAATTTTATAAATAAATCAATTTACTAAATTACTTAAAATATTAATATTTAAATCGCTCACTTGGTTTTTTTTTAACAGAAATAATAGTTCGAAAAATCTTAGAATTTTTTTATTTAATATCATACATTTCATCATCGATTCAAATTACTTCTATATATAAATACTGTTTTAATTATTTTTAAATAATATTTGATAAAATAAGATTAAACTATAAATAAATAGGATGCAATAATATTTATTTATGAGATTAATTTTTATAACGACTTTACTAAAAATATTTTAGAAACAAAACAAGCAGTTTAATGGATAAGAATTAGTGAACACAGAGAAACAAAAAAAAATTATACAGGGAATACTACATATTTAAGTAAATAATAACACCAGTTTAAGAGCAAATATGTAATATAAGATTTTCGTGTTTAATTAAATATTTACTAAACATTATTATTATGTATTAAAGTATTATATATTATATCTCGTAAACAATTATTATCCAATTGATTTAAAATTATTTTTATTTTATAGTTTGTAATTTTTCTATTTTATTTTTAATTTTATAAAAAAAATCTTTTCAATAAATATAAAAAAATATCTTTTGAAAAAGTCAATACAAAATATTACATATTTTTTTTAATAAAACGTCTATCTATTTCATTACTTCAATAAAATATTCAATATATTATTTTATAATGGATTTAAAATTAAATAATTATTTTATCTATTAGAAAATTAAAAATTTAATTCTTAAACACTTCTTATAGTTGTTTTATTAAAGTTTATATTTATATAATTAAGTTCGCGTTTATTAAAAAATTTCATAATACTTTTAATAAGAATTATAAGTGTATTTTATATTACCATGATCACTGTTTACAATTATTAAATATGGGAGAAGATAGTGTTAGTTTTTAATCTCCCATTTAAACATTTTGAAATTTTGCACCATTCTTACTATTGAGTTACGTATATCTCACGACAACAATTCATCATACTCTATTTGTGGTGTTTTAAAATCTGAACTTTCCAAAATTTAATATTTCAATTTAAATATTTAAATATTCTTAAATCTTATGATTATATAATTATTTTATAACGGAATTCAATAATTCTTTTGCAATCAATTAATGTAAGATACATATATCTTAATTTAAAGATAATGTGTTTTAATATGAACCTTACATAAAATTAATATTAATTACTAATATATTATTCTATATTATTTCCTTTTTTCTCCATTTTTTTCTCGTTAATTTAGTAAGCAAATCTTCTAAATGTTTTTAATTTATTTATTATATCATTGTCCAACTAAACTAACAGAATTAAATTTTGTTTTATATGTTTTTTTTTTGTAGTGGCTTTCGATTGTTGTCATATGGCCTTCTCTTATCTAAAATCATTTGTTTTCGTTTATTATTTGTATTTGTGAAATACTTTATCAATGCGCCAATATGTGTGTATTCATATACTTATTTTCGTGAAATCATTACTTTAATACTTCCGTGTGTATGTTGCGAGTGTAGAGAAATATTTAATTCGAGTATCTCAAGGGGTTGCAAATAACGAAACTACACGGAGATTTAGATTTAGCAAACGTTTATTTAGCTTGGCGTGAAAAATGTACAGGGCGACAGCTCGGCCAAGACTGACCTCCCGTTTAATCTCCGAGGCGTCTTTGCCGCCTCGGCCCTATCATAAAGTTTTCCCTTTCCCTCTTTTTCCCTTCTACACGAGGTATTGGGTCATGTACATTAATTATTCCTATTGTAATTTGATTTACCAACATTTTTTATTGCTTACATTGTCATTCTACTTTAAAATTCTTGCTATTTAAGTATTAACTTATTTTATAATTAAAAATATATTCGTCTATGATAAATTCATTATTAAGCATATATCATATATAATTAAAAAATAAAGAAATATTCTTATAAAGAAATATTTTTAATTTTAAAACGATTCATCGCTCTTTACAAAACTTATAGCAACTTTTATTTAATACGTATTCTTATGGAAATTGATGTATTACAGTGGTTTTTGAATATTGCAGATTGAAAAGAATACATAAGTATAAGTTGGAAAAAACCAAATTTATTTTTAATATTTTGACATTAGATTCGATGTTGAAAAAATGGAACTTCTAATCATTTTATTATTAATTTTAATTAGTATAAAGTATATTGCAAACAAAATATTATAATATTTTAAAAATCAATATCAATAACAAATATTTTTTTTACATATAAAATTTTTATATTAATAATTAAAATAAATACCTATTTTAAAAACTATCTTTAGTAATTTATTAATTACTCAAAATTGATTAAATGTACATTATTTTATTTTTTAAGCTTTTAAATTTGTATTCATTTTTTAATTTATTTTGAAATGTAAGGTAAAGTCTAAAATAATAATAAATATCAGTTTTAAAATATAAAAAATATATATAGCGTTAATGATAACCACAATATGGCGAGCCAGTAAATTGTATTTATAGAAGCCATAATTAAAACACTAAAAATGATATTGCTATGTTTATTCTTTTTTTTTGAACATTTATTTTTCAAAATATGTTTATTTTAATTCAATAATCAAAAGCTTATGTTTTAATGTTTAAAATTAAATAAAAATGCATTTTTATATTTACATACCTTTTTAATGAGTATGTACTTGTGATATATCCTTAAGTATACATGAATCATATATTAAAAATTAGTCCGATTTGTCAGTTCGACATTCGAATTTCCATACTTTATTGTGGATTAATCACAATAATTTATGTAATAATATGTTATATAATTATTGATAAACATTTATATTAATATTATTTATTATAATATTATATAAATTTAATACTAAAAATATTATTGACACCGTTATGTATCGGTCATACAACGATTCACGCCGCATTTTCATCAAGCACAGTGCATGTCACAATTTAAACTTAAACATTTAATCATAAGTTTTTTAATTATCAATTATTAAAAGAATATACTGTATGTATTTATAGTTCTTAATTAATCTACACAAAATTTTAAAGTACACTCTGCCAAGTTTTCAATATATATTTAGTATCATCCTTTTAAGCCAAAAAATATGAAAAAACTTAATAAAATGGATAAAAAAAATAAAATTGCGATTCTTTTCATTATTAGTGAGGCAAAAAAATTTTGCAGTAACGAATTTATCGAAGTCAATGAAAGAATGTAATGTACGCATTTAGTATTAGCGTCTTTTTAGTTACTGACATCGTCAACGTTGTTTTTTTTTCTTTTTTTGATTTTTTTTCAAAATAAAAAAAAAAATCCCCTCCTTTTATTGCCATATGATTCCCACGAGCGTACACTTTTTTTTTAATCTCATGATCTTTACATTAAAAGCTGTTCTATCTCACCATATCGACTCAAAATAAACATATTATCTGATTTGATTTAATCCAAATAATGCATGTCAAGAAATTAACTAGCAAACTTAAGGTTCTCACTTCTTAGTCATTATCCGCAACTTAGAGGTTTTAACGTGCACCGATTTATGATCGTCAGCCCAAGTCAGTTTATTGGTTTATTTGTCATTAGTATTTATTAAAAGCTATAAATATTATTGCAGTTATATTAAAAATATTTTATACAATTTTTATCCTTTTTTAAATCTATTATAATCCTTTTTCATCTCCTTCTCGCACTGCCTTTTTCTTGACTTACTTTCACTTGTTTCTCTATTTTATTTACTTTTCTTTTTTTCCTATTCATCTCTTCATTTTGTTTTTATATTTCTAATCCTATTGTGCCCGAATGGTTTTTTCTGGTTACTTCCTAATTCTGTTCATTCTCTCTGTCTCTTTTCCTTTTTCAAAAACTAACATAATATGTACAAATGTTTTATTCATAAACATATTTCTTAATCGTGATTTTAGGCATGAATTTTTTCAGTATATTTTTTTGTTTTCGTACTAGTATTGTCTTTCTTTTTATCATCTTCCTTACCACTTCCTTCTTGACTACTTTTATCTCTATAATTTCCCCATTCATTTTTAAATACGTAAAAAATATTTTACAATATTGATACAGCATATATGTGAATATGAATTATGCAAATATGTAAAATTATGGTAGACAGCCAGAAAATCTATAAGGAATGGATGTTTCCAAAGTAGTTATACAACGGATTACTGGTTCGTATTCATCACGTGAAACTGTGGGTTTTTAGTCGTCTCGTGAGCCTGGTAGTATCATACAACTACTCTTTATGACTTGAATAATCAATGTTAAAATTTACAACCAAAAAAAACTAATTTTATTTTAAATATAAGATTGTATCGATAACATTTCCATTACGTTTTATATAATCAAAGACCATCAACATGTGAGGAATTTATCAGCTACATCTAATTGTTATTAAGTCATGAAATCTGTATGGTTGTAATCATGAATATGAGAAAATTCCAGTGTATATATATATGTATATATATAAATAATTTACGGCTTTTTATATATAATAATACACCTCAACAAACAATTTATGATAATTGTGTTTCCATAACAATGCCAAATTCAATATATATCATTGTTTCAATAAGTCCTTGTTTTTTTTAATGAATATTTATCTTTTCCAAGTGAAAATAAATAATTACTTAAATATTAAATTAGTTTTTTTTATTATAAATGTAATTACCTAGAAGTGTTCTACTAAAATATAATTTTCATTATAATATTTTATTGATTTCAAATTAAATACTTTATATTGAATAAAAGTCTAATGAGGAAAATAATTTACATGCAAATTATTAAAAATGCTTATGTAAAGAAATATTTTTTTGAAATTTTTTGAATTTTAATAATATTTTTATAAAAATATTCAATAGGTGGAACTCTTGCGAAACAGTACAACACGTACAAGAATTAAAGTTTCAGTTGCTATTGAAAATCTCAAATCACACTTTGAAACATATATGGAATATGATCCTATGATGACGCAACCTCAACCTTCTAACCCGTGGATCACAGATGATCAAACATTTTGGCAGCTTAATAGCCCTCTGTAAGTATACACTACATTTTCATAGTGATAAAAGTAATAATTAAAAAAATTATGTTATTTTATAGTACCCTTTCCATATACTTACAGAGTTGAGGTTCCTACAGAAAAACGCGTTAAAAGGTGGGGATTGTCGATGGAAGAATTAATGTCTGATCCCACAGGTACACATGAAATAAGATTGTATTATATACATAAATAAACACATATATTTTTTAAAAATGCACTTTTAAATAAAAAATAAATTATAAATTGTTTAGGTTTGCAGGAGTTTACCAATTATTTGCGAAAAGAGTATAGTCATGAAAATATAAGATTTTGGTTAGCTGTAAAAGATCTGAAACATAGTTATCAAGCAAAAATAAATGATAAAGTTATGGAAATTTTTAGGTGAATATGTATTTTATTGCAATATATGATTAAAACCATCCTAAATAACATGGTTTAGTAGTCAATAATATTTTGGTATAATTAAAAAAAACATACAAATTTACAATAATATATCGCTGACGTTACGATAATACCTGTATTGTCGTTCTTGAGACTAATTTTATTGATAAAAGTTAAATATTTTTTAATAAAGTAATTTCATTTTTAACTGTTAAAAATATTCGTTCAAATTTATTACATTATTAATTTATATTTAATACATAATACCTTTGAAAAGGACAACTAATAATTGTTGCAATATCAGTGAACATTCAATTAATATTATATTTTATTATTTATCACACCCTATGGATCTTCATTCCAAATTATATTATATAATTTATGGTTCTCTACAAATATATAACGAATTAATTGTAGAGAATTTCTGGCACCCGGTGCTCCTTGTGAAATTAATATAGATGGGAAGACAATGGAAAAAGTCCATCAAGAAATGAATTATCCAAGTCGTTTTGCATTCGATGCTGCTGCTGAACATGTATACACATTACTTTTGAAAAAAGACTGTTATCCGAGATTCATTCGTTCTGATCATTATCGAAGCCTCCTAATCGCAGGTGTACAACCTTTGCAAAAGAAGAGGTATAATTATAATTTGTCAATTTAATTTTTTAAATACTTTTATTATTTATTATTTTATAATTTTAAATGAGTCCATTAAACTATTTTCCCACTAGATTATTATTAATCAATTGAAATTATTCTAATATCATTATTTTAATGCAGACGAAATGCTATTATTCTTAATTCCGATTGTATGTATTACAGATATTGTTTTTAAGTACAAATTAAAAAGAAATTTATAGATTAATTAAGTCTTGAAAACAGTTTGTGCTTAATAACAATAAATATTCATTTGTATTAACACAGTTGGTGTCATACATTAATTTTTCAACAGTTATGTTATACAAATATTTTGGAATTTTTTTATATATTTGTAAATAGATATAAAAGAGTTTATAATAAATAAAATTGTAATTATTATTCTTAAAATTTAAGTGCTGGTATATTTGAAAGAAGTGACATCACTAAATTGATTAAATGATTATTTCTATGTTTTTGAAAAATAAGGTTCTTTGGATTTGTTGGCCAAGGAAAGAAAAAAATTTCTTCAAGTTCAACACCGATAACAGGAAACTTATTGCAACAGCAGCAACAGCAACTCCAGTATCAACGTCGAAGGGGTAGTGACAGAAGCTTATCTGGTTCCGCTCACGAGTTAGCAATATGTGCTGTGCGCGATAACACATTAGCACCTCAAGTACCGCATTCTCATAGTCAATCTAACCTGACTGAAATTCCATACAGGTAAAACATTATATTTTTGTATTTAGTCATATTATACACTCTACAGTTTACATGTAAATTTATATAAAAAAGAAATTCAAATAATTGCAAAAAAAATCCTTAAAAATTCTATAAAATTTATTCTACATTGATTTTCATTTGATTTATAAATATTAAATATACTGCAGTAATGAAGGGTTGGAGGGTGACCAATTAGATTAAAAGAAATTTAGAAAAAAGGGATGTCCTTTATTCATGGCGATTTGACGAGCCTTATAATACAAGTTTATATCTACGAATCCGTAGCAATTATTCTTGACTTCGCTTTGCAAATGTTTTTCCCGCTTCAATCTGCGCGGGGTTTTTCCTCGGTTTTTACTAATGCAATACAGCAAGACACCCACACTATTTTAATCTAACGCGTTTATACCTGATACCGGTATATTAGCTTGAAAGCCATTTCCGGGTCCTTAGGTGTGCACTGACACGGCCGGATCCTCTTTCTCTCTCTTTGTCACTCCCATGATATAAAATTTTATTTTAATATTACAATTAAATATTTATCTTATCACAGGAATGCATTTTTTATAAAAAAAATAACAATAAATAAATTTTTTGCAATATATTAATAATTGATTAAAAATTAAAAATTACAATGAATTAATGCATCAATTTAACATTAATCTTAGTATTGGTGTATAAAAAATGTGCTTATGTATTTATATTATAAAAATGTGCTTTATAATTGTTATTTAATTGATTGTATATATTTCAGATATTATTTTGGATTTGTTTTTCAAAAATTATTCAAATACATTGGATAGAATAAGTCTATTTATCAAGTATTTAGTGTTATTCCAATTAAAATTATGCTTATAATCAGTCAAATATGATTAAATAACAAAACTATTGTTTCTAATTTTTTATGTTAATTTTTTTTGGTTCATAATGAACATTTCACCAATTCAAATTGTATATCAGTTACAGTTATGTATTCTATAATCCAAGTTATGTAAATTGTGAGTATCTATTAATTATTTCCCAATTTGATTATTAAACCTTTAATTTAGTATTATTCAGAATATATGTATTCATTTAAAATTATGTTAAAAAAAGTTGATAAATTAGGGTATTTTAAATATAATTTGTGAAAATACAGATGTTAAATAGTTATAAATATATTATTATTTTTATATGAATATTATTAGAATATTTATATAAATCTATTTGTAATACATTTGTGTTTTATATAATTTTTTGTTATACAATATACGAATTTTAAGAGATAAGAAAAGTAAAATACCTTCTATAGATGGGAAAAGGAAAAAGTCTTTGTTCGAGCGAACTTAAAATTATTTACATAATCTCTGGTCGTGAAATTTTTTTAGTGATGATGATGTATTATTGTAGGCGAAATTGTTAAGTTCTTGTTAAGATTCAATGATACATCTTTGGATATCTTATTTCAAGATTCATAAAAAGTATCTGAAATAACGTTAATAATAATGACTTAAAACTTGTATAATATGTTATTGATAATGAAGGAAACTTAATGGTTATAACGGTATAATATAAAAAAAAAAATCGCTTTTTCGATCAAGTGGCAAAGGTATAATTAAATTTGTCAGAGCCTTACTGAAAAGTTAATTGATAGACGGTACGAAACATCTATATATGTAAACATGTGTCTTTTTGAATCTTTGATAATTTTTGTCGAGGATCGGGGATTGTTAGATAATTCATGCTCAAAAATTTTCAATCATTTTTAAGAATTTTCGAATTAATTTATTCTTTTTATAGATTAACTTTTTCTTCATATTCAATAACTTATCTTCACAAATTTGAGAAAATTTGTTATATACTGTGGAGATAGGTGATTATATGTATTTTATCAATTTTTCATTTATTCACGATCTTTACATGCTATAAGAACTTCGAACTAGTAGTTTCATGCAAATAATAAGTCTATATATAGTTGTGTCGTTTCAAATATTTCTAAATATTGCTGAATAATCGTCTTTTCAATTATGAAGTAGTGTGTAACAATCTTTTCTAAGAATATATATATTATAAAAAGTTTATTAGAAATAAGTAAGTTATAAGAAAGGACTATTTGGTTCGTCCGGAATGTCTAATCTTACAATATATCGTATCGACATTTGCGTATGTATTTATCTTTTTTTAGCCATTCTTATATACTTGTGTATTTGTGTTTTGTCATTAGATATACCGATATTGATATAGAATTTTCTGAATTATTAAATCTTATTAACTTCTGTGCAACTAGTATTTACATGATTCCACTTAAAAATTTATTAGGTACCTTTTATAAGGTACAAACAATATTTGATATTTTTATTAAAAACTTTTTATTGAAAATAAAATATGATTCGTTTATGTGCTTTTCACTTTTATTATTTTTCATCTTCCCATTTACAGTAACCAAGCATAGTAGCTCAACTTTTGCAAATGTATGAGTCAGCTCACAACTTATACAACGCGCCTGTAAACGCATCTGCAGATAATAGTTAACAATATTGATCAAAAAACATACTAAAATAGTATTGTCGTAGCTGTTGGAAATGTGTTCACTCTTCTGGAACCAACATATCATCATCAATTGAATATACTTGAATTACTGCAACTTAATTTTACCGACTTTCTACATGCAATTGAAATTTGAAAATAAAATAATTCCATTATTAAAATTTCTTTTATCGATATATAACGTCAATAGATTGTAGCTTTAATTTTTTCATTATTATTAAACATTAAAATACTTTTAGATTAGATAAAACCTTATTGTTAAAATTTTGTAATGTTGCCAATTATAAAATGCTGTATTACTGATTACAAATATTTAAAAAAAAATAACAACAATAATAATAGAATATTAATATAAAAAAATGTAAAAAATATATGAAGTTGAAATATAGAACCTAGTCATTATACTCTAAACATATTTATCTTAATAATATCAATTTAAACAATAATAAAGTTCTTGTTTCAGAGATGCTAACTTATTGAATGCAGTAACTCACCCTCCCGATGATGTGTGTCCATGGGACGTGGCACCCGCTATTGTCTTATCCGGTCGAACATCATCAACCGAAGCAACTTTTCCAACACTCATTGAACCTGTTGTACCTACAACTCAAAATGAACAGCAGCAACATAATATTCATTCATTGCGTAAAAACTCATCACAGCTAGATTCGTACTCGTCTTCATCGGACGTAAGCCTAGCGATAGCTGAAGTTTCTGAAAGGCTACGCAAAACAAGTGGCATCGCTGAATGCTTAAGCCAACATCTTTCGCATCACCAGCATAAAAAACAACAAAGCGGAAGTGGAAGCAGTCCAGTTCCAATACAACGTAACTACTCCGTTGGCTCAGCTCGAACGAGTAACAATAGTGCTAAAGTCAAACTCGCAGATACAACAAGAGCTAGCGTATCCACTTGCAACTTTCCCTCTTCACATAATTCCTTCGATTTGTCTTATGTCGCACTTGTACCAGCAGAAATCTTATGCACTCGTCAAGTTGTGCATCATCAATCATCAAGAATGGCTGAATTCACACGCACAAAATCATTCAATACCGTCTCTGATAAACTGGATCATCAACAGTTAATTAGGTAAAATTCTAGATCTTAAATCTTTACGTGAAAGTTATAATTATGTTTATTAATTGTTTTTATTTTTATTTATAATTAGTTTTTTACTTTAATTATAATTAATAAGCATTTACTAAATAAAATTGCAAAGAAATTTTCTTGATAATATATTTATAGAAAATTTTATTTTCTCAAAAAATAATTAATTAAATAATGCATAATAAATAACTTTACATATGATCTATTATAATAGTATCAATAGGTAAACGATATTTTCTCCAATTACAAAAATTTATTATTGAGTACTCAATTGTAAGATGTGTATTAAAATGTATTGTAAACTACAATTATTGTTGATGAAAATAATTAAAATAATTTTGACTTTTTTTCAAATTCATTAATAAAAATCTACTATAAACGCCTTAAGATTATATTTTAATAGTGTCAAGAAAAAATTGAATATCATCTACAATGTATATTTAAAAACTCAGATTATTACCATTCAAATAATAAACTATGCTTCGAAAATAGCCAAAATACTATTAGAAATATTATTTTGTAAAGTATACTATGTGAAAGTGAAAATAATTTACACCGGAAAATGAAAAAATGAGACATGATAACCGTATCGTATATGACAATTATTTAGTAGAATTTAGAAAATCTTATCTTATTATCTCTTTCTCCTTAATTTCTCTTTCTCTCTCTCTCTCTTTCTTTCATTGTCCGCCGCACTCATCTTTCTTATTGGATAAAACTTTATTCAACATTTTGTTCTGTACATACATGATTATTTGACCACGCTCATATTGAGCGCATTCAATGCAGACCTGCTCTCTAATAGTGAGGATGTCAAATTTATTGATATTCACATCTAAGAGCACTCGCTTCTCTCTGTCTCCTATGACGCTACGCATAATGAGGATAATGTCAATATGTCGTTTGATTTCTGCCTAATAGATACTAACAATGTACTGATTAACTATTGGAAGATTGACATAACTTTTGTTAACTGTCACGACTTTATAATAGCTACACTGGATGTACTGGTTCTGACTTACATACCAAGCACTTTCACTTACCATGACTATGACACTATTGACTCTATTAACCTCGTATACTTTCTCACTGCTGAAAAGCTATTACTCCTATCGGCAAAAATGGAGACCTGTATGACAACGCTCTTGTCTTATGTTACTGAAGCTATCGATATTTTTGCCCCACTAAAGGTAGTAACTCCTAGATGAAAACAACACACTTGTTTTTAAATTTATTTGCTATAAATTTAAACAGCTTACTCACGCAACGATACAACCGATACAACTATACAAACCCGCACACGATCTAGCACATAACAAGATTGAGGAAGAGATACAAAATTTTATTTCACGTCAGAGAGGCGATTTTGTATGTTGGCACCCAGGTACATGGCACTGACGGGATCCCATAGGTAGTTATACTAAAAGCACTACCTTGGATCCGTTATCTAGAGAATCTTCAATTCATCTTTCTGTGAGTTCCGATTCCCATCGTTTTGAAAAAAGTTAATTGTATGTGCTTTGGGTAAGCTAAGCGTACTAGTTACTCTAACGAACTATTGTTCTATCTTTCTCCTCTGCTTTTTATTTAAAGTTCTGGCTGGTACATAAGTAACTGACATTCTTCTTGGAAACTAGACTATTTCTAGACCCTCTCCAAACTGGTTTCCATGTTGAACACTCCACAAATTCTGCCCTTCTTACACTGACTGATGATATTAGGTGTGACATTAACCAGAACATGGCTACTCTACTTTTATTATTCGACTTTAGTAAGCTATATGACATAGTTGATCATACAAAGCTCGTTTGAAAGTTTTCGTTTTTCTGCTTTTTAAAAGGGGCTATCAGATGGATCACATTTTATTTTACTGATAGGGAGCAAGTTGTTCTTGATTAGATGGTAATCTATTTTCTTTCATTGACCCACTAAACTACGGTGTACCACAAGGCTCGGTGCTTGGACCTCTACTATTCTCTATTTACATTAATGACATCAGCATTTGTTTACAGTGCAAATATCGCACCTAAAATATGTTGATGATTTTCAGATCTATAATTCCTCCTTAAGAAGCTCGACGCGTGTTCTGCCATTATGACAAAAAATAGGACAAAAAATAGATTTAGAGACTGGCTGTTAAACAACCATCCAAAACCAAATATAATTAAGATCAAGGCCATTTTTCTCGTTGATTTTGAGTCACCCTTGCACAATCTTGAGGTTGTGCTAGATTCTAAGCTCAACTGGAGATAGCAAGTCTGTCAAATGTGCAAAAAAGCACATTCCCTGATGTATAGCTTATATTTCTTTTGCAAAAGCACTGATCTCTAGATACACAAACATCTTATTCAAATTCTATTATTCAATATTATTCACTAGTTTATTGTGACACCATTGACGAACTGGACCTTAAACTACAGCGTTTAATCAATACTGCAACCCGTTACATCTATGGTGTAAGAAGGGACGAGTACATCTCTCCTTACAGGCGAAAACTGTAATAGCTCTTTATTGCCGCACGTAGGTAGTACTTTATGCTTATCCTCCTTTGGAAGATTACTTAATATTCTTGTCTTCAGAACTTTAATATTCCTCTCTAACCTCCTAGCTTTCTTCTATTTTAAAGTATTCATTTTTCATCTAACGGTAGATGTGACACCTTTGGATATCCCTTCCTTTTCAACGTAGGCGTTGAGGTAATCCTTTCGCATCAACATCGCATATCTTTAGAACTCCTCCCTCCCAGCTTAAGAGACATTAGTGACTTTCAGAAATTCAAGTCGAGAGTATGCGCGCATCTATTAGCTCTAGAAAGCATAAGCGCCTAGATACTACTTGTTATTAGTATGATATTTTAATTATTATTTACTATTAAAATTTAAGTATTTAAACCTGTAGTATTTAAGCCCTTTTAAGTTTTATTATTTGAATATTTTGTACTAGATCTATTTAATATGTATTTTTATAACATAATGTACAAACAATAAAAATATTATCTAATCAAATTTAATCCTTCTTGGAAATTATCGAATTCGAACTATAAATATGATCTTATTCCGTATATTAGTTATTATTTTACAATTTATATATATTGTCAATTATATGACTAGTAAGCTCTCGTTTTATTTAAAATTAAATATTTTAGTTCATTTAATCAAAATAATCAACTCAATAGTTTTACAAAGTAAAATTATCTTAAGTGGGATAAAATATATTTCCTTCATAATATATACACTGTACCGTCTCGGATTTATTATTATCACGGGGTTTATGGGAATCCCCGTTGATGTTAACATAGTTAATGATATATTATATATTTAAATGTTATTTCTAAAATTAATGTTTTATTTTAGAATTGGGGTATACTTTGATTTGTCTTTTATGTTGATAGTCCACTAGGACTTCGTGAGTTGACAGATTGCTCAAAGATTGCTGCCATCGCTTTATGGCTTATAGAAGTATTAGATCCTCTATATTTTTTTTTTTTAAATCATAACTTTATAAACCGAAATAATAAGTTTTAGCCGGTGACTTTTTTGTATTGAATAAGTTTTGGTTAAATTAATTATTGGTTCGCGAAAATAAACGAAGAATTGGTAATTTAAGTTAGAAACTAATATATTCTGGATTAAGTAAAACAATTTACTGAATTTAAAAAAATTATAAATATAACTTACGCTAAAGAATGGGATTATAATATTACTGTTACCTAAGTTCTGAATGTATATTCAGATTAATGCTTTTCAGTACATAGGTCCTTTATCCACCTTTTATAGTGAAAAATGGGCTATGATTGGTTCATATAATTTTGATAATATTAATTCTTTGAAAAATTTATGGGATATTGAGCAATATTGTCGTTGCACTCCTTTTACATTGATACGGAGCGCATGCGTCATGACCATAAAGGTTTTATTACATTTAGAATTTCGGTGAGGAACATTTTTATCTCTTTTCTTGGTCGCATTATTTATTTTTCTGATAACTATCTAGAACGCTTCTCGCTCATCATGATCTCACCTCTAATTACCTAAATACATAAAAATAATCTTCGTCGGTCGCGGTTCACGATTATTAAAATCGTTTAATATTTCTCGTGGTTCCCTTTGTTGGCCTTAAACTTGTTAGACCGTGTTATTCATGATTTTCGTGTCTTATGGGATTACATATGTGCCTGCGTTAGATTAGTTCCTGTGACTTTGATTTATCATATGTTTCGCTTCTTTATCTATAATTTCTGTTTCGTTTTTTTATGTAATTTCCCGATTTCGACTTAGTTTTCTTGTTGGTTTTGATATCAATTATAAGATCATACACATTTAGTATGTTAATTAAAACTTATTTTTATCTTATATAGTATTTGTTAGTTTATATTGTTTTAATGTATAAAAATCACGCAACGTCACAACACACAAATATATGGTAAATATATATTTATTTTACAGTCTCTTAAGTAAAAGCATGTACAACGTAATTAATCTGTAATTAATATTAAAATGTATTTAAGAAAATATTTATTAGATAAATTTATTATATATATTCCGAAGCATAACGCAACCATATCCATAAGATATTCTATTACTATCAACGTCAATAATCACTTGCCAACTCTGTGGCATACTTTAAACTGCATTATCGGTATATTTGACGAAAACCGTTCTCCAAATGCGTCAAATTTCTTAGGAAAGCAATTTTAAAGTATAAGTAGATTTTTCTCCAACATTCTACTTGTTATAGGCTCAGATATCTTTAATGGGATTAGTATTAGGCGATTATGTAGCCCAATTTTATTTGATGATGATACTTATTTCTTGTTTGCAGTCTGTGCAGAGGTGCTTCTTGTGTTTGGAGTCATTGAATTACAGAATCCAGTTCTCGTTTTCAATGTTAAATTGATATTTGGCAATCGGTAATTAAGCTTTTTCATAAATTTGAACTATCCAGGAAGTATTTAGGTTTTGAGTAAAGAGGTACAAAGTCTTGAAACCCTTTTTTCGAAAAACATGGTCAAAAATTTATTTTGGGATGAATTTTTAATTGTTTAAGGATACACCGAACAAAATTACTTTAGGATACAATCGAACTCCATGGTATGCTTGAATAATTACAAACAGAAAATTTGTCAGAGAAAAGTATGTTATTACAATCACGATCAATGTTTTCTGTTGTACAAGCCAGTTGTTTAATAATGTACTTATTGAACAACAGTAGTTTCTTTATTATTGTTAGTAATTTCATAGTTAATTGCACAAAAATATTCACGAATAATGACATTCAACATACGTAAACCTTTTTATCTTAATTCTGTTTGTTCTAGAATCAAACTCAATCGAGGATTCCGGAAAAATAAATTTACAATAATTTTTTCAACCTGCTTGGTTATATTTCCATTTCAATCACCATTAGGAAATTCATCGGCACTTTTCGATTTCTTCAAGTATCGCACTCAATTCTGGATAAAAGTCTTTGATTTTTTCAAATACTTTGCCATCGCTATATGGGATATTTTTAGTCCTTTTGGACAGACGTAGAGAAAATGGCCTTAAGTGTTCCACGTGTTTGACTTATTTTACCTCACATACTTTTCTGACAAAGTTTTAAATTTTAATGTAACTTTTTTATAAGTCCGTCAAAGACAGAGATTTTGTCTACTTATCTACAAAATTTTGAAGTTTTATTATTTATCGACTGTGGATAATGCCCTATAGGCTCTTACTTAATACAGTATATATATATTTTTTTATATGCGCATATTTATTCTCATATTTAAATATAATACATTTTTTGAATCATTATTGGAAATGACTATTAAGATTATTATTTTCAGATCCGCAACGAAAGCGCCCCTAATAAGCATAAGCGCCATTGTAGGTGATTTACCGGATGATTCGGAAACATTAAAAGGATTAGATGAAACAATATCAGATACGCAGGATACATTAAGCGATTGTGTTCAAATAAGTGAATCTCTAACTCAAACTCGCAGTTTACCTAATGTTCAGGAAGAAAAAAGAAAAGAAGAGCCTTTATTACCAATGCCCAAAAATAAGGATGACATTTGTATGGTTTACAAATCTGAAACCCACCAAGATATAAATGAACCTTCGGATGAGTCAGCAGTAATAGATCTGCCTTCTCAGGAAAAGCAAGACAATAATGTTAATGAAGTTTGCCCGTGGGAAGATGAGTAAATATCTTTTATAAAACTGAAATATTATTTTTAATCTGAATATTACTTATATTTACCTTTAATTTCATATTTAAATTATTCAAGCGTTACAAACGACTTTTCGAATGTTAATTATTTAATACATAATAGACTATTTTATTAATTTACATAAATATTAAGAGCTATGAATTTTATTGTAAAAAATTTAAGTTTTCAAAATTTAGCGTATAAAAATTTAAAAAATATAAAATTTAAAAGAAAAATTAAAATAAAATTGTTTCAAACATTTATCAAATTTTTAACATTTTTTTTTATCATCCAAAATTTGTGTATCTTAAATCTTTATATTATTATAAAATTTTAATTTAAAAATTATAATATAATTTAAAAAACAATATTTGCAAATAATATTTGTTTTTTTTTTTAATTTTTAATACATGTACATGTAATTATCGGCTTTACATAAAATTAAGTTATAATTGTATTTTAATTTCTCCTCCTATTGTATGCATCTAGATGAATGCTTACAGGGATAAGAGTTTTTCTTGATTGTTTAATAATAAAAGAAATATATAATATGAAGACAAATAATTACTGCAATATTATATAAACTGATGTTAGTGTGTTACAAGAGTTGCTATATTTTATTAAGTATCAGGTAGTGGATGTAAAAAACTTTTACGGAGAATCACATAGACTACATGAATTAATAAAAATTAAGAAATTATAAAAATATATATATTTTAATATATACCTATATAATTCCTCATATTTTTAGAGCAACTTTTATTTTTATACTTTCTACATATAAAGAAAGGATAATTTCAAAATGTAATTGTTAAAGAATCTTTTGCTAAATGACTAAATATACTTACCGAACAATAATATTAATACGCGAACCAGATTACAAAAATAGATTTATGAAAAGGAATAAAAGATACGGTTTTTATTTATTAAATTTCTTACAATTTTTATTTATTTCATAAATAAATAATTTTATAATATCGATAAAAATATATGAAATATAATTACGTGTAACTTCTAAAAAATTATAAATTTATCACTAAAAAATTCAGTTCTTTCATTTAAAGTCGAGTACTTATGGTTCACGCTTTAATTTTTATGAAAAATTTAAAAGCTGGTTAAATAAAAACAACTAATTTATTTTTTGTTTTTTTTTTAAATTTTTGCAATGAATATATTTATTATCTAAAATATTAAAACAAAATTTGATTAAAATAAAATATACTCTAAAAAAATAATAATATTGTTTATGCTTTTAATTTATGTATTATTATTAAAAAATTTCAGACATTATTTATATAACGTATTATGTACAATATATGTAATATATAAAGGTATAGTTCTAATTTGTATTAAATCGCTTAAATTTTTTACATGATTTCTCTATTTATATAAATTATTTCAAATAATAAAAAATTCATGTATTTAAAACACATTTCAAAAATAAAACCATAAATATAGAAAATTAATTTATTTAAATGATAAGAATAATTTTATTCAAATTGATATCACAAATAATGTTATAAATATTTTTTATTTCAATTATAAATAAAATAATCTTTTTTCATTTTTTACAGGGAAAATTGTAAGGTAGATACACCCTACGTAAAAACCTATGCTACATTAGGTTATTTGTAAGTGAATATCTCAAATAAAGAAGATCTTTAAAAATTAAATATTTTTATTTTTCTCCATTTTTCTGATCTCAAGTATTAATAAAATGCAGTCCGTCACAATAAAATTATTTGTAGTCACATAATTATTAAGAAAAATAACTAAATATTAGATTTTTTTAATTTTAATTAATTATATAATCTAAAAATAGCCTTGCAATGAATCATAATGATCATGTTTAATTGTAAAAAGAAAAAACTAAAAGTAACAGAAGTTATAATATCTTAATTTTATAAAACAGCTCAATACATAATCAAAATTATTTAAAATAATAAGGAAAAAATGAAAGTATCTTAAAAACATCGTCCATATCAGTAAAAATTTATGACTTATTATAAATATACTTTACAATTAACATAAAATTCATACATATGAAACGAAATTTTTGTATTTACATAAAAAATGTTGATAGATATTCAATTTTATTAAGTATCAATGTGTTATATCTAGTTTTGATATAAAATGTCGTGTAAAATTCAATGATTGATTAGATTAATTAAATAAATGATATTACAGAATGAATAAATAAAAAATATTCGTATTTGATGAAACATGTTTATAGTATGTGCATATAGTCTACACCTTTAATGATCGTATAATGTTTAATTCTGTTCTTACATTTTCATAGTTTTTTCATAGAGAAAAATAGACTTATCTATATTTTTATTTCTTAAACGACGCGATCCATTGAAAAATCTATCGTTTTTTGTATGCACACTTGAGCATCTTAATCTGTGCTTATTTTTTTTTTGACTTTCCGCTTTTGATATCATTTTTTTCTTAATGTTATTTTGTATAAACTTGTCATTTTCTTACATCTGTATTCTATGTTTCAAATCCCGCATAAATATGAGAAAAATATATCTAATTCGCCTAATAGTATTTAAACAAATTTTTTTGTTTCATATCTCTCGATAGGTTTTAGAGCATTCGATCAAATATGAGCCCATTGATTAAATCTCTAAAGCGTATCAGTCTGTTATATTCTCCTTTGACCTTTATTCACAATTGAGTAATAACTTATTCAGTATTCTGATAAAATGATACATTGATTCTAAAAATACAGAAGAATTCGATTAGTTATAATATTTTAATAAAGATAAATAAATGAATTCGAATTTATTTTTTTAATTAATTTAATTGATTCAATCACTAATTTCACATTCATTGTTATATTGACTCATTCAGCTTTTCAAACTAAATAAAAAGTATTTCATATATATATATACTTTTATAATATAGTGAGATATAATTATATGGTATATATTCATTTCAAAAGAGCTGTAAAAAAAATAATTTTAATAATTTAATTCATAATAAACCATTCCAATTCTTCAAAACTATTTGATATAACGATAATGAATTTTCTTTACAATATTATTAAAAGTTACTAATGTAGAATTATGTTTATTAACTATTTGATTAAAAAAATGTTTACTAACCGAATTTTAGAAAAAATATTAAAAATTTGTTAAAAATTAATAGTAAAAGAATTTTCGAAATTATATGATTCGCAAAATGATTTATTAAGTGACTATACACATTTTACTGTGATGGGCTTATCGAAAAAAAATTAATAGTTTGTATAAATCCTAATGAAACAATATGCATTTAAATGTTTATTAAAATCTTATAACATTATGTAATAACGAAAAAATTAAAAAATAAATACATAATATTTAAATGAAAATTATTATACTCAGCTATAATAAAACTTTCAATGATTCATTAAATACTTGAATTTGAATATTTGGAGGAAAATGCATGCACAGTAATTTATTAGGATTTCAATAAATATTTCGTAAACGTAAGTTTATCTTTAGATAATTCTTATTCATTAAAATTATACAGAAAAATAGCAGAAAAATTATATTCAGTTAAAAATTTGAAATAACACTTAGTTAAATACCTTTTAGTACAGGGATAAAAAAGAAATGTGCAAAGTATACATATAATATTTAAATTTATATAGTAAATTTTTGAAAAATGAACCAAAAAATTTCAAGAAAAAAAAATAATTAAAATTAAAAAAAATATCTCTTATAAAACAATGTATACAGCAACTACAAATAAAAATAGATAAACTGGTTGAAGATACAATGTTATAAATCATTGTAATCCCTAATTATTTTATCGATCCATCTGATTACAAAATAATACATTTTTAATACATGTACATTTACTTACATGTAGATATGAATGTTTGTATGTACGTTTGTATTAAATGATATACGTAAATTTGATTGCAAACGTAAGAATATTGAGGGGTCACACACAAGCTTCCATCACATATTTTTTTTTTAATATAATATTTTAATTTAAAAAAAATTTGGTTGTATATGATATTTATATGATTTCATAAATATTTGGAGATTTAATAATTAGCCTATGAAAACAATTATTCGCTTATTGGATAGATAATTTGAATTCTTGTGAGTGTTACCTATTTTTTAATAATAAATTTTAAGCTACTAATGAAGCTTATAAAAAAATTAATACCTTTCTTTTAGATACAATAATTGTTAACTGTATAAATATAATCGTCATTAATGTGGATGGTATTAGGTTACTTTATATGATAATGATAATAATAATAATAATAACAACAATAAAAACGATATTAGTTGTACTTATAGTAGTAATAATAATAATAATAATAATAATAATAATAATAATATTAAATTTGGTATTAATATTGATACTTTCTGTAGTTATTTGTGTCAAAGATGTAATAATGTATATATTATTTATTCTATTTATTTTAATTAATTTTGTTTTATATATAAATAATTATATACAATAAATTTATTAAGCTTTTGAAACTATGTTGTAAAATTCGTTAAAGTTTACAAAAATTTAAATTGATTTATACTTCAAGAAGTAATTATTTTTAATTTATATTTGATTAAAATAAATTTTTAAATATTCAAATTAAAAAATGAGGGATATATTTGTTATTATGAAAAAAATTTGTTATTTTCGTGATTATTAAAAATATATACGAATAAAAGAGATAATTAATAATAGTTTTAAAACATAAATTTATAAAATTATTAACTGAGTTTCTTATTTTGACGTATTTATATGCAATACTCAATTTTAGAATAGAAAAATATATTCCAGCATTTTTATGTATTTATGTGTACAATTATTTTGACCAAATCTTAACATTTTTTCCGAAAACATAAAAAATAAAATAGAATTATATTTATTAGTAGTCAATGACAGTGCTGGTTAATGTGTACGTAAATTAATAATTCTCGCATAGCTTAATCCGAAGACTGAAAATGTACCTGAAGTATATCATATACAAGAATAAAGTTAATAGGAATATGAGAAAATAATAAAGTACATTAATTGTTCTAGCCCTTAAAACCGATCATCTTGAGTGTCACCCCTCGTACTTACACCCTTAGCACCATATTATAAAATAATAAAAATATAAAAAATATATAAAGACATTATTGAATATAAAAATTTAAACAATTTTTGTCAATACTGTTCTGATATTTTTGAGGTATTGAATTTTGTATAGTCTAAACACATTTTTGTTTGTCTCAGAAAGATGCAAAAAATAAATAAATAAGATTATTGATGTAAATCATCATAAACTCTCGAAAGTTCTAATAAAAAAATGTTGAATCGTGATAATTACTTGTTACCAAAAATATTTAAAAAATTGTGCATCACTGGGGATAAAGGGATAAAGTTCAGTAAAAAATTAGTTATCATGTACGTTTTTAAAAAGAAATTTTTCTGATAAATATTTTATTTTGGTTTTATTTATAAAAAAAAAATTATTACAGAGAATTATTTCATTGAACTAGTTTGTTATTTACTATTTTTTTTAAATAAAATTCAATAAAACCTTAAAGATTAACCTATGTAATATGCTTACACATTTACAAAAAAAACTTAAATTTTTTTTAAAGTTTATAACTCGTTTATCATTCATCGTTATAAATTACTTCGATTGCAGAACTTTTTGTAATTTATTTGTATGTAACCTAAAAAATAATTAATTAATTATGAAATACAAACATATAATTCTAAGGTTTCAAAAAAAAAAAAAAAAAAAAAAATAAAAGATCAAATTAATAAAATCGGTGTACCGCGTAATTTTACGTAAGTCATATTTTTATTCGTGCAGTTTACAAAATAAAACTACACATCGGTTCTATGACATTAATATATTTCGTACTTTACAATATAATTTAAAAGTAAAACAATCAACTTTCAATTTGAAGTTTTAAAATATAAAATTTTATACAGTAAACTGCATGCTCACTTCGGTCTGTATGTGTATAAATTTAACTGATGAAAAAATAAATATGAGTTACTTTATTTCATAAACCCAAAGCAACTTGCAAGTATTGTACAATAAAAAAAGGTAAAGTGAAGTTACAAGTGATATAAAAGTATATATTATTTTCGTTAGAAACAAGTTTTTTGAACAACTGCCGTAGATGCTCATATGTAAGGATGAAATGATACGCTAAATTATGCGTGCATAATCATTATTTAAGCATTGCATGAAATTGCAGAATCTCAATTATTTCTGGATTTAAAACAAAGAAGAAGAATTCATTTAAGAAAATAAGAAATTAATGCAACGAGATAATTATAAACTTTCGTATTTTTTCAACCCTTCTTATAATATTAAACGCGATACACAAAGTAGTGAGATGACAATTAAGACGAACATAATTTTCGAAAATTCATTAAAGTATAATTATGATATGAGAACTTCGTAAAGTAAAGACATGGAAATAGGCAATAACTATTTATCAATGAAGGCGAAGTTATTATTTTTGTTAATATTACGATTGTTATCGTAATCGTTATTGTTATTGTGATTAATGCCATTATCATCATTTTCATGCGTACTAATATTATGATCATAACTCTTCTTTGTATTACTATACAAATACAAATGCATATAATATGTATAAATAATAAAATACCTACAAAATATTATAATTGCAAAAGAAATTGTAATACTAGCATAATAAAAAAAAATTGTATATGAATAAATCTGAAATGTTATTAAGACTAAAAACCTCAAAATACGGTTATAATACGTGTAGTATATTAAATTATTAAATTATTGATTAAAAATTAATTAATACATGAAAAAATATAAATAATAAAAAAGTCGTAATACATAAAAATTAATATCCGATGATATATATATATATATATATATATGTATACACGTACATTAGAGAAGGTCTACGCTGTTGAAAAATTTAATTCGTTTTTTGCACAATTTTATTTAAAAATATTTTCTATCGTATCATTCTGAATTTATTATTTTTTTGATTATAATCAATATTATTTTCATTTATATTAAAATTAAATTATAATTAATGCTAGAAATGTTATTTTTATTTGTATTATTAAAATATAAAAATCTTCTTAACTGCCCGTGATAAAAGTTAATAAATAAAAATAGAATGATAGTAATATATAACTATGCATTACATATGAAAGGTTAAAATAGATAGCGCGGAAGAAATTAAAATAAAAAAAAATTGAGAATGCAAGAGTGGAAAGAACAAAAGATGTAGAAAGTATGAATTAAAATAAACAACTATACAAAAATGCTATTAATTAAAAATTAAATTGTTATAGAATGTAAGAGCTTTTGTGTATATAGTTTTATAAGATGTTATATTAATGATCATTCTTATGTACTTATAATTTTTATGCCGATTATGGTTCGATTTCTGATGCTAAACCAAATATAATTGAAACATTAAAGGAAAACTCCGTGTATTATGAAAATGAAAGAAGACACCAATTAATTAAAATTTTCTGACAAATAAAAATGTAAAACATTGTGTAAGAATGATAAAAGAGAAATTAGGAATATAAAAAAAAATTGTTATCAAAATAATACATAAATAATAACCGATTGTTTCATTAAAATATAAATATAAATATATGTGTATAAATATATATATATATATATATATATATGTATATATATTTATATTTATATTTTAATTTACATTTTAGTATATATATATATAAATATATATATAATATAAAATATATACATAATATATATATTATTGCATCACTCCAAAAGTATTATATAAAGTATACAAGAGACATTGATATGTAAGTTGTCAATAGAATGTCTCAGTATGAAATATAGTGCCATTAAATAAAATAATTCTAGTTTTTTTTTTAAATTGTAATGTAATTTATTTTTCAACAAATTTTATTGCGTTGTAATGTTATGTTTTTTTAGTTATCTAAAATTGAGGGATAATATTTTCATATTAAAAAAAATGTTTATATTATATTTATTAACTAATTGATAATAATAATATTATATTTTGAGGATCAATATGGTACTACTTATTTTAAAAAAGTTGTTTTTTTTTATTATTAATTATTACTATATATTGTATAAATTTATTTAAAAATAAATATTTTATAATTTCTCACATTTTAAAAATGTTAATATATTTTTTGTCTATAATTTACATATACATTATATCAAGTGTTTGTTAAATCGTTTTTTAGTTTTTGAATGATAATTTATTGATTTGTTATATTATATAGATTTCAAAGTCTTAAATGAAGTTTGTTGTTGAAATTAGTGACTTCCAGATTATATATTTCCAATTAATTTTTTCATATCTAGTAAAGTAAAGTTTGGCTTGTGCTACAATATTTCTCGATTATATTTATTAGATTTTCATTCTAATTTAAGTGAATACGTCTTATTTAGTAATTTTTTTTCTTTCATTATTCATAATTCTGCAAATAATTTAGTTTAATTTTATTAGTTCATAATGTTAACGTATAACAATTAGAATTAAATACTTTTGTGTAAGAAATTTTAACTTCATTTAACTTTATTACTCGAAGGGAGCGGTAATACTTTGTGATATATTTTATATACATTTTGAGTATTTTTATTTCAAATAAATTTATTTTTTATAAGAAAATTATACAATAAGACAAAATTCACTTATCTATAATTTTTCGAAAATAATTATCCAATATAAATTAAATTTTTCATGCGATTGCAAATCTATATTTATTAAATTAATAAGTGGTCATCTTTTTAAGTTATTGACTTTATAGATATATGACTTTATATTTTCCTATGCATTATGTAATACTTATTTTTTATTTATTAATTGTATAATCTAATGATTCAATTAAGCTATTTGTTTTCATTTTATTATTATTCATAAATAAATAAGCTAAAAAATCCACCATTTTTATTAAAAAAATGGTGGATTTTTTAGCTTGTTTGCGACCCTTTTTGAATTAAAGTTTATTTGAAAGATAATGAAATATTAAATTATATTTCATTTGTACAATTATAATAATAATTAAACATAATTAAATGATTAATAATTAAATAATATTAAACTTTAATAAATTAATTAATCTTAATATAATAATATTATTTTAATTATTTAAATATTCATTTATAAACAATTATGCAATATATTTGCTTCTCACTGCTTGCAAGGAACTATTGACTTGCACACATTTTCTACGCATAATTAAAAATTACTTGTTTTTAATCTTTTATATTTTATTTTGTTTAAAAACTCTTCTTCAGCTATTTTGGCTTCCAATAATTGTAATTTGCAAATAAAAAAAAATTAATCATTTTTTCTGATATTAAATAAAAAATTTAATTTGTAGTACTATACGTATCACAATGAAAATTTAATTTAATTCCTTAATTTATATAACTTTTGAAAATAATAACCAAAAACTTGCAACGCTGATGAAACTTATTATTAATTTTTTTTTTTTTTTTTTTATATATTATAACCTAAAGTATTCATCATTCGTTTATTATTATTAAAATACCTAATGTTTCAAAACATACTTTTGAATGGGAAATATTATTTTTCAAATTTCTGAAAAATATATTATTTATATACTCTAGTTAACATCACATTTCGAAACATAAGTGTTAAACACAAATCTTAATTTCCAATTACGTTAATCAATCAGGATAAGTTGCGCCTGTACATTTCACAAAATTATTTATATTGGTACATTGGCCAAGCTTTCCGTTATTAAAAAAACAAAATAATGATACTTTTATGCTGTTTTGGAGTTATTGTAGCAAATAAATAAATAAATAAATAAATAAATAAATAAATAAATATTTTAATTCATTAATTATTAATAAATAAAAAGTATTCCTAATATATCTTTATTCGTATATTTTGAAATTATAATTGCAGTAGAAATAATCAAAATTAAGACTAAAAAAATTAAATTTGAATAATTACACTTTATTACAAAGAAATTGTTTTGAATCAATACATTTTATAACAAATATGAATACATAACAAGAAGTTAACAATAGTTTCGTATTCATCGAAATTATTCATGATCTTTCGAACTTATTATTTATGATTATTCGAACGATATTCAACGAATTACAGGATAAGACATCATATTGAAATGAATTTAATGACTTATTAAACAAAAAATTATATCTAGAAAATTCAAAGGTAATTATGCAAATAATTCCAAATTTTTATGATAAGTTGAATAGATTATCAATGATTCAAAAGTAATACTCAAAACTATGGCGTAATATATAAGAACTGATAATTAGAATGGGAAAATAGTTTAAGAGTTGACTTCATTCATAAAAAGTGACAAGGCGAAAACGAAATATAATCATAAAATAATGGTTAATATAATTAATTATTATAATTTATAATGGTTTATACGTTATAATTTGCATATTAATTTATTAAGCAAATTGTAAATAAGCAAAGATCGAGAATCAAGAGTTGAATTAATGTGGGTCAAAACCGGCGTGTAAAATTGTAAGGGAACCGTTCACGAAAATCGTAAAAAGAAAAAGCGTTGAATGTTTTAAAAAGACGAATGGGTAGATTTTTTTTGAGCAATCGATCAAGAATTGGTTTTCGGTATAATACAATGACATATTTTATTACTACAACGAGGTTACCGTTGTTTAAGGGGGGCTACGTCGGTGGATCCTTGGAGTAATAGTTGTGGGTTAGTCAGGATCAGTACTGTTGGTAAAACGGTTAAATACGCAGGAGGATCATCTTTCCTCATCTTGAACACTTTCTCCAGTCGAAATACACCAGAAAAATACAGTGGAAGTTTCCATTGGTAGAAGGAAGACCAGGACAGAAGGCCACGAAGATAATTCCTTGTGGATTAAGCGCCGACTTGTAATTATCGTTGTATTTTTTCTCTCACTTTCTCTCTCCCTCTCTCTCTCTCTCTCTATATATATATATATATATATCTGTTTTTGTGTCTCTCGTACGTTCTGGGTATAAGTACGCTTATTTGTAACACATTGTTCAGCGAAAATTGACCGCGTCGATTGTTTTTATTTTTTTTTTTTTCATTTCGATCTTTAAGGGCAGTAGGATTTTACTTCGCGCGAAGCTTGTTTTCTAATCTTATAACACGACACGATGGACAGCCTAGTGGAATAGCGTTATACGATAAAATTTTGTGGGCCATTTGGAAAAAAAACTGTGGAGATTTTTAAAAAGCATTAAATGTTAAAAAAAAAATTTTTTTGAGGGTAACTGTGCGCAAATTTTGATGAATTCAAGGTGTTATCGATTACCCTGAACCTTAAATGATGATTTGAACTCAACATTTTGTGCACATATTAGGTATTAGAATCAATTCGAATTATTTTGAGAGCTGAGAAAGGAGCTTATCAATAACCTTATTGAAAGTCTTGTACAATTTTTTTAATTAAAATTTATATATAATTTTATTCTTAAAGACTTTTTTAATATTTACAAATCTCTATAGCATTTTATCAAGTCACAAACAAACTCTTACCATATAAATTTGTTCCAACAGTTGCTGCTCCATCACGCTGTGTTACAAGATTGAAAAACACGCTTCGCATAGAGGTAAAAACATGTCGCTCTTAATGATTGAAAAGAAAAACAAAAGAAATACATAGAAAAAACTACCCCATAAATTTTTTGGTCTCTTCGAAATCGCTATAATAAATAGTGGTTTCAAAAATAATAAATTTGCATCACGTTCCGGACACACCATGTATATTATTAAACGTGTTACAAGATTTAAATAATTAAATTCGTTCCGTTATCCAAATTACTTTATGCTAAGTATTAGATATCAAACATAATATCATTTATTATTTATATAACGTTTCGAACGCAGTTGGTGATTTGTACTCAGATATACATATGCATACATATTGTGTATAAAGAATAATTTTGAATAAATAAAATATTCTTAACTTATAAATTTGTTGAATTTTGTCAACACTCTCCGACAATTGAATTGAGTAAAACATGATTTTTTTAAATTTTTTACTATACCAGTTTATCAATTACATTTCAGAGTATAAAAAATTATAAATATATTTTATTATTCCACAAATTTAATTCACAATTTTAAGACAGATTTTATCAACATTAACATTACAACTTTCGAAAGAACGGGATTTATAAAGACGCTTTATTGTAACAGATGAACTGAAAACTTCGTGGACTGATACAAAACATTATACAGATCATTCAATTTAAAAGATTTTTTTAGATCTAATCTTTAAAATATACATGTATAAACTTGACAGCTATGTGATTTTTAATTATAACTCGAATTACACTATGATACAAAAAGAAAACATTAAATACAATTTGGTAAGTCGAGCCATCTTACTATTGGACAAACAATTTTATAATTATAATATTCTTTTAATAAATTCAACACTAAAAAATTACTATTCTCCGAATTTACAAGGAAAATATATAAAAAGGAGGTACAAAAAATTTACATTTTCGAGTGGTAAAACCAAAAACAATAGTAACACATAACACATGATGATATCCATACTATTTTTCAAAACATTTTTTTCGAAAAATATGATGTATGTAGTATATTTACTATTAATAATAAATTAGATAGAATAATTGAGCTTGGCAAAGATTCTACCAAAAAAAATCTGATACTAGTAACGCTGTGTATAAGATAAATTTTAATAACTGTTGGGTTATATAAATTGACAAAAAAACGCTTCTTGTTTACTCGAGTAAATAGTCACAAAAAATTAATAAATAATTCTTCAATCATGCGCATTCCAAAAATGTAAATATGAAATTGCTTGGATAAATGTTTCAATCTTATACAAAGAGTACAATTACAAAAAATGATTTATATTGAAAATGTTATATATTAAGACCAATAGAAATATTTTACATAGACAAAAGGGTACTCAAAATTTAAATCTTCGATATAATGTATCTGTTGGTGATTATGTCGCCGTAATGAATGTTATCAATGTCGTTTACTCTATCTACTTATTCACACTATTTTTCAGTATTAAATTTGACTCCGCAATAAAAACATGTGGTATATTTTATTACATTATATTTTCAAAAGTTTCACCAAATAAGGTATTTATATATGCTTAAAGTTATTGTTATATTTATGAAAAATAAAAATGAAATATATTTGATTGTCTAGCAACAAAGGCCTTAACAAGAACGAAGAAACTTCTCGTCGAAACGTCGACGTAAAATAGATTGTATTTTTCATTAAAAAACTTCACACCCAATAATGATCTATAACTTATCACTATTATTTAATATCAAGGGTGATTATTTTCATAATACTCGATTACAATAAAATAATTTTCTAATAATAAAAATATGAAATGAATTCTAAAAAAAAATTATCAAATACTTACCATAATCATTTCCGTTAATTATATTGTTTAATAATTGTAAAATAAAAAAAAATCATTAGTCAGGGATATTTAAAAAAATTTATTTTTCAATCAAAATCCACAGTTGTGTTTTAAATATATAAGTATTATGTGAATATATAAAACAATATATGTCTATAGTTTTATCTTTATATTGGTTTTGTTTTTATAATTATATCTAGCATAACTTTAATACACTTAATAGCAATATTTAGGTCCTACCTTCCTTTTTTTAGCAATGGCTTTAAAAAACTATTATTATATACACTGTATCAAATATAAGATTTTATTTACGAAAATAAATTATTGGATTAATAAAAATATTGTTATAGGTTCAATTAATTAAAAACTTTTATTCAGAAAAAATATTCGTTTTTATTTTGTCTTTTTTTATAAAAATATGCAATTTCAAACTAGAATAAAATAAAAATGTTCGTCGTTTAAATTATAATATAAATTTTAAAGTAAAAAATATAAAAAATCGCAGTAGAATAAAGTTGACAATCTAAAAAAATTTTTTTTATTAATTTTAGATATTTTCAACGTATTATACAATTGATAAGAATAGATATTCAATGTTTGTAAAATTAATGTATTTAATTTTTTTTTTATAAAAATAATTTCGAATCAGAATTTGATTAAACAAAAGTAATTACTTTACTAAAATAGAAATATTGCTTTTAACTTTGAATATAGGCAGTTCTTAATTAAAAAATAAAAAAAAAATCATAATTCTGAATCATTCTTATACACGATAATGCTACTAAACCATTTATAGTAAACATCAATAAAAATTTTAATATTGTTACAATTGTTCATAATATAAATATATATGTATATATATCTATTGTAGATTTTTCATTGTATTTACTAAAATAAATTTATAGAAATATTAATTAAGAACTGCCATTCAATTATAATAACAATAAAATATAAATAATTTAAATTTCACGCTTTTTACCAATCGCACATAATGTTAAATTAAATTATAAATAACATATTTGATAAAAATCGTAATTTTTATAAATGTTCAAAGAACCTGACATACGTTTAAAAAATGTGAAAAATTCTACCATAAAGACAATTCAGTCAATAAATTCTCAATGAATTACATAATTTTTAAAAACACTTCTTATTTTATATAAAAAAAAATTTGTTCAGTACCGATGAAACACTAAAAATACGAAATTGCCCTGATTTAATGAAAAATAGAATATAAGTACAAAAAAATTATTTTCATCTATCATAATATTTGTTTGTATATAGTCTGCTTTAGCTTTTTTAATAGGAACAATGTGATGCTTATTATATCCTCGAGTTAATATTTACCCTTTAGAATTAGTAATCGCAACATCTCTAAAAGTTTTTATTAGTAGTTTTAGTAGCATCGACAACGTTTAATCGGACACTTACTTGGATATACTAAACATTGATCTAAACAGTAGGCCGTAGCTCCTTCTTTACCCGAAATTTCTCCCATTGGTTCACATATTTCCCTGGTAAGGTTAAAAAGAGCAGTAATCAATCTTTTTTCTCTATGTATTATATTAACTTTATCTATATGCTTTGTTTATTTAATTCACATAAAAAATTATTTCTTTAATTAGATTTGAAATAACTGTAATTTTATGATTATTAAACACTTAAACACATTTTTTTTTTATAAAAAGCTGAAGGAATATTATGAGAAACCAAAGTAAATTTCTATGACTATTAGGTAAATAAGTTTTTTATAATATTTAAACTATTTTTATAATTATAATAAATATAATACTATAATAGTTATTTGTGAGTTTTTCTGATAACAAGAAAAATTAGTTTGAGTGGTATATTAAAATATTATTTTTTACAAAATATATAAATGCAGATATGTAATTTTATTTCTTAACTGTATTTACGTACTTCTGTCAATATTTATGAATCATAGGTCTTAATTTAATTATAGTTTCGAATTCAATTAAATTAATTACTAATAATTTTTCAAAATAATTTTTAAAATAAGCTTTTGAAATGTTAAATTTAAAATAGATAAATAAAGGTATGTTATTCGTTATTTGGAAAATTGGTTAACTAATTTTTCTGATGCATAATGTATATATTTTTTACTTTTATTTAAATAATTATTTTCAATCATTATTAGATAAATTTTTTGTATATGTAATTTTATATATAAATATAAAAATAGGAATTGTCTATAAATAAAAAAAAAATTAATAATTACTTTACAATCATATTAACTGTAAATTAAAGAGAATACAAATATTTATCTAAAAATTTTTACATAAATTATACTACATTTAAATAAATCAAATAATCTGTTTATGCTATAAAAATTATATCAGTAATACATTTATTTCATGAAAAATTATTTAAAAATAAGTATTGCATATTTAATAAAATAATTATTTAATTTGTATTGAATTAATAAATAAAATAAAATTTTTAATTAAAAAAATATGCGTTAAAATTCATTATTAAAACAATTTATATTTTTAATTTTTTATTAAAAAAAGGTTATTTAATAAAAAAACTTACGGACAAGTACAAACAGAAGAAGGACAATTTGGTGGATATCGTAAACAATTTGTTTGGCACCATCTATCCATACCTGGTATCCGATGATAAAGATTATTTGACATACAAACCTGCGATCTAGTAAAATAATGCTTTCAAAAAGCTATAGGAATACAATCACTTCTTATTCTAAGTCAATATAATGTTTTTAAATTAATTGAAATTTATAAAATTGAATAATTACGAATAAATAAATATTATAATTAATATAATATTATTGAAATAGAGAAAATAAAATTATTTTGTAAACATTGAATTCAGATTTTTAATTCTATTATAAAGAAGATACAAATTTAATATTTAACAATGAATTTCATAAATTTTAAATTAAATAAATATTTTAATTTTTAATTTTATTATAAATTTTAAAACAAATTATGAATAACATTAGAATTACTTTAAACATAAACAATGTTGATTGTCGAATGAGATAAGTATAAAGTACCTGACGATGAGTGGAAAAATATTTGTTGGCGAATTGTGATCTCTATAATAGAGAAGGAAGGGATTGTCATGATGAATAAAAATGGGTGGTAAACCTGCAGAGCTTGTAATTATACTAATATCTGCACAATTTCTAAAAATTTCGGTCATACCACAACCTACAGCTTCAGTGCCATTATCACATGTTCCCCACATATTTCCTATAATAAAAAATTTAAATTAATTTAAATCTAAAAAATTCTCTAATCAATGCAAAAAAACTCTTTAGATTATTTAGTAAGAAAAGTTTTTAAATATTTATAACTAATAATAAATTAATAAATATTTATCAATGTTTTTATCTTTATATGAAAAATTTCATCGGAAATGTTTCTAAAATTTTTCGTATAAATTAAAAAATAAAAATACATAGTATAATAATTACCTGTATGATATGTCCATTGAAGTACGCATTGAGAGCAAGTAAGGTAGGGTGGAAGATTAACTTTATACCGAAAAATTGCTTTCTTTTCTGATTCCGTCGGAATTATGAATCGAACATCTTTAGTCCCTGATAAATAAAGTGGGTATCTGAAAATAATGAAATAAATTTTTTATTTTTATTTTTTTAATTAGAATACTTATAATTGATACAATCCTTTTGTATTTAAATTCTATAATTTAAAATTTTTTTTTAATATTTAATTTCTTGAAAATACTTTAGTAATACTGTTCATAAATTTCAATAATCATATCGATTATTTGTAAATATTAGTGTCAATTTAAAATATTTAAAATGCCGGCTATAAATTTTTAATGCTATATCCGTGTTGTATTTATTAAATATAAATTATTAAATGTCAAATTTGAATGTACGCACCTTCCATATTGTTTATTAAATTATAGTTTGGATTCAATGAGATGCAGGACGAATAAAACTAGTTATTCTTAATTATTTTGCTCACATTTCAACAAGGTATTCCTTATCCTTGACAAGATTATTTATTAAACAATTATTACAATTATTGCATAAATATATTTAATGGATACAAGATTATTTATTTTAAATATAATTATCTAATATTAAGATACAGGAATACGTGGGTATTCTACAACGTGTCAGTTGTAACGTCACTATTTTAAATGTAAACAATATTTATTGTACTTCAATTTATATGGTACGACGATATTATGCTCTACGTCATGATATTGTTATTCGTCATGTTATAGACGATCATATGATATTTGAAGTTTAAATTTTATGTATTTTCTTGGCGGTTAGTCATATTATTATTAATTTGATGAATATCATTTTGAAAATCGGTCTTTTTATAAAATTAATTCCCCTTTCAAGAATATCAACATTATTCTAATATATTGTGATTGCGCACGTAGGAGTTTTCCATCATCATATATGCATTATTATTGCCTTTTTTCTGTTCGTTTATCCTTGTTCTCAAGTTACATTTATATTTTCCAATGTACACCGATGAACAGCCGTTGCATTTAAATTTATACACAACATTAGTTTTATCCCATTTTTTGGTTCTATTTTAGCCTTTTATTATAACTAAGTCTAGATTATTGTTTATATTTGATATTAAGTTTATTCCATATTTAATTATTTTGTGTTTTAATAATTGATAGGTCAAGAAAATTTAAAAATTATTTTTTTTCATTTCCATGTGTAAATTTTAAATAACAGCTATATTTGTTAAAAATATTTAAGATTCCATCTAAATGATCCTTCTGAATATAATAAATTGTGTCGTCTACATATCTATAATAATATAATAGAATGTAATTGTATATAGTCTTCAGTGAATTTAGTCGTTTCAGAATCCAAGTTATCCATCACTATATTTGAAAATAAATGTGATATTGGTGATGCCATTGGAATACCGAAAATCTATTTATAGAATTACTTATAAAACACAAAATATTTGTTATCAAAAAGAAATTCTATGATTTTTAAAATGAAGTTGAATGAAATTTTACTAATATTGTGTATGCACTTTTTACCCAATCTTTATATGACTAGTTCATAGGTTAAATTGGTAAACAATGAACTTACGTCTAAAGAGATCAGTATATAAAGTGTTGGGACTTTTATATTTATTAATTTTCTTTTTAATTCTATGCTATTGTTGATTCTTGATATGACAGGTTTCATACATTTTTTCAAATCTTTATATAATAATTTCGATAGAAAGTGCAGAGGACTATTAATATTTGAAATTATTGGCCGCAATGGATAGTCAGTTTCGTGAGTTTTTGTTAGTCTATATTTTTTCGTTAAAATATTGTTGGGCTATGACAATTAGTTGTTGTGATATTTTTTGTCGAGATATTCATTTTCATTTAACTGTTTTAACAATTTATATGTTTTTGTCTGTAAATCTTTTAGTGTATTTTTATTTACTGTTTTATAAGTTTTAATATCTTCCAACATTTAGGGAACTCGCAAATTCTAAATTCTAAGAAAATTGATTATTCTACCCATCAAGTCTCAAAGAATAATGAAATGACAGGTGTTCTCTGGAACATTTTTCAAAGTCTCATGAATGAAGAAATTTTCATCACTTTAACGCTCAATCCAATTTCGAACAAAATAATAGCCATTTAGTCCTATAGTTCCCTCCGTATCTTAAACTGAAATGCTAATAGCATTCTGTATAAAATTCAAAAACTTTCTTATTTTCTCGAAGAGGTAGAAATAGCTTATTTATTTGAAACTCATCAATGTTCTAGAAATCTTTTTATCTAATAATTTTATTGTTATAGGCGAGACAAACCATCTTCAACTAAGGGTGGTGGCGTTACTATTGATGCTCGAAAAAATCATAGATATAAACTCATAATTTTAAATTAGAACATTGGTATATGTAAGAAAATTGCTATATCTATGGGTCCCATTAGAATCAATATATACATATATATTGTTTATTCTCCATCAAATGGCATTCACATTTTTCTGAATTTCTCGCGTTTTTCAACTCATTGCTTACAACAATTCTATCTAGCGATTTTAATGTAAAATATACTTTCTAGGACTGTTATTTTAGACCTAGATCCCTTGTTAATACCTCCCTGAATCAGTGTCTCAATATTGGAGCTACTAACTCTCTCATTCATTTTTCTACCTATCTTAATCCTTGATTTATTCCCATATCTTATATGTTCTCTGTGGTTAATCGCGTTGAGACACCATTACCTTTAATCTCTTATTTTACAATTTTCAACGCCCTGAGTCTTACTTATTTTTCAGGAAAGATAAAACATTTGAGTGAACACTCCTTATTTGCCAAATTTAAACTCTTTACTTCTACTACAACTTTGGCAGAGGGGTTTTCATTGGTAAATCCAATTAAGTGTTAGCTTAAGATCGATACAATCTACAACATAATACTATGGGTGCCGATAAGGAACTTCTTTCCTTTCTGCGGTGACTAGTTTCTCTCTTTGCTACAAAAAAAAATCTCATTGTACTCTTTCAGAATCTGACTGTTTAGTTTCTATATCATTCACTACCGACATTATTTCATTTTTTAGTTTTTCTTAATCTCTCGTGTTTATCTTAATTTTAAGCTCAGCTTATCTTAGATTTAAAAAGAGAAAAGCTAAAAATCATTTTTCATTATATCTGATTATTTAATTTTAAGTAACTTTATTTTTTTTACATTGATAAAATTTAAATTATATCATAGAAACATATTAGAGAATTGTTGTAAAGAACATGAAGAATCTTTATATTTCTTACCACAATTTAAACAATTTAAATATTCAATTTTCTATATTTTCGAAAATTTTAATATATTAAAAATGTTTATGTAATCAAATTTTTATAAAATGAAAATTAATAATACATAGTATATTAATAATATAATATAATTAGAAATATATTGTATTTTTTAGTTAAATATAAACGTTATTATACTAGTAAATTTCAACTTTCATATTAAATTTATTTTTTTAATTATAAAATAATGTTTTCATACTTTAAATTTTTGCTTACTTATCAAAACAATCTTGTGAAGGTTCTAATGCTGGATTATTATTAGGACAAATATACATCTCAAAATGACCTTGATGATTTGATGTGAGTTCTACTTCAACCTCGATTTCCTTTAATAGAAAAATAATTTAATATTTTTAATATTAATCTAATAAGGATATTAATATACATGTATAAAATAATATGTCTTTGAAGTACATCATTTTATTTAAGTTCTTGTTATTTAAATTATGCAATAATTTCTCAACAACTGCATTTTTTATAATAAATTTTTCTATAATTTTATAATTCATATATAATAGAAAAATTGTGATCTAGTCGATATCACTATAATAATTAATTAGAGAATCGAGCAGTTAGAAAATGAATTAAATTGATTAAAAATAAGTTCTTAATATGCACTTAATAATATTATTATTATTATAATATATTTTTATATACCTGAATAAAATATTCCAAGTGTGACAAATATATATAAAAAGGACTAAATTTTTTAAATGGAAAAAAGAATGAATAAATAAATAAAATATTTTATATTCAAGCCATTTATAAAGAAGTTCGTTGTAAGTTATTACATCTCTGTTATGTTACACTTTGCCCATTTTCGAATTGTATATGTTATATTTTTTGCATATTTATTTTCAAAATGTATTTAATATATTATAAATGTATTTACATAAGTAAGTGCAAACATTTTATAATTTCTAAATTTTCATAATTATTTATATATTTTTTATTATTGAATGAAACAGTAAATATAAATTTTTAAGTAAATATTATTCATAATATTTACTTTAAATTAATAATTCATTGCAGTACTATTTCAGATTGATTTAAAAAACTGTGTACATAAATCTTACTTTATTTTGTCAAAAAATTTCTGATGATGTGACAACATAAGTTGTACGTAAGATCATACATTATTGTACTGAGGCAATATTTATAATTGCATTGTAATTTTAAGAAATTGTATTTCACTTGTATTAATTTTGTAAAATAATTTGTAATAAAAGCCTGAAGAAGATAAAAGAAATTTTGTCGAAACGTCATTGACGCAAAACAGCGGTTTTATTCATACCCATAGGAACTTTATCGAAAGTTTCTTACTACAATGGAGAAGATTTCTTCAAATTCTATAAATTCAATATGTTAATTTCTTGAAAAACATCTATGAAGTAAAGATATATAAAAATTTTGAACAAATTTGATTTTTGGCAAAAATATCGAACAAACATTCGAATCAATGAGTAACGTTTATATTAACCAGATTTTTTCAGAGCATAAAAAATCATTAATATACAAGAATTTTTAATGGTTGTGAAGTCTTTTTAGACATACGAATATTCACTTAATCAGAAAATCTTTAATAGTGAATCAAACATAATCTGTTCTCTGGCCCGTGTATGTTCAAGAAACTTATTGAGGATATAACTAGTGTATAATAGTGCATAATTTACAAATGGAGGCGAGTATGCGACGATCTTTACTCGTAGTCATACCAGTCCTATGTGTACTCAGGCTTATACCTATTTTTCACTGAACTAATGTTATACTTGGTAAAGCCATGAACCTGATTAAAAATCAATTTGCGATTGCTAGATTAGCAGAAAACGACATGCTGATTTTCATTGTGTAATAATCTATGTCTGAAACTGACCAGGATCAGTCATTTTAATACCACACACGAAGACTAAGAACGGTTTCAGTCGGTAGCGTTTGAGTATAATCATGAAGTGAAGCTCCTGTCAGCAATCTGCTATATATTCTCATACAAACTCATCAAATACATATAAAATATAAAAATATGTAAGTTTACATTTCAATTTAAATCTAACAGCTCAGCCACTTGATTTATAATTGTTGATTCTGACCGTTAAATTCCCAAAAAAGCGTATATTCTTCGAGCAATGCTCAAAACGATGCTTGGAGTGCGATCCATAAGATTTGTGAGAACCATAAAGGGTGCAGCCCATGTATTGTGTTTAATGACCAGAAAACCTGAATAGCGACAAAGCAGATGTTCAATAGTTTCGAAATCTAGCTCACTATACCTACAGTTTACATTTCCCTTCGTATCAATTTCTTAAGATAGTAATCCTCCTTATAAACTTGCGAACTAATAGTTACTTGTGAACCAGCCTATCAGTAATCTGATGTTATGTTTATTTAGCCTGTAGATATACAGGTAAAAAATAGTGGATAACTTTGTGTCAATGAGTCTCTTCGACTGTCTGAGTTCTCCATGATTCTCTATCCATTTCTTGATGATGTGGTCAACCATTGAGAACTAGTTCTTTTAATTTCATTTTTAATTTCATCTGATATAGCTACCTCGGATTTGTTGGTATATGACCAATGGGAACAATTTTGGCCCAAACGTCAGATTTTTCATTACCAAAATATCTCATGTACCTTTAGTCGTTGTCCAGCTAATTAAGACATCTTCACGCAGTTCTCATTTTTCCATGAGAAAGGTAGAGCTCCCGACATACTTCGATACGAAAATCAAGACGGTTATATGCCAAAATCATCATCTTGCATCTATATTATATGCCTTTATCTAAGAAAGAGCCCTTTGTAGGGGGATCGCTTCATTTATGCATTTTCAGTTACACATAAAAATTCTAAGCTTAATTCGAGATCCGTATTTTCTCATCTTTTTCCACATACATTCAAATCAAATCATAAGTATGCCACTTCGTGTAGGCTTCACAAATAATAATATTTTACTTTAATATAAAATTATATAAAAAAACTTTTTTATAATAAATTATTTAAAATTAACTAACTTGTCCAACTTGATAGTGTCTCACAATCGTTCCCTTGGCGTATTCTCCACCAGCCTCATGAGGCCTTGGTTTTGGTAAATGATAAGCATCGCCACATGTGCCACATTTTCCTTTATTTTGTACCCATTGTACTGTAAAAAATTAAAATGTATTTGTTACTGATGTATAATATTAAGTTTAATAATGTTTTATTTTACTGAAGAGTGTGTGTTTTGCGTATTTTTGCCGTATTTTGTGTGTTTGTCGGATTTTTTGTATGCATTTTTTTATTAAAGATTTGACCCAATCCTTGTAAATATTTCCATCGCGGTTTCTATATATATATATATAGTATCATATATATATGATACTAAGAGGTGTCGCTTCAACGTAAGATAATTATAAGAGTGTAATTATCTGAAAGACGGACGAAGAAAATAGGATAGTTTGACGGGGGCATGCAGTCCAAACTGGGAACGCAATTTAATTTTCTTGTAGATTTTTGATTTTATTTATTGCAGTCATAATTTTAAGAATTAGTTTGTAAATCGGATGGGTACCTGATGTTAATTTTTGACATGTGAAGTTTTTTCCTTTTGATTGCCAATGATGGTTTTATATGCCGATTAGGGATGAATAAATAAGAGTTGTAAAATTACTAATTTAATATTAAGTTACTCGCGTTAGGTTTTAAACGATATCAAACGGTATCAAACGATAAGCGATACATCGGATAATCGGAAAATTAAGTCTAGGGTTAAGCCAAGATGTAACAATAAAGAATTGTTTTATAAAAGCGAGAAAAAGGGAAGATAGCGGCGAACCGTAAGGGAGAGATGGTTAAATATTTATTCGCCTTTGAGCTCTCCGACAATTTCGTCAACTTTCATTTTTTCTTGAGTCTTTAGAAATATCATTTGTAATATAGAAATAAAAATTGTCTAGAAAATTATATTTTTGCTAACTAAATAAACAACAGTTTTGTTAAGATACCATAAATTAAATTTTAAAGCAAAACTTTGTTAAACAAATCCTTTTTTTCTATCAATTTCATTTGGACTATCTTAATAATATAAATAATATTTATAAATTGTTCAATATTTATTTTTAAATTTTATTTTAATTTTTCACAATTAGGAACTTTAGTGTAATGTTTAGCACGTACAATATTTATTGACAATGATACTTATTTTAATATAATTTTAAAAAATGTTATAGATCTTTAAAGTACTAATTAATACATAGACATTAATAAATTATATGCTATACTCATTCTTTATTATATATTTATTATTTTTATATTTTAAATATTTTTCAACTTTAAAATATTGCTTTTTTTTAATTTTAAATAACATTCAATAGAAGTCTACATGATAAAAATGTTTAGTTTTGAAGGAGAACATTCCGATATTTTTATAAAGCTAAAAAAAATTAGAAATCTTTAAATATGTAAATGAAATGTAGAAAGTAGTCAAATATTGAAATTAAAGATTTTAAAGAAAGCTTATAAAAGAAATCTTGCGAAGAAAATAAATAATCACAGAAATAAACATTTATGTATAAAACTTAATTAGAAAAATAAAAACAATAAATAATGATGTTTACTTAAGAATAAAACTATTTGTATTAATTTTATTATAATCATTACCATTTATCTAATAATTATAATATGAATAAAAATTTTTATTATAACTTTCATTCATTTAGTGGAGATATATTTGAAATATGGAATCAAATTTTCAAATAATTTTTTAATTTTGTAAAAAAAATGAATTAATTTTATTTTGAATGCCCGGATAAATAAGATATTAATAGGAAATACGCACCTGAATAACCTCCACAGTAAAGTTCATTATCATTATAATTAACGGGATTCGGAAAGCCGAATCGCCACATACTATTTCGTGCAGGTGGGTCCATCAATCTTCCATGACCCCAAACTTCTACATCCTTCGATAACTTTAACATAGATTAATTATATATTTTATAAAAAAAGCCAAATAAAGACTTCAATTAAAGTTGATATTTTTAATAATTTAAAAAATTTTGCTTTGCAAAAAATGTACTGACGTGTTCAAATAAAATAATAAACCATTTTAATTTTTTATTAATGTTCTAATTTAACTACATAACTTACATATTTTTCGTTATTTAAATACTTATTTATGGTAATGAGTGCTAATTTTAAAAAATTATACACATATGAATCGTTATGAATCAGATTATAAATCACTTTATATTTCTCTATTATTATATATTTCAAAATAAAAGTCAATTTTTTAAATGTATGTATTTAAATAAAGCATATTTAAGCTCTAAAATATGACTTTAATTACCTTAAATAAGAGGAAACTTATAATGAAAACGTTGCTCTTTAGTATAGATATTTTACACTCCATTTTTTCTGTATAAAAATAAAAATCAATTAATGAAATTTTAATTTTAATCCTATACTCCAACATTGCATTAATGTTCAATTATTAATTTGATACATTTTAAGAATAGGAATTATTTTTTTATTATTTTATGATTTTAATTTAATTTTAGAAACATCTGTGATGTAATATTATGTCAAATAAGCAAGTTAAGCACAGTAAGTAATTGTGATATTTAATAATTATGGTAAATTTGAATGGCAATAATGGTAACCTTATAAATTATGCATTCAGAATAACGATCGTTTTAATTTAAAATTTTAATTTAATTTTAATTTAAAATTGTTTGTATTAAAAATTAAGGGTAATGCAGTTACAATAAAAAATAATATAAAATAAAATTTAATATTTTCAAATTTTTTAATTTTACAATAATAAAAAATATAAAATAAAATTAATTTCTAATAAAGCTCGACTAGGTCAATAAGATAAGTATTGTTTTCGTTTATTAAATCGACAAAACTAAATATATCGTTTATTTAATTACATTCATATTATCATATTTTTTTTTATTTTTTTCTCCATTTTCTGATTTTATACTACACAAGCAAAGATCTACTCATATTATCAATTCATTAATGTGTTCTGAATAAAATATTATTGCTTAGTAATTTTCATTTTATTTATTTTATTATTATTTTTACAATAGTTCTTTTAATTAATAATATTTGCAAAGACAAGAAAAGAATGAATTAAAAAATAAAATTCAATTATGTATAATATCATAAGTAAAAATAATCTTAAATATACTACTAATATTGGTTAAAGTTTGTGTTACGCTAATTTTATATTTGTTATCATAGAAAACAATATTCCAATTTTGTAATTGATGATGGATGAAAGATAATTTAAATTTGTTCACGACTAATACCTTTTTAAAATATTTATTTATTTCCAATAATGAATAATAAAAACTTAAATTATATCTTAAAGTAATATTTTTTGCAAAAAAACTTTGTTTTGTTTTTTAAACCTTAATTTTTATGCAGCGATCATGAATTTGCGTTCATTAAGTTTTTCATGTAAATAAATAAATGAAAAATTTTTGTATTTATTTCATTTTTTAATATTACAAATTTAAATTTTCAAATGTATCTAAATTTAATTTTTAATAAAGATTAAATTAAAAATCGTAGGCTTTACAAATCAGAAAAAGTTTGCAGCTTTGAATTGTAATGAATTATTTTCGTTGTACATATTTTGAAAAAAATTAAATATAATGCATACTAGTTTATTTTTGCATACACTGGTAGCTAATTTATATAAAGGTTTCATTAACACTAATTCATCGTTATAAATTACATAGAGTAATTATTACTGCGTTACTAAAAAATTTTAAGACTTTTCTCATACTTTACAGAAATCCTATACACCATTCTACATATATCGAGAAAGCAAGGATAAACAACAGACGTACGTGCACAAATATTTTTTTTCTGTTTAGGATCTAAGATCATCCTACATACAGCTACCAATATATCAGCCGAATTAACGAAATAGTTTACAATCAGAATGAACCTAACGAATTAAGCACTCTGTTTTATTTTCGATCATCAGGTTCACTAGCTATACGCAGATTGTTTCAGAGTATTAGAACTTTATTAATAGCGATATTTTTTGTAGCACCATCTTTATCTATCTATAAATATTTGAATGGTTCATATTTTTCAGACTTCCAGTTTAAATGTCATGACATTTTATTCACTAGAAGCGAATTCATATAGTCTTAAAGACAATGTGTTTTTTTAATCGTTACAAAAATGATTTTTTTCGTTTTAATGAAAGCAAAATTCAGTATAAAAAAAGTGAAAATGAAGTATAACTATATTTTGACCTTTTATATATACTATTTAAAATTAGTTAATTTTAATGTTACAATAAAATAAATAGATAAAAGAACATTTTCATACTCTGTAAAACAACAATCATTGTTGAAAAATCGACACTTAAAATGTAAATTGTTTTATTATTATTATAAGAAATAGTAATAAAATTAAGTATAAAATTGGATATTTAAACCATTAGTATTTTTAATATTTAATCCCAATCCTACCTAACCTTTCATCGCATAAATAGAGATCTTTGATATCTTAAAAATTATTCTTTATAAATATAAATAAATAAATATAAACAAATATGAACAATAATAATATTATTAATAATATATGAAAAATAAAAAAACTATATGCAAAATATTTATAATTAGTTATAAAATAGTGTATTAATTTTTAAATTAATTTGTTTTTTTATTTTCATCTTTTTAATTTATCACATATAATATAAAATTTACTATAAATATTTAGTATAAATATTAATTAATTAAATATTATTTGTAAATTACTAATTTAAAAATCTAAAAATATTTAAAATGTAAGTTTAATTATGTATATTATTTAGTACAAAGTATAATCAACATTTGTAATTATTATAAGTATTTGTTAAAATTAAATTCCGAAAAAAGTAAGAAGTTCATTTACCAAAACTTGTAAACGCAGCTTTCAAATTATCATTTCATATTATAATTAAAAATTAAAAATTAAAATAGATTATGAAAAATATAAATGTATGTGCATAATAGTATCAAATAAAATAAATAATAATTTTTTTTATAATACAATTAAAAACATGAAATGTACGTAATAATACATATCAAATGTATTATTAACACTGAAACATAACATGAATCTATACTTTATAATTAATATTTATAAATATTTTCATTTAAATTTTTTGTATTTTATAAAATCAATCTTTTGAAGATAGAATACATTTAGATTCATGTAAAAATCTCATTTAATAGAAACAATGTCTTTGGTGTTATATATCTATAACTAGCGACTTTTGACTTTAATTTATACTCAATTCAAACTCCTATTTTTCAGAATTTTGAACATTAGATTTAAAATAGGATATCTGAATATAGATAGTAATTGATAAAGTTATTTATTAATTTTTATTAACAAATACAAACAAAATTCAAAAAGTAATATAGTATAAATTTATTTAAAAAGATAAATATATTTTAATATATTTGTTTCTCTAAAAAAATATTATTTATTAGAAGCTAATGCGAATTCCTCAACAGTACCATAAATAAAATAAATAATTTCAGAAAGAAAGAAAAAGGTATAATATAGATATTTCTTTATCAAGGACACGTAAGAATTGTGAAACCACTTTCAATACCGTTTACATGGAGTATATCAATACTTTTCTGTCTATTAAAAAATAATTACATTTTAATAAATCATCCTGTCAAAAATTTTTACGAAATAAATACTTTTCTCAATCAAATAAAGAATATATTTTTTATTGTAATTTATGTGTATTTAAAATAAATATGCAAATTTGAGTAATTAATATATTGAATTAAATAAATTATTTATCAGTGAATAAATATTTTAAAAACTTCTTGAAGTTTTAATGATATTATAGTGCAAACTTCAGTACTAAATTTTTACTTAAGTCTTTCAATTATATAACAACATTGTAAAATTAAAAAATTTATTTAAAATCTATATTATACATAATTGTACATTTAATACAATTATTTAATTTTTTATTTAAGTTATAAATATTATTGAAAATATTAATATAATTATTATATAAAATTAAATATCAAATATTCTTTGATGCGCTAACTATAAAAAATATTGTTACATATGTGTAAATGTATACGTACACAAGAGACTTTTTAAAATATTATCTTATGAATTTAAAAATTTGAAATTTATAAGTTAAGGTTAAATTGAGTACAACTAATTTGTAAGTTGAAAAAAAAGAGATCTATACATTTCTACTTGCACTCAAAAATAATATGCTTGAGAAATTTAAAACTTCGAATTCTATTTTAAAGTAATTCGATATTCTAGTTTAGGTTAATTGACTTTTACAATAATCTTAACGTGATATTTTATTATATTTTACAATATTCATTACATCGTATTATATATAAATATTTCAAATTAAAATGTAAAATTACAACTCTTTTTTCGAAGCCGTAAAAATCGAGTACATCGTACCGGTGTTTCATGTGTGATACGAATCAGTTATAACGTTCAATAATAAAAACGTATGCTGTTGCGATAACATTGCAAATGTGTATCGGCTGTGTACTTTATATACTCGACCTTACACGTGCATCGCTTACAAATTGTGACAATAATTGTGTGAATGAATATGTAATTCCCATGAGCCAAATCTTGAAAATTTTTATTCTTTAACTTTCATAGCTATTATATTGCCAGTAAATTTGGCTTTAAAAAATCTTTTTAATGAAAATGACTATTTTTTATAGTATATTTACATTTATAAAATGTATTAACATTATTTTTAATGCTGTGACTCAAGAAGCATCTTGTGTTAAATAATTTAATTGATTTCAATAAATACTTAATAGTTGAATAATGAAAAAATTGTTGTCAGTTAAATAGAATCAATTTAAATTAATAATTTACTTTTACCTATCTAATTATTATATATTATTGTTACAGAACAATTACAAAAATTATAAAAAATTTATATCTCATTAAAAATTTTTATTGAATATTAAAATAAAAAGTAAATAATCATCGAACATCCTAATTGTTTATATTATAAAAAAGATTATTTTTGTGTAAATTAAATTATAAATTTATTATTTATTAATGGTTTTCTTTTTAAAACTAGCTACATTTTAAAATTAAAAATATATACTTCCGGACAACACTGGTAAATTAATTTTTAACGTGCATAATAACTAGTTAAATATGCATATAATTAAAAAAATGTAGCTTTTTGGAATCATAGAATTATGCAACCCTGTATAGTCCAGCATAAATCTCATTAATAAACTAAAAATTAATGATTAAACTTAAAAAGGCTTACCAAAGTACGTTCAAAAGTAAAGCAACTTGGCCAGTATGGAGACGAGTGACAAAGGACTATAGGTGGACAGAAATACAATAAAAATTTCAGACACTCGTGTCACGGTCTCTGGCTTGTGGGCAACTGACAGAAGTTGAGAGCGATGGACACGGACGGACCTGGCAAAAGTGACGCATCTATGAAAGAGTGTAGAGGAAGAGGAAGGTCGGGACGTGGATGGCGACTAAAGGGACCGCAAGATAAGAATAGAGTCCCGAACGTACCCAATCAGAAGGACAGTGTGACGACTGGCCCCAAGTTCACTGGGTCGCGCTGAGCGAGATCCACTCCTCGATACTACTATTAGCATCAATGCCAAGAACCTATTCATCTGAAATATTTTTTTAATATTGATTCTTTTGTTCTACCTGTTATTGGCTTTGATGGTAATAATGGTGTTAAGAATGCTCGTGTTTAAATTGAATTTGATCGCTTACTTACTTTATTATACCATCACGACAAAATGATTTTATATTTACCACAGTGGCCAGAAAAGTTTTAAAAATATTTGTAATTCGTTTATAGACTGTCCTTAGCTCAGTAAATTTTCCTTGGTTAAAAGATATTTTTTTTATCATTCAGCATTATTTCTTCAATCGAAAAGATTTTTACAGAATGTGAAATACAAGATTTGTTTTACTGTAATTATATTTTTTAATGCTGTTTAAAAAATTAAAACCGTGTAATTAAAATATAATAATCATTGAGTTAATTTAAACTTAGAATATTTTCGCATAATTTAATTAAAAATGGTGTTTTAATAAATTAATAATTAATAAGTAATAAATTAATAATTCTATCGCACGGAAAGTTTATACAAATAAAGTGCATACTAATGACTTCAAATACCGAAAACTAGAGTTCCAAATATTGAAAAATGACAAAATCACAAATTTATTAATTACCTTAAAAATTTTCCAATTTTTTGAACATTTCTCCACTTCTAATTTACCAATCGGTTTACATAAATATGATTTTTCTTCGTGATTTTATTAGCTATAATTAATTATAATTAATATAATTCATTTATTGACATTAAAGTATTCAAATTATAATTTTTTACATATCATAAAAAAGGGAAAAAAAAAAATTTTATTTTTTCGTTTAATAAAAAAATCCTAAATTTTTTGACTGACCTTTTAGAAAAAAATAATTTACTGATTTTTGCAATTGTTCATATCTGGGTTTAGCTGTTTTTCATTAACGACCAAATAATGCTCTATTACTTGGCCTATTTCTTTTCAATCATCATGAATTAACAATATTCAATTAAATTTTATTTATTTTTTCATAAAGTCTTAAAATAATTATCTCTATGGTATTCTTTATCTCGGCATTGAATTTATTTTCATGCGCTTTCATTCATATTCTTTAATCTCTTAAACTATTTACCGCTTTGTATAATTTTGACTTTTTATTTATGTTCGTAAGTAGTCAAGACGTTTGTTTAAGTTTGTTTCAAGAAACTCTATTTATGATATTTTTAGATTCATTTAGGTTGGTTTCACATAAAATTCCCTATTTTAAAATGAAGATAGAGTGAATAAAGATTAAGGTTATCTTTAGATTTACTTGTTTTTTGTTTTAATAAATACGTTAGATATTTATCGATCGATGACTGATTTGTACCTGAAATATCATAATAAAATTTTTATCTCTATAATTTGCTAAACTTCCCCCCATCCTCATTATATTCCCTATTTTTTATTCAATTGTAAATAATCTAATTGTAAATAGTACAATTGAAAAATTCTCGACATTTTAAAATATAACAGATTCGAATACGCATATCTTGCATACTTAAATTCATAATTATCAAATTATGAAATTACGACAAAACATTATAATCAATAAAAACTAATTGAATAGTAATAAAGCCTTTATACCTTTTATCTTAATACCATTGATTTTTAGAGTTAAAAAAGACATGCTTCATTTTTAGTAAATGACAATAAAGTTTCTGAAAGGTATGCGAAATAAAACACTTATATGTTCTTCGACGATGCTTCAATATGAAAACTTTCTCCATCTTCAGGCCTTTATAAAAATACAATAAATATACATTAAATTGTACAATTACAATATAAATACATAAAATATAGTAAAAGTTTTATATATTTACCTCGGTACAGTATTTCTGAGCTGTACTTTCCTGCAATTTAGTTTGACACGGAGCCAAGTTTTAATGTACTGAGGCAACGCTTACGTTCATTTATATACAGTTAATTGTATATTTCGTCATCAGTATGGTTAGACATTTATACATTTAACACCTATGTCTTCTTCTCTATTTACTGTATAAATGTGTAACATTTTTGAAATTTGGCGTTTTCTATAATTCTGCTCTCTATCTAGGATTTTATTATTATTCCAGTGAATAATAGGTTCACTTTTGCGAGTCAATTTGAATGACCAAGTTCATGTTATTTTGTTTCTTGTACTCTCAAATGCGTTTCTTAAGAATACGTTTCATTTCACCTATGTAATTCGCACTACTATCTTTATAATTTTTTTTATAGACAACATCTGCAGTCTTTCATTTTTCATTACTCTGCCTGCCTAGTTTTATGATGTTGTTAAATTTATTATTAATTTTGGGGACAGTATTTATGTTGTACAATTTTAATTTATTACAATTTTATTTTTTGTAAATATTGGCGATTTAAGTGAGGGAAATTATATTGTCATATTGTCATGTGTTATTATTAAAAGAATGTTTATATTTAATAAGTTTATTGTAGAATTAGTCAGGATAGTCCTTATTATGTAAAATGTAAATCACTTTATTTTAATTTTCCTTGTTTTAACATGTATCCGATAGTAAAATCACCCTATCTACTAAGTTATATACAATATTTTTCTTTTGGCTACTTGAATGTGAGTTTAAATTTATAATTCTATTAGGGCACAATGATTGTGGGTACCAATCCATGGCTATGTAGTTGTTTTTATCAAGTATGGTAATGTCTTGGAAGTTGAAAGAATTGGCCGTTTCTATCTCATGGGTGGTTTGTAAATCAATGTCGTAACTATTTCGAACATTTAAAATAAAGTCCACCTTGCTGTTTTCAACACAAAAAACAATATTATCTACGTATCTATAACAAAGTAGAGGGAACAGTTATAGTTATAGTTATAGTTATAGTTATGTTGTTTCAAAATATTGAGGCAATCCCTTTCCAAATATTTCATTTTCATGTCTGCAGAAATGAGCGCTCATTAAGGTTTCGAAAATTTTTTGATAAATGGTAACATCGAAATTATGTGTTATTAAATAAAAAATAATTTAATTATAGCTATAATTTCATTAAACGGAATTTTGTTAGCGTTGTTTATATGAAAAAGGCAAGTTTCCAGGCTTTGGATTGCCAACGCCTATATGCCAAGAGAAATGAACATATGATTATCCGGGACATTAATTTTCCTTATTTATTTAATAAGATCAATGCTATTAATGATATTTTATTAAGGGTACGGAATACATTTTTTAGCGTTAACAATATTTTTGAAAGAAAATTGAAACTGAAGATAGTAGGTCTCAACGGGTTGTTTTGTTTGTTAATTGTTTGGAGTTCTTACGCTATCACTAAGATCATATGCGATAGTGCATCTATAAAATGTTGTAGAGTTACTGTAATTCACTGACACGGGATGAATGAGTTAGTAGGATGAAATCTGAATACCGAGAACGATGATGAATTTGAATGTTAATTTATTCTAATTTTCCTAGAGATAATTACAAGTTTCTCGTACACAATCGAACTCACAATTTTCGGAAACCCGAAGTTATCAGTGGGAAAAATTAAAATATTCTCAAGAAAAAAGAATTCAGAAAAACAAGAAGCAATCTGGTGTTTTTGGTTTTCCACACCCATACTTATAACTTGACCACTGCTGCCGCTCCCTCCGGAAAATTATTGCATTCTCACAAAATATTAGCAAATTTTCCACCAACCTTACCGTTATTTGATCCACTGGGCGTGGTGGGCCCATCAGGTGCGGAGTAGGACCATGGTGGCTCGTCCTAATGGTCGAACGTGTTTGGGCATCATCCCCAATCGATTAGCGTTTCCGATCAGTATAACTGTTCGTTATTTCACGGACTTAAATTTAAACTTAAACAAACTGGTGTAAAAAGTTCTCCACGTGCAAACGGAAGGAAAAAGCCCATTACAATTTAAGTCATATAGCTAAATTACTTCCAAATATCTCTAATGTTAAAAACTACATTTTGCGCACGCTTTCTTGTTACGGCTCGAGGAGTCCTCAGCTTAACACGGCGGGCCCCGTCACTGTCGGAGCATCGGTCCCGCTCATCCATTTCTTTAAAGGTACACGCGTTCAAGTACTCCCGTGATTTTCTCTATAACATTCGGGACCGAGCGAATTATGTGATCCCCGGCCCTGCTGGGTTTACCTGCCTCGACCCCTTAGTAAATCCAGATTTTTAACATCCCAATGGATAGAACGGTATACGGCTTATGATGACTTGTAAAAAACATTCAAAATAAGTCATTACATTTAAAAATAATAAAATAAAAATAAAAATAATTCATTTCGATTTTAATGCCCTACGTAATATACTATGTAATTGACTATAGTGGAGAAAAATATTTATTGACTTTTACTGATGATTGTGGGTAATGAAAATATTTTGTATTAAAAGTAAAAGTAAAACTAGTTAATTTTATTGAATTTAGAAATTTAGTCGAAAATAAATTATAAAAAAATGTTAAAAATATATAATGCGATAATATAAAAGAATATTTAAACAAAGAAACCTTCAATTTTAAAATAACACTAGGAATACAATTATTGCCAAGTCCAACTTGCATATTTAGTCAATAAGCATGAGAGATATTTAATAAGAGATACAAATATTATTTGAAAATATTAATCAGAAATTTTAAAAATAGGAACATATTTAATGAATTAAATTATAGCAAACATAGTGGAGAATAAAACATTGTATACAATATTTTTATTAAAAAGAAATCTAAAAAAACTGAATTTCCAAAATTAAAAAAATTTGAAAAATAGTAGTCTAGTAGTCTAATTTTTCTGAAATGTACTGATACTGTTAAAAAAATATTATAATTGGTCAGACGAGTTAAAAATGCAAGTACTACCTATTTTTATGACATTATCTTAAATGACAAGATTAAATAATTTAAAAAGAATGCAGGTAATGAAAAAAAGCAAATGAAAGGGACTTCTGAAGTTGAAAAGATAACAGTCTCTAATAAAAAGTTAACATTTAAGATGTCTAGTAGGCATTGATATAAGAAGTCCACTTCAAGAGAAAATAAGTACAAGGCAACTAACGAGAAAGAGGGATTAATTACAGTAGAGTAGTTTTCATTTAAAGGTAACTATTGTTTCTCAGATTACCTAAAAAATAAATTCACTACTTAAAAGTGGAATCAAATGATATAAGATAGCGGTAATTCTGAAAATTAAAAAAATTCCAATTGTAAATATGATGTTCTATTTCTATAATGAATGATATCAATAATTCTTTATTATAATCGTAACAGTAAAATAAAAGTAGAATTTAAAAAAAAACCCAGATACTACGGTGGTGGACAAACTGAAATGTATACTTACTTAAATATAATAGGATATTGGGTTATCTTCTGAACGACATTGATACTGGTAGAACGTAAGAGATAATTGGTATCTTGAATACACTGGGAATTAAAACCTATAACAGGATCTTCTAGAAACTGTTCTGGCATAAATATAAGGTTAGAAAATGAGTGAATCCATCCTTATAAATGTACAATAGATCGAAACTTTAAAAAATCTAGATTGTAGGCCATTTTATCATTTTGATGAACGACAGTCAATTTTATTCACTGAAAAGTGTAAGAGTTCTTATCAAAGAAACGAATTAAAAAATTGAAAAGAATGGGTACAATGATTTTTAGTAAAATTAGGAATGCTGAGAGCTTTGCTATAGTCTTTGTTTTTTACCTTTCAATGGTACATATTATGTTTTTATAAATAAATATGCATAATAATAAATAAAGCACAAACATATTTGTCAGAATATGATATATTCGATAACTTTCAATTTTTAGGAGATGAATTGTGAGAATCAACAATTGTAGTATACTAATTTCTAACAACACTACCTGCGATAGAATAGGTTTGATCATTAAGGAACTCTATTTTAACCACACCCTAACTATTTGATAACTGCAATTTTTTACTGTAATATGTACGACTGAGTTATAATAGTACCAGCTTACTTTCCTTATGGCAATGAAGACTGATCTTTGAGAGAAGCCCTGCTTTAATTGCGAAGTCAAAAACTTGAAGTTATTATTGGACTAAAAGATTTAAGAAATTATTGAAATACCTACCAACCAGAAAGTTATAAATAGCAGCCTTTCAAAATATATTTATGAAACAGATTATAGATTTAACTATTATTGCGATAAGGATGAGTTGGCGTTATGAAAACTAATACGAAATTTAAAATTAGGTAACTTTCATACATTTTATATAACCTATCATTTAATACAAACTGACTCTCTTATCTCTCTTTGAAGAGACGTTTGAATAAAATTGTACTATAGTTTATGCTGGCAAAGAAAAGAATTCTTGCATTTTCCATCGTCGATAGTAGGTTGTATAATTAATGCTACTGAATAATGATCAAATAGAACCATAATAATTTCATCATAGAAAGGAATGATTATTAAGAGACTAGTAAATAGACTAAGAAAAAAGGATGGTTGTATTTAGAAAATTTGAGTGAATTTAGGTTATTATTAAAATTTGTCGAATCTTGTGATGTAACCTTGTAAATAACAATTAACGACTAAGAATGATAAATAATTATGAAATGCTGACAAATCCTTTGTTATTCATTTACACATCGTTTTTTCAGACAATTTAAAAAAATGTATATACGGAAATAAGGAATTGTTGTGTGTAAAATAATTTTAAAATAGTAAACAAAGGTTTGTACTACATCTATCAATACAAAATAATCATTCCCAGGATAATATTAATACTATCTAGATCTAAATTAGCATGATGCGATAATCGACATCACGATTTTAAAGTCTAGACTTCTTCATACGTACGTGATTTGAAGTTAAATTTTATATACTAAATATAGTCCAAGAACATATCCTGACATAAATTACAATATATATGAGAACTATACCATTCTTTTTCATAGAATTTATACTTGGAATTACAAACCATTCCTGAATAAATTTATTATCGCATGGGCCTACTATTATTTCTAAATTAAGAAGAAATTAAGGAGTTCTTTATTCGAAAATTGAAATGTCCTAGAGTCTTAATTTATTCAACCTTGTAAGTATAGTAAAAATGCCGTGTGATATTTTTACAAAAATAATATAAGGTAGTCATAAAGGATATCGAGAACTGGAATAGTACTGTCCAAATATTCACTATTATAGGTACCATTTGGATTATACATACATTAAAAAAGATATTTTAGGTATATTATAAAAAAAAACTGATTAATGATAAAATAGACAAGAGAATGTATGATTTTTAAAATAATCAACAAAAAGAAAATTTTAATATCCTTTCAAAATGCATTTGAGTATATAAATGTATAAATATACATATCGGTCGTTGTATTATTTCCAGTTGATTAACTGATTTTAACATCACGATAATAATCATGTTAACTTCCTTTATAATTTATTAACGGGTAATTCTATGGTGTTAAAAATTTTTCAAATCTAAAATAAAATATTTTTAATATTTTCATAAACTGACAGAAGACTGATGAAGACGAAAATACAATGCTGTCAAACAATTACATGACATAAAGTGTAAATTTGTTATCTATTCAAAAAATCCCCATTTTTATACTATTTAATTCATTTCTTTTTTTCTTCTACCTTTTGTTGAAATAATCATCTCTATGCAAATTTAATGTATATTGTTATTTTAATAAAAATAATTTGATAATTTAATTTAATTTAATGAGGATCTCTTTCACTACAGAATTAAAATTCACGCAGTACCGTACCCTCTATACATGGGTAATTTTTAAACCCTTCAAAATATAAAGCGTAGATAAAATGTTTGAAACGAAAAAATACAATACATCAAATGACAACGTATGCCGATGGCATCAATATTATGAATAATCAGCGTAAGAATAAATTATTTCACTGATTTTTTTTATACTACATATTACAAAAAGACAACACAATACTATAGAATTTTGTCTTTTTAATCTACATATGCATACAATTGCAGATATTTTTACATAATTATCATGACACTAATCGATCATGGATATTCCATTGATTTTTTTGTATTAATTTGATTTTAGTTCACTAGCATGAGTTAAATACATGACAGCATGAAAACATGTATACTATTCATTGAGGTGATATGACAATACATACATAAAATAAGAACCGTAATAAGACTATCCATTCATGTAGTAAAAATCTACAACTGGTGCCAGATGTTTGTGTGCATGAGCAAATATTTAATATGACACGGTATTTATTATCATCATCTCCTCAGCAATGAATTTCAGAGAAATAGATAAAATCCTTTTTTACTATTTCATTTCTTTGCCACATTATGGATGTTTATTTTAGTTCATGCCTGTTATTGTAGAGATTGGGATGAGAGAGGCGTTTGATTTTCAACAAGCATCATTCGACCCGTATCAAAAAAAATTATACATTAAAATTATATTATACGATTTGTCAACTGAATAAATCATTATTTTAATGCAAACAAACACTTGTAAGAATAATATTTTTTAAAATCTTTTTCCTATCCAACAATTTTTACGGCTACCGGCCAATATGAATAATGAAAAAAAGCTATTTAACTGTTACGTAAACTAAACAAGCCTTTTTGATTTTAGTGTGTGCTTGTTTTCCTCCCTAAAGAAATTCTTTCAGGTAACGATGAGTCAGCATCTATGAAGAAAGTATATATTGCATAATAAATTTATATATAATAAAAACGATATTATTACGTAAGTAAATACACAGTTACCTACAATCATAGATACATCATTAAAATATTAATATTCAATAAAAAAACAAAAAATTTATTTTATTAGCCATTCTCATTAGAATACTTACCTATCATGTCAATACATGACACACATCAATATAGTATGATTTAAAAATAAACTACTTTAATAATTAAAACATTGTACAAGTGTATTTTTCTTTTTTTTAATGCCTTACTCTATTAAAATAATCTTAACAGTACAATTTTAATAAACACATTTTCTTTAGAAATTGAATTTTCCTTATATCACACTTTATTTATAGATGAGATTAAATATTCCAAAATCATTCCTTCCAAATTTTTGCAATATAGTTCAAATATATGAATTAATTTATAAAATATATAAATCAATTCTAAATTTTATACTATAAAATGAAATTTATTTATATTATAATTAATGTTTATATTATACTATTCTCATTGTAAAAGTTATAGAAAAAACTTAAGATAAAATATTTTAAAATCTGAGTCTTCACCTATTAGTAATAATATTTTTTTAATAAAAAATCACTCAATAAATAAAGATTGAAACAAACAAATGCCAAAGACAATACTTTTTAATTAAATCTAATGTATACAAAAATAAATAATAAATTTCTTCTAAATTTTTTCTTGTATAAGAAATATTATGTACTTCTATAAGATAATTTTTATTTACAATTCAGTGATACAGATTTTTTAAAGAAATTAATTTAAAACTTATTTAAAACATAAAACATATTTTAGGGGGTTTGCAACTAATTTAATGCTTTAAAAGTCTGTAATGATAATGTAGTTTATATTATACTAATTTAGACTAGCTACATCTTTTTGTGTCTGTCTAATTCTGCGAGTTTTAGGAAGTTCATATGAGTCAAAGTAACGATATTTCATATCTTGGCGTTCTTTTTGCAAATAATAAACTTTATTTTCTAATCTACGAGCCTCCATCTGTTGTGATTCTAAGTAAATCATATGAAGGGTTTTTTCATAATCTTTTTGAGGACTGCAAAAAAAGTAGCGAGCCAAAAATCTTGAAATAGGATGCTACGAATGAAACACATAAATTATTATTAATTTTATTTAAAAATATATTATTAAGTTTCATTTTTTAATAATTACCCGGTAATATTCCCAATATTTAGGAGTATAATTTTCAGGTATTTCAGTAAGTGTTGCTGGACCAATAAAGACATTAGCATAAAGTGTGATGATGCCTAAAGGTACACCCATAAGAAAAACATAGAAATGAACCCAATCTTTTGTTTTATGCCATTGCCATCTACTAGCTGTAATAAACATTTCTGAAGACATGGTACGAATTTGATTGAGGCTGATAGCTGAAAATTTAATTTTGGTAATGTTCATTATTTTTAAGATTAATTTTTTTTTTGTATTTTTTTTTACAATTTTTATTCTTATATTTAAAAAAGTTATTTATAATTACAATTATTAATTTATACTATTGTGTATATTTAAAAGATATATTTAATAATTTACTTTTATTTATTAATGGTTTAATAATTCTATAAATTTATAATATAAATTTGATTTAAATATATATAGCTGAAAAATAAAAATTATATTTTGGACAAAAATTTACTTTTTTTATACATTATTAATTTAAATTTGATTAAACCTTGGATAAAAAGCCAATCAATTTTATTTACATTTTTATACATATTGATTACTATATTATACATTAGATGTTAATTTAAACATAATTGAGTAAGCAAATTTAATTTATTTCATATTTTAAAGATTAAGATTGTAATTTTTGTCATTGATATTTATAAATAAAATTAATATAAATAAAAAACTGTTATAACACTATAGAGTAAAAATAATTGATCAAATATTTACCAAATAAAAAATATAAATATTGCGTATCATGTTTGAGATAAGTTCTTTGTTTATTAACAAAATTAATATATTTGTAATAATAATATAAATTTTTTTTTTTACGTACTAAAGTGTATTTGTATATTTTACTGTGACAACATACAATTATATTTGTGACTATTGCATAATACAAAGTGTTATTTTACAGAAGTACAATTAAAAATTACAGAAATTAATGTGAAATATATTTACAATATGACTTACCATTTTTTGTGTCAATAATTACATTTTTTGATATTAATTTATGCTGAAAACTTTGCAATATTTGTAAATTTTTACTTGTAGCACGAGCGAACGTGCTCAATGCCGCCATTTTGTAAAATAATGCAACTCCGTCGGTAGAAGTATTTGCAAATTCTACTTTATTATACGAGTAAGTATTATTAACATGTGAGCACTGATGCATAATTTTCAAAATTTAATTATACAATGCCAAATAGATTAAATAATAATCGAAAATAAATCAGCCATTTAAATATAGCACTTCCGTAAGCAATTATATTATAATCAATACAGTATTACGTCGCGTGTTTACGATATAAAATATTAACGAAAATCGGAGAGCATAGTCTAGTTTGACCTTAAAAGTTGTGCCAAAAAGGTAGATTAGACAGAGAGACAAAGCGAATCTAAGCATTTGTAATATCAGTCGAATTAAAAAATATGAAGACAATTATTGATTATTAAAAGATTTTTTATATTCAAATCGATGAAAAATTAATAGTTTCGTAAAATCAGTTTTTGTTACTTCAATGGATTACCATACGTAAGTATAAATTTTTGTGGTTTGACTCAAAACAAAAAAATTAAAGCGAACAATCGACAAACACAAAGTAATTACAAAATTTTATAATCTCATGCGTTTAAAAAATATCGAACTATTTTATATTTACTGAAGAATTAAAGAAAATTGTTTTTATCAATTGTGACTTTATTATTTGCATATTTTAATTTTTATGTTGACAATAAACTCAAAAATATCTTTGTGGACTATAAAACATTTATATATATTTTAAGATTGCTTTTCTTTATTTGTTTATCGAATAAAGAATAATTTATATTAATGCAACATTTATTTGTAGGATTAGATAAAATGCAAAAAATTAAAATACTTTATAAACAAAGTAGCATTAATAAATTTTAAGAAAAGTATAAATATAAATATAAATATAAATATAAATATAAATATAAATATAAATATAAATATAAATATAAATATAAATATAAATATAAATATAGATATTTTAATAACGAATATTTATTAATGCAATAGTTCTTATCAAAAACTATATATTAAATTTTTTTTTCTTATTTTATTTTTTTAGTTTTTTTTCTTTTATCAAATACTTGGTAGTTTTTAAACAAGATAAAAATAGTTACAAATATAAAATATTTGATAATTAGTTTTAGAAATTAATTTGCCATACCCTAACAAATGATTATATTAGTTTTTTTGCGGCCTAATGAATTACACCAAAAATTAATTTAAAACTTATTACTATGCAATAAAATACAGTACAATGTAATTAATTCAAATATTTTTTTCTGTATGGCTAAAAAAAATACTAAAAATTATCATAATCATATAAAATTGAATATAATTAGATAAAACCATAACAATTGTTGGTAATAACTAATAAATTTAATCGTAGAAAAGTTGAAATAATTATAAACATTGTTTAATACTTGTAGTTTAATTTATTATAAAAATTAATATAATACAATATTTATAATAATATTCAATTATATTACATATATCTGCAAGACTTCGTAATTACTTTTAATATTAAAAAGTGATTCAAAATAAAAAGTATAAAGGTAATTATAAATACGTTTAATAAATAATATTGTACTATTTCATCAATCATATTTATTTTTATTTCTAAAAATTTATTATTCAATATTTTTCAAATAAATTTTGTTCATGTCGTATCCTCTCCTATTTATAGTTATAGACATCAATTCTCATTTGACAGAAAATAAATGTGTTTATATGTAATAAAAAAATAGAGAATTTTATACAGTAAAAACTATTTTATTCAACATTTCGTCTGGATATGATCATTCTCCTCTCTTTAATAAATGTGAGGCCAAAAATATTTAATGCGTCTATTATTGCAGCCTAAAGTTTGTATTACAATTTTGATTTATTTATTATTTTCGTACAATTTTATAATAAATTTTTTTATTTTTTATTATATATAAAGAATATATACATTAAAGTATATTTCATAAATTATGTAAAAATTTATATATTTGTATATATATAATAAAATGATCATTGTAAAAATAAGAATATCCAGATAAACTAAAAAATTAAATTACAACATTTTTATAAGAGTTTCTTATATATTTTTATATTTTTACTAATTATTAAAAATATTTTTAAAAAAAAATGTAAACAACTATTGTATTAATTATTTCATTAATTTTGACAATTTATTAAAAAACATTTTCAATTAATATTAATACCTAATTAAAACATTTTTTAGAATATTCTATTCATAAATGAGAATATCATTACATTTTAATAATATGACTAACATTCAAAATAATTTCCAACTCGTAGTTAATAATGTTTTCTTTTAAAAGAATTTAATTTTAATTTTAAAATTACATTTACGATTTACGTATTGTCTATGAGCACAATCATTATAATAGTATGCGAATTTTGTATTTATTAAAATACAAGTTTTAATAAATATTATTAAAAAGCATTTATCATTCAATTAAAACATGAAATTTCAAATTATTATTAGTGTTTCAGTTGATATATGTCAGACAAAACAAAGTTCACTATATTAGTTATCACACTTACAATATAATTTATAATTCAATCGTTATTACAATGTACAATATGGTAAAAAATTTACTAATTTTTGTATAATTTTATTAATTTTTAATCAAATTATATTAATTAAATTTACAATATTATAAAATCATTTTATCAATTGATATTTAAAAAGTCTTTTCTAAAAGGTGTTACGCATACGTTCTCATCTTATATTGTTGTTTATTACAATCTGAATTAAACAAATAAATCTAAATTTATTAGATATAGAGCAAATAATAATAATAATAATAAAAAAAAAATAAGTATTTAGATAAATATATTTAATAATAAAATAAATTGTATATGTATTGCTGTGACTGATATTAATTACTAATAATATTCTATTGATATCTATTAAATTTTATCTTGAATAAATATTATAAATACTAAATTCTTAATCACGTTCATAGATTCCTACTATATAATTAAGATTAAATTTAGTATAAATTAAATATGAAATTTAAATTATTTTATTTTTTAATTCTACAATACAGTATCATAATTACAAAATAAAATAACTGATATTTCTTAATATATGTTATAACTTGTAACTTATACTAATGAAATAAAATTGATTTATTTTTATTTACCTTAAATGAATTGATATTTTATATTGTTTTAACTCCAATTATAAATATTTACTATAAAGTTTTATATTTTATTTTCTTTTAACACTTTAACGAAAAATTTGCGTAACTTCTATCTTAGCTTTGTTAAAAATAATTTACTTTTTTTGTAAATAATGATGTATAATATATTGGTAATGTCGCTAATAACCAAGTTGTTGATGCGACAATAAATAAATAAATAAAAAAAAATATATTGGTAATATTTTTATTGGCAATGTAATTAATTTTACTATACTATACTAATGATTTTAGAATTAGTTTTGATTAAACTTATAATTAATAAATAAAGTCCTATGCAACATACATTGATGTATATAAAAAATAGAGATAAATAGATCATTAGAGAGAGAGAGAGAGAGAGAGAGAGAGAGAGAGAGTAAATTTATAAATACTTCTATAAATTAGAATTATTTAAAGACTAGATTAATTTAATAAAATACAATTAATTATTTGTACACATCTGAATAAGATCACTGTGTCTATCCTTATTGAACATATTCTTAGGTTAAACGATTAATTGAACTTTTTAAATGGTTGCAGAGAATAACGATTACCAGTTTGCTCTCATCATAGCATTCTGAGCTGTTGCAAACTAGTCGTCATTGATCATCAGTCATATTCGAAGGTTATTTCAGAGATTGCATTTAATTCATCTTTATTATATACGTTAACCTAATGGTATAAAAATTATATCTTTAATATAAATAAAAATTGACAAAATCTATAAAATATTATTTAAAAAATATTGGATAAATAAAGTGATTAACGGTGTATTCGTTTACAATTCATACTAAAGAAATCAGTAAATAAAATGGACTTATCTTTAGTAATATAGAAATAAATTTTGTTGTTGTATGAAACACTGCTTATCAAAATAAATAAAAAGATATTTTAAAATATATCTTAACTTTTAATTTTTTTAATTTATTTAAAAATAATTTGTTGCGTTAAAAAAAAGGATTATGTACATATAAATAAGCCATGATGGACACTTATTTATCATTTTTAACAATTTCTCAATAATTACTATAACTATTAACATTATATATGCAAATATATTTTTCATCTCGTTATTTATATTCGCTAAATTTTAATATATTAATAAATTTTTATCAATAACATATTGTTCAATTATGTATTACATGTACATATTTGTGAGTAGTAAATCCTACTGACAAAGTATGAGATTCAACAAACGCAATTGTTCCTACCTACTAAATACAATTCTCATTTACGCAGTGACAACTTAAAGTTTTTATTTGTATTATCGTCAATGTAAAACATAAATAGTCCAATGTTCAAGTGATTGTAAATTGTAAAGCTCTATAAAAGAAAAAAAAATAGAGTTATAAGTTAATGAATTTATATTTTTAATTTTATAAACTTGATTTGAAATAATGAACAATACAGAAAACATTTTGTAATGTTCTGAAAATCGTTTTTTTGTATAGAACTCAAAAACTATAAGCTGTTCGAAAAGTATTAATAAAATCGTAAATACTTATAAATTTATTGATTATATTATGAATCTTCGAAATATTAAAAAAAGATTTAAATTAACTGTTAAAAACGAGATTTTCTAGAACTAACTTACAATAATATTTTCAAAGCTGTTAATAAGTGTAAATAAAAAAAAGTATATTTTTAGATTATATAGTAAACGAAATTTAACAAGCTTTTCAAACGTGAAACATTTAAAACTGTAGAACTCGGTTTATCGAGAATGCGCGCGAATAGTTCTGTCATTCCTCTATAAATCTCGTTCACATGCTTCAATTTGTTAATTAAACACAATTATAAAAAATCAATGAAATATATTCGTTTGTTTTTTTAATTGAAATCGTAAGAATTTAATTTTAAACACTTTTAATAACATTTTACCATATTAATAATTGTACCCTTAAAATTTTCTAATATATAAAGTAAACTTAACTATAAATGGTTAAGAATTATTTTTTTATTTTTCAGATTATTTAATTATTAATTAATTATTTAAGTTTTAAATTTAACAAATTAATATAATTATACAAAAGCATGAAGAAGCTATAATAAATAAAATAAATCTTTAATCGTTCATTTATGAATAACTTGAGCAAAAGTAAACAATTTTGAGAAAATTTTTTCTAGAAAATTCTTTTTTTTTAATAAATATCATAATAGAAAAATTAAAAAATGTACTTCTTTAAATTACCATAAGTTGTTGTAACTTTTTTTTTATCAATTTGGAAATATTATAAGCAAGTTTCAGAAAATTTGATTTTTAACAATTTATATATATATATATTAAAAATCATATAATTGATATTTTTTATGAAAAAATTATACTCAAAAAGTATATTTTTAATCTTTGTTATTTTTTTCATATATTTTTATTAGAGTTATTATTTTGTTGTTTACGAAAATCCGATTTTTGCCTCTTGTAAATCAAATTTATTGAAATTGAAACAAGTTCACAATTTAATTTCCTGTACAAGCTTATTCTTTATTTTTTTCAGTAACAATTTAAATAAATACTACTATATATGGGTTGACAAATACTTCATACTTAATGATTGTTTTCCATCTCAAATGCACGTAATACATTATAAAAATTTATAATATGTAACTAATAGAAAAGTATAAATAAATTTTATATATTAATAATAGATCTTCTACATTCAATTCGCATGCGATTATTTTTTTTATTTGTGATATATTTATTGTAATTGTAAAAGCAAGTTTTAGAATTGATATTAACAATATGTAGTAATTAATTATATTTTTATTCATCATCCATACAATAAATATGGAAAAAATTTGTATTCAATGTTAAGACTGGTAAAATAGAATGATAATTTGATAATAATCTCGACGTTAAATTTTAAATATTTTAAGATTACTATTATAATTACTGTTGTTATATTTAATTATATTAATTGTTTCAAAATGTGTTGATTTAAAACAATAATTAAATTTTCCATTTTTTTTCAAAATTAATTTTAATATTGTGTTATTTTCTAATATAAATGATTTTAACCCTTCAGATCGTTGATTTTATTTAGATAAATCTTTTCTGTAACATAAATTTTGTAAAAAATTTTTTTGGAAACAAAAATTTGTAAACTTGTAAGAATAATTTTTTTTTTGTCACTTTATTTATCCAATAAATTAAATATTATATTATAAATAAAATAAATATTCCATTAACATTGAAGTTAATTTTTTTGTTTTTTAAATTCATATATTTTCCTAATAAAATAATTGTTAATGAAATTAAAATGTCTTAATAAAAAACTAAATTGTTTTCAATTTAAATGTATATTCTGTTACAAACAATAAATGTACGTGTCAATCAAAATATAATTTGGTAAAGACAATTAATATTTTGTTCTTAAAGATGTATATTTTACATTGATTATATAAAGTAAATAATATATTTAATAAAGTAAAAACATAATACTATTATCTGTCTTGTGTTAAAAATTAGTATAAATTCTACAAAAAAAAACAACAATGGTTATAATTTTTCTAATAATATATTAAATTATAATACTAATATAATTTTATTTAATTTATTAAAAAATTCTAGAATTCATTTTAATGTATTGTATATTATTGCTTAATCATCTTCCCAATTTATACTCACGAATAATGACTGGTGAGCATAAAAATTCTTATGATACGCGTTTTCAATAGTAATTTGAAAATTATATACTCGATAATTTAACAATTCTGTTTAACATCTATTCTCTGTTACAAAATTCATTATATATATATTATTGTTACATTCATACATTATGCATAACTACATGAGACATCAAAAATGAACATTAAAAGTAAATTATAAACAGTAAAAAAATTAGATACTTAAATTTAAAATCTTGTGCTAAGCGATATCAAACCCGAGTTTAATTTTACTGTAAGTGAATTTGCTTCTTCATTTACAAATGAATATATTGAGTATCAGAAAATGGTCGCATGAGTTACGAATACGTATAGCACAATAAAATATCGTATGAAGTAACAATGTTAGAAACATTTATAAATTAGTTTCAAAAAACATTATTTGATTCAAGTTTAATGTTCGTAGATATTTCAAAAAGCATAATGCATTTCATGTTAATCATACATTTAGACAAGAAAAAGTTATGTGTATGATGAGTTATCATGTTTGCTCACAATTGACAAAAAATATTGGTCTTATATCCAAGTGATTAACAATATTTTGCCACAATATACCAAAATATTGTTGTCGTTTTATAATAATAAATGAAATACGAGGTTATCAGTATACTCTTTAAAAAGAAACATTGTTAAAATAACAAACTAAAAGAGGCAACTATCAATAAAAGAAATCGCAAACAAGTTTGTTTTCCGCCAAATGATATCGTCAATTTTTTCGGATTTGAAAGAAATAGTTTTCATGGATTATTTTTTAAACAAATCACACCTGGAATAACCTTGGTATATTAAAAATAATAAATAACAATATTTGAACTGTAAAAATGATATAAAATTAAAATTTATGTATAAACATTATATATAAATATAAATATTAATATATAATAATTAATCATTACTACAAACAATTTATGAATTAAATTTAAAATTTAATGCATATATGATATATAATTAAATACATTTAATTAAATGTATAATAAAAACAAAAAAAATTATAATACTATATATCATAATCTTTACTTTATTCCTCATTTACATTTCCTCATTTACTTTATATCATTTATTTTACATAAAAATTGGATGTTTTAAAAAAATGTAATTAAATATGCATCAATAGAATAAAAAATAACTACAAAGTATTATATGTAGAATACAAATTAGTTGCAATACGATTACTCTATTTTTTTTTAATACAAGGAAATAGTTACACATTATTACAATATAAAAATAATTTTAATGATTTTCAATATGTATAAAGTAAACTTTGTGTTATCGAAATATATATTAATAATGAAATTGTATTATTGCTTTCTTTAATTTTCGGCTTTACTTTCTATAATAATAGTCTACATTTGCTATTGGAAATTATATTGCATTAATAATCATAATAATAGCAATGATAATTATTATTAATTATATTAATTATTTTATTATATCCATAAGAAGTAAGTTTTCTTTAAATATTAGACTTGTTTGATTTTCTAGTAAGTTATTATTGCTTTCATACAGTACTAATTCATGCTAGAGATTGACCAGGTCCCCCTCCTCATAGTCATCCCCGATGTCTAGGAGCGGTCCTAACTGCCGAAGCAGTCTGTCCCGTCTGACTTCAGTCGACGGTTTGGTACAAAGTGGAGTCTCGTCCGTAGTTTAACGGATTATCATCCATTCGATCCAATATTCGAAGCCTTCTAATTTCTATCAATTGATTTTTCCCGTTTTGTTATTAATAAAAACTATCTTCATAACAATGCCTAAAATAGAATTTAAACTGAAATCCTCTAAGAGAGCTTGCTAAGGTCAGTGTTCTGGATAAACCGAACAACCTAAGGGTTATGCCGAGCAGTTGCGAAAATCGAGCAGTGATCAATCAAATGCTTTGTGGTCTGTATGATACCACCTGCAGGTTCTGTTTTGTTTCACATCAATTTTACGGCAGTAGAAATTGATCCTTCAATACTCCGTGAACCAACCGATTAATAGTCTAATGTTACATCTTTTCAGAGTCTAAATATGAGATTGTCAAATGAAGGGTAGAGTTAACCCAATGAGTTTTTTCGATTGCCTAGGCCCTTTTTTCTACTTCTATTTTTCATGTTTGTTCAAAGTGTAGACAATTTCGTTTAATATATTCATCTCCTAGGCTCCAATTTCAACTCCATTTTCATTTTTCGAACCATTAGTGAATTGACAAGACCGGTTTAAAAAGTTGTCAGTATTGCTGTTATAATCCTCCCTATGAGATATAATAACCTAGTAGTTTTTGTTAAAGATGTAGGATAGTGAAATATTGTTACACACCTTCTTCTTTTTTATCTTCAAATTTATATGGTTACTAATTACAGGACTTGAAACTTTTAGATCTTCCTTAAACCACAGATAGTTCTTATAGATCCTCGTTTGCACCATATTATCTAAAAGTGTTACATTTAAAAACAAATCTATGGTTTTTGAGGAAGTGGTCTTCCCCGACAATGCCTCTCAGGAAGGGACCTTGCACCTTGCTTATTGCATTCGAATTTTTCTTTCAATTGTATCTGTAATCCTTAATAATGGCTCCGTAAAGATTCATAGCTTGATGATCATCTCATAAATCTTTTTTAATTTTTCTGGTTGCAGACCTTAAAAGTTTTCAAAGGTTCTTCTGTAGCTCCAATACATATTTATTGGAGAGCGACACTTCGGTTAATATGTGTGTTCCAATTTCGTTTGCTATTCCATGTCACCGTAACATACTTGTCCTATAGTAAATGTAAAGAGCAATCGTTAAGTCACAGACTTCAATTTTGCTTAACTTTGTACTTGATAGTGAATAAGAGAACTTTCGTGTTCTCAGGGTTGATTGTCAAGTTCATCGATTTGATCCACCGTATGATAAAATCAAACAAATTATAAGAAATCAGGGATCGTGGTATATTCATCTCCCCTGACGAATATTAAAAAAACATCCGCATAGGCTGGAACATATATTCCATGTTTCTAAAATATTTTAAGCAAAATATCTTTAACCATGCACTACTGAATAGACAAGAGGACACGTCTCTGAGAACAAACTTTACTGACCCTTCCAGTAATTGTGGCCATACCCTTTATTATCACAATACTCATGCAACTAAGTACATATCAGATTCAGTTTCTAAACATGAGGAAGATACCAGGTATTGATATATTTAATATAACCTCTTATAAAGTACAATTGAAGACATCTTCAACGTCCGCCAGTCTTTCCAAAACTGTATCTTGATTTTCATACCTTTCTGTATGTAAGTCCTATACAAAATAAATATATTTAAATTTAATGTAATTTTCAGTATTATAAAGAGAAAATATGAAATTTTTTTGTTATAATAGGATTATATGAAGTATATTTAAACTTGATGCTGTGTCAAAACAAGTTGCACGACAGTAACTTCGAAAATACTATACCGAGGTAAATATATAAAACTTGTACTATATTCTATGCATTTATATTGGAATTGTTCAATTAAATGTATATTTATTATATTTTAATAAAGACGTGAAGAAGACAAGAGTTTTCTTATCGAAACGTCTCTGACAAACATATATGTTTTATTTCATACACCCATCAGGAACTTAATTATCACATAGTAATGGACAAAGGAGGGTGTCCCTTCTAATTCTGAAAATGAATACAAATTATTTAAACTAATCTAATAAACTATGTTTACGTTTCTATTGATTTCATACTTTAATAACTCAAAACAGTTTTATGTATCAAAAATTTACCATCTATTAGTGATGCGTATGGAGATATTTATCTAAGAAGAGCATTAAAATTACTTACACTAAATCTATCATTCATTTTCTACTAAGTATCTCAGAACTCATTTTGACATTTCTTATATACAAATTTTACAATGATTTTTTAAAATGTCTTTAAAGAAAGAAAAATTTAACAAAATATAATATTTTCTGAGAACAACAAATTAATATTATCGTAAAAACTGCAGGAAGCAATTAATATTCATGAAAATTTTATTAATATTTAAAGGGAAATTGACAAGATTATTAAATATCATTGTAATCACACCACTAATGAAATGGTTATTAATTAATATTATACACTTTTAACAAAATTATGAAATTAGTACTAGTGTATACATACCTTTAATTTATTAATAAAATGAATAACAGAATTTTTTTCGATTGTCAGTTTTAACAATTACTCTAAAATAATATTTCATTACAAATATTAAAAGTTAACAGATGATATTGGAAAATTTGTTCCTTTTAAAACTCCATATCATTAATATCAAAAGATAAATTATTAGATGATTCAAGAGCTATATTAAATTAATAAAAATCCATAAATGTATTAAAAATTAATTATTTTTAGTAGGAGAGTTTAAGTAAGGATTTATATTACGCTAAGATTAAATTATTTTACTACTTTGCTATATTTTTGAACTATGAAAAGATTCTTTTAATTCACTTATTTTTTATTATTTTATAATTATATCATTCGTATTTTTAATTATAATTAATATAAATACTTTCAGTAAAATATTTAACGTATTTTGTTTCTTTTCAAAAGTTTTTGTGGTCACAACCTGCGTTATTTTTTATTCAATTGAATTCAATAGAATGATTAAAAATACCGAATTACAGTATGTATTTTTCTGATTTTTATTTAACTATATTATATAACTTATTCTACTGTGTAGCTTAAATTCCAATGTTTTTTTTTATATTGTTTGTTTAATCTTTAGTTATAAAATTTATTTTATAAACAATTTTACTCATTAGATTTTTAAAATATTATATATATATAGATATATATATATATATATATGCTTGTTATTTTTTATAAGGTTTTTTGTGATAGTTATAAACATTTTTTATCCTGTAATAATGTATATATTTTGTCTTTGTCATCAAATACTATAATGTAGACAATGGCATAGTCTTTATTAGACTACGTAAAAAAATGTTTAGATTAATATTTTGAATGCTATTGTATGAGTAAAAAATGTACGTTCAAAGGTTATTTTAGACTTGTATTTTGCATTTAATTATGATTTAAATTTTATTAATAAATTTAAAAAAAGTAAAATATTTTATTAGAATACAATGAAATGGTTTATAAAATCCAAATATTAGAAAAAATGTATAAAATATATATTTCAAAATATATTCTTTTTATGTATATATTAATATATTAAATTATATTTTTAAATTTTTTGTTTGTTAGCGCCAAGTTGTTTCCTGTTACTTATTAAAATGTTTAAAAGATAAAGTAAAAATTTGTGGTAATTATAAGAATGATGCAATTATAATAATCCAAAGCATGATTGAATGAAACGAAATATCGGCTTTCTCAACTTCTTCAACAATAAATGAACAAAAAATGGAATAAGAATTAATTATAAGGGATAAAAACTTCAAAATGATTATGAAATCAAAATAGTACATTAGGATATGAATTTTTTTCTTTTAAAGGAAAAGAATATTTTTTTGATGCACTGATTGATAAATGTCGAACATGCCATTCAATAGAATAAATCTAATTAATTAAGTTCAAATCGTTGCTCCATTTTATTACCGAAAATAGTATTTTATTTTTATTTCGAATTCAATGAAGAAAATAATGAGATAGTATTAACTTAACATCTTAAATTTAAATTTATGATTATTCTTTTCTACTCAATCATGTTTTTATAACTACCTGACTGTTTGAACATAGTATTTAACTAATATATCCTACAATATATCCTCTTTACCTTGTATTAGATTTTTATATTGAAGGTAAAAAAAAATAAGAAAAAATAAAATAAGTATTATTATATCAAAAACGTTTTTTTGTGTCCTTCTTAAAATAATTAAAAAACTGATGTTGGTATTCAAACTATCAGTTATTTGTAGTAAAGATTTAAACAACAAAATATCTTTCAAAAAGTACGTTGAATTTCTAAAAAAAAACTTTACCGAATTTCTTAAATGACTTTAATAAAAAGTATAATTGTTATAATATTATCGATTTTTGATATATAAATATTATATATCTAGTATGTAATAATCATAGAAATTAAAAATTATGGAACTGTAAATAAAGATTTTATCGTGTGATGCATAACGAAAAAAATTATATTAAAAAAAAAAATTATATTAATGCATGTATATAAGAATATTTTATTCTAATTGAGGAAAAAATATTTTACATAACTTCTTTAACTATTTCACTTCATAAATAAAATAAAGCTTATACTATATTTTGAAATATGTAGAAATTTATATCAAACTATAATTATCTCCATCATATTAGTGGAAGTATAGTTAATTAAAAACATCGTTATTGTATAATAGTATTGTAAATATATAAATAAAAAAAAAAATATTTATCAATTAACTTGTATTTTATAAGAAATTCATATGAAAAATCACAAAATATCTCAAATGTTAATTTATTATAACTTATTTATAATAAGAGTTATTTATTAAATTACTTATTATAACTATATGTTTATGTATAAATGATAAGAAATATATTTTTAAAAAATATTCTTCTACATCCAGAATATGAGTATTAGTTTTCAAATACATCAAAAAACATTATTTTATTAATTATTTAAGACATCAATTTTTTTCAAATTTTTTATTTCAATATATGTGTGTAAGTTTTAAAAATTCAAAATTTATTTTTAGTACTCATAAAATTTTTTAAATTGAAAAACTCTTTTTGTATTATCTTATTATGCAGAAATAAAAACAGCAAGATAAGAATAATTATTAATCTTTTGAAGTGAAAATTATATATTAAAATTTAAATTAAATATCAAAATTAATATATATAAGCTAGTATATTAAAAATAATTTTAAATAAATTAATATCAATTTTTAATTTATGCTACTATGTATATTCGTTATCAAATATTAATATATTTTAACAAATTTCAAAAAGTATTATAGTAATAACAATTAGGAATCAAAATAATGTAGATGAGTGAACATATTATTTGTGAAAGTATGCTTTACAAAATTTTTTTTTTATTTTTTGTATATAAATTGTATAAATATTATTTATAAAATTCATTTGTAATAAAAAAACATTTATTCTTTTATTATTAAGTTTGAAAAGCCATTTTCTATTTTAATACATTTGGAATTATAAGATAATTAAAGGGTGTCTTGGTATAGTAATAAAACTATCAAACTATTTTTATATAAATATTGTAAATTAATGTTATAAATTATAAGTTTAGATTTTAAAATGCATGTACAGTACATTTATAATACGTATATGCATAAATTTTGATTTTTATTTTATAATGAAATTATTAATTAGTACATGGGGAAATTATATGAGTCAGTGTACATTAATCTAGTCGGAAGTAATACGCATATTTTTATTTATAGTTAATTATTTTTGTGAAATAATACTCGTTATTTCTTTATATTGATTATGAACATATTCGATGTCTTGAATATTTCATACATTGTCATCATTTCTCATGTCAATCATTTTCGATGTCATTCTGTTTCTATAATTTGCTTCCTAATCCAATATTATAATATTTGTCCAGTCTATCTTATATTTTTTGTTTTGAGCATATTTAAATATAAGAAATGAATTGTTTTTTACTTTTTATACCGATGTACTCCTTTTAAGTTAAGACTTCATTTATTCAATATAGATTATAGAGTACTCTACAATTCATTTTGTAAACTACAATAATCTATTTTGCAATCTATTACTTTAATCAACTTTTTGTAATTCTAATTTTGCGTAATTTAATAATTTCATTTAAATTTTTATTGATGTATGTTTTAGTAAGTACATCATATTTCTTTAGACTTTTGGAACATTTAAAAAAAAAAATTTTTTGAAAATATGGTGCGGCAATATTTGCACACATTTTTTCACTAATAAAACAATGATTATTAGACCTAACACAAGTTACTTATCTAAATATGATTTTACTATGTTTATTTATAAACTGCACAGTGTAGTGTATTTTATTCTTGTAATTTTCTTCTACATTCTAAAATATTTTAAAACTACAAAAATTAGTCATTTTTGAATTAAGAAAAATGTTTAAATATTTGAATTTAAAGTGTATTATAATTTTAGACTTAATAATCAGATCCTGTTAACAGTGATCAAGATTGAAAAACTATACATTTATTTTAATATTACAATGCTGAAGGTGTATTAGCTCTGCAATTACTTTCGACTTTATTCGTATACATAATTAATCTGTGGTATATAAATCAATGATTGTTCTTTAAATTTTTAGCTGAATTGATAATAGGTAATTAAAAAAAAATTTTTTATACACTAATTCTTTTTAGCCATAAATTTTATTTGAATTGACTTTTAACAATTTGTTTAAGAGCCAATTAAAATCGTATGTAAAATGTAATTTTATTTTTCATTTCAATTGCGTTATAACACAATTCTTAAGCCTCCATAAAATTCACTCAAACCTTGTTCAACCAATTTTTAACATACTGCTTGGTTTTTTTATTATACAAGTTTCTCATCTTAGTATTTAAAAAGAATGTTCAGATGTCATTCATAAAAAAAATTTATAGATAAAGTAAGAAATGTTATGCCCGTCAAATGCAACTATGTTTTATGAATTTGTTATTGCTTAAAATAAAGTTTATAAGCTCATCACGACCGGACACTAGTGTACAAATGGAGACAAGACCCGCGAGTTGGTGATTGGAATACTTATTAATTATATCCACGAGCCTTAACTCGTACGAATTATATGCGAGTGATTGCATAAATGTAAAGCTAACCCTGATAGACGTCAAATAATCTCGTTGCACTACCTAAACAAAATGTTTTTCTAGCAAGAAATTAACTACATTGTTCATGGATATTATTTTGAACATTTCAATATAATTTCTCGAGACAATGTTGCGATAAATGGAAGGCGATACTCTTAAATAAATAATTTAATACAAAGATCTGTTTTCGCAAGCTTAATTCTTTGTGAGTGAGAATATTAATCCAATTATCATTAAAGAAATTATTGAGCATAACGTTTATTTATCAATCTATTTTTTAGTTACATTAGTTTTTTTGTATAATAAATGTACCGTACGCTTATTTTAATATTCAAGTTTTTTAACATTTGCAAATTTCACTTTTTTGTCATATGTCTCGTATTTTTTTTTAATTGTCCTTAGTTTTTTAATTATTTTGTTATCGTTTGTGCCGTTGCTAAGCAGAAAAGATCGATCTAATTTTCATACATTCAGTTTTCGCTCAACGGCATTTTTCCTGAACGAATTTATCGATTACTTCTTATAATAATAATCATAACAACAACAACAACAACAACAACAACAATGATAATAAAAATAATAATGGTGGTTCTTATTGTTGTTACATTTAATTAATTAAGATACATTATTAAGATACATTATAAGATGTACAATTAATGAGGATAAATTATTATTATAAATAATGCATAATCCGTTGAATAGTTGGTAATCAATGTACACATTATTTTATACAATACATACAAAATATTAATACGTTTTAATTTTTAGTTTCTACTTTTTTTTTGTACTTGAATACTTAAATATAAATTAAAATAATATTTGGAGTTAAAGATAAAATGCAGTATTTATTTTGTTATTTGTCATATAATTATGTATAAAAAAATAAATATAATTGAAATATTTATATTCATTTAAAAATGGAATGAATTTTAATGATCGCAAGTATTTTCTTATTATATGATTTAAGGTAATCAGTCTAATCTACGATCGACGAATATGTATTTGGTAAAATTTTTACATACATACATACATATTAATTGTTTTTCCTAAATCTTTTGTAATTGATCATAAAGAATTATGAGAAAAGTATTAAAACTATAATAAAAATAAGTTTTATTATTTTTTTTTTTAATGTAAATAACATTTTATTAATGGCAGTTTTCTTATGTGAAACGACTTAAGTGTTATAAACGACAGTTATGCGACTAACGAAGATCAATATTTTTGTATTCATACAAAAATATTGATCTAAAAGTTTGATAACGTTGCAGATCATTTTACAAAAAATATAAATTTTATTTCTCAATTATTTAATTTTAGGATAAATAAACCAGCGCATTTGGCTTGATTATTTGCTTCAAAAATAAAAGTTGTTTGATTTTCTCTTAATAGACCAACGCGAGCTTTAGCTCATGTTCAACAAAGCTTCAAGAGTATACAAATGCGGAAGTTTATTATTCGAGTTCAGTATCTGTGGCATGTGAAGCGATTTTTAATGAATTTAAACCTCTCATAGCAACACGTTTTTATATATCCTAAAAATATTGAGGAAGGACGTTAACTTATTGAAATTGCTGATGATTTCATTTAAAATTGAAAAATTATACCGGGCAGTGTCTGGGAGTGGCGTGGGTGGGAGGGGCGTCAGACCGGGTGATCCCAAGTGATACGACCAGCGTTTGTGTTTATGAGGTGTAATGTTCGGGGATCATTTGGAGGCGGCGAAGGTGTTTGTTTCCAAATCTGCAGGTCAAGGCGAGAGGGCGCTCGAATTGATTTTGTCCAAATGTGAGGAGGCGCAGAGATCGAGCGTCACCGAAGGGCTTCCTGGTGAGCCGATGGAGGGGGCTGAAAAAGTTCACTCGGCGGTCGCCCCCCGTGGCCGCCAACTTGCAGACGACGATCGCGAGAACCAAGGCAGTTGCGGCTCGACCATCACGCAGCTCGTGTCGCGCATCCTAGCCGACCGACATCATCGGACCCACGATCGCAACACGTGACTTATCCCCCGACCTATCCAGGTGAGTGTCCCTTGCTTCCTTTTCTATTAGTTGCATTCACTCACAAGCTCCGTGCATAATTTTTAAAAATACACCTCATTTGAATACTGGAGGCGCGGAACTTGTCTCGGCGTTTCACTGTTCGCGTAATTTTCGGCGTTCCCGGAGAGAAGGGGTAGATAACCAGAGACGTAATACACGAAATTCAAATCAATTACGAAGTCAATTGACTATTTTTCCTCCTGATCTTTGCTTTTTGTTTCACGTCTTATAAAACAAATGATGCGAAATAAATTATTATTTGTTATTTTGTTAAAATAATTGTTGCTCTAAAAATACGAACACGATCGAAACAAAAATTAGCTTACAAGTTTGTGTAAAAGAAAGGTGTACATGAATTTTTGCTAATAGTTAAATATAAACTTAAATTTAACTTAAATTAAAGGTAAACAGCGTCGAAGAAACAAAAAAATAACGATTACAACAATCAGAATATCATTTGTGATACTTTTCTTAAGTTTTTTAATCGTGTGTCTGTATTTATGACCGGCTCCATAATTCCACAATCTTTTCGAAGTGCGATAATAAAAAAACTTAATTTTCGAACAGCAAATTTTCTTTGTTCACTTCATAATTATCTCCAGTTGGAAAAAGCTGCGCGTTAGATGCACGCACATCTCGGCCTTTTCAGCAAAGAATGCACACACAGAGAAAGGGAGAGAGGCAGATTTTGTTGGGTTCCAAATACTACTAGTCCCTCTCTTTGTTTTCCTCTTTGCACACATAAATATAGTGCCTGTGGAGAAGCTAGCGAGAAAGAAGGTAGACGAATACGAAGAAACACTCGCACGTGCTGACCCTACTATAAAGAGAGTGAGGGAGGGATCGGGGGGGGGGAGAAGGAGAGAAATGCCTAAGTTTACCGTTGAATTCGTGGGCCGATGATGATGCACCTCTGTCAGACTTTTCGACATGATGAAAGGCCGTCTCGTTTACATGTATACAGTACAGGAAGACCTTAACCTTTGTAATTCTGCATTTATGCGCGTTGGTTCCTCTGTATTTTATACCTCTGCAATATCTGCTTAGATTTTCCTTTCTTTCCATTTCTCGCTTTACTATCGCCGCTTGAACATCGTAAAATAAATATTTTTTCGACAATTACCAATCTTTAAAATTATACATATTATTCAATGATTATAATTGAGTACTTAAAATACACCAATATTATATACAAACATACTAATATTTTTAATATTTAGTCATGATAATGCTCGCAAACTTTTTCGTATTCGCAACTATAATTAAAAAATCACGAATATTTGCAACAACTATTCACGAAAGTTTTGAATTTCCTTATTCTTATGATTATAAAAAAAACAATATTTTTATTGATTTACTTTTTCATTTTTTTTTTCTTTATTTATATTTCATTATAAACTCTATACTAATTTTAAATATTAATTTTCCTTTTCTTTTTTTTTTTCAATAAGTTGCAATGTTTAAGGGTACATCTATATCATTACTTTGGATTAGACTTAATTAAATAACTTGTAATTTTATTTATATTCTTCTTGTATAATAATGTATTTGGAAACAATTTCTTTTTTTTATTTTATAAATATGATACATTACTAATAAATTTTATCAATGTATTATATATAGTTAATTATATTGATTAATTTAATTTACTCAATATAGTTACTCCATATTGATGTACAAAAAAAATATAACTTATATAATTAATATCTTAAGCTAAAGAAAAGTTTGTTATTTAAAAACCGTGGAATTCTTGAGTAATTTTTAAAAAAATGTTCATAAATAAAAATATTTTTATAAAATTAATTATCTTAAACTTTTTGTACATTAAAAAAAGCAAAGCAAATAAGCTTTAAAAATTATTTTTCAGATAACAAACATTATAAAAAATAGTAAAAAATATTTTGTAAATATCTGCTTTAATTAAAATTTTAAATTATGAACGTATGTTTAATTTCACTTAGAATAAAAATATTTTATATTAATCTATAAAAAGAATCTTAAAAAAAATATTTTTTTTTTTTATTCGTAAAGAACCATAAAATATATACATATTACGAATTAAAATATCAAAAGATAATTAAATCATATTTTTAATCATTGTGGGATAAAAAAAGCAGAAACGGACATTTTTAGATCAAAAGAAGATAATAATAAAACTGAAAAAAAAGAAATCGATAGATTTACATACTAATTTATATACTAAAAAATAAGTTACTAAGAAGAACGAATCTAAGAAAATTATGAAGACATCTTGTTATTTGGAATATTTCCTAAGTTGTTATCCATATCATATCATTTTTTTAATAGCTTCTAGGTCTTATTTATATATTTGTGTTGATAATTTTCATTTATACGTACGAATATATTTTCTGAAATGTGTTATTTATAAAATATATATAATGATAACTCAAGCAATTTTTCGTTCTTGTACATCAATTATTAACTTATAATTTTTATTTTTTTTTTCATCACGAGTAATGGACTATTATAGCACAATTTAAAAAAAAAAAAAATTTTACATTATCACATAGTCTCGATTATGAGGAAGTAAAATTTGTAGTTAGCATTGGTGCCATTGTAACTTAACGATAACAGCCAATTTGTCTCGATCGTAATTTGTGACTTACAATATCCGATTTATCACTCGTGCAATGCAAATTTAATCTTGGAACAATCACCAACGCAATTTTTCATTTATTTAACAATTTTTGTGGTGTACTGGTATGGCTGCTGTAAATCCTAGTTAAAAAAAAAAAAAAAATAAAAAATACACGATAAGGACAATAATGAATTTGAGCTAAAAAACAAATACATGAAAAGCTTAAGATCTTTGTTTAAACGAGAGCCTAGTGTTCACGTGTTTACGAACACAAGTTAATGACGAGGCACGTTATGCAAAAATGCTTAGAGAACTCAAGAATACGAGGACGAAAGTCCCACCACATCCGGTTACCTCAAAATATGATACAACTGGTCTCTCGTTAAAAACAAGCCTTTACCTTACACATTCACGATCTTCGCGAGACTATACGATCTATAAAAGTCACTCGTTAGCTTGAGACAACCGATAAAATTGTTTTACTTCACAGAAATATAATTTCAAAACAGTAAAAATATTCACGACAAAATTTAAACGTTACAAAGGAGCTTCATTTACCTAGACTAACGTGTGTGAAGCTGTGAACTCTAAACTTTTTGCTACAATTTTTTACTCAAAATTTTATTAAAATTATAAATATAGTTTTTAATTATACAATAATTTATTGAATATAAATTTATTCAAATTTTATACATTTGTAAATTGATATTTTATTTTGATGAAATTAAATATTATCCTAAAAATGTTATCGTTAAATAAATATTAACAGCAAAAAATATTATTAACATTTATGAAATAACAATACAAATTTTAACGTAATACTCTACTCTTTTTTATGTATCGACTACTTGTTTTTAAACTTTTAAATTCTTATTATGAGTCACTATAATTTATCACATTAAATTTTTAACCAAGAATATCATTCGAGCCATCATAATTAATTAAAAAAATAATTCTTCGCATTGGTGTAACCAATCTATATTAAGAAAAAATACATATAAATGAATATTTAATGTTTATAAATTTGTTAGAATAATACAATTTAATAATTTATCATTAATCTAGAATAACTTTTAATATCATTTTATTAAAATTTCTTGAAAAGTAGTGATCTAAGAAAATTTGTGCAATTTTAAGATTATAACTAAACATTAATTTTTTAAATATGTTATTAAAATTAATGAATAACTTGTAACTATAAAATTATATTTTTTTTTTTTTTTAAATAATTATATTAATTTTTTTAATAAATGTAATTTATTTTATAAATATACTTATACTTTAATAATTGTTGGTGAGTTTTTTAAATAAAATAAAGTAATTTGATGCATATGTATCTATATTATTTTATTATTATGGTCTATTTAATATACTTGAATATTTAAAATGGATTTGATTAATTGATGATTTAATGAAAGCAAACATTCTCATTGTGTCAATTAAAAACTCTTCAAAATTTAGCTCTTAAATTTTTTTATTTTCTGACACTACAATAAATTTCATTGCCATTAAAAGTATTTTAAAAATTGTTATATCTAGTTAATGTAACTAATAATTTTTTATATTTGTTTCCTGTAAAGTTTCTGTACATATTGCTAATAAAAACATGTTATTTTTTAATTTAAAAAAAAATTGTATTTATTCTGTTATTGATTAAATCATTTTAATAAACAAAATAATGCAATAATTAATAAAAGTAAAAAAGATTAAAATTATCTAATAATGAAAATATACAAATTAAAAAAAAATGAATCGAAATTGGTCGTTAACAAATAAATTCATTCAAACAAAACACTATTAAAACTGTTTTATTGTAATCGTTGTACATTATTACTTATATTTTTATATTGTATTTTATTGCTTATGTAATATATTTAAAATATTACATTCTTAATAATGCTAGTTATGACGCAAAATATAGTTCTAACATCAGTAACATTGTTATCGCACATGCGAAGTAAGATTGTAAAAATATATTACTCATTCAGATTATTACAGTTTCAAAATAATTTTTTTTATTTTGGAATTGTGAATAATTTTGTCGTTATTTAAAAAATTAAAAAATATAACATTTATATTAATTATAATTTGATTTATTCAACTAAAATTATTTATAAATCAGGAAAAATTTGTTTAAAAAAATTTTTTTTAAGGAAATTAAAAATTTAATTATTTTAACTCATTTGACAGAAACAAAAATGGTTTTTAATAGTTCTTAAGAATCAGAAAGTATTTTCAACTCATTCATACGCAGATACAATTGCGCATTAAATATGTATATTATTCTTAATGCCATTTGTAAATTATTATTTAATAAATTATTTGATAAAATATACTGAAAATTATATTGTGATATAAATATGAATATTTCATGTTTTTAAATTTAATATTTAAACATTTTTACATTATTTGATATGCTGATTTGCATAATAAAAATAAAATTAGAAATTATCTTTAAATAGGTGGAATTGTATATTTTTCAATTTTATAAAATATAATATTGATTTGTGTTGACGTGAGATATTTCGTACATCGTTAATATATTTATGATTAAAATAATATTTCATGTGATATCAACTTAGTGAAACATGTAGTCTAAATTATTGATAAACGTTTAAATTTAATGTTATATATTAATTGGTAAATAAATCTATAAAATCATATTTAATTATTAACATTTTTATTTTTTTACTATATTAAATATAAATACTAATTTATGGGGTTGTCATTTTAATATTCAATATGAATGTATAAAAACCCCAATAATATGATTTTCATATGCACGATAATTAAATTAAAATCAATGTTACATTTTTTGAAAAAAATTTTATAAATTTTTTAATTAATTATGTATACATATACAGTTAAATTAGAAATAGCTATAAAAAGTTTTTTTTAAACCCCCCTTTTTAAAAAAATATTTCCAAATACATGTAGTTTGTTTTTATTGAAAAAATTATTTCAACATTTTTAAATGTAAAAAACCGAATGCATTTATTTATGTTTCAGTACAAAAGCCTTTATTTAATTTTGTAAATTTTATATATCGTTAAAAAAAGATCGATATTTAATTACATAAAATTCATTATCACAAAATAATATTTGGTTATATTTGTATACTTCTAGTCAAAAGTCATATTCTGTGCTTAAATATTGCAATATGAAATAAACACTCATCTATCAACGGCTGGCGGGGTCGCTTAAAGTAAGAAACGCTTCCTCTCACTTACCTTTTTCAAGCCTTTCTTTTCTCGCGTTAAATATATAATAAAAATAAACCCTACGAAAAAGCGTGATTTTCACAAAAGAAAAGAAAATTTTTATATAATATTACATAATATCCATTTATCACTTTGATGATTCAAACTTCTTCTACTTTTTTTTTTTTTTTTTTTATTGAATGTTATTTGTAGAATTCAAAATAATATCGCATATATAAATGTAATACATGCAATATATTTTTGTGAAATTTATTCTTTAATTACTATAATTGAAAATTGTTTATTCCTTTTTCATAACTGATCTATTCTTTTTTTTTTAATTACTTGTATTGTTTTTTTCAGTTTATCTTACTGTATTTACTAGGAAAAATTTTTTTATTCATAATATGTATAATTTGTTTAATAGTATATTTATTAGTATTTTTTTTCTATTAATTTAATAAGATTTTCATTTTAACAATATTTTAAATCCATTTTATTTATTTTTAATAATACATTATTATTGCTGTATTAATTTATCAAAAATTTTAAATATTATGTAAATGCTAGGCTATCTATCAATATATTATCATAAATAAACATCGCTAAATTTTGAATATTTTTGCTATATTAATATAAGAAATATAAAATTTTTAATGAAATTATAAATAATGTTCTATCATTTCTTATTTTCTAACGAATTTTTTTATGCACTTCGTAATCCGAACATTTTTTTGAAATTGCAAATAATATAGAAAAAGATAATTTATCAATGAAATAAAATAATTTAAACAATTGATGTATATTTTGTAATAATTTTATGGCAATTAACATTATTTTAATGTAAACATTATTTTTTATGCTATTAAATGAATTGAAATATTTTTATTTTTTATATAAAATAAATTTTGAATAATAATTTAATTATTTATCTCAAGTAATTAAATTTGTTTTTATTTTAGAGAATAAAATCATGGATATCCAATCAAGACTGTTACGAAACTGACCAGGATACAATATATTTGTAGAAGTTAAAATTAATTATTTTATTTCAAAGTTTAAAAATAAATATTTTCAAGAAAATTTAATACATGTACTAATTGACTATGGATCCTTACTGCTTGAGGTAAGTTAATATCTTGATCCATCGATATGTACCCTAAAATGTGTTAGATAACTTCAATAATGTCTATTGAAATAAAAATAAAAATAAAACATGTGTGCTGAATAATGTTCCTAAAGTGCTTATTAACATCCATAAATAAGATTTATATATTTTAATTTTAATAATTTATTTTTGAACATCATAATAAATATTTTCTTTTATTAAAAACTAATGTTAAACGAAATATATATCTTTTACCATGTTATACTTTTTACTTATGTTTTTTTATTAAAATATAGTTTTAATTTTTTTATATTTTTCTTCTTTAAATTTCCGTTTTTTTTTAAATTAATTCAATTAAATTCATTTAAAAAATGAATTTTATTGCATTATTATGTCGATATTTACATTTAAATAAAATGTTTATTAAATTCATAAAATTTATTTCAGATAATAAAATGTAATTACAGTTTCTTTTGTACTTATAAAGAAATTAGATGAAATCATTAAAAAAAAAACTGATAATAAACAAGAAATAATTGTAAATATAATATGTGCATTTACATATAAAGAAAAAATTATACTCTTTCAAGTATACTTAAAAATACATTTTAATGTATAAACATAAAGATATTCCAGCTATATAATATAGAAATATCAATAAATTATTTATTATGTAAAAAATGTATTGCATCTATAATTAATTAAATTCAAAATTAATTATAAAAGTAACAAACAAATAATAGTTTTAATTTAATTTATTTTACACATTGAGTCTAACATTTGTTCATTATCATTGCATATTGTATATCCCATTTTTTACATTAATTACTTTTACATGATAAAATAAAAAATGAGAAAAAATATCTATAATTATAAAACATTGAAAAAAATTATTGTAGTTACATTGCGTGCATTTGGTGATTCAACCAATTTCTTTTTTATTATTTTTATTATTGTTCTTTTAATAACAAAGAAAATAATTTTGCTATGATTACGGTTAATAACAATGCCTTTTTGCTGATTTTAAATATTATTGTTGTGCTTATATACCTATATTCTTAATTTTTTAAATTTAATAAATATTTATGTGTTTTTACAAATAGTATTGAATATTTTCAATGATTTAAACAGTTAAATAAAACATATGAAAAATATTGTTTTATAAACTTTGAATTTTTTTGTAACAATTTTTAAAGTAACATATTTAGTGGAGTAAATATATGAATATTTCATTTACACAACAAAATTACAAATTTCAACTTACATATTTTGAAAATCATATTTTGACAGTTAAATTATAAGTGACGTCGAAAAACAAAAAAAAGGAATTTCTCAAAAATAAATTATTTTCAATATTAATAAAATCAAAATTTACGGTCTGTTGTGAGTGAAAGAAACTTTTCCATACATGAACACGCAATTTTATGCGCATAAAGACATTGCAGATGCTTACCCAACCCATTTGCAGATAAGCTTTAAATTAGAAAATGTAGTGGTTCTAGAAGGAAAGAAAAACTCATCCACAAAATCTAACGAATCTGCACAGTTTAAGACATCTTAGTTTAGTAAACAATGTGTTGGCATTTTCCAAATACATTATAAGAGTTTCGTTCAGGTTGCAAGCGTGAACTTTTCAATAAGACCTCTAAAAAATATTTGATATACATTATTTGTGTAAACAATAACCGGCGAAAATCCTTGTTATTGGTCGGTCGGAAGTGACAGTCAATTATTACAAGTACAAGATTTAACGATCATAATAAACTGTACTATTCTTTTAATAATAAGGTTTTCTAATTTTTATTCTAATTCTTTTTAATGCTAATTTATTTTCCTTTAGTTTATATATTTTATTTTACTTAAAAATAATTACATTGAATAAATAATAATAATTATTAATGTTTTTGTACGTGTATTTATTCTATTTGAACGTGTCTTGATATATGGGTTCGGAAATATTTTTATATATTAAACATATCACATTCAACCTATTTTATCGAACTATATAGCAAACGAATTTTTTGTTTTCATAAAATATGAGATTTATTGAACTCGATTACTCAACCAATTAATTAATTTATGTGTTATTTTGATACTTATGAAATAGACATTTTTTATGATTTTTTAAAACATTCATACTTTTATTTTTATTGATATTTAATTTTTACGTAATAATTATTTTTTAGAATATTAAAGTAAATAACTTGACTAATTCTTTAAGAAATTATATGTTGCAAGAAAATTCAAATATATTTTTTAATTAAAAGTTATACTTGTACTAGTTAAAAAATATGCAAAAATAATTGTCAACACGTTAATAATTTTTTATTGTCTGATACTGTTGCTAAGTTTATTATCATTATGGAATTAATAATAGACTTGAAATAATAATATTATTTATTTTATCATCACTATGTATATGTATTTTACTTCAAAAAACTGTCTTCCTTGTTATCTTAACTTATCTATTTTCTATTGGTCCTTGTTATGCTCTATTTTTCTCAGTTTTACACATACATCTTTTTTGCTTTGCTGTTGTCATTTATTTGTGCATAGTTTTAATAAGAATGAAGAGCAATAATATTTGGGTTATTCCATCATTTATATCTTTCCTTTAAAGAAATGAGTTGTACGAAAAACAAATATGATCATAAACATTATTTTAAAATATACAATCAATAAAAAAATACATAATTTAATATAATGAAACTTGTAATGAACTTTACCATTTCAACGGAATAGTATTGTTATTTTAAAACAAAATTTAATTTATCATTTTTATAATCAATTCATTTGATATAGTATTAAAATTTGATAGAAATAAAATTTTTATGGATATTGAATTATAAAATTAAGTAATACAATTATAGAATTTTATATACGCAATAATAAATAAATTAATTTAAAAATGATGATATTTTGAAAAGTAATTGCTTGTTCTTAGTAAGGCTTTATTAAATAAAATTATAAATTATGATGAATTTGTTAAATTACAACTTATATAACCAAAAAAAATTGATCCAAAAAGAATATAATTCTCTTTATTGATCAGTAATTGTTGTTTTAATTTTAATTTATAGTATTATCTTATTAAAGGAGCTGGATAAAATTATGAAAACCAAGTTGTGCTGACAATTTTGATTTTCCGTGTTCTCCCATCGATTTATAGTATCAATAATATTGAGTTTAATGCATAACATTAAAATTATAATTCTTATGTTATAATTTACTTTCGTATTGATTTTAATATTGTGATTGTATTTTTGTGAGTGTAATGCAAATATTGATTGATTATTTTTATCTTTTTTTATACTTATTAATTTGTGCAAGAAAAGTGGATTTAGTTTTGACAATACATACCGCAAAACACTTAACGTATTTAATCTTATATATCATATTATTCGCATTTTATTTTCTGTTAAATCATTATTTAATTTAATAATCAAATCTAATTTTATATCAATGAAAAATTATATATGTAGTTATTTTTTAATCTTTCATTGTTTATAAAAAAATTTTTTGAAAACTAAAAATGATTACAGCATAAAATTTTTTCTCTATTATAATAAACATTATTTTTTTTGTAAATTAGGGACTTTGTTATTTTTTTATTTTATTTTCAACAGCTTATTGATAAAATGTAATTATTATTGCTTATAAGAATAAATTTTATTATGAAACATGTATCAGAAAGCACTTGATCTGTAATATTAAAAACAATATTATATTTTTGAAATATAACAATATTTCATGTACAATTAATTATTATATTTGATTGATTAATTGTATATGATAATTTGTTGTAATTTATTTATTCTTATTAATATTTGATATCAAGCCAATTCATCAAAATAGTTCCATTAATTTCATTTATATGCCTAAACTTTAGGTAATTATAATAAAATAATGTGTATTTTTTTTAGCATATCAAGATATTCAAATTACAGAATTATTTGCAAATATAATCATCCAAGATCATATTTACAAATAAAATAAAAATGGGTGAACCCATAAGGATATTGATAATCCGTTTATAAAATTTTTAATAAAAAATAAAATATTTATTAATATAAAGGAAAATCATTTTATAAATAATTTCATTAAAAAGACTACCTTTACAAATATAAGTCAATGTTGTTTTTCCAATTCATCAATGACAGATCTATATGCTATGTTAATAAACAATAATTTTATATATAAAAGAAGACTTTATTTGTGTGAAATAAATTTTTATTTCTTATTTATGTTATTCTATATATATTAATTTATAATCTAATTTAAAAAATGATTGATAAGACTAAATAAAATAAATGATTAATAAATAAATGTCGAAAATTCTAAAAAAAATTTTAACGCATATTCTAATAAATAATCTATATTCTGTAAAATACAATACATGTATAATTTTATAAATTATTTAAAATAGTTTGATGATTCATAAATGTTGTATTTATGTATTATATAAAAATATTTTATATATTAACATAACATTTTAAATAAAAATAATTAAAACGAAAAGATTAATAATAAGTCAAGATTTAATATTAAGTTTATAATACGTGTATATTTCATATAAAAATTTAAGTCACATTTGGAATTTTTTTTATATATAGGCTAAAAAATATAGTATATATTCCAAATTAATTATAATATGAAATTTGTATTTTTAAAAAAATATAAAAAATATATTTATACATTAAAAATAAATTTGTATTTGAAATGCATACTTAATTTTTTTCTATATTACACAAAATACTTAGTAAGAAATCCTAACTTCAAATTAAGTAATTGAGTTAAATCTCAAGTATTTCTATATGTATAAAAAACAATTTTAAATGTAAACTCATAAATACGTATACTTACACAAATAAATTATATATGCTTTACTTGAATTTGTATAAATATATTAATCTAAAATTTATAGCTTATTTTTAATGAATTTTAACTTCTTTATTTCATTTTTTTAATTCATAAGCATTAGTTAGGATATAAAACATTTTATATAATTCTTAAAAGTATTTTTTATTTTTTGTTTAATTCTTTATCTGTTTATTCATTGATTTTTTTATATTATACTTTTTTTTAAATTATAGTTTATTTATTATTTATTTCATTTTGTTGTTGTGTAAATTGAAAATTTTTTTTGGATCAATATAATAATTGAATTAATTTTTAAATATGTTACGAATTTTTACATATTATTTTCATTATAATAAATGATTATGATGATTGAACCCAAATAATATAATATCTAACATACTACGTTGCAAAAAATAGCTATAACAAACATTTTTAAATATTATTATTCTATTATTTAATTTTTTTTTTTTTAATCATATTTTTAAGTGTATAATTTAATATATGTAATAATTTAAAAAAAAAAATAAATCAAGACTGTCCAAATATATACGATTCTAAATATAAAAATATTAAATTTAAAGTATATGGAATCTTTATAAATTAATTAAATAAGGAAAAATTAAATATTAGAATATAATAAAGTTTTTGTAAAAATAAAAATATACATCGACCGTATGGTAAAAATTTACCATTTAAAACAATATCATTTTAAATCAGTTTTAGATTGAGTGGCTAAACCTTCAAAACAAAATCTAGTAAATTTCATATACTTCTGACGAAGACATACATATATATTATTTATATATCCTAATATCAATCTATCTATGTACATATATAATAGGATATAATATGATAAATTAATTGTGAAATATAATAAAAGTTATAAATAAAAATCTAGGAAATAAATAATGTTTAAATACATAATTTCGAGTCTGTAATAACTGAAAATCATTGTTATTGCAATGTGGAAATTTAAATACTTAAATTGATTACTTAAGTTACATAAAGATCAATACTTGTGTTCAATGCATCTTTTATTGCTTAGTTAACTTTTTTATTCATTAAGATTATATGTTTTATTACAGTTTCTAATTCAGATTTAATTTGTAGTAAGTTTTATATTAATGGGTTACGCATTATAGAATAAGATAAACACGATAAATAACGCAAAGAAGTCGCGTTTCTTTTCGCTAAACTCTTCAATGTGCTCACTTTGCCAGTCGCCATGAACATTGTCTCTTTTCCCGCTCCGCACGTTTCCCTTTTCTTCCGGTAGAAAACTTGTTCCACCTAGAACGGCGTGAGCCCGTTCATATCACCTCTCTCTCTCTCTCTCCCTCTCTCTCTCTCTCTCTCTCTCTCTATCTATCTCTCTCTCTCTCTCTCTCTCTCTGTCTCACTCACTCAATCGCCTCTTCACGTTTACCCTCAATTTCATTCATCCTTCTCAAATGAGTTTTTTCCGTCACTGAACACCTCCACCTTGCCCTTAACCGTATCACCTTCACACTCATTCTTTCTCTTATTTTATTCTCACACTTATACATTCATCCTTGTCTGAAATGCGTTTGCCTCCAAACGCCTTCTACAAATATACACTCATGCACGCGGATATTTACATACGCTCTTTGTAAAGCCTAAAATGGACACAATCCAATTATAATATAGTCTTTTATACACACTCGCATACACATTCCGTTATACGCCTCATACAAACTAAATTGATACAAAGCCAATGTAATGTAAAGTTGTAAACAATTTTTCTATATAAAATTCCTAATATTCATTAAAACAACACAATCGACTCTAAAATACCAACGCATTCGGACGACACTGCCACCAAATCCCTATTTATTTATTTATTTTCGATTGTTCTTTATGAACTTCCTCTTGTACCTCCTCTCCGCTCGCGTCGCTGTTCTTATTTTTCTGAAAATCATCCCCAAAGCCTGTCCATGGCTTCATATTATTCTCAGACGTTATAGTAGACCTTCGCCAATTCCTAATTTTAATTAAAAAGAATCATAACCAATTTCAATCTAGGCCCTTGCTGTATCTGTTGGATCGCAATCAAATCCTCTTACTAATAACTCACTGCAACCTGTGATAGCGATTATATTATCTCTTGTGCTCTTCCTGTATTCCCTCAATTTGACTCCTTTCATCGCTTAAAGAGTTTTCTAACTTCGGTGTTAATCGCCTTCAACGACTGGTCGTCCTCGTGGCACGTAGCGTTGTTCCGAACATCAACTGAAATAGACTGGTGTTTATCGCCTTTTGCAGCGTTCGGTTTAGAGTGCGTTGCATCCAACTAACAAAATTACATCATTTCGCTGTCTGGTCGGCACTCAATCGGCTTATCACACCTGCTACGATGGAGTTTACTCGCTACAACTTCCACGACGACGAAAACGTATTGGTATCGCTTTTTGACAAACGTAAATGATCTCATATGATCCATGATTCAGAGCGGTGTTTAGGGTTCAGTGCGTGTGCGGTCCTTCGATGCAAGGTAGACATTTGCCGATGTACTCTCTTATCGTCTTTTCTACCTTATCTATGGCACAATTCTGCTCTAATAGCTTACTTGTCTTTTTTTCATCAAAATGCCCAATTCTGTGTCCTTTTTGCACAATCTTCCCCTGCAACCCGCGAGAAACAACTAGCTTCTCATCACCATTGTTGTTTCTATAAATTAGACGTATGTATAAATGACGTATTATATAGTCTTTATGAACATTATTCCTCGCTAATTCCTTTACCATTATAATTTTCTCATCGTACTTTTAAGTTCTAGCTATTCTACCAATTAGCGAATCTTCTACCATATTGACTGATGTCATGTAATTTAGCGCATTCATTAGCTTTATGCCATTCTCGGAACACTGTTCAACATAGTCGAATACCTCTATAATAATAATCCATAGCCCCACGTGCGAGCTAAGTTCGCTTTTGTTCATTGTTTGCTCGAACACTGCGCAATTTGTTGTGATTTTGATCCTTAACCCTAAAACGTACGCTCAAAACTTTTCAAAACTACGAACAACTGCCAAGAATTCCATCTCATAACTTTTATATGTTCTTTCTGCTGACGTTGTTTTGCGGTTCTTAAAATTCGGTGAATGGGACTGTCTGTCTTCTTCATTTTGTTACAGGAAAATCACATCATACCTATTGATTAATGCTTCTGTATATATTTCCGTTCCCCACCGTTGGTTATAACTATGTAGTACGAGTGATTCGGCCAGGGACGCTTTAGATATTCACTGCTCCAGGCCAAACTCAAAAGTCGCATCTTTTTTCAAAAGGTCACTGAGCGGTTTCGCTGTTTGCTCATATTTTTTAATGAATTTCCTAAAATATTACGACAGTCTAAGAAACCACTGTACTTATTTCGTTGTTCTCGGAGCCTTAATAACGCTTGAGCTTTCAAAGAAGGATTGATCTTCCCGCCCTCCACAATGTATCCCAGGAATTCGACCCTTCTTTGCAGAAGCTGGTTTTTCTTTCAATTTATTTGTAGCTCGTATCAGCTCATTAATTCCAAGACTGCCTTTAAATTTTCCAGTGCTGTGCGTTCAGCATCTATAAAAAGCATAATCTGACCCTTACTGACTAGGTCGTGAAACACGTGTGTAATGTACCGTACGAAAACAGCCGGAGCGATCGATAAACAGTAAACTCGTACAGCCCCTTTGGTGTCACAAATGCCGTATATTTATGGCTGTCTTCGTCCACTTTCACATGAAAAAACCCGTCTTTTGAATTTATGGTCGTATATGTATGGGCATCAGCTACCTTGTCTAGGACATCTTTGATATTGGTTTCGGCGTACATTCTTTCACTAATATCTTATTTAGATGATGGCGATTCATGAATACGCGGGTACTCCCGTCTTTGTTCCCCGCTACTATCACCGCATTTGCGAAATCCGACTGACTCAACACTATTGGTTCTTTTTCAAACCATTCTTTAACCTCATGCATCTCCTTCGGGGTCAGCCTCTGCAGTCTATGCGCATGGAAGCCTCTTCCTTAAAACTATTCCTCATCCGAACAAGTTGCGTTTACTGTTTTTCCAACCAATATCCCTCGACTAGTACTCTTACTTCCGTTCAGTACTCATGTGTCACTTGTTGCGCTATCATGTTACTATCGTCGCCCTCTTCGGTGATCATTCGCATGTAGCGACTGAATCAACAATATTACGTTTTTTTTTATTAAAATTATCAAAAATATTACGAGAGCAACATTCCACAAAAGATCAACGATGAGCATTCTTTCATTGGTAAGCTTTCCAGAACGACGACATAGTTCAGTCTAAACTCTACCTAGTTCATTACTGTCACGAGGGTGATCTTTGACTCAGGTTGCATCACAGTTCCACCAAAATGTGAGTGCTGACACATATGGTTCTAGAAATACGCTCGACTTCACGGTTTTTATCATTTCCCGTAAGATAGCTGCTCATACCACGTTAAGCTTGGCTCCTGAATCCAATATGCTGTAACGTCGATACCAGAGATTTTTAACTTTTTGTGATCTCTTGCATCCACGAAATTTATAAACATGGAAAATCGGATTGAAAGTCCTGTCCTCGTCACAGTTTGTACATTACTGTCCCAAATGGGTTTTTATTTCCCATTTGTAACACGTGTACTTTCGTGTTCTCCTGGGACAATCAAATGATCGACTTTTTCACAAATGAAACACTTCATACGCTTTGTGTTACTGGAGTTCCTACTTCTACTTATTACAAACACTATTACCCCAGGAACTGTCCGCAGTCCTCATTTTATCCCCGCCCATTTCACCACTTCATATGCACACAAATTCTTCCTCAGTTCGTCAAACGTCTCAAAACGATATAGCATAACCTTATTGTATGAATGAACTTTAATTCCATTGACGATAAAATGCAACAACAAGCTGGAAATGATCCTACCTTGACCCGTCAATCATCACATTTGATAACAATATTGGAGCAGAGATTCATCCTTATCGCCAGCTTCTTAAGCACCTTATATTTATTGACTTGGTATTTAAATGTGTTTTCAATCTCTAGACGCAGATCCTTCCAGGAATTAATTTTCTCCTTTACATTCAGCTAGTCCGTTGCTACATCTGTCAATGCATACATAGCCCCGAAAATCAACCATTGATCTTGGTTAACTCATCTACTCCCGCAGTCCACTGCTTGACACTAAACGTTTCATATTTTCCAGAGAAACGGATGAGCAGTTTCATTTTTTCATGGAAAGATATACGCAACCTTGAGGTTTCCCGGGCCCTTTTGACTGGACAGTCGATGCCATATTTGAATCTTGAATCAAAATATTGAAATTTATATATTAGTGAAATACACGCAAATTAATTATCTTTTTTTTGTTATTCCTACTTCTTTCTATTGACCATTTTTTGTCATGTTTAACCTCATATTTGTAACAATCCGAAAGATTTAAAAAAAATTAATTTAAGACACAAGTCTTGTATTATAATTACAAACACTAAAATCATATATCAAACTGAGATAATAATTTATTAGATTTTAACATGATTTAATTTATAAAAATTATTTTGCTAAAACTATTAATCTGATAGAGCTGATATTTTGTACAAATAAATAGCATATTAATAACTTTAATATCCCCAAAATAGAATTCTAAGCATTGACAAAATTTTCCGTCTTTTTGAAAATGTTACCACTTCTAATTTACCAATTGATCTGTATAAAAATGAATTTTCTTCATAATTTTATTGGCTACAATTCATCCATTGTCACAGGCTATAAAAATTATGACTTTTTATTTTATAAAAATTAAAGAAAAAATGCATTTTTTTATTATAATTGTTAATAAAAAAACACCTTCACATATTTTTTTTATTATTTTAGAAAATAAGAATCTACTGATTTCTTTAATGATTTTTCATAAATGCGGTTAGCTGCTTTTCGCTAACGACCTAAAAGGGTCTCTATTGCTAAATTATACATTAAATTAAAATATACGTTGTTTAATAGTTTTTTATTTAAAATTCATTGTAATAAAATAATTAATTATATATGATTCAATATCGTAAACTTTTAAATGTGAATAATAAGGTTTTTAATTTATAATAACGAAATACATTAATAACTGATTTTATTTATTTGGATAAAAATTAACAAAATTAATCGTTTTATAAAATTTTATATAAAATTCATATATTTTATTTTTTTTTTTTAAATTTTTAAGAAATAATTATTCTTAAAATAAAAAAATAAATATGGTAACATCGGTATCAATGCTTAAAAATTTTCAATGTTAAATACAGTCTGCTAATATATTCAATATAATAATTTAATATATTTAATATAATAATTGTTTGTGTTATGATTATTGTATATTCCCTATGTATTTAGTTACTCAGTCATTATTTATTATAAATAAATTTTAATTTTAGTTATTTTGTGTACATAAAATATTTTTTTCCCGATTTTTATTTTTTAATTAATAAAATATTCGTATGCAGTAAACTTTATACTGATTGTGGTTGCTTTTGATTGCTTTTTTAAATAACTTAATTGTAATTTTTGAATAATGGTTGATGATAAGTGATTCTTTGTTCATAAAAAATAATTAAATGAATTAGAATCAGTCAATGTTTCTTTTATAAATAATTTAATTATTTTTTTATTTTAATATTATAATAAATATTCTATAGTAGAATTTTAGAAAATTAGTAATGTTGCAAGTAGTTAGATAGAATCTTCTAAAGTATTTAAAATAGGGCCGAGGCAGCAAGAGTTGTTACCTGCGAGATGATAGAAAGTGAGTTTAACTAATATTAAAAACAAAATTATGTAGAATGATATATAAAAACGGCATTAGGTGTGTATAAATATATTGAACTTCTTACTCGATTAATATTTGACTTCTGCATTTCTATTAATAATTTTATTTTCTTTAATATTGTAGTATTAATATTAGTATTATAATATTAATGCAGAATCTATATTTAGAAGAAATTATTTATTGTTTTATTTATTAATTGAAATTTCTAAAATGTATTAATGATTAAATTTTTAATTTTAATATTTTTAAATTTATACATATTTTTATTTTACTTTTTTTATTATAAATAATTTTAAAATTAAATAATAAATATTTAATACTGAAATTTTAAAATACCTTTTCAAATTTTAAAATATCTACATAAAAAATTTATATTAATGAATTTAAAAAATTTTGAATAATAAATTTTTATGAATAAAAATAATTCAAATAGAGATTTAGGCAATTATTTGTATACACAAGTTTTAATATGTAATATATTTGTAATGTATACAATAGCTATTCTTACCCTAAATAGTGCAAAATGGTTTACGATCACATTAATATTTTTTTTAAAAATTGTGAATCGTTTTAAAATTTTTGATAATTGTCTTCAATTAATTAATTAAATTGAGTTACAAATTTTCGAAAATATGTCACTTTTTTAATTATACATTATATATCCTTAACCTAGAAGATATAAATATAATAAAATACTCTATTATAACTTCGCGTTTGCAGTTCCACTCTACATTATATGACTTTTCTAAATTTTTGCTCTTATTTAAAATTATTATTATTATTATTAAATCCATTAAAGATGATTTTTTATATTTTATTTGTATGTGTATGTTAATTTATGTTTTGTATTCGTATACGTAAACCAATACTTTTTTTCTTTTACTTAAATTACACTAACGTAGAGATTAAAATTTACACCATTAGATATTATAAATTGTTAAATTAAAAAACTTGTCTATTTAAAAAATACAATCATATAAATCTTATTTTATTAATGAAAACGGAACTTATCTAACTTTTTAAAAAAATCATAATATTGATATTCAAGTTAACAAAGTATAATTTAAACTATGAATTATTATTGTATTATATTATTTACATTATATTATATTATTTACAGTTTAATCATTAATAATAATACAAAAAACTAAATAAATATTTTGAAAAATAAACAATTTAAAAAAAAAAGCAGTGAACTATTGAATATATACACATTTGAATATACATGTACATGTATCAGAAATTATCAAACCTGTAAAATTTAAATTAGGTATAGGCTTATTCAAATTTTGGATCCTTATCTGTCTTGACCCTGAAAATGTTGTAAAATATACGTGTCATATATGCGATAGTTTCATTATTGATTCATATGTGTGTATATTCAAGAGATTATTACATACCTGAATCCTTTATTCATTATTAGATAATGATCAACAACACTAACTGTAATTACTAGTCTAAAATAAAAAATAATGAGGATTTAAGACTTACTATCTTTAAACTAATTATTATTTTTTAAAGTTTTAAACGCTACAAATATATTCTTTGGTTACTTTAAATTTATTTGAAGACAATAATTTTAATGTGAAATAATTTTTTAGCGTATGAATAAATTAACAAAACAGAAATTTTCTTTTAATTTTTTTTAATAATAGAAAGTTAATTTTGATTTAAGTTGGTTTACTTCTATATAAAAAAAAAAAAAAAAAAAAAAAAAAAAAGAAAAGAAATCATTCTTTTTGAAAGTATAAATTATTTTATAAATTATCTGCTAAATTATATTAACTTTTTATGTTGTAGATAATGAATAAAATATATATAATAAAGCAGATGAATTTATTATTTTTTATTATTGTGATTTAATATTAATTAAAAAGTAAAAAAATTATAAATAAAGTATAAAAACTTATTTACGATATTTTAAAAAAATCTAAGAAAATATGTATTTTTATTTTAGTGTTGAACGCGAGGCATCAAAAAATATTGAAGAAAATGAACGTGAATGCTTTAAAGATGCAATTGTTTCTAGCCGAAGTCTCAACAGGGGCTATACCGAATCAACAAAACTCAAAAATGCCATACCAGAAGTAAGTATACACATATAAATAAAATTATTGAATACATATTCCACATTTTTTATTATAATTATATCGTAGAATGTAACATTCTTTATTAATTTGATGTGAATTATATAATTATGATATTTTTATTTTGAAGTCTGATCAAATCGAATAACATTCCAGAGCACGACATAATTCTGGAATTCATAAAATTATGTTTTTTTTTATTTCAATTATTAAATTGTGTTTACCAAATCATAATTTGTAATTTTATATGGATATATAAAATCGAAATTTATAATAATTGTCAATATTTAAGTTTTTCAGTCTTTTTGAAATATATATCTGTATCTATTTTTTTTTTTTTAAATTTCATGCGTTTTTAATGTAACAAATTATTCCTAGATAGCAGCCTGTATCATTGCAGCAACATTTCACATTGCAGTTGGTCTTAGTATGGCTTATTCGGCAGTTCTTATACCAAACCTGGAACATGAAAATTCAGAAGTTTACGCAACAAAAACTGAAACATCCTGGATAGGTAAGTTTTTTTTTATATTAATTTCATTAAAATAGTTGTAAAAAACTGTAGGATTATTTTCTGAATAATTAATTTTATTTTTGTTTTTATTAAAATAAAGTTACAACAATACAAATAAAATCGTACAGATACATCAGCTTAAATATTATATTGTTTTTCATTTTAACAGTACTTTAGTTAATGCATGAAAAATTCTTTCTTAAATTACTATAACATTACTATTATGAATTAATTAAAATATTTATAAATACATATTTTAAAATGAAATATTCAAAACTACATTTACAACATTTTAAAACCTAATCAGTATAAATCAAATTTCCATCTTACATATCATAAGTTTCATTAAATAATAATTAAAATTATTAATTCTAATTAAAATTATTAATCAACATTATTTACAATAATTAAATTAATAAATAATTTACATTATCTACTATTAATATTTTCGACATTTATAAATTCATATTCATTATTTTGTCTATTTTTGAAAAGTTATCACAATGCATATTAAGTTATTTTAAATAATACTCGATTGTATTTAGAATATTAATAAATATAATTTATTATGTACATTTCAACACCGGGTATATGGTATGATATATATTTCATAATTTATGAGGTATATTTTTAATTACAAATTTCAAAAATAAAAGCATGTATTTAAAAATAAAATTTTAAACGATAAATTTATAAGTTAGTTTTAATGGTATCTCCATATAAGTCGATTTGTTATGTCTTATACTATCAAAACGTTAAATTACTACTTAAATCTTATTGTTTAAAAGCTTACATGGTTTAATAATTATTGACGTAATTTATTATACGTAAATTATTTAAATGAAAAATTATTTAAAATACTGTACAACAATAATATTTTATAAAATTTCTGAAGAATTTAAAAAAATTATATCTATTATTTTAAAACTGTCTATTGAAAAAAATAAAATATTTTTCATAATACTGATTTATATTTTAATTCGATATTTTAATATAATTCATATGCATTTTTTCAAAAATTCAATCTGTAAAAGTTTTATTTTTTATCAATATTTTTATTATTTAATATATTTTGATCTGTAATTGTTGGTAATAACAATTTATTAGGTAAATTTAAAATTTACTTTTCATATTAATCAATTTATATGGAATTTTAAATTAAAAATGATATTGACAAAAGTACAACTAAATTATATCACTGATCTAATCTCCAAGGGGATAAAACATCCGTTTTTGGAACTGTACAGAAAAAATAACTTATAAACCAAATGTTTTAATATTTTAATTATCTATATAGCCTATCTGGAAAATTCAATTTATTATATTTGAAGTCATTATTGGTCGTAGCGATTTGAGAGAGGTCTTAGAATGTGCTAGAAAGTTTTTTCTATTTATTCCTTTTTTTTCTTTTCGATAATTAGGAGCGGCAGCATTTTACTGCGTGGGAAGGATGTTTTTCAGTTGTGGACACAGCACGTTGGAGTAACTGTTGGAATAGATTTACACATAAAAATTTGTTTGTGATTTATTTATTGATTATGTTGTGATAAAATGCTGTAAAGACTTTAAAATCTTGAAAAGCTCTCTAAGAATAAAATTCTTAGAATAAAAAATGTTAATCATAATTTAAAAAGTCGTATAAGGCGTTCAAGAAGATTCAACACCCAAAATTAACCCGAATCGATTCTAATGTCTAAAGTGTGCACAAAATTTTGAGTTAAAACCATCATTTAAGGATCAGGGTAGTCAATAATACCTTGAATTTATTAAAATTTGCTTACAGTTACCTTATTTAAAAAACTTTTTTAAAAATCTCCAGTGTTTTTTCCAAATCGCACATCAAATTTTATAACGTCATTCCACTAAAAGACCCATCGTATCGTATTACAAAACTGAAAAATAACCTTCATGCGAATGCAAATATTTCCGGTCTTAATGATTGTAAAGAAAAAAAAGGAACAAATAGAAAAAACTCTTCCACACATTTTAAGATCTCTTCCAAATCGCTACGACCAATAGCGACTTCAAAAATAATAAATTAGATTTACTATTTGGACAGACTATATATGAAAGAAAATTGCGAGGTGTTAAGGAATTACCGAGAAATTTTTCTGCTTCCAACGGTTTACAAGCAATAGACAGATATAATCAGCAAGAGATTAAAACATAAAGTAAAGAAAAAACGATATTACCGATATTATTAGTTAGCTTGTTTCAGAAGAGGAAGATAAGCGATTGCCAACATATATCTACTAGAACATATAATACAGGAAAAGATATAAAAAAGAATTTACTCTCTCCATAGATCTGAACGTAATATTTGAAATGACAATGAGATACAAACTCTGGTATACAATGGAATACCTAGGAGTAAATAAATATTTAATAGAAAGGATCAAATGGCTTTTCACGAAGACAGAAGTGAGGTTCAGAGTTAAGGAAGAAGTATTAGAAGTGATAGAAATAAAAAAAGATTATAAGTAAAAATATGTGTGAGTCCAACACTTTTTAAGCTATATATTGAAAATTTGGATAAGCTAGTGAAAAACAGAAAAATGGGTAAACCGAAAATTAGATAAAGGAGAATTTGGTAGTTTATTTATGTAGAGAGTATTACTGTTGAGGAGGAAGAAACAATGAAGCTATACAGTACATTACAAGAATGTTGAAAAAAAAATTTAAAAGAAAAAGAATTAATATTGAATTTAGAAAAAATAAAAATGATGGCTTTAAAAAAGGATAGAAAGAAAAAAAGAAAAATGAGATAGTAGATAGAGTAGGAAATTGAATCAGTGAGAAGCTTCTGTTATTCGGAAGGAAGGAAGAGAAGAAGTAATAGCGGCAAAGAAGGAAAGCATGGAGGAAAAGAAAATTTTAATAAACGATTTCAAGAGAATAAATGTTATTTAAATATCTGGTGAATATGGAGTAAAAGAATAAGATGAGGAAGAAAAAAGGGATTAGAAAGATAAAAATAAATTGTATGAGTTGAAATTTAGAATTGAATTATTGAATGCCAAGAAAGCATAAAAATGCAAAAACTGAGAGTTTCCCAATGAAAATAAAATGTTGTTATATAAGGTCATATTAGCAGGAATAAATAACAAAAATGACTTTGGATGAAAGATGGTTGGAAGAAAAGCAAATGAAGTTAAATAATAGTGGCAAATGAGTGAGAAATAATTAAACAATCTGACCTTGAGTAAGAAGAAAATAGAAAATTTGAAGTATTTAAAAAATTTGAAAGGAGAAAAAATATTATCAAAGAATTATGAATAGGAAATTGGCCATATAAAGATAGTAGGTACAATAAAATTGAGAAAATACAATATAACAGGAGATATAAAGAACTACAAGTGGATAGAGCTTCTAGGAAATCTGAAAAAAGTATAAGGAGAAACAAAATATTAAATCAATAGTAAGAATAAAATACGAAAACAAAAAAGGGGGAAAACATTTATTAAATGGATGAGAAATGAAGAAAAAGTATCCTTTTTGATACAGAAGACTATTTATGGAGAAACATTATAAATAAATGAAAGGAAACACTAATTTTGACAGAAAAGATAAGAAAAGAATTGGTTTGAGACGATTACTGGTACTAAAGTAATTGAAAGAAAAAGTAAAAAAAACTTTGAACTTGTGAAAATAATCAAATAGACAAATAAATGTATAAAAAGGAAAAAAGTGTAATATACACTATAGAAGTATATTATCCATCCATATATATAGAAGAGTGGTGAGAAACGAAATAGAGTGTATGTATCCATCTATCAATATCGCTGGTGTGTTTTTTTGGTGTTGTTTATAAATATATATATAGAATGGTAAGAAAAGAGAAAAGTGTCGATAAAATAGTGAGGATTAGAGAAAATATAATAAAAAAGTAACTACATGTAGAATGCAAAAATAAAGATAAATCCAAATAGTAACGAAAAGAAGAAAAATATGAAATAAGATAAAAATGTAAACGGAATATGAGTGAGTGCAGTAATTTAACGGGTAATCTAAGATACAATAATTATATAAATAGATATGTAATTATAATCTATTAAATCAATCTCCATTTTTGGGCCAAAAGACTGGAATTATTTAATAAATAATATAATTACATAAATGCTGAAAATTAAATGTGTACAATAACTAAGAATTTTTTTTAATCAACCAATTCCAATCAACATGTAATATTTTAAAGAGTGAACATTTCAAAGCATAAACAAAAATCATAATAAAAATTAAAACTGATACTGAGATTAAGTAAACTATATTTAATATTCTTTTCGAAAAATACACGTGCATGTTTGCATGTTTTAATAGTATAGGACATCCAAATAGTTATTCATACATTCTTTTTATTTTATATATTCATACAGTTTTTCATTTCTTACTTCTATATAATATCGTTATTCAATTTTTATATACTCGAACTTCCTTAACTATAATTACAAATTACTTTAATTTCAAATCTCTGAAATACAGATGTAAGATACTTAACGTGGTTGTTTTTTTTGACTCATCATTATTTTTTTTTTATTTTATTTAATATTGTTTTCTAAAGGTTTTTGTTTGATTTTTCTTTGCCCTTTAAAAGTGTATATATTGTTATATGATCTTTGTTAAAATTGTTATTTTATTTCCTTCTCAAGTTCAATCACACCAATAATTCTTTTTTGAATATATTTCTATTCAGAAAAAGCCGAAGTAAGTATTGAGGTATGCCATGTATTAAGATGTGTGGAACAATTAAATAAAAAAAAATTAAATTAAATCATTAAAATTTGTCCATTAGTTTAGATTCTTTTAAATTTAATCTATTGATATTATTAAAATAAATGTTTCATGATAGATGATTATATCATTTGTTTAATTTACTGTTATTTTTACACATTTTATTTTTGTCTTATTTTATTATATATTATTACATATTATATATTATATATTATATTAAGTCTATTGATTTAAATATTAATTAATAGTAAGAATTGTAAAAGTAAAATTGTAAAAATTAGTAATAATTTTAGCATTAGTATATTTTATTTATAAATTTTACATTTAAACAAATTTTTCATTATATATTATATATTTAAATAATAATGAATGATTATAAAAGATTTAGTGATATTTTAATAAATACTATTTTTAAAAAATCCACAATTTTTTTATAGAATCATTTAGGTATCTGCTCTATTATATAATAATATAATTATTCAATTTATTTAATTGTTAATTTGTTTACACACATCTAATTAAATATTCATTTTAACCTGGCATAAAAAAAAATTACTAGTTTTTTATTTGGTATTACATGTGTTCATTTTAGTTATTAAATCAAATTTATTATTGTTATTCATTAAGGCCAAACTACCGTATAAACGTTATGAACAGTTAAATAAATAAAACGATATAAAAAATGTAGATATGTATTTATTATCTCATCTATTATAATTTTCTGTTTCACTATTACAATGCTATGCAATTTTTTTTAAGTATTTAAATTAAACTACCTTTCATATAGAAAAAAAACGAAAGGTTTTTATCGACATTAATAAATATCTTTTTTAATTATTAAAACAAAAAATTTCAGAATTATAGAAAAAACTTTTTAATTATAAAATAAATTATTTATTTATTATTATTATTTTTTTTAATATGTAATTTTAATAATGCTATTTAGAAAAAATGTTGAGGATGTTAAAAATAAAATAAATCTTATTAGGTTATTATATTATACTAATTATTCTTATACGTAAAATATAACATGTCTTCATTCGTAATCATCTAACTATGGAACAATTTTGGTATTTCTTTCGCCTAATTATTATAAAGATGCAGATCGGACTAATTTGAACTCTATAAAACATAGTCCAATAATTTTATGTTTTTATCTTCATCAATAATACGTATAAGTAATATGTTCATTTGTTTTCTGTATAAAAGGATTTATTGTTTAAAATTTACTATTTTCAATCTATTTATATTTTAATCATTCAATTGAATGTAATGTATTTTTATTGTATGTTGTTAGTAAAGGCCTGAAGAGAACAAGAGCTTTCTTGTCGAAACGTCGCTGTCAAACATAATAGTGTTTTTTTTATTTTTTATTTCATACACCCGTAAGGAAATTAATTGCCATTTACTAATAAACAATGGAAATTGTCCTTTCTAACTCTTTAAATAAAAAATTTATTATTTATTGTTAATAATAAAAACTTTTTTTACAAACCAATTTGCACAATTAAACAATTATTAAAAAAACAAAAATAAAAAAATTAAACGTGATTAAATTATTCTTATGATTTTTCATTCCAAAGAAATACACTTCAATTCTGTTATATAAAAATAATCAATAATGAAATTATACTAAAATCTATACTTAGTATTTATTGTTTTTTAATGTCACGATACAACAGTGAGCACAATTTTATAAAAAAATTTTAATTCTTATCACAATGTGAAATCTTATAAAATTATTATTAATCATGAAAAAAGTAATGTTGGTATTATTATTTTGTATTGGTATTTAAGATTATTATTTTAGAGACTGTGTAAATATTAAAATTAATAATCATAAAAGTTTTAGAATCATATTCATAAGTTTGTGGATTATTAAATCTTGTAGAGCTTAGAAAATTGTAATTTTCAGCTTTTCAGTATCATAAATATATATATATTATTCGCAGTTTATTTTTACATATCAAAAATTAATCTTAAAAAAACTGCAGAAAGAAAATTGATTTTTTTCAATTCAGTTTTAAACTTTGATAAAGGGTTCAATAAAAAATGAATATACTGCTGAATGGGAATATACCGATTTATTCAGGTTGTTAATTATTGACAAAAATGATCGTTTAAATGTTTATTATGTTTAGAAAAACATTTTCATATTTATTGAAATAACATACTATATTTATACATTTTTTAATGATATGATAATTCAGGATTTATTGCTGGAAAAATACACGATCGACTGTTGAAGTTGTCTGTAAGAGTAATCATTGTAATGTACGAGTAATGCCACGAGTAGTACTTTGATGCAATATAGTTACTTTGAGAAAATATAGTTTTGGATTAAGAGGAAGTGAAAATATATTTTCAAAATATGTTTTGAAAAAGGGCTCTTATCGTTTTAGCGAGTATAGTGGTGGTGACGGCGCCTTTGGGTGCGTTGATGGGCGGCTTTCTCATGGAAGCGTTCGGCCGGCTCCGCACATTGCAGTTCGGGGCAGTACCATGCGTGATTGGCTGGATTTTGATTGCCCTGGCCCAAAACGTCCCGATGATTCTCGTGGGCCGGTTGTTGGCCGGGTTGGCCACCGCTCTCGCCACCTCACCCGCCATCGTGTACATCACCGAAGTTGCCCGCCCCGAGCTCCGAGGTTCCCTCATCTCTTTTGGCCCAACTCTCGCCTCCTTCGGCATGGTGTTGTCCTACCTAAAAGGAGCTTTCCTGCCATGGCGGCTCGTCGCCTGGCTGAGCATCGCCTACGGCCTCGTCCCCGTTCTCTTGGTGCAGTTCATCGTTCCCGAGTCTCCGGTTTGGCTCGTCTCCAAGGGACGATTCGACGAGGCTCGAACGGCTTTACAATGGTACGCATTCTCCCATTTTGGACTAACTCAGGATAATGCTCATTTTAATTACTTTTTTCTTAGCTTATACAAAGACCGACCCAAATGTTAAATTATTAATTAAATAAAATTATTAATAAATTAATAAAAATAAATTATTAGTTAAATTAAAAATTGTCAACTAAAGCCAAATAAATTTAATTTCTATTTAATTTTAATCTTGATATTTTGTTTATGCATTTTTAAAGATTTAAATTATTAACAATGTCACTTAAATGTTTTGAGCTTTTTTTTTATGGTAGACTATATCAAACGATTAATGAACATAGTAACAATATTTATAATATACTTTTCAGAAAATTCCTCATTTTCAATGTTAATAGATTTTTTAAAAAGAGCTTTCAAATTTTGTGTGCTTATTCTACCCTGTTAAAACTGAATCCTGGAATATATAATCTCTATATTATTTTACAATTAATCTCCTTTTTGAACGTTTAAACGTGTATGAATTTATTATTAAAAATTCATTAATCTTCGCTAAAAATGTTAAACAGATGAATAATCGTTTTGATCGATTTGATTTCAAAATTTTAAATACAACTTACTAAAAAAACTTTTTCAAGTACAATGATTTAAAATATTCTCCGTAACGATCAACACAACTTTTTATAATTAAAATACCTTTCATTTTATTATATTCATTTTCATAAATTTTTATTTAACTTCCTAAAAAATTGATATGCGACTAATATATATACATATTTGTAATTTATAGCATAAACATTTAATATGATAAAAAATAATTTAAGTGAAAAAAATTAATTCTTTTTAAATTAAAGTAAAATTTATTGTAAATTCAAAAAGTTTTAAATTATCATTGATATCATGAATTTATAAAAGCTTTTATAAATTTCATCCGCATTTTATTGTTCACAATTAATTATATTAGCAATTAATTTTAACTTTTATAAATATCTTTTTGTTCAAGTAGTGATTTTTAAAGAATTTTTTAAATATTCTCTTTTAAAAAGTAACATATAAGAAAAAATAAAGATATTGACGAACGATTTTAATGCTTTAGCTTTATCATTAATTTTATCGCAACAGGGGCATTTAGATATAAAGAAAAATATATAGATCTTTTGCTGATATTTATAAATATTTTAAAAAATAGATTTATTTACATTTTGTTTTATTTTGGTGAAATAAATTGTGCATGAGCATTTAATTAAACATTTTGAAAATTAATCTTAACTCAACAGTTACAAGTAATTTTCATATAGGTTTTTAATTAGCTATATTTACGACTTGTAATCTTTAAAGGTAACTACAATAAAAAGTACTTTAAACTAAAAAAGCTCATCCAAAACGTATCAGCGTAGGTGATTTCTTTACTTTTATTATTAAATGATTTCTTCTATTAAAAATGTTGTAAGCGAAGGATTTTTAAATTCAATACGACAAATATTAAATTGAAAATTATATTACATACTTGTTAAAATATTTAAAATAATAATTTTTTCAAGATTAAAAACAATTGTTGATGCGTTCCTTCACCCTTCTAAAGCATAAAATTCTGAGGTGTACATTTCACTTAATTTCACCGCTTTTAAATACGAATAATTTATAAGCCCTTATTAATCAAGCAATTAAATTTACACGTTAACAATAACCCTCGATACAAATTGTTTACAATTTGTTTACAATTTTTTCATAGGCTATATCACTCGGAAGCAGACGTGGGTAAAGTGTCAGCAGCTGAAGCCGCTTTTACAACCATCATGAAAGAGAACGAAATAAAGTTGAGCGAGCAGCGTCGCAGCAAACACGGGGGCGGTCCCACAGCCAAACTCCGAGCCCTTCTCAAACCCACGGGGTGGAAACCCATGCTCATTCTTTTCTTGCTCTTTCTCTTCCAACAGTTTTCCGGGATCTACATCACCCTTTTCTATGCCGTGACGTGGTTCGAGGAGGTCGGAGCAGGCTTCGACCCTTACATCGCCTCGATCCTCGTCGGTCTAACCCGCTTTTTCTGCTCGATGGTTAACACTTGGCTTCTTAGAAGATATCGCAGGCGAATACTCTGCATTATTTCGTCACTCGGTATGGCCGTTTGCATGACTGTCTCCGGTTACTTTACCATGAGGATTAACGAAGGCGATAAGACTGGCAACTGGGTAAACTTCATTTGAATTGTTGCGTTTGATAACAACAATAATGGCAACAGTCTGGTGTCGCAAACGAGTTGCAGGACGGGAGATTTTTTGCACTTAAATTTCCATTGCTAATTTTTAAAAAGTAAAGAAATTTATGATTTGTCATTTGACTGGTGGTCAAGAATACTTGCATCAAAGATAATGAAATAAACAATAATCCATTTTGAACGGTTTTACTTTCAATGCGATTTAAGCACTCGAATCATAATATGAATAATCAATTCGGACTCGTTAAAAATGATTAAAACAATTGTTTTTATCAGATTTCAAATTTTAACTTCTGCACCATAAATTCTTAATATTCAAACATATAATTGTTTTCTCTCTTCAACATTTAAATATTTTAGCAAATAGAAGAATAGTTTATATACACTTATAATACCATAAAATAAATAATATTTATCTCGAAAAATATTCATCATTGATAATTTTAGGTTCCTATTGCTTGCTTATTATTGTACGTTTGTACATCAATGGTGGGAATGCTAACTATACCCTGGACAATGACGGCAGAACTTTTTCCAACGGAAATCCGAGGTATAGCTCATTCCATTAGCTATTCTATAGCTAATATACTAATGTTTGCAGCTGTCCAAAGTTATAGAAATTTAACAGAGTTCCTAGGAGGTACGTACTAAAAATACTTTATTACTATAGAATAAAGCAAAGTTATAAATAGAGTATCTTTATTTTTTAAAGAAATATTTTGATGAAGATTACAAACAATAATGTACTTGTAATGTATCATTGTTTGCAATTATAAAATAAAATTAAAATAACAATTGAATTTTTAAAAAACAAATAAATAGCTTTTTAATAAAAACACGAATTACGACAATTGTACAATAAAATGATTTTGACATTTTTAATCACAGGTTCTCACGCGATCCAATGGTTTTTTGCCGGAGTATCGATCGGTGCCTCGATATTTGTTTATTTGTTATTACCTGAAACTCACGGCAAGAAACTTTCAGAGATCGAAGAATATTTCCACAATAACTTTTTGGCCTGCGGTGCGGAGAATAAAGAAAAGAAACACAGAACCAAGCGGCGTGACCTACAAAACGCACATACGACCGTCATGCAACCTCTCAATTCACTTAAAACGGCTCAAACTGCTTGAGTAGTAAAAAAAGTACATGTCAATTCTTCACTTTTATGCTCATTTCTCATCTATTTTCTTCTTTAATTCCATCTAGATAATTATTGTTGTGGGTGTGCCCACACTCCGATGCACTACATATAAGTAACTTAACACAATATAAAACACGATGCGAATACCGTGTGTATTGTTTCTAAATAATTATTTTGTAATTGAAAACAAGATTGCTAATTATAATTTATGCTAATGAAGAGAAAGTAATCAAATATTATTGAATATGATTCTTTAATTGTCATGTTTTTTTAAAAAATCAATTAATTATAAAACAAAAAAGCTTTTTCATATGATTACATTATTAATTATAAAATTAACTCCACGATTTTATATGTCCACAAATTTTATATGAAATTTTATTTAAATAATTTCATCTTATTTAATTATTATTATTTTTTTCTTTTATAATATTGATTTTAACTTAAAAAATATTATAAGATTACATTAATTACACAAATTTTTAAATGTAATTTCAAACAGAATTTTTGATTAAAGAAGAGATGTATAAAATAATTAAAATAAAATTTTTTATTTTAAGAGTAAAATCTGTATTTACTTTCTGTATCTATATATAATCATTTTTTATGATGAAACAAATTGTGTTAAGTGTCTTCTTGTTCATTCATAAGCAATATTTACTCTTGTGTGTCTTTATTTTTTGAGTAAGGATTGTAAAACCTCAAAGAGCTATCGGACTTAGAGGGGGGAGGGACACTTTATAGCTCTGCTGTCTGCTCGGCAATTCTTCCTCTTATATATATATAAAATACTTAATCCACAACAATTAAAATATAAGAAGTAACAATAAATTTTATTTTTAAGTATCATACAATGATTATAAATAATACATAATAACAATGTAATTAATAAAAGAAAAAAAAATATTTTACCAAATAAAATAAAAAATTAAAAATTATAATAAGTTTTATATGCACTCCTGCAAATGTAGTCAGAGAAAAAAAAGTGATTTTCGTTTATGTCACATAATTTAACTTTTATAATTTTTATTTTAATTTTAATTTTTAAGGCCTTGAATTCATACAAATTTTAAAAAATTCAGAAATGCTTAAAATATTAATTATTTCATATAATGCCAGAATACATAGCAAGTTAACTATATAAAAAGTATGTAAAAGTTCATTTCTATACATCCAAAATATGATATATAAAAATTTATATAAGTATATAATAAAAAAATATTAATAAAAATTTCCATCTGCGATATTATTATTTTGATAATTGTTGAAATACTCATTTGATATCTTTTTTAATATAACATTTATTGGAATAATTTTAAAATTTTAAAAAAATTTATTTTTGATACAACTAGTAAAATATTTACAGAAATAAATAATATATTTAAGAAATAATAAATTTCTATTGAATTTGTTTATACATAATAAAAAAATTTTTATGTTGAATATGATCTCATAATAGTATATTCAATTAAAATTAATTCTTAATTACTTATAATTTTGTATGAAAATTTATTGAAATTTGTACAATTACTTGAGACATATTTATGTAAAAATTTTTATTTAGTTAAGATAATATTTTTTTGTATGATATAACGTTGAATTTTAACTTGTAATTGGTAATTATGAGTTTTGATTATGTTTTAAAAAATCAATTCACGATCCAAAAATGTGTATTTGTAAATAATAGTAAAAAAAAAAAATTAATTTTAAGTATTTGAGACACAAAAAATTGATAAAACTACTTCTGTAAATACTATTTATTGAATTTTTATAATTTACAGTGATATCGATCTTTGTCACCTTAAATTTAAAAAAAAAAAACGTAATATTTATACATTGATGTTTTGATAAAGTGATTTCTTCTCCTTATTATGGCGTTATGTATTTAAATTTATTTTAAAATTAACCTGCATTTTAATACATTAAGATAAGGTATAATAAATATTGAAAAATGATAACTTAAAAAAAAAATTCAAATCAAGCATATGTGTTTTATTTTGTTAGATGTTATACTCATTAATTTCTCTTTATATATGCACATACATAGTAGATATTTTTTCGTAAATTATGTTAAAATATGATTAGGTATTATAATTATCAATGAACAAATTATTTTAAAAGTGAAAGTAAAATATGTATTATACATTAAATTATTTGTTTAAGTCTTGGTTTTAGATCAATTACTATATGATAGATTTTTAATTTTTATCTAGATTTTAAGGTAAATGTTATTTTGTTTGTAAAATCATTGAATTCAGTATATAATTTTTATTCAAATTCAATCAAATGTAATTTTCATTTTAAATTTTATTTGTTTATTTATTCATTATTTTTATTTATCAAAAAATTATTTTGATAAGGATAAGAAATCATCTGAAGGCGCTTCCATAGTTTCTCACGTGTAAAACATACAATATTGCTTGATATATATAAAAATATATAATGAAGCAAATGTTTAAAAAATTTAATTACATATTTTAAGCATTTTAAGTATTCATTAAAGTATTCTTGTTAACAATTTTAGTTGATATTTACAAAAGTATTCTTGAAATTTTATCAAAGTTTCGAATTAATCCATTATTTTTTATTTAAGCCAGGGATGTAGCTATTTTGAAATATCTAGTTTCAAAAAAAACCAATTTAAATTTGATCAATGATCTTTCTATTATAAAATAAAATGTTGATAGCACTATCTTCTCATTGATGTTTAGGATCCAAAAGTAATATTTTCGGATGTTATTTAAATATTGAAAAAAAAATTTTTTTTAAACTGAGAAAATAATGAAGACCCTCAAACATCAACACGTAAGTACTATTATTAAATAATAATATTCCTTATGTTTAATAATTAATCAACAATTAATTTACTGCATATATTTGCCAATAATACTATTTAATAATTTAAATAATATTATTTAATAATTTTAATATTTTATGATACAGATTCTTAAGAGTAAACAACATTTTATTGCTTTGTATTTACTTTTAATGCATATAATAACAAAATATAAAGTTCTTGTATTTTTTATATCAAGAATAAATAAACAAATATTTATACAAATATTAAATTAGTAAACGTAGTAAAATAAATCATCTTTAATGCATTGAAAAAAAAATGTATTAGTATTAATTTAAAAAAATGTTTTTAATGTATTAAAATTATGTTTACACAAAAGAAATGAGCCTATAGATTAAAAAAATTATTTTTAAATATAGCAGTTTTTATTTAATTGCACAGAATAAATTCTTTTAATAATACGTATTTAAAATTTTACTATTAACACAAAATTAAATGTGTTTTATTTCAAAATTACATTTTGATCTAATCAACATTAATAATCTATTCAAAAGTCTAAAAGATTATTGTTAACAAGTTCAATATTCTACAAAAAAATAAAAACAACCAAGTTAAAAGCATTACACTATCTAGTTACTTACAATGAAAATATTATTTTAATATTTATTTGTATTTTATATTAAAATTATAATTTCAAATATATTTGTAATAATGTGATTTTTATACAGCATGAATGACCATAAAGATATCTCTATACCTTAGCATATAAAAATATAGTTTATTATTATTGTTTTTAAACATCTCAAATGTAACATTCGAGGAATTGACTAGATGTTATTTCATGTGTATTGCCTAGAACTTTCATAAATCATAAAAGAAAAATCAACAAGGTAAAGAAGGTGTACATTTTTAATCATTGTAATACGTATTATATACGATTTTTTAATAAAAATAAAACTATTATGAAATGCATATGTTTTTATTTTATTTTTTCTTTGAATAATCTATAATGTATATTTAATTAAAATATTCAATCATTTAAAAACACAAGTAAGCTCGTCTTGTAATTTGTACTATTTATAATAATATTTTTAAGTTTTATGCATTGTTAAATTTTTCTTTAAGAAAAATAGAAATACGTTAAAATTTTAACAAAACATCAATTAAAACTTAAAAATATATACAAAAAAAAAGATTCATTATAAATAAAAAGAAAAAATAAATTTATATTAACGAATGAAAATAAATTTTAGAAATACAATTTATTCATTAAGAAAGTTTTTAATTATATTTACATTGATATTTTAAGATTAAAATATTTTTATTATTATATTGCAAATAAATGTTATCAAAAAACAAAAAATTATATTCAGTAAAAAATGTATACAAATTCTAATAGTTCTAAACTTTGCAACAAAGTCTATATATTTACTAATATTTTTCTTTGTTTATTAAATTTTTTATATAATCATATTAATTTTAAATAATTCTAATATTTATTTTTATATATTATGATATTTTTATTGTTTAATTTAAATATTAAATAAGTAGAATAGATCAACTTATATTTTAAGTGACTTTTGAAAAGATTTAAAATCAAATCTACCCTATAAATCAAAGAATAAAATCAGAAAATTGTATGGAAATTAGTACACATTAGACACTTACACAGAATAAAAATATAACTATTGTAAAAATTGATCCTCTAGAAGATACCGTAATTAATGTTTAAAAAACATCAGGGTTGTTGCATTCTTCATTTTTTTGTTTGTTTTTTTTTATATTTATTTAGTGCAATCAGTACTTTGGAAACATTGCAAATCAGAAATACAAAATAGTGAAACGAGTGCAGTAGGATTAACAATAATTAAAACAACAATGACATGTGAGTATGGTTTTATGGCCAATTTTTTCCAATGAATATTTTTAATGATTTTTGAAGTCAATTCTTCACATTTTTAAAATAATCGAGGGCAATCGTTTAATGTATTATGAATTATACCGAGAAATGTGATATAGCACATTTATAATTGTCCAAGACATGATATGAGAATGCTTTCAAAGAGACTTGCAAAGCTTGAAAAAAACCAAAACTGAAAAAATACATTTCTTTCAGAAGAAGGTGAAGTGTATGGTTCTAAAATAGTAAATTATGTGTACGTAAAATTTTTATTTATAATATAAATATAATTATAAGCAATTTTAAATGCATTTTTCTGAAAGATAACCATTCAAAAACAGCTACATTGTAGCTCAAAAACAAATTATTCGATTAAATTGAAATTTTAAGGGAACTTATAAAACACTTTTTTCATACTAGAAACCTCCACTTTCTTATTATTTCAAAAATTGTGAATTTAACATACAAAAATAGCGATTTTTTTTTTGCGAAAAATAAAAAAATTTTTTCGAAACTGCTATTTTATCAATTTTTGAAATTTTTAAAAAGTACAGGTTAACAGTACATAAAATTTCATATATTTAATTTAAAAAAAATTTTTTTTTACGGATCTTATGTCAGCCGTTTCACAACTTTTTTTACCACCACATTTTATCATTTATCTTGGCTTAAAAATAATATTTTTATTTAAAAATTTGTAAAAAAAAAATAAATATAGAATATATAAATATATTGTCAAAATTTCAAAAACAATCATTTCTAAAATGAATCGACAAAAATATATTTATATGCATAATGAATTATGTTATCTCGTTATTAAATCAGAGAAAGTAAAATTTCAGTTAAACATCAAAAATTTCTAATTTATAGTAAAAAATATAAAAAATATAGTTAATTTAGGAATCAATTCCCTTCACTTGGGTCGGTTAAACATTGATTTGAAATCTTGTACAATCTAAGGAAAAGAGAGATTATTGTCATCATCATCTATAGGAAGAATATTTTATTATCTTCCGTTACTCAAAACACGTTTGTATTTTTTACTTGAAATAACAAATTAAGTTTTCTCTCATAATAAATATCGACTGCTTGAAAACTCTCGCGCCTCTATTTTGGGAAAAAACTTTTGGGTCGCTCATAATTTTGTACACTAGGATTCATTTCACATTAAAAAAAATACATATTTTGTTCGGCAAAAAGATACATGAACTCTGATAAAGCATGCTCTTTTGGGTAAATCACATATAAGGAAAAAAAACGTTATTTCATATGTTTTATGTCCTTTTCGATTATTAAATTTATAAGTGGTTTATCAAATAATACAATGGACGTAAAATACAGAATTTGACTTTGATTTAAATAACGTTTAATATTAGTTTATATGTATTAATTTTATACTATAAGTTTTCGTATAAAGTCCCTTGGTGCTCGAAGGGATACGTAACCTCCCATTTCAAGTAAACAAGTGCAAACTCATAAAGATTATTAGTTAACTTCTTTTTCTTTTCTGTATTAGTTTTCCTACATTTTTTAGAACTATTAAAATCAATTATTTTACGAGCATCAGCCTCCTACGAGTTTTATTACCTTTCTTATTCTTTAATTTACACGCATGCATACACGAGATATTACCTAGTTTTCAATAAAAGGGACTTCGACGCAGATAGACAATTAAAGAAGCTTTATTATTGGCTTCTCTAACAAAGTCTTCTAATTTTTGTTATTTTTACAAATTTCTCAAATTATTGCTTTCGTTATATCTATTTATTTTTATCTTAAAGCAATTTAAAAATTTTAAACTCGTTTAAAATATTTTACAATGATTTTCCATTATAAATGACTTTATTCTTTATAAGAGTAAATTAAAAAAAAAAGATCCATAGACCTTGAACTTTCATTTGTATGATAACACATTAAACATAGGTTTTTTTCACGAACTACGAACTACGTTTTATCACGAATTGTATTATCACATCTATTACTTAATGAATATCGAACTGCGTAGTTGTTTGTATATTTACTAATGCTCTGTGATTTACAGTAATATAAGAGTTGTTGATATTATCAGGTAATGTACAAAAATTAATACTTCTTCCGTTAACTAGCGATAAAAGCCCGATGAAGGTACCGAAATTTTGTCAATGCACAAAAAAGTATTTCTTTAATTTCCATTCTATTCTAAAAACAAAAAACCCCTTTAACCTCAGAAAAGAATCCACTTTTATATCTACATTAAGAAAAGGAAGAAGTTGAATAATAGAATAGCGATAGTAGTCAAATAATTTAAAAAATTGTTTTACATTTTTAACAATTGAATGAAATAGAATGGTCTCTCAGAGCAATTAATTTCGAGTCAAAATGCTGGATATCTAAACCAGAAATAATTTGATCAAATTTCATTACGCAAAAAATTCTCATTTATTTGGTTACAATTATAAATTTGTATCTTCTAATTTGTATCCTAATTCGAGAAATGTAGTATAATGCTTGATATAGAAATTTAAAGACGAAACTGTCTTCTTTTTTAATGTGATTTATTATGATTTATTAAAACTCGAAAGCGTATTTTTTAATTAAAAAAGAATTCTAATAAGTTGAAAGTATTAAAATATCATGTTCTTACTATCACAAGATGGAACCGATACATGATAAAAGTTACCTATTGAGTCAAATAATTAATAAACCAGTGTCACTTAAAGACTTTTAATAGATATATGAGAGATAGGGTAGTGAAATGAAACTATTTCCTCTTTTAAATTTTAGTACTCTACCATTATACGTTTTCTCTTTAACTCATTTTCTTTCTCTGGTAACACCTAAAACAGATTATTACAAGACTATATATATCTACTAATATGTTAACTATAATTACTAACATGTTAAAAGATCTTATACTGTCTCACACAAAACTTGCTCAAATTGTTGTAGTAAATTATATTGCTTTACACAAATAAGAACCCTATTAACAGTTTTTATATAATATTTGATTAGATTTGCCATCAGAATGAATTATCAGTAACATGAAAAATAGCTGCCTTTTTGGTTAATAAGCTGAACAATTACACGTAATCCGAATTCTCATTATATTATATTAAACTCTTGGGAAATCAATGAAATTGTAGATGCTTTATTATTTATTGATGTGCCAATAAAATAAATATTTTTAATCAAATTTAAATTTACACTTAATCTAGGATTCTTACAAAATTATTTCAAAATAGCACTCACCATTAGACATGCTTCAGATTACATGCAAGTTGACTGATCCTTTGGCAATTGGAAAAAAGTTCATCAAGTAATAATTAGGTTCGGACAAATTTATTGTACAGTAAATTAAAAAAAAAAAAAATTGAATAAAAAGTAAATTTTAATTTAATTTATTGAGTAGGCAAATAAGTTGCAGCGATCGAACTACCAGTCCCAGTTTTAACTTTTGTATCTCACTTGTTTTTGGTATAGATAATGTATTATCTACTTTTTATTCATTTAATTTATTACTGTCTCTGTTAGTAAAGGTTTTTTTTTATTTTTAGAATATAAAATTTTTATAGAAATATGAATGTAAATGTATAAATGTAAATATATTATATGTTTTCGTGGCTCTTTCTTTATATTTTAAAAAAAGTTCTAAACAATAAATAATCATATAGACTATATATAATTATGTTTAAATTTTATACATGCATGCATAGTCTTTTCTGTACTTGAAAACTATTTATATTTTGTTTATTAAAAAAACTAAAACTATTAAATGAAATAAGTTTAAATAATGAAGTACATACTTATATTTACATTAATATGAGAAAATGGTATATTGTTTATAAATTAATCTTTATTTAAAAAAAATATTTATTTTCAAGAAGATAAAATATTTGTATTTATAAAAAAAGCAACTCTTGATATAAAGAAAATTTTATTTTATAATTATTATAAAATAATATTTTAATTACATTATTATTTATTCAATAAAATTAAATATTATTTAAAACTTTAAATTTTTTACTTTTTAGAAAGTATATTTAATAAAATTTGAATAATTAAGGATTGAGAATATATAATTTTGTAAAAACGAAAATTGGTACTTTAATTATTATAAAAGTAGGAAATATTTTAGTATTTTCATTGAAAAAAAAAAAAACATATTGTAAAATGCGTCTTGTTATTATCGATAAATAATATTATTGTTGATAATATTATTGATATCAGCAAAACAAAATTTTTGTGATGCAAAATACTTATAAATGTACTAATTATGTATTTTATTTTCTCTTTTTATACTATACACATCAATCCCTATGCATTATTGTTGAATTACTGTAGTACATAAGGCTTCGTTATATTTTTAATTTATATTTTATTGCGTATATTTACATAAGTAAATAAAGATAAATGAATACTATGAAGTTCTTAAAATCTAATTGTTCTGTAAATCCATACAATAAATACTGAATAATTTATAAAGTAATTATTCATAAAATAATTAAAAAACAAGTATTACGTATTATTGTAAAGTAACAGTTTTTTATGCTTTCGTTATAAAATAAAAGAATGATATATAATTCATTTTTCTTAATATTTTCGTAATACATTTTTTTTAATAAATAAAAATGTTTACAATTTTTTCACTATAATATACTTCATAATATTTTAAGATATATCTATCTTTCTTAAATATATAATATATTAGATAAATTAATTTTAATTCTAATAAGATTAAAATAGGTTATCCGAAAAAGTAAGGAGAAAAAAGTCAGTTTAAAATCAAATATACAAAATACACTATATTAAAAAATGAAAAAACAAAACAAAAATATATGTCACAATAATTTAAGAGGTCAGCATTTTAATGATTCCCTTTACATTCTTCAGTATTGGGGTCTAAGATTCAAAGTTAATCAATATATTTATAATAGTGAGCAAAAACAATACAAAGAGCATTCAATAAAATAAAAATAAAAAATAAACAATACAAAATATAAAAAAAAAAATTCAATTATAAATTGTCAAATTTTAAAGTAAAAATTCAAAATTGTTAGAAAGTTATGAAAAATGATACTAACATTATATTATATAAATACGTGCTCTGTAATAACTTATAATATTATATATATACAAGATTACTTCATTCTGAAATTTTTTCCAAACCGCCACGAACAAACAAGAATTGAAACAAGGAAACAAGCAACATTTATAAGAAATATATAAATTTTACGAATTTCTTTTACAATGTTTTTCTTTTTCAATTTCTATAAAACATTTCTACTCTTTCTCAATAAATTTAACTGAATAATTTTTTTGTTGTTATACAAAAAATTGATTAAATACCTTTTAAAATACAAAAGTTATACTCTTTATATAACTTTAGATGAATGTTTGAAATATGCTTTAAAATTTAATCTTTTTGGCACTTGATTATTCATTTTACAAAAGGTTTATAACTTTAATATTTTTGGATCAATCAAATTTTTCTCTATTAATGAATATTTTATGCATTTAAATAAAAGAAAATCTATTCAGAAACATAATACTGCATTTAAACATTTCCTTAATTAAACACTGTTTAAAAATATATGAATGTTACTTGCAATTTTTTCTTACTTATTCAGATAAAAGAAATACAGTCAATGGCACAAAAGGATTAATTTAATGAAAATTATGAATTAGGTTTGATTTACTGTCAATTTATAGGTAGTTGGCAATTGAATGAGTTTCAAAAACGAACTTATAATTATTTTAATGTAAAATATAACTCTGATACTTATTTAACATATTTTTCTTGTCCTTCTTCTTCTTTCTTTTAATTTTTAAAGAAAAAATGCTTTATTTCGCTCTTTTTATATCTTTGTGCACTGCATGTTCTCCAACATTCTTGACTAGTTTGTACAATCTACATAATTATGTTTCTATGTATGCATCTATTTAAAATATTGAATTTGTTCAATATATTAAATAAATAACTGCTGAGTTGAAAAATTCATCATTTCGAATTTATAATTTAACCATTATGAAATAAAAAAGAAGGGTAGAGGTATCGAAGCAATACATGAAATTAAAATCTTGCAAATAGAAATCAATTTTATATATGTATCAAAGTGCATGTGCACATCGATGAGAGATGATTTACTTACATTACAAATTGCTAAGATTTCATAGTAACGTGCTGTCAAAGTATAATCTAGACCGATCAATACCTTTTACAAATCATACAATCATGAGTTTGCACAATCAAAAATTAATTTTGAAGAAGTCAATTGTAATATACATTTAAATGGAAATATACTTATTTTTTTTATCGCATTTATTATTTTTTAAATATTCCAGAAAAATATTAAATAATATCTTTTCCATAAAAAGTTAATAATATATTTGTTTAAGATTTCCATTTTCTTGATGAGATATCAATAATGTAGCATGTTCAATTATTTAAGATATTAATAATAAAAAGTACCAATCGACTAGCGTTATTGAGTCTCAACAAGAGCGCTTGATGGTATTTTAGACAAAAATGTTCAATTAAGTATATACATAATTCGAAAAACAATTAAAGTGTAGTCGTTATTTGACATTTACCAACAAGTGTAGGTTTAAAATGCCTTACTACTTTCATTTCTGCAATTTTATTTGCACCATTAACCATTCTTAAGTTTTTCTTATTTTTCTTCTTTTGTACTTGATCAAGAACGAATACTATATATGCAGATTATTATTCGAGCTTGTAAAAAAACTGAAAGAGTAGTCATTACGCATTATCATGAAATGTGCAAATTTCTTTGTTATCACTATCTTTAATGTCATGGCAGTAATATCAATATAACAGCTAAAGCCTGTTAATGGTTAATTTTTGTTACTGTTACTACGCGGACTTGCTGGCTGGCTACTGGCTTGCTGTGCTCGTTGGATATAGATATTTAGGAGTTTAAGTTTGCTACCATACAATGAACTTAAGTGATGTTTAAGTGCATCTTCACCAACCGCTGCATGTATTGCCACCATGCAAAATACTGCACTTTTGCGTACTGTAGATTCGGTATCATCATAAGCCTGTAAATTTTTTTTATTGAAATTTATTTTATTATTTTATTTAATTATAATTGCTTATTTATTTTTTATTTTTGAAAATGATGCATAATGGTTTTCTTATTTATACATGTAACATTAACAAGTATGCAATTAATAAATATAAAACTTGCAACTTAGTAAATATATATAGGTGTATAATAAATAATTTATTTTATATATCTTTTAAATATTATTAATAATTTTACAGTGTGCAATTAAATAAATATTTATTATTACCTTTAAAAGACCTGGCATAACTTTTGAAAGATGCGGTTCTATCGTTTCTTTACCATAATGTTCTACTACTTTATGAAGCATTTTAATTGCACCCATATTTTGTGGAAATGGCTCAGTGGTCATCATAGATGATGCAAATTGAATAGTTTGTTCAGGTGGTAAAATTACAGCTACTGTTGCTGCACACTTCTCTGCCATTCTAAGCACCTACTCAATATGTATAAAGATTAATTTTTATATCAGATATATATGTATATATATTATATATATATATTTTAAATACTTTTTATCCATTTTGTGTCTAACACTTAAATATTACATGCAAATTTGTTTTTAAAATAAATAATTCTTATATTTCATGCAAATTTTAAGCTACAAAAAAAGGAAATATTGGTTAATAAAGATGAAAGATGTATTTTTATATTAAATATTATAATTAAAAACAAATTTTATTAAAGGTAAAACCACTAAACATTTATATCAACAATTTTATGTTCTAGTTTTCTAAATGTATCAGTTTTTATAAAAATTTTTATTGAGTTTTTTATAACATGAGGCAAAGAAACAACATCTAATATACCTCAGGGTATTTTACCGTTGTTCTGCAGCTATTACCACTGTTATTAACATCAGAGTTATCATCAAATTTATGAGCTCTTATAATTTTTAAAACTAATAATTCAGCATAATTAGAGAAACTTTCTGCTAATTCGGAACACTTTAACATATCTATAAGAGATTGAATCACTTCAATTTGCATTTCTTTATTTTCACTTGTTAAGCTTCCAATTAATGTTTTAAGCAATCTTCTGTAAATTTATAATTCATTAGCAGATATAAAATTAATAAAATTTGAGAAATATACAATTAAAAGAATATAAGAACATACTTAAAATGTTGTTTTATATACAGAGCATCACCTTCTCGAACATATAATTGAAATTCTTGCAATGCAGCAACTTTATCCGTAATTTGTGATATGTCCGATTGTAAAACTTTTAATGTATTATCTACAATTTCAGGTCCTCTAATTGAATCAGGTGAAGATCCATGTGTTTTGTAACCATTATTTTCATGAGGTAATATAAGATCACCAGCAATTGTATCATTTGAACCATTAACTGTTGCATTAATGACAGTTTTTCCACGTTGTGTAGGTGACGATACGGAAGAAGATCGTCCCTAATAACATGTAAAAAGCATTAATATTAAATCAATATATTAAAAAATAGCTTAATTTCAAGTAGTACCCGCAATGCACTTACAGAATTTGAGATGGTAAAACTTTCTAGTCTCTCTTCTACATCCGCCATATTACTAATGCCACTATCTTTACTAGTTGTAGCTTTTTCTAGACGTTCAAATCCATAATTTTGTATTTCTGCGGTTGTTCGTCGTAGTGATCTATAAATAAACGTGTAAATATTTATTTACAAAACACAATCATTTTAATAACAGATATATATTTACCTATATATTTCTTCTGGATTCAAACTGTCATCTACAGTTTCATTATCTATTTTCGGTTTTATACGGGCTGGTGAATTTGGTAATCTTGCTGGAGGTGTTCCAGGGGAATTCGGTATACTTGTAGCAGACGATTTTTTCAAATGGCTTTGAATTAGTGGAAGTGCAGCTTCCTAAAGTTTCATTTTTATAACTAGTCTTATTATTATTGTTATTATTCTAAAGTTTATTAAAATTCATCAAGTATAAAAATTTATTTTTTTTTTACTATAATTTGAAAAATAATATAATTTAGGTAAGAAAATTGATTCTTTTTATAAAAGCAAATGTTTTTTATTTTTAGGTGAGATGTAAAATAAACAAACACACTTTTTAGTGTTGATGACATTTTAGCATTTTTTTAGGAACCACATCGAGTCTATTGTGTAAAATTTTAAATTACATTGACATTATGTTGGAGTTAAATTATTGAGTTTAACAACAATGTGTGTCGTAGTCAAGATTTTGTATGTATTATTTTCTCATCTCAACATGAGAGTACTAAAAGAAGTACAAAAATATTGCCATCAACATCAAAAACTTTTTTTGTTTATTTTATACTTTAACTTAAAAAACATTTGCTTCACTAAAACACGATCCATTTTCTTATCTATATGAAATAAACGAAGAAAATTAATCACAATAATTCAAAATCAATATTATAATTTTCTTTAAATAAACAAATTTTATAATTAAAAATACGAATATGCTATTAAAAAAAAATATTAACTTTCATTTAAATTGTACAAAAATATTAAAATAACTTATATTAATTTTGTGATAAACTTACTTGATAATATTTTGGCAATTCAGAAAGAATCATTGTCAATTTTGATGGATTTAAATTATAAAGAGCGATCACAGCATTTTGAGCATGTCTTCTGACATCTTGACTTTTAGCATCATTTGTCCAATCCAATAATCTTGCAAGTCCAGGTCCATCGGAATTATTCAAAGCTGATGGTGAAGCTATTTCAGCAATTTGTGTTATAAAAAGTAGAGTCGCAATTTTTACTCTAGAATTTGGTGTTTGTGTAGGATTCGTTAAAAATCGCATCACAGGTGGCAATAGTTGTTCACCCGTAAAACACTCTCTGTTAAACAGTTATCATTTGTTTTATTTCTATAAATAACAACTTACATAATAAAGGAATATTTATTTATTAATATTTTATTGTATGATAAGTTAATTTTATTTTACCTTACAACATCTAACGTTTTATGAATTTTTGTTTGTATTGACCCAAGTAAATCTGTTCCTAATTTATTAAGAAGTCGTGTACATAATACATAGATCCAATCACCAAGATCTTCACAGTGAGTTTGTATTAGTTCATTTAAGGTATCAAGAAATAAACTGAAAACTTTCGTATGAGAATCCATAAACATCTTTGTAAAAATATCTGTTATTTTTCGTAATTCAGTTGCATTTAAAGTATAACCATTTGTCAGAAAATGTTGCAAACCCAATAATCCCTCTTTTCGATCAGACCAATGTTTATGACTACAGTTTTCTATAATTTCTTTGATATCCTTGAAAAATAAAATAAGTTTTTTTTTTTAAAAATATAATGCTAAGACGATTTCATGAACTTATTTCATTTATAAATATATTGAATAAAATAATTATTAATAATTTCTATACAAATTGTAACATTTTTAACAATTGAAGTGCATTAGGTTAAAGATATTTTTGTAAGAGAGAAGTGCTTCTTGATTTTTTATTTGTATGTATTGCATTTCAGATATTAGTTAGTTTTCTTATCTTATATCTTTACATTTTTCTCATTTTATATTCTAATTACAATTATAGTAATGTGGCAAAATTAAAGACTTGTTATATATAATTCTTTTTTTTATATTTTTTGTTATAAACAAGTTATAACAATTTTTAGTTAACTTTTACTCTTATGGAAATAGATGCTTTAAAACGATTTTAGAGCATTGTTAATAAAAACAAAAAATATAAAAATCGTTCATAAAAAGTAATTTTTAATAATATAAAATATAATTATAAAAAATATCTCATCGATATATGTTTAAAATTTTATAATTTTTGCCTATGTATTAAAATAGTTATTAATAAAAAATTTAATCAATTTATTATATTTTAGAGTATAAGTAATTAAATATGACAACCTCGCATATAAATCTAGATGTATATACATACAAAACAGATTTTTTTTCATTTGTGTACATTAACATGAAAAGATGAATAAAAATCAATTTAAATTTACAAATATTATTCGTGAAAAATATTATTAAAAAGTACAAAAATTCTTATATATTATTAAAAAAAATTCGTATGTAAAAATTAAAAAATAATGAAAAAAAAAAGTATTTCATAAAAAAATAGGTTAATAATTTAAATTTAATTTAGGTTAATAAATGTTTAATTTTTATTATAAATTATATATTTAATATAAATAGTTAATTATTATTTAAATATATAAATATTATACAAAAAATTAAATAATTACTAGAATAAAAACATTTTTAATGTGATAAGTAATTTTTCAATAATACTAATAGCAATAATAACATACAAAAATACAAAAAAGAGAATATTTTTATTAAAATAATATTAAAATACTTAAAATATAAACATTAGAATAATGATTATTATTATACTACAATATTAATAATACAATAATAAATTTATTAATATTATAATTAATGTATTCATATTATTAATATAACCATTACAATAAAAACACACAAATTATATATTAGTAATATATATAGAAAAATTACAAAGATTATGTTCAAATTTAAATATTCTTTTTTATATTTAATATTTATAAAATAACAAATTTATTACATATTAAGGAAATGTATAATTCAAGTTTAAAAACAAAAAATTTAAGTCAATTTTTTAACTAATGAAGAATAGAAAATTATAGAAAATAAGAAAAGACAATATAGAAATGATGAATTATACATGAATAAAACAAACCTTTGGCATTGATTGTTCCCAATAATCCCTGTACAGTCTTTGTTGTGAACCACTCCATGAATATGACTAATAGATTATAAAAAATCATCATTTGATGCTTAATAAAAGGAAATAGTTTTTATTTCATTAAAGTTAAATAATAATAAGAACAAACATGAAATGATAACTAAAAATATATTAATTATACTTTTAAAAATACTTATATTTATTAATATAAAAAACAGTGTCATTTATGCAAAAGTAAGTTCTAATTAAATGTAAATTTAGAAATATGAATAATTAAATAAAAAATCTTAATAAAAATTTGTCTTTGAACATTTATAAAAAAAAATCAGAAAATAATAAATGATAATAGATTATTCAATTTTATTGAAAATTATTCTTACACCATTTTCACTTGTTAAATAAATTGAAGCGAATACTTCCAATTACTTGAATACAAATAATAAAAAATATTAAAATTAATAATGATAGGTAAAAAAAAAGAAATATGAAAGTGATTATGTAAAGTGCAGACAATCTTTCGACTGCAACGTTACAGTTATGACATGGAGAGCCGAAGGGGGTGCTGCTCAAGGTAATGTCGGTGCGATCTAAGGGAAAATCCGGTAAATCACAGATTACCGCGTTGTTGAATTATTTTTTAACGAGTACTACGATCGAACGCGAAGCTAAAGAAATGATTAAAAATGTAGTAAAAATAAATTCAGAAGCCCGATTTGACATGCACGATTGGTCCAGTAATGTTTCAAACGTTTTAGAAGACTTGGTTCGCGAAAATACAATAAATCTAAAGAAAAATAAAAAATTGTATGTCGAAGAGACAATACTCTCGGAGACGATTACTTTTTTTGAAATAAATTGTCTGCACTTTACGTAATCATTTTCAAATTTCTTTTTTTACCTATCATTATTAATTTTAATATTTTTTATTATTTGTATTCAGGTAATAGTAAGTATTTGTTATAATTTATTTAACAATTTTATTATATATAATATTCAATAGTAGTGTCAATTTTTTTTTAATAATTTAAGTCATATGTTAAAAATAAAAATTAAAGAAATAATAAAAAGTACTCACATCACCGGGTCTACGCAAACTATCATGACTACGTTCTGAGCAAACGCTACTAGTTTCACTGTCATCACTATGATCACCTTTGCTTTTTGATATTCTAGTGTAACTGTCAACACTTTCAAAAGTAAGTGCATCGGCTAATGCAGATTCTGCTTCCCGCGATTGTTGAAGCATTTTTTGTGCCATGACTGGTCGAGACGGGGGTCTATCCGTTGGTGACATATGTAAATTTCTACTTCTGTATATTGAAAATTTATTATTATTTAATTTTTATATAAACAAATTAAGAGTTAAATTTTTTATATACCTCACTTTACTTCCAAAACTATTTCTATCGAATCCAAATCGCTGAGGACTAGGTTCACGACTGTGTCCTGTGCTTCTCATCCCATGGTCTGATAATATTTTAGTTTTTGGAACCAGAGACTCTCCATCTCTATTATAGGTTGTATAACTTAACCTTGATGATGGCGAACCAGATCTACTACTAGCTGTAATTTGACAACAAATATTATGTAGACAGCGTGAATGAAACGCCTGTATTGTATTTGTAAAAATATGTCAAGTCATGCTAGTATGCTTTAAAAGCTTCGGACCAAGAAGCTACACGCATAATGTTTAGCTTTTATATTTAAAAATCTTTGAAAATTTTAAAATATACCCTTTGCTTCTTGGAATATTTTAAGTTTCTATATACCTAAAATTGACACTCGGGCCTGAAAAAAGTTCTCAAAGACAAAAAGATATATCGACTTCACTCGTAATACACTTTTTCATCTGACATGACAAGCGTCTAATGAAAGCATTCAAATTTTTACTAAAGTTTTTATTCTGATACTGTAAGCAAAACATTGCATTGTATTTGAAAATTTATATCAAGTTATGCTAGCGCATTTAAAAAGATTTAAAACATGAACTGATAAGCCACATGCATAATGCTTTGTTTTTATGTTCTTAAGAATCTAAAAATTTTCATAAATTTTCAAATAATCGTAATATCTATTATTTCCTTCTATATATTCATTAATATTTTATGAATCTAAAATTTGTACCAAAAAAATATAAAAAAGTATTTTAAGTATCATATATTCGAATATTTTTTTGGACATGATTTAAAATTTTTTAATTGAAATATAAATATCTAGTAACTATAAAATGTATGTTTTGATAATAATTACGAAACTAAAAAAATAAAATTTGATGTCTTAAATAATTCTATTAATAAATAATAAAATTAATTTACGTTGAGATTGAGAAACTCCGGAAACTCGAGTTCTAGCTCGTGCAATTCTCTCTGGACTTATTACGGAACTAGAATCTGGCGATTTGTTTGGTCGAGCTGTAAAAGAAATAAAAACAATGTTATTAAAAAAAAATAAGTTTTATTTAAGTTAAAATAATATAAAAAAATTAAACCAATCAATTATATTGTTACTAAAAGTTTATTATTAATCATATATTATTATTAACATTTTTTCTGTGGGTTATATTAAAAAAAAAAAATATATATGAAAATTTAATAAAGTGTTTTAAAAAATATGGTTGTAAAAAATAGAATTATAGTAGTACGTACGAAGTGTAGCTTTTTGACGATTCATGTATGCATATTTCGATCTCGTATTGGCTCGTTGAACTGCTTGAAGATCTATGGCACTTGTTGATCTTGTTCCAGGGGAAACGCGTCCTTAAAATAAAATATTTTCAATAAATATTACGTATACTGAATATAACAGATTATTTTTAGTAGAATTTAAAAAACGTTACTAAAAATGATGAACGAGTTATGATTATTAAATAATGATATTGATTTTTTTAAATATTTCAATTCCATTTCATATATATTTATTTCTGATCCCTTTAGGATAACTTTTTTCCTATTCTTAGAACTTTTCATTCAAATTTTCTATTACTTAAAATAATACTTGTGGAGTTCTAGAAATATCTTATGCCAGTTTGTTAACATTGCTCACTTTGAACTTCTTTAAAGATATTAAATATCGAGTTTAGACAGTTCAATGGCAGGTTTAAATACTGCACGGAATTAACGATTAATGAAATTTCGTATAAATTCATAATAATATGTACTTTTCGGAAAGCATAAAAATTAGACGTATTCAATTATTTAAATTCCCCAATATATTGTATATAATAGCCAAATGTATCTTAAATTTAGTAGAGGAAAAATAACTTCGTCCGACATGAATAAATTATTTGCATTTGTAATACTTGAAATTATTCGATTTAATTATTTGTAACAGTATTGTTAGGGACGGATTGAAAAATGGATCCTAGAAGCTGTATGTTCGGGATTCGCAGGTATGCCCGTAGTGAAAGAATTAAGGACTATTAAAATGCGCTGATGATGTTGTGCGCTTAGCCAATTGTTGAGCACAGGTAGATTATGTAGAATTGTGTAAACGAGGTGGGTGTACGCGGGAAAAAGGATGGATGTATGTCGGTCGCGGCGAAGCCGTCAGATGTCTCATCACTTGACTTTTTACGCATGATTTCAGCCGATCTTGTCTCTGTCTCTCTTTCTCTCTTGATAAAGACTATATTAAAAACGGATTATTGTATAAAATCACGAGTGTAATGCGTTAGTTTATATAGGCTCTTTCTTCCGAAGTTTTTTATGTCAGGGCGTCGACTGGTGAAAATGGGTGCGCACGCGTGTGTGTGCGTGGGGAAAAAAAACGTGCGAAAATCGAAAATTCGAGAAAATTCGACGGTTACGTTTATCGTTCTATCGTCTATTAAAAACAAAAGAAAATCGATATGCGAGGGGAGGGTTCAAGATTCGTTAACGATTTTTGAAAAAAGTGCGTACGTCAGTGGTCTGTAGGACATGCGAGTGTAAGGTAATTTTTGAAAAATAAAGTGCAGCTTGCCAAGGAATCAGACTAGTCTTTTCTCTAAAAACCCCATCCTACCTTCAGCGGACGCATAAATTAAAATAAAATTAGAAATTTACTCATTAACCAATCTAATAAAAATATTTGACCAACTTAATTTAATTTAATATAAGGTAAAATACTATGTTATTATATAAAAATAACATCAATTGTTTTTTAATTGGAAAAAAAAAAATTTATATGGTTACAATATTAATAAAGTTTAAGTTGCACAAATTTTGATTTTTTTCAAGTTTTTTCGAAGGTAGTACCTGTAGTGCTCAGAGTTGGTCTACATAATCGTGGGCTAATATTTGACGTTTTCGAAACTGCATTTAAACTGTTTATGCTACCGCTGTTACTCAAAGACATCAAAGCTCGTTTATATGTTCCATCAAGACTATTAAGAAGTACTTCAGCATGATCAGGAAAGTGTTCTTTGAATGCCCAATAAGATCTGAAAATAATTTTTATTTAAATATATATACTTTATTCATATAAATTAAATGCACATTTCCTAATGACTGTTTCCAATTGCAATTTTAATCCAAATTATTAATCGAATTATTATTAACAAACAATTTTTAATTTTTTTACATTTGTTATAGCTTGATTAATAAAATGCTTTATAATATAAAAACACAGCAAATTTTGAGTTTACACAATATTAATTTTTTTTTTTTTTGTGTATTGATTTAGTTTTCACGATGGATATCATTGTTAACAATCGCAATTGCATGTAGTTTTAAAAAATGAAATTATTTATATTTGAGAAAGAGCCCTTTTAATTGTAAGTTATTTACAATAATTAATTAATTAACAAAGTGATTTGAGTAAAGTTGAATACATAACAATAATTGAAAATTTTTTAATTAAATTGACGTAAAAAAACATTTTTTATGTAGATAATCAATAATGTATACGAACAGCATAAAAAATGGCACTGATTTTATTATTAAAAAAGTCTTACTTTCTTGCAAAATTTCGAGCTTCTGAATCAGAATCTGCCACCCCTTTTTTTATTCCATCTTGAAGTATATTAACATGTTTCTGCAATATGGCTGTTTGCCATGATTGTAAAATTAAATGCAGATATTCGCACGTTGCTCGACGTATGTCTTTGCTCTTGTTATTTAATGATGCTATAATAATTGGCACATAACGACTACTGTGTGTATTCTGTAGTATAAAACGCACTGCTACGGCACCAGCTGTCGCTACGACCTTATACACGAAAAAAAAATAATTAAGTAATTAAAAGCCCACAAATGAAATCAAATAAAAAGCATGTTGAAATTTTAAGTTGATAACAAAGATAATACATAATTTTTTATTTAAATTTTTTTTAACAATTTCAGTTAGTTATTATATAACATTAAAATACTCAAATATTCAAAATTTTTAATTTTTTATGCATGTAACCTTATAGAGTTTCATTATATTAGTCACTAACATTTAGTTTAAATTTCATGAAAATTTAATTGCATTAAAAATTATAAAAATATATTTTAATTTTTTTTAATGCAATCGCGTAAATTTTATACTTTACTAAGTACAAATCTTCATTTCTTATAACTTTAATTGATTAATGATTGGCCAACATATTATGTATTATTCATTGATATTATGGAATATTAATAATAATTTATATTTTTAAATAGAGTAAAAAATTCTAAACATAATAAACAGCTGTATTTAATAATTCAATTTTTTTAATAATTAATACTCCAATAAATAATCAATAATAACAATAAACAATACAAATTTGATAAACAATAAAGAATTCATAAATTTTCAATGACGACGATTATTAAATATTCTATTATGGAATTAATTAAATATTCTATTTATGGAAAATATCTACTAAATTGAAAATATTTTTAAAATAAAGAGCATATAAATAATTAATAATTTAAATAATTTAATTATAACTATTTTAAAATTTAAATTTAAAAAGTTTACCTTGGCACTGTTCTGTATTAGATTCATTAGCATCGGTAAAACAGTTTCACCGAAACTAGTAAATTTATTCTTAAGCTGTTGACTTAAATAAGCAAGTGTTATGCAAACTTCTCGAACTACCTGTGATCTTAGATCCATACAGGCCGTTTCGAAGGGTCTTTGAAGATCTTTCAGACATATAAAAAATACTTCATAGTTCATTCCGCCATTTATAATTATTCCTCTTAATTTTTTCATCTATATAATTGAAAAAATTTTATATTAAATTTGAGGTAAATATTATTTGTTAATTACAATTTACTTTCTTATTTAAAAATAATTCTATTCTCTAATCAATATAAAAATTTATAAATTTATGTATATACATTGCTATTGAGTTAATAATATAACAAATTAAGAGAATTGTAATTCAAATAACTTGATTTTAATTTTTTCTTGTTATACAAGAAGATAACATTTTTTCACAATGATAACAAAATATCTTATTTTATTAATATCTTTTTATTAGAAGAAACAGCAATTTCTTATAATAAATAATGTCGTATAATATGAAGAAAGCTTACAAATGGTAAATAATTCATTGTTTTATAGATGAAGAAAACTACATTTTATTATGTCATATTTATTACGTTGCATTATTTAGTTTAAATTAAATTTTCCAATAAATTCATTTTAAATAAATACTGTAAATGCTCTCAAAATATTTTTAATGTTCAACTATTAAAAAAATGTTTTTATCGTTAAAATTTTTTTTTTAAATTTCATGAAATTTGAAATATAGTATAAAATGTCCAAAAAAAATGATAAATATCATATTTGGTGAAATTTTTATCAATAATCTTTCTCTCTATATGGTTTTTATTTTAAATTTCATGTTTCTTAATCATTTAAAATTTAATACTATTTCGTAATTATAAAGTTGCAAAAATTCAATACATACACTATCAGTTCTCTGTTTCCAGTCTTTCTTATCATCACCAATGGTCTCTTTAATAACTTTCATTTGATCTTCGAGATCTTTATTGGAAAATAATTTTACAGAAGGCACATCCTCAAATGCCATTAAAAAAACTTCCTCGTCGACTGCGCCTGCTGGACCTAATCCAAATGTAGCAAGAAAATTATATTTTATCTTGTACCTGTACATAAAGCTAATTTATTTTTTTTTTATTTTAAATGGATTAACTATTTACTTTTTGTTTATAGTTTTATGACTATTGTGTAATTAAAAATGAATTACTCAGGTGTTTAAAATTAGGAGAATAACTAGTAATAAAAGTAGATTCAAATTTTTATGGACAATTTATTTCAGTCTTTATTTATTAAGAATCCTAAAATAAAATTACAATTAATATTGTAATATAAATCAACGTAATGCGAATCCACGCCGTTGCATTCAGTAACGCGGCCCCCAACGACACCAGCCCAATCTTGCTTGTCATGTAGACTACGTCGCGTACTTGCATTTTGGTTATTCTATAGCTTTTAATTACAAATATATTTAAAAATAATAGTTTCGTTGTGTTTGTGGGGATTTATACATTTGGATACAACTAAATATAAATATATACACTGGGTGAAAAAAGAGTTATTGAAATATGAGTGTTTTTATTAACAATCAACATCCTCAGCATTTCATCGATCACACTTCTTATATTTAAAATAATAAGAAATAAGAAATCCAAAAATATTGAATCACATTAAATTAAATTTTTTTATGAACTTAAAAATGACAATTAAAGTTATATTTTTAAATTTTTATTAAGCAAAAAAAATTATGTACTGTAGACAATATAAAATATTTATTTTAATTAATATTTTATTGTAATCATTAATATATCATTTTATAATTCTAATGTAAACTTTAGTTTATATTAAAAATATTAATTTCATAGAAAAGACATAAAACAAAAATGATTAACCCCTATAAAGTTGCTTAATCTAAGATATGGCTGAAGGTTTATTTAGATACCTGAAGATGCCGTTTTGATAGATGGATTTCGTTTAATAGCAGGCGCTCTTACAATCGCCATTGGATTATTGAATTGAGCTACAAAGCAAATAAACAATTAAGATATTTACGTAAGAAATTACATTGCATTAAATATAAATATACACTGTTAATTATTTAAATTATTTGTTTATCAATTTTGAATCCCTTATTCAAATAAATGAATAGAACGACTCAATAAAAAAAATTTTCATAATATGATAATAAATACAATATCATATTATACATTTTTATTTTTATTAATAAAATTAAGTAGTTTACTATTTTCTGAGTATAATGAAATTCATCATTTATTAGAAGAAAAAAAAATTCTTTTATCTTTGATGTACCTGATTTGGGTTTGATAAATATTTTTAATTAATTAAACAAAATAATATTAGCTGTTATACTATATAAATAAGAGTTTATTCTTGTGAATTAACATATTGTTGCCAATATATCATTTATTTTTATTACTGTCAGTTAAGAAATATTTTTCAAAAAATTTAAAATAATTTATAATATACATGCAATTAATGGCCAACATACAAAAGGTAAGGACCAATTTTGATTGTCATTATATCACAATTTCAACATAATTTTTATCACTCTTGATTCGCTACAACTATTCATCTATTTCTGGTCTTAAGACATACACATATTTCATTTTTAATAATTTAAGAAATTAAACATCTTTTTAGCGCTAGTACATATAATAACAATTAATTTTTGTAAATTATGTTTTTTATAAATAAGCCATTCAAGAAAAGAAAAGAAAATCTGATAGAATATAAAATGATATAAGAAAAATCTTAAAAATAAAAATAAAAAAAAAAAAAGAAAATTAAAAATGGAAAACATACGTTGTTGTAATGGTAGAACCTTACTTGGACCAAACTGGCTTTTTTTTTGCAATAGACTTGGTGTTCTTTTTATTGGTGCCGATCTTATCTATAATAAAAAAATACCATTTATAAATATATTGTATTTTTTATTTATTATTAAAATAGTTTCGTAATATTCAATTACTCACAGCCCTGTCGGGTTCGTCAAGTTCCTTTCCGACTGCAATAAAATACAAGTAATATAAATATATTTCAATTTGTGAGAACTTATAACAGGTTAAATAAAAATTTGTTAAAATTATAACGTTAATTTTATTTTTGTAATATTTTATTAACCAAAAAAATGTATTTTAAAATATTTTCGATTAGTATTTTCTATCTAATAACACAATAATTTTATGTATTAACAAACTTGTTTAGTGTAAAATGTATTATATAAAAAATTATAATATATAAATATTTAATTTGTATTTTTGAAGTTATCAATATAATTGACATCAAATATCTTAGTTTAACAATTATTTTTTAATGAATACTTTATGCAATTCAATTTTATATTTAAAATTTTATATTTAAAAATATATTTTTGTAATAGAAATTTTTTCATGTGTATTTTTAAATAAATCTAGTTTTATACAATCAATTTCTGTTATTAGTAATAGAATAGTTTAAAGGAAAAAAAAATCAATTTTATAAATATATTTATAAAAATTAAGCGAATGGATTCCTCTCTTACACCATTTTTGGAGTGAGATGAAGAAAGATGTTAAAAAATGTTTAAATAAATAATTATAATTATTTAGTATCAAACAAAATTCATCAGGCTTTCTTTACTATATGATCTGTGTTAGAAAAATTCTAATTAAATAATAAAAAGTATTTTGTAATTAATTAATTGTAAAAATAATTGTTTTAGAAAAATTTATTTTTAAAATAAAATTTACTTAAAAGTCGTAAAATTATTATGAAAAATATATAAACTTATTGTTTTATATTTTTAAAAATATTGAAAAAATTAAATTTCTTATAAAATTAACAATACTACGTAAATTATAATTTTAAATTTTTCAACGATTTGTTGTGAATAACCATTTTTTTTTACACAAATGAAAAAAAAAACCAATAAAATTAAATTACTCGCTATATTAGAAATGGTGTAGACTCGTATGAAGTTTAATACTAAAGACTTTCAGCAGGAGATCGGCATAACTTAGAACTCAATAATTTAATATAAAAGTTGTACTTATTAAATCTTTAAATCTTGAAACTATTTATTCAGACATACCTTCGGCAGATCTTGCTTGTGGCAACATGTCACCAGAGGCTCTGAGTTGATCAAATTTCTCAATTAGTTGAGTTAATCTGTAGTAAATAAATCATAAATTATACCCTCGCATATATTTCTTGTACAATCTTGTACAATACCATAGAGATTATATGTCATTTTTAAATAGAAATATATGTATAAATTTAGTGAATAAAATATCTTTCTCGAGAATGATGAATAAATATAATAAAAAATAAATCTAAAAATAGAATTGGGAATATTTAGTAAAATATACCTAATCTAACAATAAAAAGAAAAAAATCCTTATAAAATTGAATAAAATAAAATGAAAAAACCAGTAATGGATTAAAGTTGTAATAGAATTAAATAAAAACTTTAAAGTACAAACAAATTTTAATATAAATATACTTACAGTTAGGCAATATATAAAGTTGTATTTAACAATATATAATTAATTACACATGTACAAGTTTTTTTTTTTACATTAACGATTATGTTTAGGTTTTTATAAATTATATCTATCTTGAATTTATTACACATTCTAGTTGAACTAATAATAAATATATTCATTATCATGATATACTATTAGTTTTAAGCAAAAGGATTGTGATAATGATGTTAATAATTTTATTAACTATTTAAAAAAAAAAAAAAAATGTCGAGCAAATCAATGCAGCTTTAAATTTTTTACCATCACCTTAACAAAATTTATTTAATTTTTCGTCACCTTAGTATAAAGAAAAAAAACAATAATTGAGATTTATACAGTGTTCATTATGATAAGATTATAATTTAAAAAAATAAAATTAAAGAAATTAAAATTATACATATCATAATTTATATTATATATACACACACACACACACACACACACACACACACACACACACACACACACACACACACACACACACACACATGAAAGATATACCAAAAGGTACCATCATAAAATATAATTAAATGTACTCTGTACAATTAAATTTAAAATTTTGTCAAATGATTTATTAATGGGGAACTAATCGGTATAAAATATTCTAGTTAGTAAGTTTAGGTTTTTTAAAATTATCAAGTGCTCAGAAGGAATACCCGGCCTATAGGGCAACCACTACTTATCGTAGTTATTTTGATGAAGTTGTAAAATGTGCAGGTGAGTTTTTCCTCTTTGTACCATTTTTTCTACCATTAAAAGAAATAGAATATGCGTTCGTGGGGAGGGTATTTTTCAGTTTTGTAAAACGGCACGATCGACCGCCTGGTCAAATAGTGGTATGCAGTAAAATTTTGTTTATGGCTTCATAAAAACACTATGGAGATTATTTAAAAAAAGTTAAATGCTAAAAAGGTTTTAAGAGTAATTGTATGCAAATGTTAGTAAATTCAAGGGGTCGTTGATTACCTTAATCCTTAAACGACGGTTTGAACTCAAAATTTTGTGCCCATGCTCAGTGTTAGGATCGATTCAAGCTGTTTTTTAATTTATCGGTGGTTATTTAAAGGGGTATTTATCGATGAACTTCTTGAAAGCCATATGCGATGTTTCTAAATATTATTTATACGTAATTTTATTGTTAAAGACTTTTTTAACATTTAAAAATCTTTACTGCATCTTATTAAGCCGCAAATACATTTTTACCATACAAAACTATTCCAACTTTTCCAGTTCCAATTCCAGTTTTCTAGTTCCAACCGTTGCTCTATTAGGCCGTATTACAAAATTAAAAAATATGTTTTCTGTTAAGAAAAACTCTTCCGATCCTAATGATCGAAAAACAGAGAACAGAGAAAAATCTGACATTCCGATCACGATCTGACCTCCCTAAAATTGCTACGACAAATAGTGGTTTTTTAAAAAATAAGTCGACACTTTTTGGACAGACTGTACATATCCTCCCGAGCTCTTACACATCTTTGTAAAATTGAAAGATATAAGAAGAGAGTTTCCTGCATTAAAATAAAGTCCTTTTCTTATTTAACTCACTCTCAGCGGATATTGATGTGGAGTAAGTATTGTGAATTACAAGTACAGACAATAAAATTAATAAAAATCCGATTAATTTTTAGGAAATTCAATCATAAAAAGTGAAAGCTCCAAATTACACGACGTTAAATTTATTGATAGTTTCAATTATTAAATATTCAGTAGTTTTCAAAAGTAAATATTCTCTAAAATTATTTTTTATAATACATGCAAAAGATAAAAAGAGAACCTCTAGTACTCAGTTCTGATACTTTTATATGTATTATGATTCGATGACTATGAACAAAAATATAGTAGCGTATCTTTTTGAATTATTATAACTGCGTCCTAAAGGATTCGGTTGATAAATATTCACCTTGGTATTGGTAAATATTTACTATAAGATGATAAATAAATATATGAGTCGGAAGAAGATAAAGAAAAAAAATTTAATGTAACTGAAATACCTTAATTAAAATACTTTGTTATGTTTCCAAGGAAAATTGAAATAATTAGATTTTTAAAAAAGGAAGAAAAAAATTTAATATCTATAGCAAATTTATTTGGGTCGGAATAGCCTTCAAGATGCGGATTGAATTTTTTTAAAGAGATAAAAATCGTTCTATACGAATTTATTTTTAACTATAAATTAAGTTTAGAAAGTAATCTTGGAAAATTATAACAAATGTCAGTGTGTAAGGAAAAGAGAAATCATTTAAAACTAGATCGGTGCAACTAGAGATGTCAAGTGTCTGGTCTTAAAAAATTTGTATATACAGAGAGTGAAGGTGAGATTATGGGAATGACAAAACATTGATCTAATATAAACCTAATAGATCATATAATAAATATAATAAATAAAAATACTTCAAACTCAAAATGATTAAAAAGAACATGTACAATACAAATGTACACTTATCAAACTCAAGAATAGAAAGTAAAACATATTCACACATAATTCAATAGAGTATACAGTCGTAATAGATCGTAAACATTTTATATACTAATTTATACTATCTTGAAGGATCGTGATATTAACTTACTGTTATTAAATATTATTTAGACGATACGTATAAAAATGTTCTTGATGGCAGAATACATAGAACTTGTTTGTATATTAGAAAAAATTTTTCGGTTCGCCTCATTCAACGGATAGAATTGTAAATCTTATACGATAAAAAATATGGCATACAAAAAGTTGTCGTACAAAAGTGCATTTTTTAAAGCAAATTTACATTTTAAATAGATACAAAATTACATAAGATACATACATAGTCGGTCCCCGAAGTATCGAGTTTTTTTTTCATTTTGCACTTATTCATCGTAGAAATTTGGGATGGGTCTTAAAATGTCGACAAACTCTTTCCGCATTTGTCTCTTTTTTTCTTTTGTTTTTTATATTTAGGTGCACCAGGATTTTACTTCGCGCGAAGAGTGTTTTTCAAATTTTTGACACGGCGCGTTGAAGCGATTAGCGGAAAACCACTACGTGAGAATGTTTTGTTCAAAGATTAAAAAAAAAAATTCTTACTTTTCTTTTTTTAAAGATGATTTATTGGTGGAGTTAAAAACACTGTGAAATAAAAATTTTAAATTCTTCAAAATAATTTCCTCCTGCATCAACGCATTTACGAAATCGAATTTTCCAGGTTTCAAAAGTAGTCTGAAACTCCTCAGCTTTTATATTTTCGCACAAACTTTTCGTATTTAAAAATTTTTTTGCACTATATTGTGCACGGTAGAATTCAGTTAAATGCAGTTTTTCCGCGATTGCTCTAACTGTTAATCGGTTAAAATGATTAACAGGCGGAGGATGTTCCTAGCGATTCGAGAACTTTTTGGGCACTCAGATCGAGAATAGTCGACGATCCTTTCCTGGCCCTCTTTAAAAACTCTGTGCCATTTTGCATATTGTGATTTTAATATACAATTATCTTTATAAGCCTCTTGTAACATTTTCAATATTTCAGCACTGTTTTTTTTAAGTTGTAAATAAAAATTTATAATGTAACGCTGTTTCACTAGTCGCACCATCGCGCCCTGTTGAAAAATTGAAAAACATCCTTCGCGTTAAGTAAAATCCTGCCGTTTCAAATTATCGACAAAATAAAAAAAAAGGGACAAATGGAAAAAGATTTTTTCTATAGTTTAAGACCCCTCTCAAATCGGTACGATCAATATTCCTCAAATAATAAATAATTAAACCATGTATATATGTACATCAAAATAACATTTTCTATTACGATTTGGATCTTACACCCCCCTCATTTAACTTGGATTTCTTATAGATGTTGTTCTTAATCCTCAGACTTGACATACATTATCCACTAAGCTAAACAACGTAGGCTCGCACAACGACTGAGTAAGATATATTCGAAAGAATTTAAATTTAAAATATTAGTTAACACATAACAGGAATTTATACATATTGAATTTGTAGTAATTGCATGTATTAAATGATTCTCACAATATCATACATGCAATAATCAAAATAAAGAGAGGGAGAGAGAAAGAGAGAGAGAGAGTGTGTGTGTGAGAGAAAAAAATATAAATTTATCTCACGCGTATATAATTTATTTTCATTTTTAAATGGTTATTATAGAAATAGTAAATTTACTAATACACATGATATCATTTAGCAATTGTACATATTTATTTACTTTGTATTCTTTCGTATTAGGCAACGGACCCTGACACTCACCATATTGAAATTAGTTGTTAAAGTTGTAACGTGTTTTGCGTTAGCAACCAAATTAGACTTTAATTTGAAAAGCTTGGCTCGTACTGCGAGCCCACTATTGAAGCAGATTACTCTTTCTTTTAGTGTATGAAGAAGTAATTTCTTGTCAGACCATCTATTGATTATGGTTTTGATATTCTTATAGTTCTCTTAGTAATTTTTTCGATTCTCCTTGCATTTAATTTGTAACTTATACTATTATATTTATATTTGTGTGTCATGGATCCTGCCGACGTAATCGCTAGTATCATCAATTTGAGTGCTAGTGATTAGTTAATTTAAAAAATTAACTTCAGAGCAATATCGATCAATCCGATGTCCAGCCACGAAGTCAATTCCTGGGTATGAATAACCATTGGTCAACGTGACTTCGCGCAGGCTAGCTACAACATTTCATAAGAAAATACCAAAAAGTCTTCATCAAGAAAAAATCCTTATTGTAGTTTACGAAAAACTTGTAAGTAGATTAAACTTCTTGTTCTTTGTAAAGTAAACGGGTCTCAATGCTAGCACGTCGCGTGTATATATAATTATATTATGAATAAATCGAGTGAATTATTAATCTAGTTAATTATAATCGTTTCTCTCGTTTTCCGCTTTAGTTGTTTATCGGCTTCCTCATACCCTCCTTAAATTAAATTGGTACCTTTTCAAGTATAAACCTTCCGATTCGTCCTTAATCCGTCATCTCCTCGAATACACCCTTGACAGGTTTAGTAACCTGAATTGTCCGAGGAAGAAAGTAAGTGAATCACATAGTTCATTAATCATTCATTGCTAAATTATTTATATTATAACATAAATTAACCGTAAGAAAGTATATTTCTATCAGAGCACTGTTCTTGTTCTGAGGTTTATTATTAGCTTAATATTGAAAACAATGCACGCTTATATAAACACATATATACAGCTGGGAATAAAAGGAAATACTCCCCTTGATCTTGAGATGTTATTCTTAACACTAGTGATTATATATTATAACAATGACAATACAAAAATGTATTTACCAAAAAAACACAAAATAAAAAAAATAGATTCTAATCAAACTGAATAATAGAACAGTTTATTATTTAATAATATTTATTAATATTAAATGTAATCAAATCTACATACTGCAAATATGTAAAATCTCCACAAAAAGCAATAAATCTATCAAAAACTTAGACAATTCTATAAACGATTTAATAAGTAAGGTAACGAGTTAGGGAAATTACTTATTAAATTTTAATGATTCTTAAAGGAATTAGAAAGGGTGAATAACAAAATTATAAGAAAAAACAAATCTCCATAAATTATAATCATAATGCCAGTTACCATACAATTTATAAACAATATAAGGCAATAATAAACGAACGAAGCGCATAAAAATTATATTTGCTCTAATTATTAGTATAAACATTAGCCTTCGTTATATCTTATATTATACCTTTGTTAAAAAATTTATTTATAAAGCTAAGGAAAAATTGTTTTTGGCAAATAAAATAAATATTCCAGTGATAACTCAATGGTAAAACGATCACTTTACTACTTAATACTATTTAGGTGACAAAAATAATTTTGCACAACGATGTCGCAGGAGCACAAGCATGAATTGGTTCAAAACTATATAATCACTATTGTAAACCTAAAAGAGAGTGAGAATTCTTTATAAATTCACATGTATTTGTTAATTTGAATAATGGACAAGCTCCTAGAGATTGAATGCCGATTAATTTATAAACTCGCAAAAGAAATATCGATAAAACATAAGCGCTCGTGCTCTAGTGAATATAAAAAAGCTACTAAAAAGTAGCAGTTTTCAAAAGCATAGTAAAATGGTAGGGACATTAATTTTAATTTTATTTAGAACATAATAAAAATATGATGCTTAAAGATATTGTAATATGATTAAATAGAAAAAAAATTTAATTATATTCAATAGTACAATCTATTAATTATTGACAGTTTATTGTACTTATACTTACTTGGCTTGTGGCACACTGTGCTTTCTTTGTAAATCAACCCTCAATCTTTCGCCGACATGCCTGTAAATATCCGTTAAAGTATTCATGGCAGTTTCTCGTACTTTTTCTGTTGGATCCGACAAGAGTTTCACGATACAAGGAGTAACACCAGATAGAGCCATCTCATCTGCACCATGTCTAATTAAAATTGTTTATATCAATAGGAATCAATAGAAATTAATAGAATAAAATCAATATAAAAACTATTAAATTAAAAAGAGCTTTAACTTATATTATCATAATGCAGATGCTACATTTTTATTTTTATATTTAATTAATTAATTTAATAAATGTAAAAAATATAAATAACATGTTGTGCTTAAAGATAATATAAATGATGTGTATTTGAGAACGTGTTATTTGGAACAAAAAATAAATATTTTTATTATTATTACAATTTTTTTATTTATATAAATTATTTATTATATTTATAAAAGCTTTGTAAATGATTAATAAATAACCTTAATTTTTATGTAATTTTTCGTTATACTTCGGGAGTTGAAAGTTGAATCTGATTTTTATAAAAGACAATTTTTATAATTTAAGAGATTTTAAGCAAATTCTAATGGATAATTTTATAATTTAAACATTTATAATATTTTTAATGTGAAAAATGAAAAAGCATTTACGTCATAATACTATTTTTCATTTATTTAAAACAACAATACATTTTTACTTCAAAGTATTAAACGAGATGCTGAAATTAATTAAAAGCTTTTTCGTATAAAATGAAATTTCTTGACTAAAAATTAGATATATTGAAATTTTAAATATAAATTAACAATATATTTATTTTAATATTTTTTAAATATAAATATTCTACATAAATTACTGAATATTAATAAATTTGAAAGTTTTTTTAATTATGAAAAATATTTTTGTAATATATTTCGAACTGAAAGACCTTCATAAATGATAAGAAACGTACGACTCTATAAAAAATTATAATCTTAAAAGTAATAAATACTTACTCATTTAATGTGGTTGTGAGAAGTATAAGCGCTTCTTCACGTAGTTTCGAATTTTTATGAACAAATGCGGGTTGTAGTTTATCCAATAAATGTTGAGGGGACATACTACCTCTTTCCATAATTTTCAAAAGCATTAACTGTGCTTTTTCTCTTGTTGTATCTTTATTATCACCTATTTTCAAAAACAAAAATTATGAAATAATAAAACTTTAAAACAAAGATAAAGAATCCATTTTATTAAGCTTAAAGTATTTATAAGGTTATACTTAAATGGAAAAGGGCTTGTTACTTTTCAAATTTTTATCATACCTTATATATATATAATTATTTGCTTATTATGAATAAAGTTGCAACTTAAAAAAAATATAAATTCGTAATCCAAAAAAAAGAGCAGTAATGATATTACATTTTTATTTATAAACTATAAAAATTATAGAACAAAATATTTTATCAATTATTTTTTAAACAATGGCAACACACTCGTAAAATATATTTTTTATCTTTTTAATATACAGGCATGGCTATTTATTCAAATGTCAAAAATTTCAAAGACTTGATACTCACCTAACCTATCTATTGTTGGCTGAATAATTGTAGAAATATACGGCCTAAAATCGTGACCCATTCGATCCGCTAAGTACGTAAGTGTATCCAGACCATTTTGAACAACCTGAAAAAAATAAAATGTACATTATGTATACATTACCTACTAATTTAACAAATAGTTGGTGTTTCGATTACTAAATAGATTATCAGTATATTTTACACTAAAAATATTTTTTAAAATAATTGAGGTATCATATTATCAAAACTATTCAATTTTGCTAATAATTTCAAATCATTAATTCCATAAAAATAATTCTATAAAATTGATTCTAGCAACAAAAATACAATAGTGGGATAAATACAAATTAAAAAAAAAAGAAAAAATTATCCGCTGAGGAGGTAATATCGTGATATGTTCGCTAAATAAAATCTTTATAAAAATAATTTTGTATTTTTTTTGTTACTTTGATCTTGGTGTTATTTTAAGTTTTTGCCTTTTAAGGATTTTTATTATGGCTTTTAAAAAATCAATATTTTTTCATTTTTAATACTTGACTATTTGAATACCAATATCGTAAAATATTGAGACCCTATAATAAATAATTTCGAAATGAAGTAATAAATCGTAATAGATCCTTGATATTTTGAGTGGACGGTGATCAGAAGATACGCACATATATTTAATGTTAACTTAATCTTACTTCATCATTTTACAATTATTCGAGAACAATATGTACAGATCCATGCATGCATTAATGCAGATTTTGTTGAGATATGAAAAGTAGTTTCTTAATCGGCTAAAATAACCGATAAATAAATTCGAAACTTTTTGTTTTAATAAAAAGATTTAGATAATAAACTGTACAAAGACGAATCGTATGGAGTTCATCGCCTTAGTATATATATATATTCATTTATCAATAAAATAATGTTATATAATATAAAGAAACTATTTTACCCCGAAAACCATATATATCTGAGAGTAAAATTTCAAAAAATAAAACAACTAGAAAAAAACATAACTTACTATAATACGTATCTTGTGCTCATAATAATTTAATGTTTTTTATTAAATTAATTAATATACTTTTCATTATTTTACAAGATATAATATCATAGAAAAATTTTTTATTCAAACATTGTTAGGGTATATAAGTTTTATATTTATCCTTATATAATTTCTTTTTTATACTTTTGTTCATTTACCTATTATATACAATAATTATATTTTTTTTATTCTTCTTTAACTTTATAACTTGATCTCATTATAATTCTTTTTTTTTTTAATTAATAATTCTATTTCCTTTTTTATTATAGTATTTTTACATTCTTACAATACACTTAACAATTTTGCGTTTTATAAATATTGTAATGTAAAATGTTATTTTATAAATTTTATGAACACAATTTTGGATAAATTAAATCAAACGTTTTGTAATAATATATATACTCTAAAACTTTATATGCTCCTATTTGTACATGCATTTTAAATTTTCTTCATGAACATCCTTCATTCGAAATGCTTATGCTGTGATTCTAAGCATATAACATTATTAAAAGTATAAAGGAATTGTATATTTAATGATCCTGATTATATTTTAATATACTTCTACATTGCTTGAGACTCATATGCAATTACTTATGGCACTTCTTAATTAATTTCAAATTTTCATAAATATTCTTCATTTATAGTTTGCACTTACAATTTTTATTCTTCTCCATATCGATGTTTATATCAGTTGTTCTAATTCTAATGTCATTTTCTTTTCGTCGCTATTAAAATTTTATTTGATCGCATAGTGCTTGTGTCACATTCTTAGGCATATTTTAAATGCAATTTCCAATTATTTTATTTCTTTAAAATAGTATAAACATTCGTTGTTCATATTTTCAGATTTTATAATAAAAATGTATCAATTTCTTTTCCACATTCATCGGGATTAAAATCTTTTTTAAACTTTTTTTCTGCTTATACAGTTCATATAATATATAACGTAGACTCTGCTACTAAAGCTATCGTTAGATAGTTGATGTGAATTATCTTTATCTTATATCGGTCAATTTATTTTGATTAATTGTGTATATGTATTGGTATTGAATAATTTATGTGTATTTTAAACTCGAGTTTTGTCGTCAATATCTCTATCATACAGATCCACTAATTATGATATTGAAGATTTTTTCGTTTCCATTATGAGCAAACACCAATGTCTACAAAAACAACATAACATAAACATTTTCAAATTGCTATTATCATTTTTTGTTTTTCTTCGGTTTTTAATTAAGTTTTAGTTAAACCTATCTATAATAGTAGAAGTAACATCTGTAAGTACATACACAAGATTTTGCACTAGTTATTTCAACAAGATTCAAAAAGACATCTATTATTTGTCTATTCATCCATCGTTTTACTTTTAATGTATATTCGCGGATATTTCAAATTTTTAAACAGCATTGATTTTTCTTTACGATAAATTGAAACACTTTTATTGGTCGATCATAATACTTAATAATATTATAACTTAACACATACATCATTATCAAATTTTTCAAACATTGATTTTTTGTTTAATACTTTATGAAATTTTGTATTAGAAAATCAATTTTTTTTGGATGATAGCATTTTCAGTTTTATTTTTATTTTTATTACTAAATTCTATATTTTTTAATTTAGTTCAATTGCAATGGTAATTTCCACCCTTTTAATATCAATTTTTATTTTTCTTCTATTTTTGAGAAATAATTGAATCAGCAGGTACGGGTGGATTCTTCCTTTTTTCGCTAATTTTCTTGCTTTTTAAACTTATTTTTAATTATATATTGCTCACATTTCTCTCTTTTGATTTTCAATTACGAATTTTATCTGCTAACGACGAATGACAGTTGTTTAAAAATTATCTTTTTGTTGTTTTAAATGAACTTTTGATGTAAGCATTTCATATATTTTTGACACAAATTTATCAATATAATCAAGATCTATAAAACTCTATAGAATAACTTTTTTTTCTTTTTTTTTTGAAAAATGAATGCCTGTACTAAACGTATACGTTTATGGACCCTTATTTTCTTAATAATTCATATATTTTTATTCAAAATTATAGATTTAGTAAAATCTTTCGATTTGTAATTTAATAGATATATGACTATTTGATTTGATAATAGAGAATTCTAAAGTATTTTTTTTATTTTTGTATAACTTATACTTACAGGACTTATATATATACGCTTGAGAAGCTTTATTTTGTTGATAACAAATATGAAATAATTTGTATATTCTTTATGATAAAGATAATTATATGGTTTATAGTTGGTATTTACTATGTGTTTTTAGTAATTTTATTCTTTTAAATTTCACCCTCTGACAGGAATGGTAATGTCAGTTTTTTTTTATTTATTACATTATTTTATTGACAAGAGAAATATATTATATGATTTAAAAAAAAAAAAAAAAAATTAAAAAAAAAGTTTTTAAAAATTTTATTTTATTATGACACTTGTAACAGTATAAACTTTAGATACATAACATTTTAACATATAACAAAGATATCGAAAAAGTTAGGGTTATTGTATTTTTTATTTTTTTTAAAAAAATGATTTACTATAATTAGTGCTACGGTACATTGAACTATATAATTATTAAAAATTCGTAAATTTTGGTATAATTTAATTAAAATTAGTATTACTCGAAAGCTAATAATCCGATCAAGTTGAAATTCTGTACAAATAAAGTGCATATTAATTACTTAAATTTCTCAGAATAATAATTCTAAATATTAAAAAATAAAAAAGTTACAAATTTTTTAATTAATTTAAAAATTTTACGATTTTTCGTAAATTTCTTAGCTTCTAATTTTTCGATCAGTTTATAAAAAATGTTTTTTATTCACAATTTTATTAACTACAAATCGCCCACTGATACTATAGTGTTAAAATATATATTCATTTTATAAGAAAACAAATAAAAAATGTATTATTTCATTAAATTAGCAATAAAAAAATCCCTGAATATCATGAGTGGCATTTTAGAAAGTTAGAATTTACTAATTTTTTTACGAATTTTTATATACATCACTAGTAGCTTTTTTTCATGACCTAAAAAGTGCTCTATTGCTTGGACTATAATTGAAAGGCAAAGCAATTGATTATTTTGAAATTTTAAGGAATTGTTTGATATTTTAAAATTATCATAAACTTATTTAAATTTTTTGGTAATTATGTAATTACCATATAAAATATTGTATTTTTTTAATATAAAATACTTAAAATATTACTATTTTATAAATATTCAATTTTTTTAAAAAAAAATTTGATAATATAAGAAAATAATAATAAGATATTCATTTTAAAAAGAGAATCTCCTTAATAAACCATCGATTAACTTTTATGCATGCGATTTTAAAGTATTTTTTTAGCAGTAGTAGAGTAAATATATTGTTTATTAAAAAGTGTTTTTAATTATTTACACAAATAGTTTTATTCTCTTAGAAATTTCATTAGTAATAAAAAAATCCATAATTTCACTAATTTTTATATTATTGTATTATGACTTCATTGTAAATTTTGTTTATATCCATTAAATCAAAAGAGTATTTAATTGTATTAAAAGATGCTCAACAATTTATTACAAACAAATCAATTTTTCTTTACTGTTAAATACACACATATATTATTAATAAAAAATTTAATATTTTTTAATTAATGTTAAACAAAAATTGGGTTTAAGATATAATTTAAAAAAAAAAAAAAATTTACAATATGCTTACATTTTAAAAAATATACAAGTAACAAAAAATTTTCTTACATGAAAATGATTATTCAGACATATTAAAAAAGTAAAATAAATTTTTTTTGTTTATATCAATAAAAATTTTTAATTTATAATTATTAAACAATATACAAAAATTATATATTTGTATATTTAAGTATATATAAGTACATATAAGTATAAAATTTATATTTATATGTTATAAATTATAATATAAACAACAAATAAAATAATTTTTTTTATAATCATAACCCCTCAGTTTAAATGTCTTAATATCAAATTGAAATTTCAAAAATCAAATAAATGTAATACTTTTTTATCATTTATTACATAAAAACAATAAAAAAAAACGAAATTTTATGAAAAAATTGTATTTTAAAAATTATTTTTTTTCAATTTTATATAATTATTACATCAATTAAAATATATCGCCATTCACGCTGATTTCAAATTTGTGCACGAATTTAACTAAATATTTATTAAAACATATTTTAATTTTCAACATTCAGCTTGACATTTTGGATTATTTATCAAAATCAAAATTATCATATTATATTAATATTTATACTATAACAAAAAAAAATATGTTTTAAAATTTGCATAAATTAGAAAACGAAACATACCAAATTCATATCAATGATAAAAATATGTATAAAGGTGTGCGAAGAAATGATTGTTATAATTATAGGCAAAGTAACACGAGAAATAAAGAAACAAATAGGAAGAATTGTTAAAGTCAAACATTTTTTGTAATTTTAAGTATTTTTCTGTGCCGCTTTTCAACGTCATAAAGTTTAAAAATTATTTCAAGAAAATATAATACAATAATTATAATAATAATCTTTATAATTATATTAATTATTATAATAATATCGTCCGTGTCTGCTTAACAAATGTTTGAAAAAATTGTCATCTATAAATTTTCATTTTTATTCTTGTAGTAGGATAAGGAATGTATTAAATATTTATTACGAAGTAAATGTTCAAATAATTTTTTATATTATAATTTTACTGATAAAATAATATAAATAAATATAAGTTGAAATAAAATAACAAAAAAATGGAAAAGTAAGTAATTCTCGGTTACATATTTAGTTATAAATAAATTATCGTATCAATTTCATATTTTTCAATTGTTTTAAGTCTCTTGATTAAAAAATGAAGTTATTTACCAAATTTTAGTATAAAAAGTTAATATATATAATTTTCAATAAGTATGTATTGATAAAATTGTTGATTTTAAAAATAATAAGGAATGTTAAGATTACTAATACGTGTAATCTGATGAATATTCAATACTAACAAATACCGCTATTATAGACTTTTTTTAAGTAATGAATATCAAATTCATTTTCAGTATTTTCCGATAAGTAATATGAATGAGAAATGATTAAAAATAGAGTAATTTTAATAGCTTACTAAAGAATAGAGAATAAAAAGACTAAGAAAAAAATGTTTTCACGTTATTATTTTTCAAATTATACTCAAAATATAGAAAAAATTAAAAAAAAACCTACTGAGCAGACTATTAGTGCTTTTCATTTATATCTACTGACTATATTTTTTTCCATTTGTTTCACACGTACGCACTATTTTTTTCTCTATTTGTTTTTCTCCCTCGCTCCCACCCTTCTATTCGTTCATGATTATATTTAAAATGCAAGAAATTTTAAAAGAATTAAAGTGAATTAATAATAACTATTAATATTAATTAATAATAAGATCAATAGTACATTAAAACCCACCATATTATATAAAACAAAGCTGAAACAATATTTGGGAAGAATGTATAAAAAAAATAGAAAATTAAGCGTATATTTCCTTGTCAACTGCATAACGTTGCATGTGTATTTTTTTTATTATTTATTGATTCCTTTTTCTATTTATAGGCGCAGTTTTAACTTTTTTATTAAAATTATAGTTTTTATTTTAACAAAGTAATAGTTGAAAACTCCAAACCAGTGAAATAATGCACCTTTTACATTTTCAAAAATTAAAACTGAAATGTAGTAAAAATAAATATAAATATTTATTAAATATTACAAAATTAAAATTTACAACATTTCGAGCTTATATATATGTTTTATAAATAATAAATATATTTACTAATATGTGAATGTTTTTATTAAAATTTTTTTCGAATTGATTATATTAATTTTATTAATAGGAATTTTTTAAATTAGCATAAATTAAATTTTATGTCATTGAAAAATAAGTCCTTTTTTAATAGATATAAATTTATATTTTATAAAATATATATTATTGAATTATATAATAATATTTATTAAGGAAAATTATAGTTTTTATGAAAAACAAGCCATGCATAAATAAAAAAAAAAAAAAAAAAAAATTCAAGTAAATTATATTCTACTATATTTATTATAAATTTTAATTTGAGTCATGTACAATTTAATATAATATTAACTCGTGGAATATGATTATTGAAAATTTATCTTCTTATGCTAAATTCAGTTTTTATAGACACAATGTAGATTAATAGTAATAGTTGTAATGCGTTATAGTCAAAGCCAATATAACCATAGTAAAATAATAAATAGCCAAAAATGATATCAACTTTATATTACATCGTTTTATGATTTAATGTAGTATTGCTAAATTTATTAAATAATAAATTTGGTTGATGCATAAAATTTTTTTATTTAGTTTGTGGAAGCAGAAAAAGAAGAATGGCTAAAAAACAAAAGCATAGTATATAAAAAAAAAAAAAAAAAAGTTCTGTTAAATATAGAAATGAACAGTTAAGCGTAACACAGAATAGCACTACGAAGGTCTCTTGATGTACCATTTGAAATATACACCAATAAGTATTACAGATATAAGTCTTGCAACTTAATGAATAATTAAAAGTTTTTAATTTCAAAAACATTTTCTTATTTGTATTTGGACAACTATTTCAGTTTAGTATTGTCAAACAAATTATTCGTAAAAAAAAAAAAAAAAAGAAGATAATCTGTATTAAATTGGTAAAGATAAATTTTTACTGGTTTATTTTTCTTTACAAATGTGTAATGTGGTAGATATTATAGCTTTGCGTAAATTTAATTCAATTTAATAAGTTTTAATGATTTAATAATATAATGATACTTAAAAATTGTTTTTCAATATTTAAAAATATTATAAAATAAAACAATAAATTAATAAATAAAAGTTTGTCGAATTACATCAAGGTTTCATATATCAAGATACAAGGTGTAAAATTTTTTTTTGCACATAATCCATTGGTATATAGATTAATTGGTTCTTGCAAGAAGATAAACTTTAAATAATTAATATATAAGTATTATATGTTTATTTATCCCTTTCATTTTTTTCCCAGTGATATTTTATACAGCTAAATTCAAATATATTTTAATAATAAAATGTTTAAGTAAAACTTATACCTAATTATAAGCTCTACAAATAATTATATATGGTTGGAATCATGTTTGAATACGTCATTTAGGTTGCATTTAATAAACTTTATTGCTTCTAAAATCTCTGTACTAGAGTACTTAATCAAAATCGGTAATCGTTACTACATAGATTTTTCATAGTTTTAATTCAATTTAACAAGTATAAATGGCAATGCCTGCTTATAAAATACAAAAGAATTAAAAAGCAGTGCAAACATTACAAAATCTATTTGGTAAATGAATAAGCTTAATACCTTGGGATTGCTACTATTGAGCCAGGGTATAATATTGTCAATGAATAAGCCAATGTCCTGGCACTCAATGTTCTTGAATGGATCTGCCAGGTAGTTGAGTAATTGTACCCCAACTTGGAGCTTTTTCTTTATATCGGTGGTCGAAAGGAGCGACATAAAGCCATCCATGTCCCTTGGATTCATTGCCATGTTCGAAAATTTGTTGTCCGATTTCAGTCAGATACATGAATACTGGACGAGAAACGGTGTGAATACTCGGTGGTACCGTCGTCGCTTTGTTACACCTAACAAAATACACTCGCAAAACACACAACACCCGCGCACTCCTCGAAATTTTCGCCTCAGCCGTTACCCAGTCTCATGATAATTGTCGGCATTACATCTTACCTTGCTCTCAATACACTCACCTTAATCCGCCTAATATGAAAATTAAAAACCTGATTTATTCGCCTTTGCGTCGTAAAACGAAGGAAGCACGGCAAACTAGCAAAACTGTAGGATTCACATCTATGTGTAGTTACCAATGTGTACGTCTGTCTATATCTGTTGGATTCTATAACGCCCTTTGATTCTTTGAGTCACTACTAACTACTTTTCTAACCGTCTTTTACTTATCGCACATTCGTTTGTTCTACACGCTCGTGAATGCTGCTTTATAAAATTTGGAATGTAACAGGATGGCTTCGGCTTAAGAATACAAATTTTTACACGCACTTTTATTTCCTCGATGGTAAATTTTTTCGTTCGTCTGTGGCTATCGTCTTTTTTCGCAAAACTTTCAAGTGTGGTTCTGCTACTAAATACAGCGTATCAGTGCCGCCATTTCAGCTTCTGCGCTTTCTTGCTCTGTCTCTATTTGTCACTGAATCTTTCTCTTTTTGCCTCGGTGCTTAACGCACACACGCACGTATTGTCGGACGTTGTGTGTGGTTGGTGGTACGATGGTGATGCAGGTAAGTGTGCCTGTATAATTAAAGTGTGGTGCAATTGGTGGGCAGCAAGGAAAAGTCGTGAGATGTTTCAAGTTTAGCAAAAATGGAATTGAAAGCAAGCGTCTACGCTGACGATATAGTCCAAAAAGGTGGCAACTTTTTCTATGATTTTTATACATGTAACAAGTTTTTTCTTTTAATTGTCTTTCTTAACCATCAGAATAATAATTCAACACTATAATAGAATACTTTAATGATCCTCTTCTTTGTTTATTTATCCCCTGAATAATTAAACCAACGAAAATTCAACAATATGATTTATAAAAATTATGTGTCAACACCGATTATACACATTTTAAATTATTTCGAAATTATTTTGTATTTAAAATTTTTTATTTTAAAAGTGCATCTTTTTCATTTAATTAAGTACGTTGGTTTTGGTTAGTTCATTATATTCTTATTGCATATATGCATATATTAACAAGATAAGTTTCTTTAATTACATTATCTCATTTGTGGCATCTAATAACTTCTTTTTACTCAAAAAATTATTAACATATAAATTTTAAGATATTCTCTAATAGTGTACATTTTCAGCAGCTTTATACTAATTTAAAATTTTATTTACCCATTTGTGTTATGAAGCTTTGATAAAATTATATTTTAATGAATATTTATTTTAATTTTTTTAGTAAATGTAAGATTAAATTCATTTCTTTTATTTAATTAATAAAAATATTAAATTTGAAATGACTTTAATTTATATTAAATATGGAATGTACAAATGAAACAAATTAAATGTATATAAATCAATTGTAAATTAAATTGAAACCTCATAACTATAAATGTAATGAAGAAAAAATTCCAATGAAAAAATTAATATTTATATTATATTTATAATTTAACTTATTCATTATATTAATTAAAAAATGATTGCAGTACACAATACAAAAATCAAGTATAATATATTTAATATATCCATTCAACTGTAAATATTCATAAAGATTTATTTAAAATGCTATATATATCAAAGAATATTTTAAATTAAAATTAAATATTTAATAATAAAATATGTTAAGTAATTTAACGTTAAGTATTATATAACACACACACATAAGGAAAAATGCATATTGCAATAAAACATATTGCATTTAAAAAGTGGAAATCAAACATGATTTATTTATAATTAATTATGTTTATCATTTCTTAATCAACATAGCAAATAAATTTATAAATATACTATAAGTTCCCGGAGAAAATATATATTTTATTTTTTGATAAAATACTTTTAATACTTAATACTAAATTTTAATTTATTATTAATCTATTTAATTTTATTTTTTGAATCATATATTTTATTCAATAAATAAAGTTTTTATAATATTCTTAAAAATACTTGTAAATAGGTTTAATGTACTGTTACATTATTTACTATTATTTTATTACAGTTTTTCATTTGTACATAGCTTATTGCTACTTATTTTTTGGTGCAAATTAATAATTTTAATAATAAATTAATATATTGAATTAAATAATTCATAAATGTAGTACCAAATTTTTAATATGATTTATATGATTAAAATAATTTAATACAATATTGTATTATTTCTTTATTTATTTGTTTATATACATTTTTAATATTTAATAAATGGAATAAATAAGCTAATTTTTAAATAAAGTATATATCTTTTTAAAAATATAAATTATACATTAGTATATAATGTATTATATAATTATTATATTATATATTAATACACTGTAATTTAACCTACTATTAATTAATAATTTTTAAAAATTTTTATCAATTTCTATATTATATATATTTCTACTTTATTTTATAGATTACATTGGTGATTCGAATAATAAATAAATTTTCAAGTCTTCCTTAGAACATTCATGCACAACATTTAGGACCATTTATATTTATACATAAAATTAATGTACTCATTTATTGTATTTTCATTTTTATAAAAAACTATATTGCTAAAGTTTATTTATTGGTTAACAATTTGCAGAGTTTTTTTTTACAATTTAGGTACATTTGACGTCCTATTATTAACTACTTATCCATTAACAATATACTTTTATTAGCATAAACAAAAAATAGGTATTATTAAGAAAATATTAATTGTATATGTTTCGAATTCATATTAAAATATTTTTAAAATTTCAACTAAATAATAAAATATAAAAATTCCAAATATTGCTGATAAAATCAATTTTAAGCAAAAATTTCGTAACCTTAAATTATAAAAAATATTTGTCTTTCTTCTTCTTTATTTATCTTCCTTCGTTCTATATATGTATTTTTAATTTAGACGCTTCACGTACATTATCAGTGTCTGATAAGTATGAAATATAAAATAAAAAATTATACAGGTCATTAACTAGTAGAGCACGGTCGCATGTGTATCATCAATGTCGAAACGCAACCTTGCTGGCTATTTGGGGTTCGGACAAATTTCGACAAAATCAAATTTTTCACGAGCATGTCGAAGACGAGTTGTCATCACTGGAATGGGAATAGTGTCACCCTTAGGTGTTGGCACGTTAAATGCTTGGCGAAACCTTCTTGACAACAAATGTGGCATTGTAAAGCTAGATAGCCCAGAATATAAAAAACTTCCATGTAAAATTGGTTAGTGACACATCAGTATTGTTTCAATTTTTTAGCTTACTCAACTAATGTTTAATGTTTTGTTTTTTGCATTGTATTTATATTTATATTATGCAAAAAACAAATACCATGATATCCATAAATCACAATAAACTATATTAAACCTTTTTTTATGAGATTAACAATAATTTTATTACTTAAATCATATTTATTAGATTTTTAAATAAATTATTTTGACATCCTTTTCATTATGCAGATTTTATTTAATCATATTATTTTCTATACGTCATCTATAAAATTTGTACTCAAATTGTTTATTAAAAGTAGTTATAATTTCATACTATATTTTTTGTAAAAAATATAATTGATTCTAATGATATATGTTTAAATGTCGACAAATTTAAATGTATTTCAAAATATTTTTAACATATAAAAATTTTTGATTAAGTATAGAATTATAAAACATAAAAAATATTATGTACAAATTTTAACTAATTATTCTATAAATCTTCAATGAACATATATAATATTTAATAAATATATTTTTAATAAAAACTATTTTTATGAATTTTATTGACAATTAAATTTTATTGCAAAACAAATCTATAACAATCTATAAAAATAAATGTGTCTGGGTAATTTTAATGTTATCAACTAGAAATAATTTCATAATCTATCTTATAGAGTAAATATATGAATAGATTTTTAATATTAAATTTTAATTTTATTAGTATTTTAAACTTTAAATATTTAATTTAATTTTTTTTATATTTTTTATATTTGTTTTGAATGAAATATCTTGTTATTTTTACTGTGTAATAATAATAATGATTGTCGAATTATAATATAAAATTAAAATAACTAGTTAGTAATCTTGAAAATAAACAATAGTATTTTATTTTTATTTTTTTTTTTTTTTGTATTCATTTTAGCTGCCTTAGTGCCTAAAGGCAATGCTCCAAATGAATTAGATTTAAAAACAAAATTTACAACAGGTGAATTGCGTACAATGAGCCCTGCTACAGCTTATGCATTAATTGCTGCTGAAGAAGCTCTTACTGATGCTAACTGGAAACCTAAGGATGAGGAAGATAAACGGAATACTGGTGTTGCTGTTGGAATAGGAATGATTGATTTGGTGGATGTATGTACAAATTATGAGCATTTAAAAAAAGGATATGGTAGAATCAGCCCTTATTTTGTTCCTCGAATTCTTCCAAATATGGCTGCTGGACAGATTAGTATTAGATATGGTTTTCGGGGTCCTAATCATTCTGTTTCAACTGCATGTGCTACAGGAGCGCATGCTATTGGTAAATCCACTATTAATTTTATTAAGTTATGCTTGATTATATTTAAAACTGTATTTTTATTTAAAAAATTGTAGGTGATGCTTTTCGTTTTGTTCGTGGTGGGGAAACTAGTGTTATGATATGTGGTGGTGCTGAAGCTTGTATCAGTCCATTGGCTATAGCAGCATTCTGTCGACTACGAGCTTTAAGTACATCAAAAAATGATACTCCATTGGAAGCATCTAGACCATTTGATAAACAAAGAGATGGTTTTGTTATAGGTGAAGGGTCTGCTGTTTTAGTGCTGGAAGAACTAAATCATGCATTGGAAAGAAAAGTACATATATATGCAGAAATTTTAGGATATGGTCTTTCTGGTGATGCATTTCATTTAACTGCACCAAGTGAAGATGGTACGGGTGCTTTATTAGCCATGGATAGAGCTTTGAAAGATGCTGGAATTGATACAAATGAAATAAACTATGTTAATGCTCATGCTACTTCAACACTTCTTGGTGATGCTGTAGAATTACGGGCTATAGAGTCAGTATTTGGTGAACATAGTAAAAACGTCACTGTTTCGAGTACAAAAGGTGCACATGGACATTTACTTGGAGCAGCTGGAAATCTTGAAGCTGCTTTCACGATTCTTGCATTAAAAAACAATATAATTCCTCCAACAATCAATTTGTACAACATTGATACAAAAACTAATTTGAAATTTGTTCCTAATACTACACAAAAATGGTCAACTAACTCAAAACGAATTGCATTAAAGAATGCTTTTGGATTTGGGGGGACAAATGCATCTCTCTGTTTAGCCCAATATACTGATTAATATTTTTAATTTGTTTAAATTAATATTTTAATATAAATAATATAGATTTATAAATGTAAGATAAATTTTGAATGTTAGTAAATGAATTAATATTACTATAATCAAAATACCTCATCCACTGAAAACTGTAAATAAAAACTCTTATAATATATAAATATTATTTTATCCTGTTAATATTTATATTACTTATTTACTTAATTACTAAAAAATAATTATTTTTTAATGATACAAAAAATGCAAAGATAAAACTTATATTGGAATGATATGTTTATTTTATATTGATTTGTTGTTAAATGTAAATCACATTATTTATTACAGTTATATCATATTCAAATGTGTAGTTTTATTACATTATAGCCAAAATGCTCCTCATCAGTGTCAATGATATTTAAAAATATAAATCTTTATTTTATTATATGTTGTAGTAATCTTTGAATGTTTTATCAAATTAGCACAATAATTTAACAAGACATATTCTTTATTTTTTTATTTAACTGTACAATCAGGATCAAATTATCAAACAAATTATCAATTTTAAAAAACTTAACAATAGTAAATCTTATACAATTAATTTTTTGAAATTAGGATAATACAAAGAATTGTAGAATTACATAAAATATAGCAATTGAACAATATAATATTTTGTACCTAATTAAAAAGTATATCATCTTACAAATCACACATAAGTATTAATTTTTTAAATGATAACTCATTGAATAAACTTTAGTAATGAGAGATTATAGATATCTATTCTTTAATCAGTATGTAATAATTTTATCTTGCTACAACTTGTTTGTTAATTAAGATTTTTTATTTTTGAACATTATATTATATAATATTTAATAATTATACCAAGAGTATTTAATATAAATAAAACATATAAATAAAATAAAATTCATTCATTTTTTAGACTGGAAATCAACAATTTTACAAAAAATTTTTTTTTTATTGTACACTATTTTTTTCTTTATTTTTATTATTAAAATCGATATAAAAAAGAGCATTTTATTGTACTATGCATAACAAAAAAAAATTATAAATGAGGAATGGTAAAGGGTTTATGGTGGCTGCATAACATTGCAAAACGTTTTTTTAACATTTTACGAAGTTCCTGTCGTTTTTCAGTAATTTGGCACATACGTGATTTAAATTCTAATACTTCTTCTAAAGGAATATAACTGCAATTGTTTTCATCTTCAGATAAATAAGAATCCTAAAAAAAGAAAAATTGTTTTTATTGAAAATATTAAATTAAAAAATATAATACATAGAAAATATAAACAATAACCAAAATAAAAAATATAATTAATAACAAAATATATGCTTAGTGTATCAATTTTTAAATCTTTATAATATACAATTTTAGATAATTTGTAAAAATTTTATTTTTCTTATTTTTAATATTAATGTAAAATTTAACATTTATGTTTATAATATTAACGAAATAAAAAATCAGTCAAACAAATATAAATATAATACAAAATATAAGTACTATATGAATAAATACAACATAAATAAATTCAAAATATTTTATAATATTCACAAGTTCATATTATCTTTTTAAATTTTTTAAAAATACATTAATTTATAAAATTATGGAATTAAATAGCATCTTTAAAAACTCAATAAAATTATATGTTAATTATAATATACTAGCTATTCAAATATTTATATATTTAAAAAACTGACCTCTAACATTTGAGATAACGTTAAACCTCCACCGTGTTTTTTTAAAATACAGAGGCTCAAATCTGACTGAATAAGCTTGTCTGCTAATTTTGCATCTGAGCAGTCACCTTCGTGGTTACAACAATCATCATTGCATGCTACTTCAGAACCTTCTGGTGTACTTGGCAAAGATGAACTGCTAACATTATGTTCTGATGAATAACCGTAATCTTGTGAAGAATGTTCACTAGAAGAACGACAGTTTCTATTTGCAATTTTTGTACTAAGACGCTTTTTAACTTCTATCCACATTGTGTATCTTTTATTTGTATCTATAAGTGCATCCATTAAATCTTCAGATGAAGGTAAATTTTTACACTCATTGTGCCACTCATTTGAATGATTATTTTCATTTGTACATACATTAGAAGATTCGGATGATTCACTTATACATTTATTTGCAGATTCATCAACTTTTTCAAATCGAATAGGTTTTTTTAAATTATTCACTATTTTTGACTCTGTATTTTTCTTCTTATCATTTTTATCTTTTTTATTATGTGAAACCAAGTGAGATTGAGATTTTTGTTGTACTTGATTGGAACGAGATTTTTCTTTACAATCTGAACAGTTACAATCTAGTAGTCCTTTATTGTTTGAATCTAACATCTGTAACTGAAACAAATATTAATATGAATAAAATTTACAATTGTTAAAAATAAAATAGCTGCGTGTTTTATATTAAATTGTTTAAATTGATCATTTACAAAGTGAATAATTACATCTAATGAAAATAATATTATTATTTATTTTGTTTAAAATTTTAAATAAGATTTAAACTATAATTTAGAATTTATTTTATAAAGCAAAACACTGAATGTTTCTTCCAGTACTAAAAATTTTTATTCTTTTAATGATGTCCAATTACATATATACATGTATAATGCATACAATCCGGGTGGCATACAATAATCGATCAGTAGCTCTTTAATTTTCGCATATTTTCACTCTTTTTTTTACTAACTGCTACATAATGACATTTTATTTACATGATTATTAAAAACTAAAATATTTTCGAATTCAGCAGAAAAATGAGAAGATGATTTCCTTTAGTAAAAAATAAAATAAAAATACCCATCATATTTTAACATAAAATATATAAATGAATTCTTTTTCGTTTTTCTAATAGAAAATATCAGTCAGACATTTAAAATTTTATAACTAAATATATGTATCATTCTTTCCCATTGTCAATAACCTAAAAAATAATTTCAAGCGAAAACAACAGATTCTTATTTTTACCGCTTCGTGAAAATATCGAATTTTCTATTAATAACTAATGAGTATTTGTGATACATATTAATTCTCTTTTTTAATAAAAATAAAAAAGTTAAACTTCATAAATTTTATTGATTAACTTATAATAAATTTTCTCTATAATAAAGGAAATATGAGAAATAATTTTTGTGATGAACGATTATAATAAAAAAAACAAAAAAAGTTTTGAGAATCAAAAAAGACACAATTGTTGGAAGATCCAAAATTGTAAAGGTGACCTTAAAAATCTATAAATTAACGTTTGAAAGCTATGAAAAAAATTCATGTTAGTTGAATCCCATATGAATTAAATAATCAAATAATAAATTGAATAATCTTTTCAATACTTTAAAAATAAAGAAGGAAATCATTTTTACATCAAATAATGATGGATCAAAATTGAATATTTTTTAAATATTTGAAACGAAAAAAATTGTAGTTATCACCTAGTGTAATAGATTATTTACTCCAAAGAAAAATCGTTTTGGAATGAAAATAATGTTTATTTGATAAGATTAAAATAGTATTGTATAATATCAAAAACTAAAATTTCGTGAAAAATTAAATACTAAATACTACTGATTAATAATCAATTACAACTGAACACTAATGGAAAAGTGACCAGAACATATTCTTTTTTTTTTTACAATTTTTTCTATTCAAAATCTAAAATTTGGATGTTTGCTTATCTTTCTTCATGGGAGTAAATTGAATTAGTAATGTTTCGGTAATTTTTTTTGTGGAATTATTATACCACAAAATTCTTGGAATACTTATGAAATTTCTTACTCTCAAACCAATCATAATTTAAAAAAGAACCTAGATCATCTCAGTCATTCAAAGATGTTGAGGGATCGACTTGAATTTTGTTCATTTTGGACATCAAACATCAAGGCGATAATCAGCACTTACTTCTCTAGAACATTGTTCTGAAATAATAACTTCGTCAAATTCATTTATTACTTTTTTAGACTTTACTATGTAATACCCTTTAAGCATATTTTTTGTTACTTAGTTAAATTCTATTTTATTTCAGTCAAATGTTTTCGAAAACATCGCGTATAATCATCAGCGAACAGTAATAATCTAAATGCAAATATTTTTACCATATTTGCAACATTTTAAAAAAAAATTTCATTATTATTATGTACAATGTTACAAACTTTATAATTATCCATAACTAAGGTACTATTTTCTGCCATTTTCCTCATGATTGCCATCTATTCCTTTCTAATTATGTATCTTATTTTTTCTCATCATCTTTTTTTGCACATTTTTTTTACTTCATTTTGTTTCATTGCTTTATTTTTTTTAAATTTCTTTTGGATCAATTTTATTTCTCATTATTCAATTAATCTTAATTTTTGTTTGTTTGTCTCTTATTCTTCGTTTTATTTTTTTTTATTTCTCTTTTTTTACACATTTTCTGGAATTCTTTTTTTCCCTTTTTTTCTAAGCTTTTTTTGTCCTATTCAAAAATTTTTAGTATTCTTCCGATTTATCTAAATTTATCAGAAACAATTTTCTTAATACAGCTGATAAACTATAATGATTTAAGGATCTCTTACATCTTTCAATGATTTAACATGAACAACAATTTTTGCTCCTCTGATTTTATTGAATATTGATTACAAAATTACCAATAAAGGTGCATCAGTTCTTGATCAAAAAGAGTATGTGTAAATTGTAATTCTAATACAATTTCTAAGTTTATTAATTTCTTTTTCTTCTATGAAAATCTTCTTCAATATGTGAAGAAGTAAAGAATTAATTACCAAACATATTACTGAGTACAAAATAAAAGTAAAAGAAATTAAATTAATAATTCGAATGTCACTTATTTTCCGTGTATGAATGAAAATTACAATACATAATTCTTTACAGATCTCCCTCTTCTTCCTTGACGTATTCTTTTACTTTCTAAAATTAATGGATCTGATTCAAACAATTTTACACTCATTTCTACTTCTATAGAGGTTATTTTATTTCTTCTTTCCAAACCATTTATTCCTATTTCCATTAATATCAGGAAAAATGTAGATGTACTATCAGCAGTTATTTCTTTACAAAATTAATATTTCTTGTACATGAGATATTTTCTATACTGTATAGTTTGAGCTGTTATATTTTCTGTGACAAAAATTATAAATTTTTCTTCTACAAATTCTAAAAATGTTCTCTTTAATGCTCAAATTTTAGTAGAAAATAGTATCAGAAATACTATAACTATTCTAAAACAAAAATTTGTCTTTTAAATATAGACCTCCTGAACTTTCCTCTATTGCTATCATATATTCACATTTTTCTTCAGGTCATCTCTTCTCTTCCTTTTCCTACAATCTAATACATTAATATCATCAAAAAATAACTTTCTGCATCAATCATCATATACCAGCTATCCATCCTCCTTTCTTATACATACTCTAGTATTTATAAATTATGGAGTTGTGATAACAATTTAGCATTACTAGCTTGTCAAGTAACATTAGTTACTTGCAATTTCATATTTATTTATTAGCTTTGGCTAATTTAGCATAGTATAACTTATTTTTTCAATATATAAATATTTTTAAAACTATAAAATTTATTCATTTTTAATTTTTTTTTTTAATTGTTTAAAAATGATAATATAAAAAAACTTATACTATAAAATACTTTAAAATTATATAAACTCATTAAAATACAACTTAATAAAAATAATTCCACAGGAAATTAATAAAAAATGAATATAATAATTAATTCATATGTATAAAAATTCTAAAAAATGTTCAATAATATATAATTATTATAAACACAAAACTTAATTTTTAAATTTATAAAATTAAAGTGTTAATTTTTTTTAAATAAAACTATTAAATTATATTAGTAAATATTTAATTCATTATAGAAAATAAATTAAGTAATAATTGAAATAAATTGACTTTCTATGTTTAAAATCAATTATTTGTGATTCAGTTAATAAAGCAGTTTACTAGAAATTATCGTATATTATATTAATGACTTGTTATATGAATGTCAATACAAACAACATACACGAACCTACCAAAAATGTATATATATATATATATTTTTTTCAAATAACAAATTTACCTTATATTGTTCAATACGTTGCATATCTAGCTTGAATTTTGAAGATAGTATTTCAGTACATACTTTAATTTCTTTAAATTCTTCCTTTGAGCACTAATTTATATATTTTTAAATTTTATGTATAATATTTTTTAAACAAATGACTTACTTTACACATATTTTCCTTCTCTTCATAATCATAATCTTTTTCTTCTGTTTCAGAGCGGCGTTCTCTTTTTTTTTTTCTTTTCAATCGCAATTTTTCACGACGTAGTTGTTTAGCTGCTTCTTCTCTTTTAAATTCATTATAAAGAACTTCTAATTGTGTTACTCCTTGTTTATATTCAATAGCCATCTAAAAAATTATGTAATTAGTAAATTAAAAAATGATTTCTAATTAAATTATACATACTTGAAAATTTCTAGAAAGTGTATCAACAGCTACTGCAGCTAGTACTTTAACTATTGTTTCTTCTTCTTTAAGACGCCGAAAAATCCTGTTTAAACGTTCAGCTACACAAATACCAAGGCATGTAAGAACTTCTTCTTGAGCAATTTCTAAAGTTTTGGCATGTCGCTCCCTAAAAATTTTTAAAAAACAAAAGTATTTAAATGTATTTATAAAATATATTTTTGACTTCAAATTTTGAAAATATAAATACCTCCCCATTAATTCGGGCTGTGCTCTTCCAATTATTGAGCTAATGTAATCAATGTTTAATGGAAGATGCACATGACCACCTGTGCAACGTTTTATATCTGCATATAATGTACTTACATAACCTGTCTCTTTTGTTGGATCACTCTCACATGTTAACAATGATGATGCTAGAAGTACTTTAGTTCGGCATTCTGTACAAAATCTGTAAAATTATTGAAAGTATTTTTATAATATATTTTTTATTCTTATAAAGGATAATAATTTTAACGATTTGTACTGACTTATGTTTTCTTAAGTAGGTATCTAAGGTTGCATCTAATGTATCAGAATCTATAAATGTTATTTCTTTTAAACAATCATATTCCATACAATCCCAAACTTCTCTCCATGCATTAGGGGGAGGTTTCATACGTTGAACTCCCAATGAATGCAAAGTACATCTGCGAGATTTCTTATTACGCGGTTGCTGCTCTACTAAATCATTTAATCTTGTGCTGAAATAATATTTTTATTCAAATAAAATAATTGTTACTAAATTATTTTCAGAAATATTTGTATACATTTCAACAATTAAAAATATTTAAATAGGATTAATTTTATAAAAATCGAATTAGTAATTAAAAAAAATGAAGCACTTCATTCAGAACATAACATAATAACTTTTAAAATATTATAAATTAATGAACTTATTTTTAATTATTTCATTTTCATTTTCATTTTCATAATTTACAACATTTTTATATTTTTTAAAATCAATGAATTTTTAGGAATTCTAATGAAATATAATAAATGTGATAATAAAAATTAAAACTAAAATCTTTATATTATTTATCTATATTTTACATCAAAGTTAAAAAAACTTTTCTTACACTTATATAATATATATAGATGAAGATATTGCTAAATTATTATATTAAAGTATCATAGACCAATTAAATTTTCCAAAAATTTCTGCGTAAATAATAGTATTTTTAGAAAAAAATCATTTTGTAATAAATTGTATTAAAAAATTTATCGATAATGTTAAAGCATAAAAAAATATTAATATAAAAAATATTCATACATATATTTATTATATTCAGACTATTAAAAATAACAAATGTTTCTCTGCATCTTCTAGAAAAAATATTTACATAAATTATGTTTATATTTATTGTATTATTATCTTTATATTTATTATATTCATAATCATTATATTTGTGCTGTAAAAATGACAAGACGACCTCTATAAATGTCTGAATATATTAAATAAATTAAATCTTACAAAAAAAAAAAATTTTAAACTAATTTTAATCAAACATAATTTTAAATTTTATGACCATTAATCGAAGGATTTATATATATACTCGTGTAGAAACATAAGTACCTTAATTAAAATGCAATTTTATAAACAGATTTTTTAAAATAGTTTAAGATTTTTAAAATTTTTAACTCTTTAATATAAATAATATAATAAATTGATTCTAAAAACTGTTCTTAATAGCAAACAATATACTAATGATTTAATTAATAAAACTAGATAATTATTCAAAGGATTATTTTTAATTAAATGGAAAATCTAAACTAAATCAGACTATAAATAATTTACCTGTGTCCTTGTAGTAATGTACATAATCTTTGAGGAGACTGAAGAATTTCTTCTTTTATAGTTAACATTCCATCTGAAGTAATTATAATTGGATCTAATGTTGGATGACTATTAAGATTACTCAAATCATAAAATAATCTTTCCACGCTATGTAAAATAAGATAACATTTAAGTATATTATATTTTCTTTAATAATTCAAATTTTCATATTAAATTAAAACAAACCTTCTTCTACAACCTATACAAGGAACAGTTTGATCTAAAACACTCAACATATCTTTACAAGCAACTTCAAAAGATGCTTTTTTTTCTTCCATATTAAGTAAATTTAGTTTCTTTGAAAATTCATCCAATTGTTTTCCTTGAACTAGTGGATTTTCGCGTAAAACTTTCAAGCCACTTATATCCATAATCATCTAAAATTTGATTGCAATATATTATATTTATAATATACAATAATACAATATAATATAAGAAGTATATAGAATACACCAAAAGGTTTAAAGAAAAATTAAATATTAATTATTTATATTTGATGAATATTTTGAGTATTGATATAAAAACACCCTCCATTATTATTAATTATGCAGTTATTGACCATTTATAAGTGATTATGTTTTCTCCTACACTATTATAAAAGATTAATACATATTCAAGTAAATACGTTTTGTTGTTTAGCATTTGTTCATATTAAATAAATAATTGTAAATTAATACAATACTTAAAATATTTTTATTAAATATTTCAATGAATACAATAGAAGAAAAGAATATTTAACTTTTATGTAAATAAATAATAATTAATAAATAATAAATAAAAATCGGTCTAGTAAAATACATATATTTTAATCTTAATAAATAAGAACATTACTATGACTATAGCAAATACAGTAACAGTGCATTTTAATAAAAAATATAAAATATTTGATATTAAATCCCTTAAATGAAATTTGTATTTTGTTTTCTTATATTTATGCTATAAGATGTAATGTTAGTTTACAGATGATTCTGAAAAGGTTATCAAATTAAAGAAGAAAAAAATATGCCAACAAGGCGATCTATGATCATATCTCTTTCCCCTTATTGAGATTATAATGTAATACTATAAGGTTAAGTTCGCCACGAAAGCGGAAATTATTGCAAAAAGGATTCTTACGTAAGACAGGGTACAAGGACAAAAGTCGTAAAAAATTACAGTTTAATTTAACTTACCATAATAATTACAATAATGAATTCTTAAAATAATAATTAAAATTATAGGTGCATATGTAATTTTTGTACGCGTGATTAATATTTGTCTATTCGTGATTAATACTTACTACAAGATTTTTATCAACGATTAATGGCATTTGTTTTTTCTCTAAAGTAGGGGGCAGATAGCCTTGCCATATATTTACGAGTTTTGCCATTCTGTGGCTTTTTTCCTTAGATTTTTAATACAAATAACCTACTATTGATTTTGATATACTGCGGGTCAAAAGTCTCAGAAATGCTTCCTACTTGATAATTATTGACGTATGTCACGTTTTAAATTCAATCAATTAATTAAAAAAATAACGAACACTACCCTCGAACAGAACAGCAGTACACTGCACAGTGATAGTATTCAACTCAATTTACAATTTATAAAAATTATAGATCATAGATGTATCGGTAGTTCGAGGTTGATACGACTACTTCTACATTCATAGCTATAACTATATGTTAATTCCATCCGTTTTGAACAGGTAAAAAAAAAAAAAATGCGAGATATCACTATTCAAAGTAGAAAACTATTTATAAATACTGCTATATCAAGTAAATCTAAATTCGATTAATTAATACAAAAATGTAAAAGTACAGAAAAATAACCTGATATCTAATGTAATCAAATATACACGTCGTGTAAATGTACAAACCCATGAAATATGTATAATTTATCATCAATGCATAATTAGGTTACCAATGTAGACGATCCTTAAAATTAGATGTCCATAGAATCCAGGTCCTACATCAATGATAACTACTACGAGCATAAAAATATATTTTATAAATTTATATTCATATTTAGTATTTATCAAAATTATACTAATAAAACAATTCGTTTAATTTTATTAATAATAGCTTACTATCTTTTATTATGAAAGCTTATGCATTTCATTAAATATTAATTTTTTTTTTCTTGTATATCGTAATTTTTTAATTATTACATGTTTATTTACAATTGAAATCGATTAATTTCAATGAGTTCAATGTCACTATTAAATATCTATCCCAAATTTTGTTAAGGAAATTGTCAAGATTGAGCATTGTTATATATATTTTTGTTCGTTCTTTTTTTTTTGCGAATGACTAATAAAACAATTATTTTTAATAGTGATTGATATTGCAAGTTAATAAGTAAGTCCTTACTGCCTAACTTGGTTAAAATAGATGTGGATCACATTTTTTCTGACAAGACAGTGTATCATACCGTAAAGTCCGCTAAACAATACAATTATTGCATATCGTGTTTTCTTATTATGATAATCAGAATTGACCTCCCAGATTTGGATTTTTTTGCGCGGAATTATTCAAAGTCAAAGAATTATGTCAATAAACTCGTATTCATTCTTGTGTTGAATTCTACATCATTAACATTTATTCACATTCGATAAAAATAATTATGAAAAATTTTGAAAAAAAAGTTTACATATATTAGCAAAACCATTTACATCTATTACTTTTATATATTCCAAAAGTTCTTAGTCAGATATGATATTTCAAGTGTGTATGATCTTTATGTTTTAATAAAAATTTTAAAAAAAATTAGTGTTTATGCAAGAAATAAGTATTTTTAATTCCAATTTTCAATTATAAAACACCATCCATATTTATGTATAGAGGAACTTTCACTTTTTTAACACTTTAATTTTCTGCCTTTTTTATACAAAGATTTAATTTTATTTCTCTATACTAATTAAAAAAAATGTTTTTCGAGTAATTTATATATGCAATATTTAATATTTATTATATTTTTTTCATTTTCCTTCAATTTACAAAGTGAATGCAAAAATTTTATTAAGATATATGTAATAGTACGTTTTTATATTGTTAAAGTTAGTTTTTAGATATTTTTTTTTTAATGTTTTTTTTATATTGAGTATTGGTTAACAACGGATGAACCAGTAAAAATTAGTACATACTAACTCGCCATATTTTTTTGTAAAACTTTGAAATATTTTGGATTTCTCAATAATTACATAGATTTGTAGCATACGTGACAATTTGTGAAAAACAATGTATAAATAAATATATATAGTTTAGAAATCTCTAAATATATTGCATTAAATGAAAAAATAAAAATACGTTTAATAATATATTTTTATGAATAAAAATATATATGAATGTGTGATTGCTGTACGGACTCGCTTAGTACACAATAGTCACGAATTAAAATTTACCCCGTTAACATCCACAAAAAAATTATTTTTACTATAAGTATAAAGCATAGATCATTGCGAGCACGAAAATCTATTTGAAAAAAATATTTAAAGAAATTTTTAAATATTTAAAAATAACCAAAAAAATAACAACGATATCGGCGCTAGCATTGTGAAAAAAAAAATGTCCGGCACGCGTTCAACTAAGCATCAAACCCTTAAAATCGCTGCGGAAACCTATTCAATTAAATTAGAAGAAGAATATTTACACTTTAAAACAGAATATATATTATTTAATCAAGAAGAAAGACAAGAATAAGCAAGTAAAGAATAAGAGCGAGAAGTAAAGATAAAAAAGCAAGTAAGGAGAAAAAGTAAAAAAAGCGATAAAATAAATTTTTTTATTTTAGACACACACCCGCTGTCAGAATATAAGGAGAGGATGGTGTTTGACTATGCTGTTAAAAACTCTTATTTCTGCGATCAGCAGTTATATGAACTATGCTAAAAAATTCCATAACTATAATGTCAGTAACAATGAGATGAAGATATTCTTCCTGGAGATCGAAGCGAAGAGAAACGAGAAGAAATCATCTGATACATGTCAGATTATATATGTATACACCTTGAACGAAAAAAGCATACACCTTATATTATCAAAATGCATATTAAATATAAATGTAATAGTAGTAAAGCTGAATAAGGAGATTGCAGCTAAGCATATGAACGATTTTACCTGATTTTACTATCCCGTTCCTAGCAGTTCAATTAAAACCATCTTCCTGAAGTAATTGATAAATACCAGAAACGAGGCAACGAGAAATATAAGAAAAAATAAAATTCAGTTAAATATTTGAATTCAAATAAAAATGCTGTATGCATTATTTACATTGAAGTTGGTGGTGAGCACAAAACAGAGATTAAGAGAAAGTCAAATTCTGTGTTATACATCAGACAACAAAGTCTTATCTTTTCTCTCTCTCGCACTTATGTACTATTTGGTATTACTACCAGCGCCTCTGGTGAAGTCGTGGCATTTTTTAAAAAATTTTTTTATTGTTTCAAAACCTATTTAAAAAAAATAAGTTAACAAAGTATCGATTTGAAGGCGCGAAATTTAAAATGGTACAGATAAAACAATCATGTTTAAACACAATATTATTAAAGTATCATACAAAAATACACCATAATATGACAAATATTATATAAATATACATAATAGTAATAATATCGTGTATTTTCGTATAATATTTTAATAATATTTTAATAATATTAAACATGATTGTTTTATCTGTACCATTTTCAATATCGTGCCTGAAATATTTTCAAATGCCACGACTCCAATCCATACATGAGCCAACATTTTTTTTAAATAGGTTTTGACACAATAACAAATATTATAAGAATAAATTATTTTTTAGTTAACTAATGTAAAATTATTTTAAATATTATATTGAAAACATGAATAAAATAATAATATTATGAATTTAAATAAATGTTTGTCGCTTTTGAAATTATAAATAAATACAAATGAAAATAAATCAAAATATTAAAATATTTATTTATATCAATTGTTTTTTTGTTGTTTTTAAAACATTTTTCATTTAAAAATTTACTTTGTACATAAAATTTTTATAAATTATTGTTAGAGTTACATATAAAATTATACCAATTTTTAAATAAAAAAAAAGTATAATAGATAATTATAACAGTTTTAAAAATTTTTGTTTAAAGTCAATAAAGAATAAGTATGATTTTTGTAAAAAACATGATATATTTCATAAAATTTTAAATGTAACTCTATCATTTCTTTTTAACAAATACTGTAGAGATATTAATAAAAGTATTGAAAAAAATATTAAAAGTCATGGTCATTTCAGAAAAATGAAAACTTATTATAATAAATAATATTTAAAATATTATTAATTATAATTAGTATTGTATGCATGGTATTATTTAATAAATTAGCAATATAATCACATACTTATGTCGCAACATCAGCTCAAATATTATATATATTATATTGAATTTTAATGTATTTAATAATTTAGTAATAAACTTGTTTTCATTAATTTGTAATGTATTTTTATGAGCTCAATTAAAATATAGTATGTATAATAATAGTTTTAAATATTTATTTGTAAATATCAAAAAAACATACAATAAATAATAAATATGTTTATGTGTACATACTGCTGTACAGTTATTATTAGTTATTTATTATGATTAATTTTTATTGTCTGTTTTTTTCTAGTTTTGTAAGATGACCTCGTTAATGTTTGTATGATATTTTGTTGAAATTTATTGGTATTTTTATTGTTTTCATATAAGGATTACTGGGCAACTAAAAAACTGTAACACAAAAGTTAATAAATTGTATCAATTCATTGTTAAAGCAGACTTATTGTAATTATATATATATATATACATGATAATGATATAATTTAATTAAATATATATAGAAATAAACATATATTTACATCATATAATATTATAAAAGTAGTGTGCATAATTATATAAAATTAATGTAGAAATTTATATATACATTTTTGTAAATACATCAATATGTATATCATTATAGAAAAAAAATGCGTACATTTTATACAATTAAAATTAAGTTATAAAAATGTTTATTATGTTAAATAAAACACGTATTGTTTATATTAAAACAACAATGTAAGAAAAAGAAAATGGTTTATCATTTAAAAATGTACTAACTATTATTCTAAAATATGTAAACCAATAATATGGTTATTATAAAATAATAATTATTTATTAAACAGCAAAATAAAAGATTATTTCAACAAAATATAAATATTTATATGAATAATTGTTATATGAATTGTTATATTTATTAGATATATTATTATTAATTAATGTAATTGTTAAAATATAATTGAAATTAAATTTATGAAAATTTATACCTCAAATTTTTGTTTATCTTCTTTTAGTTCACCGATCCTTTGTTAAATTTTTCCTCCTCTATTTCTTTTTATGAATTTAAATTTTTTATGTGGATTTTATATATATATATATAATTAAAATAAAGGTTTTCTTGGTATAAAAACGCACTGCTCAGTGATGACTATATATAAATTATTAACTATAATAAATAAAATTAATACGCAAAGAATTTCAAAACATTTACAAATAAAAGAAGTTTTCTATGTCTCGCATTGTGTTTGAAAATAATATCATCTCGTGTTTCACCAGGAACGACTCACGAAAAAAAGGCATCAGGGCAATATTAAGGAACAGGGCGCTTAAAATTTTTGTCGAAGTCGTGGCACATTTGTTGCCCGTTCTCCCATTTAAAGTTGACCCCCCTGGTGGTGAGAGTGGTTAATTTCCCTCCATATCCTTCTTAATTCTTGTATAAGATTGATTTTAATATGTAAATTGTCGGTCGTTACAAAATATTAACATTGGTATCAGCAATCTCTTTGTTCATCTCTGTTATATTATACTCTGTGTTTGCAATAAAGTAAAAAATAAAAAAATTAATTATGGAAAGGAGTGAATGAGAGATAGACTGCTGAGATGTAAATAAAACACCCGATTTTGCGTAAACTAACCATAATAGTTAATAACTTTATTGGGCGCGACATAAAAACCTCCTGTTAATCGGGGGAAAAACATTCGATACGCCGATTAAAGTGAATACAGAATTTACAATTACCGTGCACTGCACGTGTAAGACGTTTGGCGTCACTCGTAGGTATGCTCTCAATCAACGGCCGCTCACAGCGAAGGTATCAGATGACGCGGATAGTCAGTGGTTGAGTCCAAGAGCCGTTAGCACCCACCCGGCAGTCAATCGCCGGGCACCGTTTAAAAGAAAAACGGGAGCAAGTGTTCCCGTTACTCTGGACCCAACAAAGAAACTAGCAGTCAGAGCATTCAAAACACATATAGAACGTATGCATACAATCGAAAATTATAAATAACCGAGTACAAAAAAATAGCAAACAAAATTTTGAATTGTTAGGCGAGTGGTCACACAAGAAAATCGAAAAAAGAGCGAGGAAGATCTCTCGCATCGGACCCCATGGAGGTCAATTTTTCTTCTGGGTCCTCCCCACCATTACTCTAAACGCAGGTTTTTCCTCGTTTTCTCTTTTCCGGCTATAGCAAATAAAAATGTATCAAACACACTGAAAATAATAAAATTTAGGAGAAGATTCATACATAGGTAAAAACCGCAAAAGAAATTGTTTGGTAGTAATTGAAACTAACATTTTTATAAACGATATGGGGATACCATGGGTGAGAGAACGAATAGATGCAGAAGTTTCTTTTAGCAGTCAGCTGTCACCACTGCAGATATCTTCCGGATTGCAAAACTCCACAAATGTAGTATAACTTGACTTTTAGATATATAAGTAAAAAGCACTCTTCGTTCTTTAATCCACCTTTTATAAACTTTACCTTATCCTTTTTATATTATTTCATTATGACCATTGAACTTTTGTGAAGGTGTTCAAATCCCTTATTTAGCATTTATTTATGATGAAGTTTTCGCATAGTTAGTTGTAATACTAATAATTTATATTTGGAAGTGACTGGTAATTCTTTTAACTGTGCGTATCGATAAAATGCAGAGTTTATATATGGATGATATGAATTACTGTCTGTTCACAATTTGTAATGGTGCTGATTTTGCAGTTAAATTTAAAGTTTCAATTTTGCAATATTCGTGAAATATCGATGAGGAAATATAAGTAAATTTAGCGGAAATGTTACATTGTAATTCATATATTTGTATGTATATTAAATGTATAGATTTTTTATGATATTATTTAAATTTAATAAATAAAATAGGCCTGTGCAATGTTTTTCGGAAGCTCATCGGGAAAAAGGATTTAATGCTATTTATTTTTAATGTACGTTATTTACATCAATATATTTAATAGATTTTTAAAAATTATTTCATTAAATTAATAAAAATCGTAATATTATAATTAAAAATATTTTTTTAGTTATATTATTAATATAATATTTATAATCTTTTAATAGATTAAACTTATCTTCAATTATAATGTACGTACTTCCAGTTATATTTTGTAATCATACATAATTTGTTTAACTAATTTCATTGATGAACTAATATTGTATCACCAAATTTTTATTTATCTCTGATTAAAATAAAATAATACTAATTATTTTCTGTTTTTTAGATTTTATACATTTCTCCTTAAAATCTCGATAAGCAACAATTTAGTTCTTTAAAAATTCTGTAGGTAGACATTCTGTAAAGTAGATATTGTAAACTTTTTTCTATACATAAGACCCCATCTCTTTGTTTTTCATCCTTTTATGTATTTCTTTTATTATTAAGCGTGTATAGCATTGTTGTAAATATAATATAATCGCAGGTAATCTTCAAAATCAATATTAAAAAAAAAAAAATATCTAAATTAATTTAAGTATAATGTTATTCTTTATATTTTTAATTATTTATTTGTTATAATTTTTATATCTTTTATGATAAATGTTTGTTAAAATTTTGCGCAAAATAATATTAAGAAACAATGGTTATAAATTGTTTTTGTTTTATTTATTATTTTATTAATATTTACTACAATCAATATATATTAGAGTGAATCTTGTAATTATTTTTTAAAGTATCGTCTTTAATTTTATTTGAGATATAAAAAACTTTCAGGTTATGTTATACATGACATTTATAACATTTTTATTGTTACATTTTATGGAGATGTTAATATGTTGTAAATCATTTATTATTCTGTTTATACAGCTATGGTGCGAATGAATGTATTGAGTGATGCTCTTAAATCCATTAACAATGCTGAAAAAAGAGGCAAAAGACAAGTTCTTCTTCGCCCTTGTTCAAAAGTAATAATCAAATTTTTAACAGTAATGATGAAACATGGTAAGATTTTATAATATAATAATATATAATGAATTACATCATTAATATCAGTGTATTTTTAACTTTTTTTTACTTTGCTAAATAATGGTTTTTTTATGAAGTATTTCTTGTTGACAAATTTCAAAATTTATTTATTAATTGAAAAATAAATATTATAGTATCAAAATATAATTTTTGTGTAAATATGAATTATATATTTTTATATCTAAAAATTTTTAAAACTATTACTTCTACGAGATTGTATTATTTAAATCAATGGTATGTAATATATACAAGTGAATAAAACATTACTGTTAAATATTTTTGTATTTAATCCTGTAAATGTAAAATGAATAATGAATTTAATATTAATTTCATATATGCCTGTAATTATTAATATTTTTATTATTTTGTCCTAATGATAACAAACAATAAATGTATTTAAAATGTATATATTTTTCAATATAATTTAGAATAAAATCTTTAAACTTTTTAATTGCTTCTTTACACTTTACTACTTTATTTTACTTATTACATTAACAAAATTCAATTCCTCTTTTTGAAAATAAAAAAAAACTATGATTATTACTATTAAGTTGATTTGTTCTTCTATTATTTTTTAATGTAGGTTACATTGGTGAATTTGAAATTGTTGATGATCATAGAAGTGGAAAAGTTGTAGTAAACCTCACAGGAAGGTTGAACAAATGTGGGGTCATTTCACCAAGATTTGATGTTCCCATTACAGATATTGAAAAATGGACAAATAATTTACTTCCAAGTCGACAGTTTGGGTAAGGTTTTATTTTTCTAATTTAAGATATAAAGTGCATCTTATTTATTTTTATTTTATATTTAATCTAGTTACGTTGTTTTAACCACGAGTGGAGGTATTATGGATCACGAAGAGGCCAGGAGAAAACATTTGGGAGGAAAAATACTTGGATTCTTTTTTTAATTAAAAATGAATTTAAAAAAAAAAAAAAAAAAAAAAAAATAAAGTATTGTTATTTAAAATAAATAAATGTCGATACTAATCTAAGTATATTGTTTATTAAAAAACTTTTTTTTTTATAAATAAATAAAAAGCACCTTAAAGAAATACAAAAAAGTAAATTATAAAAAAAAATAAAATTATTTATTTTTTTTAAATATACAAGTCTGAAGGAGAAAAAGTTGTTGGTTAATTTTTAAGCATTGATTAATATATTAATTGTAAATGTATTGAACAACAAATTTTAAAATACACATTTACAATAATATTACTTTTAAAGAAAAACAAAATTATTTTTCTCAAAATAATATGCATATAAATAAGTAGTTTCTTTATTTTTTTATTTTTTAATGGAGAATACTGGAAATGTAAATCTTAAGTGTAGCGTGAATGTGTATGTGTATATATAAGGTAGCGTCTCCGAGTAATGGCAGCAGACGACAGGTGGCGCCTTTGAACAATTATGTGTAAGTCGTGAGAAAGAATGAGTCGCTGTATCCTGAGTGGAAACAATGCTGACGGTCACAAAAGTTGCCCTACTCGATTAAATGGATGGTTGAAGGTAAAAGGTGAGGTTTGGCTGCGAGCGTAGTTGTGGATCGAGTTGCGTCCGGTCGTGCGCGTCGCCTGTAGGTCGAGTGTTGTTGCATTCCACAGGCGGCACGACGCGTTGAGTGCAACCGTTGTGACATATGAGCTCACAATTTTCGTAAAACACGCGTGAGTATTTCGCTCGACCGAGTTGTCCGCAGACTCGTTGTCCGTTTTTTGTGCTGTGGGGGTTGTAAACAATCGTCTACCTCATCCTGTACTCACATTTGCAAGGTAAACGACCGCAGGGAAACGATATTAAACTGTACTCAGTCAAGTGAATTTTAATGCGTAGAGTGGTAGTGGGGTTACACCAGGTTGTGTCAGGTGAGAGTTTTTCTCACGTTTGTGCGTCTCTTTATCTACGGTAGCTCTGGAAGTCTATGTGCACGACTCTCCTGGCACGGTAAATTAATTTCTTCCCCTTGAGCTTGAGTCGAATTTAAATGTCAGTAGGAAAAAAACGAATGAGAACCTGTAGGTTGAACTCACGATCGTTTCAAAAAAAACTTGCTCAGCAAGCTTGACGTTTCCACTCTATAATGAGTTAATAATATTTGCTATGCCGACAAGAAGAATTGGAAGTATCGGAAGTATCGGGTGCTAGCTGGAAAGTTATCGTTGATTAAAGATGTATTGCCTTCCGTGGTGTAGGTACCCTGGAGACGAGTTTAACGACGCCTTTGTTTTCCTGTGTCCAACGTGAAAGCTCAGAAAACAGTTTTATGTTATTCCTTCTACATTGTTACCGAAGAAAGCAAATGAAAGAAAGAAAATTCATAATAAACCAGCAACTACATGCTACGATGGAAAGAATAGTTGAACTTTTGTCGAGGAGTGATGATACTCGAATATACAGGATGACGAGGAGTAGAGAAACGGGACACCTCGTGATGACCTTTGTTGCTGTCGGCGTACTTTGTTTCTCAATCCCAACTGCCTGTATTAGTGGTTAGTTGATTTTCTCTTTTATTTGTTTATCACTATTATATATTGTATCACTCTGATCTAATACATTTCATTGTCAAATAAGCTGAAGTATTCTTTGATAAGCAGTAAAAATTGTATCATTTATTAAATACAAAGTTTTATACCTTGTATATAAATTATCTTACAATTTATTAATATCACTTATTTTTGTTGGTAATTTTTGCCATATTTTTTTCTTTGTTGTTTACAATTAATTTGTATTATAACATTGACACTTTATTTTAAAAAATTATTTTACAAACAAGACAAACTAAATTTATAACAATTGAAGAATTTCAAAATATTAAAATTTCTATAATATAATTAGACATATTTAGATACTTTTAATTAATTGACAATATTTATTTTTCTGTGTTAAGTAAAAAATTTTAATGCTACATTAACATTATTTATTAATTTTTAAGATTAAAAGCAGTTTAAAATGAAAATAGATATTATAAATTATAATAAAAAACATGAAAGTTTAAATTTGTAACATATATAAGAGTATCATTTGAAAATTTCAAATATAAATTTTTTTGTGCTTTATTTGTTTCTACTAATATCTAATCTTTCATTTTAATCAGTTATGAACTTAATCTTCGAGCATTTAAAGCAAGAATTATTTTAAATACATTTTATTAAATGTATTTTTATTTCATTTTTCACATCAGAAAAAATTATAAAAATGACTAATTAACATAACGATCAATGCAATTTAGTATTATCATAATATTTATAGAATTGTTTAAATTTAAAAAATGGATTATGTTGTTATATTAGTCTAAGCTATATTAAACCTATTTCTATTTAAACTAATATACAATCGACAAAATTACATTGGATTGAGCTATAGAAAAAATTTTGTAGTAAATAGAACTATTTTGAAGTACCTGCATAAATAAATCAATTTATTAATATAATTGATATGTTAAACGTTAATGAAGATAATTTATTATCAATATTATTTTTTGGAGTCTGTAAATTTATAATATTTCTATTTTTATGTTATTTTCTCTGCTTCCATGTATCAGTAAACAACGATGTTTGAGATTTTGAACCATGGATAATATCGTGTACATTAGAATAATACAAGAAATCACACATATTAAGCGAAAATTCGTTTCAAATTTCATTTCGTCAAAGATTTCACTGTTATAAAAAGGGCACCTGAGAATCATATATCCCTTAAAATATATCATATTACCCTAATTAAATTAGTTGAATATGCCGTATATAACAAATTCACATAAAAAATAAATAAATATAAGACACTTACACATCTATTAAAATACTATAAATTTTTATGCTATCAACAAATATTAGATTAATTGTATTCAAATAGTTTTATCAAATTTACATATTCAATTGAATATGAAGAATTCATTTAATTACTTTTAACTACTGATTACAATAATTAAAACATTTAATAATTATTATAAACATAAAAGTATGTACTAAACAACATGAATTTATTTATAATACTTAAAATCGAGTATATATGAATTTACAGGGACATTAGTATTGCACTGATATAAAAGTAATAAATATGTAAATACCTACTACTTTACCAAATCTACGTTTTTATAAAGAAACGCATCTCAAAAAAAAAAAATAATTTAAAAAAAAAAGGATATCAAGACGATTTCGTTTTAATGATAATTTTTAAAATACAGTATCAGATTAAAAAAAATTATTTATATTATAATATATTTTTTTTAATTTTTTAAATTTAATTTTATTATTTTATTGATGAAATATAAATTTTTGTTCAATATGGATAATTTTTTTTTTTTTTTTAATACTACAGTGATTATATTAGTTTTTAACAGTATTCATAAATATTAAAATTTTATTCTTTTTTTACATGAAAGAAAATTAAATTTAAATTAAAAAAATTAAACTTATAAAGTAGTAGATACAAATAAAAATTAAATATAAAATGAATCTTTATACAATTTAGATTCTCAATTTACAATGAAACTCAAACGTATATTTTTATAAACCGTAACGAGGTTACTATTCTTTGCATGTTAAGAGGGACCTAGTATAGCACTTTTAAAAAGTCGATTTTTTTCCACGTTTCGATAGTATACTACCTTGAAAATATTTTCTCAAAATATTGTAGCGGTATCGCTAGTATTTATAAAATGGCAGCCTAATAACCCAAGGCAGGTACTCAACGCTTCGGAATTCTCTAGTAGATAAGATATACTTATTATATTACTCTAGAATTATTGTAAATCAATTGGTAATTGTACACATTAAATAAATAAGTTTACAAACGAATAAAATCAGATGTAGGTGTATCTAAAATGACTAGCTCATTGATTAAAAGTAAACAAATAAAACAATATTTAACACTCACCATACGGCTAATTTCTTTTGTTTTGAATATTCAAAGAATATTTGAATTTACGAAAGTAGATCATATTTTCTGTACCGTTTAAAATGAATTAAAAAAATTATAAATGAAAATCAAAAGGTTCGCTATTAAATATAGATCTTGAAAGCTGCCCGCTCAGCGCATATCTTCAAGCGAAAGCCGAATGTCTTGACTTAAGTCATTTCTATTATGATTAATTTATATTAGATCCCAATATTTTCTAAATTTTACTTGCAATTTAATAGAATTTATTGAGAGGTAAATTGTTAAAATGATGTAAAGGTAGCAGTACACAAATTAATAATGAAAAATATAATAGGATGTTGTGGCACTTTACCCCCAAACATTTTTGTAGTGGTTTAAAAATAATAGAATTATCCAAGTTTTTCACTCAGAGCATATTCAATTATGGCATGATATAAATTATTTATAGTTTTTAAATTATGTCAATCAATATCGATTATTATGTTATGAATTATGTTAAAAAGCGATACATAGCATGTTTAAAGCTGCCCGAGAAAAGATGTAGGCAGTCTTTTAAAGGGATTGAGACAACTGGAAAAAAGTCGTAATTGAAGAAATATACTTTTTTAAACACGAAGGTACATTATATGAACTAAGAATATCATATTAGTTTAAGTATATAAGACATTATTTTTAATATAAATATTATTACCTACATCTTTAATCACATTTTTCTCGAAACTATATTTTCAAAAATGACTATCATTGTAATCTAACACAAATTATCGAATTAATTTGAAATTTTGAGAGAACATACATTTTTTATACTGTCAACCTTTGTTTTATAAAATTGCAATTTAGCTTGCTCTCGAATTGGTTGACTAAATTATTAATTTTAAAATAACCATCTAAATTTTATTCTATCTTCATATTCAGTTACACGAAGAGTAGAATTCCCCATACCATATAATCTCAAGTAATCGTAATCTCTATATAAAAAAAAATTACATTTAACTTTACAACGTATGAAAGTGATAGAGAAGTAAGATTGTTAAGCAGACCAGTATTTCAGATAAATTCGATTGAAAATATTTTAATCTGAACTACGTTAAGCCATTATACTCTGCCTCCTTCTGTTTAAAATGACGGATGGTACGCGTCTATACCATACGTAATTTCATAACTCATACAGTCATGGAAAATAAGGGTATACATATACATGGTCTGCTCCGGCGTTTTTTTTTTACTTGGCGAATATTGGTAGGAATGATTTGGGAGGGGTATTAAAATATAGAAAAAATCTTTTTCCCTTTGTCCTTTTTTTTTTGTTTTTCCATAAATAGATGCGGTACGATTTTACTTCGTCAGAAATGTTTTTCGATTTTTGGACACGGCGCGATGGAGCGATTAGTGGAACAGCGTTACGCAATAAATTTTTATTTGTAACTTAAAAAAACAATGCGAAAACATTTAAAATGTTACAAGAGGCTTCTAAAGAGGACCAGGAAAAAATCATCCATGAATCGCGATCTAGGCGCTTAAAAACCTCTCGAATCGCAACGAATATACGCCTCATGCTAAAAATTTTAAATTCGGACTGCCGATTAACAATTACAGTAATCGCGAAAAAACTTAATTTAACGCGATCTACGGTGTACAAAGTAATGCAAAAAAATTTAAGAATGCGAAATGTTTGTAAGAAAATATAAAAGTTAGGGAGTTTCAGACTGCTTTTGAGACCTGGAAAACTCGACTTCGTAAATGCGTTGATGCAGGAGGAAATTATTTTCAAACTGTTTATAAGTCCACCCTAAAAATCATATTTAATTAAAAAAGGGAAGTGTTTTCTTTTTTTTATAATCTTTAAACGGAACATTCTCTCGTAACGTTTTTTCCACTAATTGATTCAGCGCGCCTGTCCAAAATTCGAAAAATACCCTTTTGTAAAGTAAAACCGTGCCGCATCTAATTATCGAAAAAAGAAAAAAAATGACAAAGGGTAAAAGATTTTTTCTTCATTTTAAGACCCCTCTCAAATCACTGCTACAAATATTCACCAAATGGAAAAAAATTCGATACTTCGCAGACAGACCATGTATATATGGTGCATCCACGAAGTATTGAGTTTATTTTTCATTTTTCGCCTTTTCGTCATAGAAATTCGGGAGAGGTTTTAAAATGTCAACAAACTCTTTCCGCATTTGTCCTTTTTTTTGTTTTGTTTTTTGATAATTAGGCACGGCAGGATTTAACTTCGCTAGAAGGGTGTTTTTCAGTTTTTTGACACGGCGCGATGGAGCGACTACTCTAATAGCGTTACGCGATAAAATTTGTTTGCATTTGAAAAAAACAGTGTAGAAACGTTTAAAATGTTGCAAGAAGCATATGGACATAATTGCATGTCAAAATCGCAAAGTGGAAAATGGCACAGAGCTTTTAAAGAGAGCCGAGAAAGAATCATCGACGAGCCTCGATTTGGGCGCCCAAAAAACTTTCGAATGGTTAGGAATACCGGGCGCGTGTTAGAAATTTAAAATTTGAACTGTTGATTAACAAATAAAGCAATTCAGGAAAAACTGAATTTAACACGATCTACAGTGTACAATGTAGTACAAAAAAATTTATAAATATCGAATTTTTTGAAAAACATCGAAGCTGAAGAGTTTGAAATGCATTTGAAATTTGAAGAACACGTCTTCAAAAATGTGTTGATACAGGAGGAAATTATTTTGAAGAATTTAAAATTTTTATTTTACGCTGTTTATAAGTCCACCAACAAATCATCTTTCAAAAAAAAAAGATAAGAATTTTTTTTTTTTTAATCTTTGAACAAAACATTCTTGCATAGTGGTTTTCCGCCAATCGCTTCAGCGCGCCGTTGCAAAAATTTGAAAAACACCCTTCGCGCGAAGTTAAATCCTGCCGCGCCTAATTATCGAAAAACAAAACAAAAAAAGGACAAATGCGGAAAGAGTTTGTCGACATTTTAAGACCTCTCCCGAATTTCTACGATGAATAGGCACAACATGAAAAAAAAACTCGATACTTCGTGGATGCACCATGTATATAATCTTTGGTGCTTACCCAGATTTAAAGTATGAGCTTCAATAATCAATCTATAATTAACTTTGATTTTAAAAGAAATATTTTTCTTTCATATTACTATAAATACATAAGATATTTTTATATAATTAGTAAAATTTAATACTCAGTTTATGAATATCATTTGATACACAGTAAAAATTGTAAAATATTTTAATGAGTTAAATAAAATAATTATGCTTCAAACTAAAAACTAAGATAGTAAACACGTCAAAAAAGTAAAAATTTCTCAGCACCCTGTCACTCGGGGAAAAGGTTAAATGGGCAGATCGATAATATCAGTCTGTCCATTTGAGATTGAAGCTAGTTGATTAAAGGAATCGATCGTCATGATAATCAAAGAACCTCAAACTTTTAAATCTAAGTTATATGTTAATATTTTATATTATATTTATATATAAAATAATAAATATTCGTATTCAATTTATAATAATATTTTTCTATTTTTAAGTCCTATTTTTTTAAGTATGTACCATTGTCTATTAAAAATAATTGCACTAAAATTTATAGCAATTTAAAATGTATTAAGTAACTTATTAAGTTAGATGAGAGGAAGGTCAAGTTATCTGAATTTAATTATATTTGAATCTCAAAATATATCAAATTTATTGCTTTTCTATATGTAAAGTATAAAAAAATCCCTTCCGTTACATGAATAAAAAATACCAAAATTCTTCTACATAGCTCTGAGATACCTGTACAAATTATTTAAGTCCACCTAAGCTCTTTGATTTTTAGGAATTGAGACTTTTCCACGCTCTTACATGAAAATTAAGAGAAAGAGAATACGCCAAAGAAATCCTTTACCTTGTAATTAGATTCCTTTATTAATATTGACACCAAATTTTTATAATATTGTTACGTACGTAACGAAATTCGACATAATTTAGTAACCTACAATTCAAAAGTTGCAAATTATGTCATAAAATTTGTAACGAATATAATTATGAAATAGTTGATCGACATCAAATTGATCCAGATTCACAAGAGGTGTGGAAATAATAAACAAATACCGAAGACAAGTGGGTTAAACAGGTAGTGGGAGAATTCAAAAACTTGCAATAGAGAGATTATAAAAACTCAGACAAGATCACACAAGGGGTTCCCGGTCCGAGTCGAGTAAGAAGTAACGCGTAATTAACGAAAGACGAGAAGTGTAACAATAATTTAATAAATGGTCGCAATTTGGGTACAACTGACGTATCACAAGCCACACACACATAACAAACTCTTTCTTCCGATTATATGAAATAAACGTAAAGTCGTGAATATTAATCATTGTATCATTCATTGAAGTAACCCGATTCTCGCAAAGGCTGAGACGTTTTGACCGACTCAGCTACGGCGGAATAGTAACCCAGCGGTAAAATAATACATAATAATATATATATTGACGAAACTTAAATACGTAACAATATGTATTGTTAATTCCTTTACATATAAAACATTATTATATATTAATGTAAGCTCTAGTTCAAAAATTAACCAAAGAAATAGTGAAGATAAATAGCACACGCACGAAAAATTTTTAACGATCACATCCACGGAGTACTTTTTTTTTAATTTAAAGTAAATAAATACAAGGCCAAGACTTCTCTCAATTATATCATATTATCTTACCTGTAAAATGGAATTTTGTATAAAATTAAATACTTAAAGATCAATATAAATAAATATTATTTAAATGCTAATTTGTAGAGAACAAGATTAAATGCTTTAAAAATAAATGAAAAAGCAGTTTTAGAGACTTATATACAAATTTTTAGAAAAATAGGTTTTCTATGAAATAATAAATCATATTAATTATTATCCTAATATAATCACTCTATCTTATACTGTGAATATTTTGCATTATAATAATGCTTCAATAGATAAACAATAAATAAAAAATGACAACATTATAAAAAGAAAAGTGTTAGGAAAAAGGTCACTTATTTATACTAAGAATCGAAAAAAAACTAGGAAAACTGTTATACGATCATATATAAAAATTGATTAATAGTTATAATTCAATTATTGTGATAAATGAACTAAGATTAAGTGATGCTGTATTGTAACGCAGTAGGGTGTAGATTAATTCTTCTTCAAGTAAATGGTGAAAATATTTTCTTACTAGTATAGAGAATTCTTATTCATACTCCGAACAAGATTCTACTTTTATTATTCAAAGTATAATATGAAGATGATAGGTGGTGAATGTCTAATAATAGAAACTCCTTATATTAGTATTAAACTACAACTCATTATGTAGAAAAACTAAGAGATATTATACTTCAAATTCAGTGTGTTCAATAAAAATCTGTTTAAGTAATTCAAAGTTAAATTTAAATAAAGTGTAAATTTATTCAAAATGAATATCAAATTTCCCATTTTCAAATAAAATGCTAATAAGCCACAAACCAAAATAATCAATAACATTTATACAGTTTCTGCTTTATTAAAACTTTTACATATATTAGAATAGTACTCCAAAAATACATTAATTTTAATAAATATAGAAAATAATAGGAGCGGGAAAAAATATACGACTTCCTTCAGATCCAGAAACAAAGGAGCAATAAAAATAGTGAAAATAGATTTATTCTAAGTAAACGTTGATTAATTACAATTTTTATACAATTTGTTAAAAATATCGTTGATTAGTTAATATAGACTAAAGATGAACTATTTGTTTTACATATTTATTTTTTGTAATATATTTCATAAATAATTAACTTGATCATCATGTTTGGTATGTTATTAATTTATTGTCTTTAGTTTCAGAATCTTTACAGGAACCAAGATTTAGTACACAGCCGTCTAGTAGTGGAAACATTCTCAGCGAAAATCGAACAAAGATTTTTCAATGTCAAGCTGGAGGTAAATTTAAATAATACTTTATTAAATGTTAATTTTATACTATTATTAGATAAATATAATTACTTAAAATAAATTAATGTAACGGAAACACCCTCCATCGGAATTGTTCATCGGAAAAGCGTTCCCAGGAGGGTGATTAGAGTCAGAAATTAAGTATCGTATTGTTTAGAAAAAGATCACTGCTCCAGCATATGTTTATTTAGTTAAGGTGCACAATATTTATTCATGGATACATTTGTTTAATCGAGGTGAGGACTCACGAAACATTAAGACACTCGGTTATCTACATATTGGATTTACTCAAACACACGCGCGCGCGCACCCGATCAAACTACCTCCTACAGCAATACACATTCAATTTACAATAGAATTCGCTTATTATCTTACCTAACAACCGTACAGGCTAATGATTGTTATTAAAATGTGCACCAAACGATACATCGCTGTATTGCAGTCACCTCTGATTATTTTCTCGCAGGTTGCCTAGCATAACATAGGTACATATCCGTGGTGATAGATAATAAGTCACATCTGTATATTACTTAATACTACTATCAGAAGTTTTTAGCGATCTATCGCGCGGCATAGCCTTACAAAGATTTCGTGGGTTAGCAGCGGGAAGCAAGGAATATCCCCAGTTGGCACTTTTAAGCACCAACTACAAGTCTTCAGGAAAATATCCATCAATAAAACTCTATAATCCTTCCCTTCATACAAATTTAAAATTTATATACAAATCTTTAAGACCTGACCTGACAACATTCAAATTATCGATTAAAAATTTTCCCACTCTGCAAACGTGCATTACTATCAATAAGTCATTGCAATAACCCTATTCGGCATTATTCCTTTCTATATATTGGCAAAACAATCCTTTTTCTATTTAATTTTCTTGTACCGTTCAGTGATCGTGCTAAAATTGAGATACATTAAAAAAATTAATACTTTAATGCCGAACCACAATGTTTCAATTATTTTATCTTATTTTCCCAAACTTTCCAATTTTTAAAAACTGCTACAATTTTTATTACCATTGTAATCCTACAAATTTCAGGCATAATCTTTTTATAGCTTTTTACCGCTCTTGAAATCTCTTTAACAAAAATGTTTATTCGTCTCCAGGTAATCCCCAACCCAAATATAGGTGGTTCAAAGATGGACACCCACTTACAAGTGATCTTACATCTGAATATTTTTATCGAATACATAATACACGAAGAGAAGATTCTGGAATTTATTATTGTGTTGCAACAAATGAAGTTGGATCCATATTTAGTGAGAGAATATCTTTCTCTGTAGCATGTAGGTATAATTGTACAAATTATTTGAATATAATTATGTGGTAATCACTATTTCATAATTGTTAAATATAAACTTGATAAATTAATTAATTATTATGCATTAATTTTTAAAATTTAACATTATTTGACTTAAAAAGTAATACAATAATGAATTAATGAATAGTTTAATAAAATTCAAATAAATTATTATTACAATTTCTTTAAATGGCCATATAAAGTTTTAATGGTAAAAATTATGCTCATCAATTGTTAATTTAATTATAAATGCTTAATTTACTCAATAATATTATATTCTAGACACGTTTTTAAGTTATGGATAAAAGAATGGATAAATATTTGAAGTTAAAACGTATTTCATAATCATATTTTTAATGATACATCTGAAATTTTTACCGTTAGAATTTAACAAAAAATAAAATTTTACTTTTTCTTACTTTTTTTAAAAAAAATCGACAAACCTACAAATCATTATTAATTATGAACATATTCATTACTAAATATTTAATTTAATCCTAAAAACTACCCCTAATTATGGGGTAAAAAATTACAAAATGTAAAAAAGTTAAAAAAATTAATTTATTTTTTTTTCATAGATTATTTATCCACTATAATCTATTTAGTATTCACTTACGATATTTAATGAATGCAAATGTTTTTGCAAATGTTGTTACTAAAAATTTAATAAACTCTCGCGTGTCCTCCTGTGTATAAGTATATGGACGAGTATATTTTTTGGAAAAAATGAAGAAAAAAAACAATATTCAGGTGTTGAGATTTGAATCAAATTTTTATAAGAATAATTAATTATATCTAATTTCTAAAAATTCGACGGTCTGCTAGTATTTTTTTTAATTATTGTTAATATGATAATACTGTTTTTTACAGCACTGTGAAGATGTAGTATATCGTTTATTCGTAAAATAACTAGAATAAATTAATTTTAATGAAATTTAGAATTTTTGTTTGTTGTTTTCTAAAAAATAATATTGTCATTGTTTATTATTGAATTTGCAATATTTTTTTATCTTTAATGATTGTAAAACTTTTCTGATTTATAATTTATAATTATAATTTATGATTTATAATTTGTTTATCTTTTTTAAAAAATCATATATTTCTTATAATTATCGTCAATGGACACTAAATAAATTTTAATGGATAAAAAATTTTTAAGAAAAAACAATAAAATAAGATTTTTTACATTTTTTAAATTTTTACCATGTGTTTAGGGCTGAATATAATATTTATTAATTAACATGTTAATAATTAATAATGACTTATAGGTTTTTGTCGATTTTTTAAAAAAAAGTTTTAATTTTTAAAAATTCCATTTTTTGTTAGATTTCTAACGGTACAAACTTCTGACACATTTTAAACAATCTTTATACCTAATTGTAATAATGCATAGAATTTTCAAGAATGAAAATATATATTTAGTTTTTTAATATTATCCAGATATGGGAGTTTTTGAAGATCTAAGTGACCAATTAATAGCAGTTCAGTCTGGGAATGCAGTTCTCCTAGAAATGCCACACGTAGAGAGTCATCCAACACCTGAAGTAATTTGGTCAACTTCTGATGGAACTATTCCTTATACTATAAAATATGCTACAGTTCAACATAAGCTTCTTATTCTAAATACTTCAGAAAGTGATGAAGGCTCTTACAGGTATTTTTATATATATGTGTATACATGTATATATTATAGGGAAGATTGAAGTCATAGATTCTTATACTGAGTTGTGACTTTTCCTTTTGCACCTAGTTTTTTCCATTCAAACTCTTCATATTTCTCTTTTTGTAGCAAACACTTTTCAGTAATGAAATATTTTAAAGTTATCCAACAACTTCTCTTTTTTCGTAGCTCATAATTAGTGCTTTATTTTGCAGTTGCTCATTGCGGATCGCGTCTATTAGACATTCCACCATTACTTCTTTGATTACTGATACTCCATTTCCTATTGTAAATTTTCTAAAATAATATTCGATGAAATTTTTTATTGCCTTTCAGTACTTCTATTCAAGTTTTTGTCTTAATTTCAGTATTGATGATTAGGATTATAAAACTTTCCCCATTTCTTCCAACAATTCCTATACTAATAATTTAATATACTCGGGTTTTGAATAAAACCATTTCACGACTCATCCTTGTTTTTCCACTTGTCGATACATATGTTACATCATCATCAATTCTATAATTTGTACTCAATAATTCCAGTTGCATTATTTGTTGCTTTTTGATTTTCGATTGCTATTTTTAAAATTTTATTTAAATCAAAGATTTTTTTTATTTTGCTATTAAGAATGTATTAAAAAGGTTATGTTAGTCAAAATTTAATGAAAAGTAATGTAAATATAAAAGTATATTTTTTATCTAATTTTTAAGCAATAAAAATATATCTATTAATATTAATATTAAAATTACCTCAACTTTTTTATTAATCAAACGATCATTTCGTAATTTGACACATATTTTTATTTTAAGTAATTGTACTCGGTTACATATTTAAAAAAAAAACGTTTTTAATTTACTCTGATACAACCTTAAGATTAATCATCCTTGTTTTTTTTTTTAAAGCATACAATACATTTTAAGAAATTTATATTCCATGCTTGTAACTGAAATAACATAAATTACTATTCATTAAAAAATATTTTTATTTTTTATATATTTATATACAATAATCATTATTTATTGAATAACTAAAAATTTAGATGTTTATTGTAAAATTATAAAACTTTAATTGATGTTATTTTAAATTATAAAAAATAAAAAAAAATTAATTACATTTACATTTTATGTTTCAATTTTTTAATTATTAACTACAATATATATTATTTTTATAAAATCAAATATTGATTAAATGTTCTAAAATTACTTTTAATTATTTAATTTTAATTATTTAATTATTTCTCAACTCTTATCATCATTCTTGATAAACTTATAAATGCATTAACTGTGAAATCATCCTCTACCAATATTTCTTCTTTTATTTTAGTTTTTTTTTTTTTCAAATTTTCACTAACATGTTTTCTTAAGATTTTTTTTGTCTGCTTTATTTTCCCCTTGTTTAGATGATCATCCGAAGTTGTTCAATATATTTATACTCTTACTGATATTTTGTTTTTTCCATAATTTTTCATAAATATTTCCTAAATTTTTTCCTTCAAATAATCATTTGTTTTTCTTTTCTACGTTGTCTAATCCTATTTTCAAACTCAATCGCTCTATTAAGTACTTTAAATTACACTCAATGTCGTCGTGTATCCAGAATTAACATATAATTTGGAGTATTCGTGTCGTTCACATTCTTAACTCTTACTTCTCTTATTCCACTACTGTTGATATAAACTTCGTAAATAAATTCCATATGTTCAGCTCCTTTAAGTTCTGGCACATTTATTTGTATGTTACTTTTTTTTAATTCAACTCATTTCCCACACAGTCGTTTTTATTTCCAAACATCTATATTCATACTTTAAACCAATGGTTGGTGATCGAATGCGGTACAATCGTCATTTCTCATTATAAGAATTATTTTCGCTAGCTCTTCATGGTCATAAAATTTATTATAATTAATTATATATATGTTAGAGAAAAATTACTAACGTAATTTATATACTGAACAATATAAAAAAAAAATTACACTTTTTAAAATTAATTATAAATTTAAATTATAATTATTGTTATTATTTTCAATGCTTTAATTATCAGAGCAAGAGCCATTAATACGCAACTAGGAAAAGAGGAAAATAGTCCGTTTTTTAAATTAAAAGTAACTGGTGACGTTATCACAGAAATTATACCAACGATTGTCGTGAAACCTGAAGATACAAAAATAATTAAAGATCAAGGAATGACGTATTTACACTGTATAGCCAACGCAAGGTAATTTTCATAGATTTTTCAATTTACATTTCTTAATTATTTTATAAAAAATAACTTTTTTTACTATTTAATTATTTGATTTACTATTAAATTTAAATTTTATTAAAATAATTTATATTGTTGTTATTATTATTATTTATTAATAAAATATTGATCCAAGTATTTAATTTTATTAAGTCCCTTTTAAATATTTTATCTTAAAATAAATTTTGAGTAAATTTTGTTTAAAAAAAATAAAAGACGTTTGCAAAAATCGCTCAAATATTATAATTAAGATAAATATTCGTTAGATAATTTAGTCAACTCTATAAATATATTAAGTAGGTAAATTTATAGCAATTGTTCAATAGTCACGAAAACTTTTTCCTATTTGATGAAAATAATAAAGAGATATTTTTTCACAGATCTTTACATGAATTAAGGACAATATGGACAAAAGATGACATTCCAATTGAAATGGCACAGATAAGCTTTAATTTCAAAGATTCATGGAATAGAACATTGATATTAATATCAGCTAATCTAACTTATGCTGGAGTTTACGCATGCCACGTTGACCTGAGAAGTGGAGGATACCCGACAATTAGTGCCAGCGCGATGGTTGAAGTTTTAGGTAAGTCAAATTATTTTATCTTCTACTAGCAAAATCTGATTTTCATTCATCATTTATTTGTAAATACTTTCCCAAAATCATTTCATATTTTTATAGCAAAGTATAAAAAAAAAAAAAAAAAAAAAAATTCAATTTTTATACATTCATATATTTATAAATTGTTTAAAATTCTATAAACATTACACAATTCTATGAATATGTTTTAGAAAAATTTGTAAATATAATTTTACAATTTGATATATTTGTTTTATTTATTTTCATGAATTATATCTCACTTGATTAAAAATTTAACAATAAAATTAAAAAATTATATAAATAAAATAAATATAAATAATGGATTATTGTTCTACCTATAGTAAATACAATTATTGAAAGTATAATTATAATATTATTTCATATAATTTTATAAGGTAAGTTATTATTATATTACAGTGCCACAATTATACCTAAAATTAAAGTGATAGAATATAAGCAACTAAAGAATTTTCAGTAAAACATGTAAATTAATAAATATTTTATCAATATTTGAACCTTTTGGATTAAAAATATGTTAATAATAATGTTAAATCAAGAACTATAAAATAAAAGAAAAGGGATAGAATACATAAAAAAAAACAGAGAATAAAATTTGTTAAAAAAAAGAAAGAAAAAGAAAAGAAAAATATCAAATACATCTAAAAATAGGTAAAAGCACGGATAAACTTTTATGCAGATTTACGTATAAGTGCTGTCAACGATCGTTGGATCAATTGTTTAAGTGGATAATTAATTCAAGGTTTTTTATTATTAGAAAAACCATCTTTTGTCATGGATTTGAAGCGAATAACTGAAAGCGATTATGGGAGTTCGGTAATATTGTCCTGCAATGTTGAAGGAGTACCAACACCCACGATCCATTGGTTTCGGAACGCTGAGCCTGTTGATAAATTATTAGGATCCAGGTAAATATACGCTCTCATCCTCATTATTATTGAATAATTTTTTTATATCTACGATGATGCTTTATTTATCCATTATTTTGAAATACAAATTTGTAATTTATTCATTAATTAAAATCATATTAAATAGTATATTATAAACATATAAAATATGTAAAATATGTAAATAACTGTTAAAAATGCAATATGTGGAACCCCGTTTCCAGGGCCGAAAGGCTAGAAATGTAGTGTATAATAAAATAAATAAATAATAGTATATTATAAACAATTTTTATTTTATTGTTCAAAGAAGATTACTAATAATTTCTTTAATAGTGATTAAAAACAAAATTCAATGTATAATTACGTTTCTTCATATATTTAGAAATAAAGTAGAAAGAAATATGTTATTTATATATCAAAAGAAATAAAAAAAACTTTAATTTTATTTTGAATACTTCATATATTACAAATAAATTGTTGAGTATTAAATATATATATTCAACGCAACAGATATTGGAAACAAGAGAATGGCTCATTAAAGATCAAGAAACTTACTATGGATGATTCAGGAATGTTTCAATGCCTTGCAATGAATGAAGCAGGTGAAGCTTCGGGTTATACTTGGCTTAAAGTTAAAAGTAAGTGACTAATTTCGTAATGATAATTATGTAAAAAATGAAAACTTTTGTTTTTCATAATGACCCACTACACCAAAAAGGCTCTGTAAAATTAAAATTCAAAACAACACCAGAGGATATTTTATTATTGTTTTTGTGATGTGTTACCTGTCGGTATCGTATGTGTTATACTGATAAATTATTTTTTGTTATTGTGCGAGTGCAGAAATATTGGAAACACCAATGAGAGAAAGAAAGAGAATGGCTCGTGTAGCAGCCAGTAATGGTATCGTCGGCGTACGCCAGGATAATCGTCGTTTTCAGTTCTTTCAGTATCCAAATCGTAAGAACCTCTAGTTCATCGTTGTCCAATTCTTTAGTTTTCGTTTGCAACTATTTTTTATCTCTTTTTGTTTTTATTTTCATAATCACTAAGTAATATAAGTAGATACATTCAATGACAATTTTCATACACTCTCTCTCTCTCTCTCTCTCTCTCTCTCTCTCTCTCTCTATCTATCTATCTATCTATCTATCTATCTATCAATCTATCTATCTATCTATCTATCTATCTATCTATCTCTTACACGGTAAAAAATGGTACCATGTTGATTAAAAAATTTGATTTAAATTTACATTATTAATTATTTGAAAAATATATGTATGTACTGTCTATTTATCCCAACAGACCAATTAATATAATAAACCAAATCAATAGTTATCATTATAATTATAATTATAATTTTTTTTCTGTTAAAGAAAAACATTTTACATAGTATTTAGTTTAAAAAATATATATATATGCTATAAAAATTAAAATTTTTCATTTATTGAATCTATAGAACCGACAATATGTGTGATACCGATCCACAAAATTTTATAAAATTAATTATTATATTATTTTAGTTCATATTTTTAAGTAAAACATAGATATATTTTTTTTAAATAAAATTCTTTAAGTCAGATAATGTTAATTAACGTTCAATTAACTAATGAAAGAAAAAATTATTCAGATTTTTTTTGAAACATGTAAATTTTGTATCAAATTTAATTCAGTTTTATTCATATATTTTTTCGTAATTTTTTATTTCATTTATCACAAGCACCAACATTATTCACCAACATATTTTAATATCCTTACTTTTTTTTAAGTTTTCATAATTTTTTAGTTATGTGTTTAAGTGATATAATTCAATGGTGTCAATTATTATTGTTGGAAAATTATTACATAATAATTTATCATCATCTATTGCATTGTCAAAATATTTATTCTCAAGTCGTTAGTATTTTGTTATAAGTACTTATAAAATAAAAATACATCATATGGTCAAAAGTAAAATAAATAATATTAGTTATCTTAGGAATAAATAATTTTTACCTTAATTTTCCTTTATTATTATTTGATCTTAATAATTTGTATATTATTATATTACATTAAAAAGCATTATTGTATTTATATTATATACCACATGTTTAAAATATTTCAGCCTCGCACATCATTTATTTTTTTTTTCCTCTTTGTTTAGAGCACTCATTACTATAGTTATCTTTGAAGGCAAACTATTGAATCATTGTATGTTTTTATTTGTATAAAATAATTTTATTTGTAAATCCTTAAGTAAAACTATGTATGTGTTGATTGAAAAAATATTCGTTGTACAATGAATGTAAAATTGTATTCTAGAGCATTCGATTATTTATAATATTGCATGATTTTATGTTTAAACAAAAAAAAATTAGTTATATAAGAAAAGTTTTATGTTTAGCATCAATACCGATAATGGAAATTGTGCCACAAAATCTTACTGTACTCGATGGTAAAGACGCTACATTAAATTGCCGAGCAATAGCAGCACCAATACCAAATGTTACATGGATATACAATGGTAAAAATACCCTAATAATAATCTATTTTTAATAGTCATTATTTTTATTCTTTATTATATTTTTTTAACATAAAATTTATAATAAAACTAAAAAGAAAAAATTATTTATATTACGATTATTTATCTTTTTTTATCATTATATTTTTTAGACACGATAACAGTTGAAATAGCTGGTCGAGTGCAAGTTTTAGAGAGCGGTGATCTTCTAATTGCCGATATTAAACCTACCGATACCGGAAAGTACACCTGTATTCGGACAAATGAAGCAGGTTCTGTGAATGGATCGGCTTACGTTTCAGTACTTGGTAATTATTTATTATTCTATCAACTATTTCTAAAAATAATTCATATAGGTTAACAACATTTTTTAATGATCAAGAAATGTGCAAGTGAAGAAGCTTCATTAGCTTCTCACTTTTCAACATAAAAAATAAAGTATATTTGTTAATAAATACAATTGCTATATTAGATGGCGAGTACAGTAATTATTATATATTATATCACTTATTCAGCCTTAATTCAATTCTTAATGCTTCTTTACGGAAGTGGTTGAATTAAAAAAAAATTATGATTAATCATTTTTGTTGCTGAAAGAGTTAGATAATTTCCAATATATGTATTTCGAGGATGACCTAGTCAATAGTAAATATTATTATTCTCTGTTTAATATCTTTTTCTTAATCCCTTAATGACAGCGGTGCTATTAATTATAACGTATGAAAAAAACTTCCAGATTATCGAATGTTATTGAATTTTTTTCAATATGTCACAGAGCATTAGTTATTTATATACTTTATATCGATAATGATTTTAAATGAGTTATTTTTTATACATTGATTTGTTTGAATGAGTTTAAATTAGTTTTTATGAAGAGTACCTTTTAGCCATGCTCTGTGATCCAAGCAGTCCTTCGTGTTGATATCTGATATATTAATAGTGTAAATTGTTTAAAACAATAGTGATCTGGTATAACTGATGAAACTTAATCCTATGACTAGTGGTTAAAAGACCATTAGATAACACAAATTATAATACCTACGTATCGTAAAAATTATGATGATATTTCACATGCATTTTACGTGCGGTGATTTATACATCTAAATTCATATTTTATTTGCGTGCATGAATTATTATATGCTTTCTCCTATTGGTGCTCACTTTCCTTATCACCTAATAATTAATGGCAGATGTAATTCTTCTTAAAAGTTATTATAAATAAAATAACACAACCAATTTTATTTTTTTTTAGTGAGAACACAAATTATTCAACCTCCTGTAGATCAGTCTGTTCTTCTTGGCCATACTGCTGAAATGAAGTGTGAAGTATCAAATGATCCAAGCGTTAAATTTGATATTGCGTGGTTTCATAACTCTCAGTAAGTCAAACCATCTTATGTTTAATTTTAAAGTTTTATTTAATTATCTAATAACCTCTAAAATAATAATTATTATGCATAACATTTTTCAATCTATAAATTTTAAAAAATATAATTGAAAATAAATATTATTTTTAATTTTTTTACCAAATGTCTCAGAATTCTTAATATTGAAATTAAAGAACAAATATTTAATGATTAATTTTTATACATTTATATTTTTAAATTTTAATGATGCCTAAATTATATAATGCATAACGTCATTTTTAATTTATATTCAATAAATAAACTAATAAAAATTGCTGTTACTGTTATACGTTAGTATGTGATTATTGATCATTAAGTATTTAAAATAAATGTAGATTTAAAAAATTAGAATTTAATTTACATAAAACTTATAAATTTCTTGTTTACAAAAGTTTAAATAAAAATGAAAAAACTAGAAATTACAATTAAAAATTATTTTTTGAATACATTTACAAATATTATTTACAGAGTAATAAACACACGAGCTAGTCAAAGAGTAAAGATGAAAAATGATGGAACCCTGGAGATCGTCGCTGTGCGTGCCTCCGATGTCGGTGAGTACACATGCTCGGTTGTGTCATCGGGGGGAAATGAAACGCGCATGGCAAGACTTAGTGTCATCGAACTACCTTTTCCACCTAATAATGTAGTAGCCACCAGACTTGAGAACATATCTCCTAGAACAATCAATGTTACTTGGGTGCCTGGTTTTGACGGTAACAGTTACATCAAATCTTACATTCTGCAGAGGCGCGAGATCCCTGAATTGGGTAAGTTTTTTCATTATGTATCAATAATTGTTTGCGTTATTCATTATTGTTAAAAATAATTTTATATATTCGTTAAATTTTCAATTTAGATTTACTTAGGATATTTAATTATTATTAATGTACATTAAAATTAAACTTTTTAATTCAAAATTATAAAAATTAAGTATAAAAAGAGGTATTGATCAAATAAAAAATAAAATAGACAAAAATTATAAAATTCAAGAAATGGAAAGTTAATAAAAAAAAAAAAATAATAATGAAACATAAGAGAAAATTTTAATATAGGAAATATACAAAGAACATATAAAATCAATTAATTTAGATGATAAAAATGTTTGCGCGATTTATAATGGATAATAAATATAAAAGCTACAGGGATATAGCGAAATAATTTTACACAAGAATACATTCAGTAAACGTTTTATTGATTTTGCATTGCCTGTACATATAAAATTAAACATATTTTAAAAAACCAGTACCTTTAGGAATTTGTATGTATATACTTAAATATACCGGTTTACCTCCTAACCTAATTTATTTCACTTTTTTTCCGACCTTCTACAAAGTAATATTATCTGAAGAAGAAGAAAAAAAATATTAGAATTTCAAGAAAATTATAAAGTGTAAATTAATAAATAACATTGTATAAGAAAGAAAAAGAAAAGATTACAAATGAAATTATTAAATGCATTGGAAGAATTGTGTAAAATAACAATTATATTCTTTATTTATATAATTTATATAATTTATTTACATGTTGTCTGTAAAAATAACAAAATAATATCAAAAAATTATGTCACCATTAAATAATAAAATGTATGATTTTAATATAACATTTTTCAATAAAAGAGTGTAATAAATAATAATCAAATTTTTAATATAAAAATTTCATAAATACATGTTACTTTATTATCAAGTTTGTGAACGTTTTATTAAATAATAGTAAATTTTTAACCTGTGGTATTAATATTACAGGGCCATTACCTGATTTTTCTTTGAATTGGGTCACTGAATATTCAAACATATCCGCCAATAATCGTTGGGTACTACTGAATAATTTAAAAGCAGCAGCAGCTTATCAGTTCCGTGTAAGTGCAGAAAATAGTGTTGGTGAAGGTCCCAGCTCAGAACCTAGTAATGTTGTCATGCTTCCTCAAGAACGTATGTATCATTGAACACTATTATATTGTTTTTTATTCCACACAGTTCAATTATTTTAACCAAAAAAAGCCGAAAATAGAAGGCAAATAAAATAAAAACTTTTTTTGTAAATGAAAAGAAGGATGCATAGGAAATAATATTGATATCCTGCGTACAAAATATCTTGTGAATATTTAAAATTATCGTTGATTAAAAAGATAATTTTTTGTTTAGAAAAGTTATTAGAAAACTCAGTCTTAAGTCTGTAAGTACTAAAAAATTTCAGTAATTCATTTTACTTTATTATAAAATTTCTTTAATAATAGATTTGCCTTTGAATGACAATTTTTAAATTGAACATAAAACCAAAAAATGGCAAAAATGTGTTTTACTTTTGAAAATGTAAATGGGAAAGCTAAAAATTAATAATTATTTTTAATTTTACAACACCTAAAAATTTTTAAAAACGTTCTTAATATTTCTAAACCTATTCTAATTACATATTTTTCATATGATTTTCTTATGTTTAGAAACGTTAATCAAAGATTTAATCAATTATATATTAAAGAATATATATATCCATAAACAGTGTATCTATTCATGTAATTATTATGGTTACAAAACTTTGCCTACATTGTATACATCTGCTGTAAACGTTGACAAAATTTCAAAATTGTTTGAATCTTATAATATTTAGAGTTTATAAAAACTAAAAGTAGTGTAATCTGAAATACTATATCATTAAAAAAAAAACCTCATGATCGATCAATATTTTGTATTTAAATCAATTTGTTAAGTAAAAATGATTTTTTTTTTTTAATTTTAAAGATGTTATTAGTTTAAAAATAATATATTTCTTTAATTATGGTTTTTAATATCGTAACTGTATAAAAAAAATCAATGCAAGTTTTGTAAAAATTAAATTATATTTGCTATTTTTGAACTACCTTTATTGATAACTTATTCATAAATAATCTATTAACTATAATATTTTCGGGTTTCATTTGTGTATTTATTTTCAGTCCATGATCAATTTTTTAATCTATTATTAAAAAGTATTTATATTTTATAAGCAAAACATTAATTTTGGGACAAATCCAAGATTCTAAAAATTGTATAACAAAGCAAAATGAATTAAAACAAAAATTTTATTTCAAGACTTAGTTTTTGAGATGTAATAATTGTATGTAAATATCTTATTTCACTTTGTTTTTATTTATTAAAAGTATTATTTTTTTTTATTTTATACAACTATTTATATGTATGTATAACTTTGTTCCTACATACATATAATTTAAATTCATTCACGCGTATATATGCACAGCACCGTCTGGCCCGCCTTTGGGTTTTGTGGGCTCAGCTCGTTCTTCATCTGAAATTATCACTCAATGGCAACTTCCTACCGAAGAGCATAGAAATGGTCACATATTAGGTTACGTATTACGTTACAAATTACATGGTTATAACGAAACACCCTGGATAATACAGAATATTACAAATGAAGCACAAAAAAATTTCCTCATCACAGATTTGATAACTTGGAAAGATTACATAGTTCAAATTGCAGCTTACAATGATAAAGGAGTTGGAGTTTTTACAAATGAACTAAAAATAAAAACAAAAGAAGGAGGTAAGAATAATGTTCTCTTGATGTTAAGTAAAATAAAGTTAATCAAAGGTATATTTAAATTTTACTGACTTTACTTGCATTTCTTTTATAATAATTTAAAATAATAAAAACTATCTTATCAAAAAATCATATAAATAAAATATTTCTTAATAGTGCCAGAAGCTTCACCAACCGATGTAAAAGTTAAAGCAATAAATTCAACAGCAGTAAATATTCAATGGAAACCACCAAATCCACAGAAAATAAATGGAATTAATCAAGGATATAAATTGCAAGCCTGGCACAATGGTGGATTTGATGAACACAACGAATATAAATCAATAACTGTTGCACCAAATCTATTCGATCCTCAAGCTGAACAAAACTCTGTTATTTCGAATCTGAAAAAATATACTCTATATAATTTTACTGTGCTTTGCTTCACCAACCCTGGTGATGGTGAAAGAAGTTTTCCTGTAGCTGTTCGTACTTGTGAAGATGGTATATTTTGTACTACTTTTATTTGTTATTTTATAACCAACATTTCATTTTATAATAACTAATTAAATTAACTAATTAAAAATAGTAAAAAATAATTAAATCAAACCAATTAAAAATAGTAAAAATGTTTTTAAAAAAACAAGTCAATTGTTGTATACTTGAAAATTTTATAAAACATTTCAAAATTCTATTTTGAGAATTCTTTGTTTTAAAATATTAGTTTATTTCAGTTCCAGGAAAAATTGAAAATCTTCAATTTCTGAATATTAGTGATCGTGCTTTGACAGTAAAGTGGCAACCACCTCTAGAAGCAAATGGTGTTCTTATAATGTATCAATTAAAGTATATGATTAAAGATAACCCTAATTCACTGATGGTATTAAACTTTACTGAAAATATACTATCAACAAAAATTGAACACTTACAGGTGAACTACCATTTTTACTTGTATACTTTTAATAATAGGCATTATTCAATAAAAATAATAAAAACTAAATAAATCGATTTTTGTTTCAAGGCTACAACCCATTATACATTTGAAGTCTTGGCTTGGACATCAAAGGGTCCAGGTGAATCAAATGTAGCGACTATACAATCAGGTGTTGAACCAGTTTCACCCGAATCACCAACAAAGTTAGCGTTATCAAACATAGATGCATTTTCCATTGTACTACAATTTACTCCAGGATTCAATGGTAATGCTTCTATTTCAAAATGGATCGTACAGGTACTTTTATAAAATTTATACAATATATATTTTAAATAATAAAAGCTAATTTTTTCATCAATTATAATGCAAAAACAGGCACAAACTACTCGTAATTCTACATGGCATACAATATCTGAAATATATGATCCAGATGCAAGAAAAATAACTGTGGAAAATCTTATTCCTTTTATGCAATATAAATTACGTTTAATAGCTAATAATGTCGCAGGGTCATCTCTACCATCAGAACCAACAAAGGAATTTCAAACAATTCAAGCTCCGCCGTCACATCCTCCTAGAAATGTAACAGTCAGGGCAATGAGTGCTACAGAATTACGTGTTAGGTGGATTGTAAGTTTTAATGTGTTTTTTTTTTTTTTTTTTTGTTTAAAACGATGTATTTTAATTTATATTAAAGATTATTATTCTGATAAAACTAGCCTTTGCAACAAGTTGAATGGTATGGAAATCCGCGTGGTTACAATATCACTTACACAGAAGTTCGTACTAATAAATCTAAAAGTATTAGTATCGATGACCATACGGCTAATTCTTACGTTCTTGAAAATATGGAAGAGTTTGCTTTATATGAAATATTTATGCACGCTTATAATGACGTTGGTTCATCTACTTTGAGCCCTAAAGTAGTTGAAAGAACACGAGAATCCGGTAGAACTTTAAAATAAATAGTCTTATTATCTTGAGAATTAATTAATTTATTAATTTTATTAAAAATAACTAACTTTTTACTTTAGTTCCGTCTTTTGGTCCAGTAAACGTTGAAGCAAATGCAACATCTTCAACAACTATTGTTGTAAAATGGGGAGAAGTACCTATAGAACATCAAAATGGCCAGATTGAAGGTTATAAAGTATATTACAGAGTAAACAACCGATCTCCGTTTCAGTATAAAAATATTATTAGCAATGCTAGTTTCACTACTACATTAACAGAATTACGAAAGTATGTTCAATATCATATACAAGTTTTGGCATATACAAGACTTGGTGATGGAACTTTGAGTATGCCCCCAATTAGAGTTCAAACGTTTGAAGATGGTAAATATTAAAACTTTCTATTTAAAAATGAGAATCAAATAATTTTATGGTTTATTTTTTACATTAATTGAGTGTATTATTTTTTAGTACCTGGACCACCGTCGAACGTATCTCTTCCTGATGTCAGTTTTAATACAGCACGAATTATTTGGGATACTCCTGAAGATCCAAATGGAGAAATTCTCGCATTTAAAGTTATGTTTAATTTAAATGGAAGTCAAAATCATCAATTCACTAAAGAATTTTCCTCATCTACTAGAACATTTACGTACGTATATATAAAGTAAATTAATTTATAAAACAATATTTTCACTTAATATTGCTAATTAATTTTTCATATTCCTTATTTAATTTTTAGAGCTTTGAATTTAGAACCAGAAAGATATTATATGTTTTCAGTAACAGCTCAAAGCCGCTTAGGTTGGGGTAAGACGGCGCATGCTTTGGTATTAACGACAAATAATAGAGAGCGTCCACAGCCACCATCAATGCCGTATGTCAGCAGGTCTCAAATACAAAGTCGACAAATTACTTTCAGTTGGACACCAGGACGGGATGGATTTGCTCCATTAAGGTATTCATTTATTTATAGATTAGGTGTAGTATATAAATTGATTAACTATAATATATTTTATATTCTTATATTTATATAGATATTACACAGTACAACAATCAGAAAACTCTGGCCCCTTCCAAATTATACCAGAAAGAGTAGATCCTTCTCTGACTTCATATACCGCTAATAATTTGAAACCCTTTACTTTATATCAATTTAGAATTCAAGTAACTAATGACATAGGTCCTTCTGCTTGGAGTGCAGAATCTATTCAAGTAAAAACACTACCAGCTGGTAAGATTTGTTTTAATTGTTAAAATAATCAATATTATAAATTAACATAAATATATTTTTTTAAATATTTAATTTATAAGAAAAATCAAGTCATCAATATTATATTATTATATTTAGACAGTTAAAATGTTTAAGCAAATCAATTTTTTTTAGCTCCGTCTCGAGGTGTAACAAGATTAAAAGTTGTTCCTATTACTACATCAAGTATTGAAGTACATTGGAATCCAATTAACGAATTATATTGGAGTGGCGATCATGAAACTGGTGGATATCGTGTCTTTTATCAACCGCTTTCTGATTTTCCTTCTGCTCTTCCAGGACCACCAAAAGTAGAAATAAAAGGCATCAATGTAATATATGAGATTTTTTCAAAAAAATAATTTTTGTAATGTATTACAAACATTCATTAAAGTAATTATATTTTTTTAAATAGGAAACTAAAATCACCTTAACTGATTTATCTGAAGATAAATATTATGAAGTCATTGTTGTTCCATTTAATTCAGAAGGTGAAGGTCCTCAAAGTCTTCCAGTAACGGTTTATGTTGGAGAAGCAATTCCAACAGGTGAACCACAACAAGTAACAGCAGAATCAATTTCTTCTACTGAAGTTCAACTTCGATGGAAACCACCTCAAGCAAACATGCAAAATGGTGAACTGTTAGGTTATAAAGTAAGTTACTTTATATTTAAAAATAAATTTTATGATTAAATATGAATATATATAATATAAATAATATATTTTTTTTCAATTTATTTTGAATTATTTTTTTATTTGTATAGATTTTCTATTTGGTAACCGAATCTCCACAAGAATTGGAAAAGAAGCAAGAAGAAGAAATCGAAGTGGTACCAGCTTCGTATTCTACTCACAGTTTAGTATTTTTAGATAAATACACACAATATCGTATACAAGTTCTGGCATTTAATCCAGCTGGTGATGGGCCACGATCTCCTTCTATTACAGTTAGAACAAAACAGGTAATATATATTCAGAATTATTATTTTTAAATTATTCCATTTGTAGTAGGTTCTTATATAGGAGTAATTAAAGATATAAAATTAAAAACAAGTTGAAATATAATAGCAATATTTGGACAACTAGTTTTAGTAGAAAATTAAAATTAAGAATTTAATTTTCTTAGAGTAGAAGAGAACGATAAACTTAACTGTCAAAATATTGTAAATCCATTAAAGTTTTCATTTATTTGATTTAAGTGACTTTGCTTACAAATATTTAAATATAATAAAAATTAAAATAATCATAAGGCAATATAATTGTAAAAAATAAATTTTAATTATAAAAATTTACACGGCATGTTCTTGATTCAGTGATCATTTTGCATAGATAGCAACAAAAAATAAAAAAGTATGTAAGCTTTTGGTCGTATGTATCATAGTAGACGCCTTAATAATATTCTGACAGTTATTCTTCAACGCATACTTGCACTTTTTCATGAATGTAGGTCTAATAATATTAAATGCCAAGAATACAGACTTTTTTTTTATATCATTGCTTAAACTATCCATTCCGTAAAAAATTGATTACTCGCTTTTTATTCCTTATTTAAGAAAAACTATATGCTACTGAATCGAAAGATGAAGATCTAAAACTCTTAAATGGAATTAACAGGAATTCTTAACGATTATGGCCTACGAACCCGGTTTAAAATCGAAGAAAGGAATTTATCTAACTCTTTGAATTATCAAAACTTGCAGTAAACAACTGCTAAATTTTCTTCTCTTTTTTATTGTATAATGTTATTGAAATAAATTGTAAAATTTTGAACGATTTCCAACAGATATAAAATTGTCCCATAACGAAAAATAATGTGAAATTTATTTTTAAATTAATTTTATATATTTTAGTAAAATTTTGTGTAATATGTTTTGGCTTTAATCATTCGTTTCAAGAACTTATGCAACAATATTTTTTAGTTTAATACGTTATTCGAATTAATTTAGTCGAAGCTTATTTTTATCAAAACGTAATAAATGTGTTGTACAAGGAAATTTGAAAAGTTACGAAGTTTGAGCTGAATTTCCTCAATGGATTAAGCATTGTTAATAAATTTACCTAAAATTATGGAGTAGAGATTTTAATATTTATAATATACTTTTTTGGTAATCATCAGTTGAAGATACAAACTTTTTATAAAAGTGACATTTGTGCCATCGCCAGCAGAAATATTTTGCTATTTTATCACGATAAGTGGATTTGTCACATAGTTATAAGTGGAGGAAAATTCATTAACTTGTAAGAACAATAAAAACTGCATTTACGGTTTTCAATTGATTAAGACATTTGAAGGTTTTGTTGAAGAATTTGTTTTATTGATTGTATTTTTTATTAAATTTTTATTTATTTATATTCAATTTTCTTTCCAGAAGAGAATTTCAATATGTTATTATAAGTAAATAAACATATATTTAAAAAAAAAAAAAAAATTATATCAAAAAATTTTATTTTTATTATAGGATATACCAGGACCACCTCAATTTTTGAAATTTTCTGAAATAACATTGACAAGTCTTCGCGTTTCATGGGATTCTCCCAAAATGCGCAATGGAGATATAATTGGTTATGTAATTTCTTACAAAACTTCAGAACAAAATGATCGTAAGTTTAATAAATACATTTATTTATTTAGCTATTAGATACATTGTGTATATATGTATATATATTTATAAATAATACAGTCACATGATTTATTGAAATCAAGTATATAAAATTTTACTATTATAACTACAGGTTTTAGTAAACAAGTTAGACAAAAAGTTACGGAAACCAACTTGCTCGTTCAACCATTAGAAGAGGAAATAACTTATACATTTATAGTTCAAGCAGAAACAATTGATTTGGGACCTCCAATATCTGGCAACATAACCACTGGTCCACAGGAAGGTTCTCCAATGGCACCTAATAGTTTAATAATTATAAAAACGGTTTCAAGTGTAGACCTTCAGTGGACTAATGGTCCTACTGGTAAAGGTCCTATATTAGGTTATTATTTTGAAACTAGAAGTAAAGGTAAGTAATAAAATTGAATATTTTACGTAATTATATAAATTTAATGATGTTATATAAGTGTTTAAAGATGAACAGGAAGATATTAAATGATTATAGAAACATTAATTACTTTAAACACTTATAAGATTTTGTAAAAACTAACTTCACACTTTAACAGGATGTGTAGAGATTTTAAAAATAGAAATTTATAATGAATTATATTATTGTTTTCCTCCCTATATGGCCTAATAATGTATTAATAATATTAATACATTTCAATCTTATTACCAAGTTGGATTAAGCCATACATATTATATTTTTTATTTTTAATTCTTTTTCTTGATAAACATTACATTGATCATCTACATAAAATATTTTTCTAGTATTTTCAATCTTTTTTTGAATGTGTTTATAAATATATAATATAATTTAAAAACTTGGTATATACTGACATGGTATACATTAAACAAATTTAGATATCTTAATAATAATATTAAATTTATAATAATATTTACTTATAGGTGTATTTAGATTATTGATAAAATTTGAGCTTATTCTTTTTTATTATACAAACAAAGCAAATACTACAGTTCAATATAGTTTTTAATATATTTAAAATTATTTGGTTTAGATGACAATCAGTGGCAAACAATAGTGAAAACTAATAATGGTTTATTAACCGAATTTAGTGTATCGTACCAAAATTTACTTCCATCAACATCATACTTGTTCAGAGTAATTGCTTACAATCATTATGGAATCAGTTATCCTGTTTACTCAACCGAATCGGTATTATATTTTTTTTCATTTGAAAAACCTAATTGTAAAACTTTAAATTTACTGTTTGAATTATATTTTATTAATATTATTTTTAATAATTTTTATTGTCTTTTAATTATTTTTATTTTACATATAAACAACTATTTTGATTTTTTGTTTTTTTAAAACTTTCATTAATAAGCAATTAATAATTATGTATTTAATTTAAAATTTCCAGATTCTTACTCCTTCTAAACTTTACATGGAGTACGCTTATCGTCAGCACTATCCCTTTTATAGACAAACATGGTTTATGGTAACATTAGCTGCTACATCAGTGGTAATAATTATATTAGTGATAGCAGTACTTTGTGTAAAAAGTCAAAGTTACAAATATAAACGTAAGTTTAAAAATATATATTCAAATTGTTTATATGAGTACAAATTTACTTACAGTGGTATTAATCTATTTCAATATATGCATTAGCAAATAAATGATGTTAATTGTAATATTAAAATAAAAATTCAACTCAGATTATAAAAAATGTATATGTAAGTTTAAAATAAAATCAGAAGTTTTTAATGTCGAAGAATAAAGCTTATTTATATTATTAAATTATTTTATAACTTTTATTTAATTTTAACATTTTAAATTATTTAAATGTAAAGTATTCTGAAATATAGTTTGTGAATGTGACTATAAAAAAAACAATTTAAAGAGATCATGTTTGAAACAATTGATTCTCTACTCTCGTATTCAGCTTTTGTTAGTTTATTATTTTTAAAAAACATAAAAAATTATATAAAATATATAAATAAATGTCAGGAAAAAAATAAATATTAATATACCAGATGTGTAAAAGTAATTATCTACTTATTAATTTGGAAAATTTCTATGAATCAAATTAAGGCACACAAATAAAATCAGAAGTAACAATCTTATTTGTATTATTTGTCTAGTCATTTTGATATTCTATTCACTATTTGTTTGATAGACATTTTATTAAACATATCTGCAAGAATATATGTAATAAATTGTACATATAAATATTTCCAAAAGTCAAATAATATATTATAGATTATATTTATACAATATATTTATAAACAAAATGAGTAATACAGAAAATTGCAATAAAATTTTTGATTCAATTTAGGAGAAATATTTTAAATCGTCTATTGTTAAAATAACTGATTTAAATACATAATTGTACGTAATTAGAACTAAGATAAATAGTTATTAAAAACAATGTATTTCTTTATTTTTAGAAGAAGCACAAAAGACATTAGAAGAATCGATGGCAATGGACATTGATGATCGTCAAGAATCTGATTTAGAACTGTATCGTTCCCGTCAAACAGGAACATCCGGTATGGGAAACAGCTGCGGAACATTAGGCAAACGTAGCACGCTAAGCCGAAAACCGATGTACCCACCACCGCCACCAGTTTACGGCAAATCACCACCAAGACCTTCTCCTGCCTCCGTTGCTTACCATAGTGACGAAGAAAGTCTTAAGGGCTACGATGAAAACCCCGATGACAGCAGCGTCACCGAAAAACCTTCTGAAATTAGTTCTACCGACTCACAGGTTAATTTTCGTACATAAAATTATTGTTTCATTTATAATTAATTCTTTAATCATTATGAATAAGCTTTCACTATTTATTAAAATATTTTTTTTAGATAAAAAATTAGAACTATAATCCATTCCATTCATTTTACAAAAATCATTATATTAAAATCTTATAAATATTATTTTATTTTGTAAATAAAACATTAAAACATTAAAACATTTATAATTTTTCAAGTTATTACATTAATTAATTTAAAATTTAAAATATAAATTTTTTTAATATTATCATTAGACATAAATTTGAACTATACATATTTTTAATTTTTGAGTCAAAAGATAAAAAAATATTTTTAATTGAATAATGTTCGTATTTTTGAATAGTCATTATAATATTGAAATATATTGAAATTAGGTAAGACAGTTAAAAAATATATCAATATAAAAATGTATATAATATTTTTACAATAGATTATCAAAATTATTTCTTCATTTCGTTGGTTTAAATTGAAAATTTTTATGCCTTATATTATTATTCCATAATTTAATAATTGAATGATTCATTGAATCATAATTCACAAAAAGTAATTATTTTAAATCAACAATTTTTTTTTGAGTAAGAGTTAAAGTGAAATAAAAAAAATAAAATGAAGTGAGCATTAAAGGAAATAATTAAGGAAATGTTTTTAAAGGTTATTTATAAATTAAATGTTTAAATATTGTTCAGAAATATTAAATTTAATAATAATAATTTTATGATGCTCGTTTACATTGTATACATTATTCTTTATCATGCATTTAATTTTATTTTATTAATTATAAGTTATATACGTTGTAAATAATATTTAATTAATAAAAAGTAGATAAGCCTACAGTGATTTTTTAATTTTTCCTAAATGGATAAAAATAAAAATATTAATCAATTAATTTATAGATGTATATGTGTATTTAAAATTCACATTAACATCAAAATGAAAATTTTCAAATCCATTGATTTATTTATAGGCATCCGAGAGTGAAAATGAAAGCGTGCAGTCGGACCCACATTCTTTTGTGAACCATTACGCCAATGTGAATGATTCATTACGACAATCATGGAAACGTCAAAAGCCTGTTCGAAATTATTCATCTTACACGGACTCGGAACCAGAAGGGAGTGCAGTTGTAAGTTTAAACGGTGGTCAAATTATTATGAATAATATGGCAAGATCAAGAGCGCCGTTGCCTGGTTTTTCTTCTTTCGTTTGATGATCTCATTTTATTAAATAATTTTAACTGTATTATTGAAAAAAGAAAAATCTGAGTTAGAAGAAGCATTTAAATGGGTTTCAATTAATAATGCGGAATATCATATTTTATCGTACAATCATAAATCAAAAAAGTGTCCAACAATATTTTTATTTTATTACCAAAGCGCATTTACTTAATCGGTAAGTATAAGAACTTGGATTTGGACTTTTACAATAGTGAAAATAAAAGTTTTTAATTTGATGCTTTCTTGACTAGTATTGAATCTTCGATAATTCATCTGGTTTTTTTAAAGATTTATATTCAAAATTTAACTGAATTAATAAGGCTGACCGCAAGCTTGCAACCTTAGCTGACCCCAAATATTAATTAATAATACTAATCTCCAAGCTTGTGGCAAAATCTTATTGTGATATATCGTTATATACATTTAATTTATAATTATTTACGTTTTTCAATGCACGAAACCGGTACCGCGCTGTTTTCACAATTGTTACTGCATGTATCGTTTTAATTGATTTTTTAAATCCGTATAATTATCCGTATAAATCAATAAATTTTATTTTGTAACCTATGATGAAGAAGTTTTTTGACAATAAAAAGCTATTTGAATAATCAAACAAAATAAAAAAAATCATTTGTATAATTAGTAGAATGCTATTTACTACAGGACGGTAGTGTCGGAAAGTAAACTTATTTTTCTCATTGTTCAAATGACTAACATAAATTGTCAATTAGCTATTTTATTTTTATTGTAGTGCAACATATATGCACAATTTTGTATATACATGTTTCTTGAACAAGGAATATAGGGTAATAAAAGTTTCTAAATTTTAGGTTGCTACAATTTATATACATATTTAAATACTGTCCAAAAAGTATTAAAATTTGTATGTATAAATATTATAAATGAAGCAACACTTGCCTTATAAAAGATTGAGAAAATGAGATTTATTCAAATGTATGTTCCAATTAAAATTGTAATATTTATATTTAAATAAGATAGTATAAAGCAATTATCGTAAAATTAATTATAATTTTAGATATATGAGAATGAAAGTATAAAAGAATGATTGTTTCTGTGTGATAACAAAATAAAAAACATTGAATTAAGTCTGAAACATGCATTTTACGTGCTTGCTATTTTATATGTATATTTTTTAAATTACATTTCATATGAAACTGTTAATAATAATAATCAATTCAGTAAATAGAAATTTAAAATAAAAATTCTTTTAACTTTTAAAATTAATTAAAAATTGTTAAATAAACAGATGTTTAAAACTACATATGTATATTGAAATTTATTTGAAAATGTTAAAAATGAATATAAAAACGAATTATGTAATAAATTATATACATAAGTGACAGGTTTCTGTTATCATTCATCATTTGTGCAAAAACTTGTAATAAAGTTTTTAATGGTATAATATTATGTATAAATTATAATAATCAATTTTCAAAGGTTATTATGTAGAATAACATTCTCTTTGAAACTGATACAATATAATACAATGATTTTTTTAATACTTTATAAAAAAAATTAAATTATAAGTTTTTAGTATACAAATTAATAAATGGATGTTTTTTTTATTAATTTGAAAAGTAATATTTATTGTTATTTTCGTAAATAAACCAAGTGTGCATTAAATACAATTAAAATAGATTTATTATAAATTCTTATAGAAAGATAATTATTATGAAAAGAAACAAATTTTCGTTTATATGAATTTATATTTCAAATTAATAAATTAATTGATTAAAATACAGTTTAGATTCATAACTACAATGTAGAATATTAAATACAGTGTCTTTCATAATAATGAATTTATCAATTCAGAAATATAAGTGCCTGCTAAGTTATTGCCAATAAATTTTTATATTCCGAGTATTAATTATTTAAATAATTAGTAACTAAAAATACAAACTAATATCAATTATGTAAATGTAATATGAAATAATTTAAAAAATAAATTATCCTTGTATTGACAAAATTTGCTCATAATTTACCTTATCAAATTATAATCAACAAAAATATAACATAATTTATTGAAATAATAAATAATAATAAAATACTTGATTATTTCAAGTATGCATAAAATCATATAGAAAAATAGATTAAGAAGATATAAATGTTTTTTCACATAAATTATACCATGTTTTAAGTTCACATGGTATTTTATTGTGTGCTTTTTGTTTTATTACAGACCATGTAGTTATATCAGCAATAGAAGGGCTAGAATAGTTTAAAAACCACGAATTTTTACTTAAATATCTAGCAAACTTTATAAGAAGAGCATTTATATTTTTCGATTGTTCATAAGAAAGTTGAAAACAAAGATCTAATATACTGTTGATAATAATTGAATCCATTGATGTTTCTAATTTTTCATAGTCAGAAGCCTTTATTTTTCTAAACAAGTAACGCAAGCAGTTTACTTCACCAATTAGTAGACAACTGTTTTCTTCAGTAATAAATTGAAAGTTTGGAACTGTAATATATAAGAAAATCATGATATATTGAATTTTTTAAATTAAAACATTTCTTAAAAAGTATTTAGAAAATAGCATACCATTTTTCCAAATAAGTTTTATGTTTATATTATCTACAGTTTCATTTTTTATTTTAGTTAACAGCATTTCTTCAAATCTATTTGATATTGAATTAATTGATATAGATGAGTGTTGGTAAATATTAAAATTAAATTGAGTGTCTTTCCAAATGCTTTGTAGAGCTAAAATAGTGTATGGAGGACTTATTGGATTAACATACACAATTACTTCTGTATGAATAGGAGTCTATATATGAATAAAATAGAAATAATAATTGATATTTAAATAACTTCTAAATTAATAACAAAAATGTAACTAACAGATGAAAACTTACTCTGCAAGGTTGAGTTTTTCTGTTGATGAATGGTAAATCAGCATAAGGTATTTTTACAGTTTTTGATAGTCTAATAGCCACACGTAAAAATTCGATATGTTGTTTCATTTCTTTAACCTTTTCTAATATTCTCATTTGTTTAGCTTCTAAAAAATGGTATTCTTTAATATCTTTCTACAATTAAAATAAATATTAATATTTAAATTAAATCGTATAAATCAAATATTTGATGAAAAATTAATCTTAGCAAGTTTTGGTTTATAATTATTTGAATATAGAATTTTATTTTTATTATGAGAGTTTAATAGTGCAATTTGTGAACGAGTAACCAAGTTGTACTCAATGAGACTTTGTAACATTTTCAATAAAATTACGAAATTATGTAAGCACACATCAGCACAAACTGTTTCGGTCGTTTATACTTATAATAATAACAGTTTTTCTCCGTCAGTAGTTTCATTTTCTTTAATTAATTATGTATGCAACAGTTTGATCATATTTTTCTTGATTCATAGATCAGTAGACATAGCGATTCAAAAAAATTATTATGTACCCGCGCGCGATCGTACGAGGATTGACTACAATAGATTAGCAAACAACCGCGGGAAACATGTTGTATCACTATTAAAGTGGTCACAATACTATTGTTTTCAAATCAATACGAATACACTAAGAATATTTAAAAATTGTCATGAATACAATGATGTTGAGTATCGTGCTGTACGGCAATGATTTTTCTATCATGATTACAATGAAATATCAATGCCACGTGAGTATATTTTTTGTCGGCTTTGGTATCAAGTATACATATCAGAAACAAAAATTAGTTTAAATTAAGAGAGCATAGAAAACAAATTTTTTATAATAAAATTTTTGAAAAATCATTAACCTGACGTGAGAAGTTATTGATGCTATTCTCATTTATCCCATTATTTAGAATGTTTGGCATCTCATACATGACTTTTGGAAGGGATAACTGCTCCGGTAAAGCTACTATAGGTTTCAAAGCGTACATACTTGTCATTTTACAATTTCATGCACTACGAGCTATCAAAATAAATAGAAAAAGTTATTCAAGTCACACCACGACTGTGTAATTATAAATTTTTTTTTTCACCAGTGTCAGCCATTTTATATTTTTGTCTCCCTCTTACAGTATTCCAAACTTATCACATAGTTATGCTACCAAGCTAAAACATAGTTCTGCGAGGGGGAAGGGCGGAAGAGGAGATGTATTTAAAAGAACCGCCAAACCGTTTGCACATATGTTTAGATTATCAATTTTTCAAATAATTATTTACTATTGCTTTATATCATTTTTTTTATAATACTTTTAAAATCATTTAAATAAGGATTAAAGAAAAGAAAAAATGATGTTTATAAGATAGATAAACAAACATACGAAGAAATAAAATAACGGATATATATTTTGAAATAGTCGTGTAACAAAGATGGTGACGCTGGAGGACAAAAGATAAAGAAATATTGAATAAATGAAAAAGATGAAAATAACTAACAATGATTCAATGCAATGGTGTGCATTGTATTGGTATAAAATCAAACTAATATAATTAATTTCAGCCAAGCAGTTTATGCAGAAAAAATAGAAATATTAAATACGAGAACTGGAGACCTTTGACTTCCGCATTATCATCGGAAAGTTGGAGGGCGCTATGAATTGCAAGTGCATAAGCAACAAAAGCGGGATTCGCTCATACAGATGGCGCGAGTTTTGCATTATCGTGTCTGTAAGTGTGTGAAAAATACACGCACCGTCCTTGCCAAGGAAAACGCGGAAAAGTGAAGGCCTTTTCGAGACCGGCTAAAATCAAGTGTACGTGACAGCGTTGGCCTGTCGAGAGTGCGAATTATTATTCGTTAAAAAATCGAAAAGTAGCATATAGTCACTAAAATTCTTCGGAGCTGTGGAAACGAGAAATTAATTCCCGATGTGAAAGAGCAGAGTCGAAGGGAGAGCGCGAGTGGTGTCCTCTATTCAAGCATCTTCCGAACTAAGGTTAGAAGTTTTCAGTCATAAAAGATTCGCACGTCGACTCAATGAATGCAACAATAACGCCGGGCTTTTGTAAGATTCCTTTTTTTATAAGTGTTAACATGTATAAATCATCCGAATATCGTATTCTGTAAAATTCGGTAGTTGCGGTTAGAATAGCGTTTTTTTAGAGTTGCGAGCAATCTCAGCGCCATCCAGTGCCTGATTAACAGCAACTTGCCAAACAAGCAACCACCCGATTGGTTGTCGCATGAGCGTCTGAAAAAGTTAAAATTCTTGCGGAAGTAGTTGAAACGAGAAAATCTAAGACCCAACGAACGCCCGGTGGTTTTCGATTGAAAAAATCTGATTAAAAAATTCCAGTCATCGAGAAGTGCGTGGGAAAAATTGGCGTGAAAAAGATAAGTGCATACGGTCAACCGTTGGTTGCTTATATCCTACGAGCGAGGACCAATCGGTAGTCTCCTTACAATGCTTCTATATCTGTCTCGCTTACTTTAACGTGTTCGTACGAGAGCGCGCGCGTCTCGTACGTGCGTGTGCGCAAGCGGTGGCAAGCAGTCAGAAGTAGAAGTATAGCCCTGTTTCCAAGCTTTGAGATCGCGAGTAAGAAGTTACTTGTAAGAAGAGTGCGGCGGACTGTTCATCGCACAAACAATTAAGATAATCGAGGTGTTGTTCTGTGTTATATCTCCCGGGGGTAACTCTCACTAAACTGTTTGTTTCTAGAAAATTGTACCGGACAAAAGGTGATCCTTTCTCGCGCGACAAATTATTCGCTTTCCCTGTTTGGTCACGTGATCAACTCTAGGCCCCTAAGAAATGGCGCAAATATCGCAGTACAAACGTGACTTCTGTTTGGCGGCGGCAGTGGTGTCCGATCAATCGTGTTTGTTGACAAGCGCGCCACGTGCTGAGCAAGAGAGATAGAGTGCAAAAAAGAAAGAGTGAAGAGTGAGCAAGCACATAACTAATTGCTCGGTGGTGCCTTGTTTTTTTTTTTTTTATTTAACAGTACTATTGGAGATTGAAAAATGACGGGGAGAGGAACAAAGCGGCGAGGTCGACCGCCCAAATCGGTAGTCATGGAGCGGCCGAAGAAGTTTCAATACCATTTAATGAAAAAACCCAAATATTTACAAATCAAAGATTCAGAAACGCTGAATTCACAGCCCAGTACTCCAACGGCTTCAAGACCAACGTCACCTCAAGAGACACCAGTACCCGAGGATACGAGACGTAGCACACGTAATCGTAAATCCAAGGGAGTCAGGGAAAAACATTCGAAAAAAGGTGGCCACAATAGTTCGGCCTATCAGCGACGTGGATATAATACAAGTATGGATTATCATGACTCTGAATATCATTATGGTTCTGACTTTGGTGATGAATCTAGTGAAAAAAGTGACATTGAAGATGACCCGCTATTACAAAGTGAAGATGAGTCTTCCGAAAGCATAGAAGAACCTGATCCATCTAGCGACAGTGATTTTTCTTTATCTAGTTTCAGTACCACTAGTGGAACCCCCAGGAGAACTTTGCTGAGTCAGCAGAGACCTCCAAGTCCAGAACCATTATGGCTTCAAAATCGTGAACTTATTCCTCTTGAACTACCAAAATCATCCGATGACTTGCTAGTTCTTAAAGATTTGGTTATGCCTTGTTTATCAATTTATGAAGTTCTTAGACATTTTCGAACTCTTTTGAGGCTCTCACCCTGCAGATTTGAGGACTTTTGTGCAGCAATGATTTGCGAAGATCAAACTAACTTAATGGCTGAAATTCATATTACACTCATTAAAGCTTTACTACGAGAAGAAGACTCACAGCAAACTCACTTTGGTCCACTTGATCAGAAGGATTCTGTAAATATCAGCCTTTACTTTGTAGATGCTATGACATGGCCAGAAGTTTTAAGGTCTTACGTTGAAAGTGATAGAAGTTTTGATCAAAACATTTTATCTATTTTATCCAACTCTGAGTATCCATTTTCTGGTATAGAAGATAGAATAAAAATTTTACAATTTTTAACTGGACAATTTCTAATAACAAATCCAGTTCGAGAAGATTTGCTTCATGAAGGTATGAATATAACTTTTACATTCAATTTGTTATTTTAATAAAAAATCAAAATGAAAGAAAATATTTAATAAATGCATATCAAATTTAATATGAAGTGTAATATAAATTCCTAGATAAAATATTATATTATAAATGTTAACAAAATTTATGTTTTGTTTTTGAACATTTTTATTATATTTTGAAGTAACATTTTGATTGTATTACGAATATTTCTTCAATATTTTATCAATATAAATTAATTTAGAATTCAAATAACTTTTTATTAATTTTTAATTATTTTATAATGAATAGGAAACAGAGATTATGATGATCACTGTAGAGTTTGTCATAGACTTGGTGATTTATTATGTTGTGAAACATGTCCAGCTGTGTTTCATTTAGAATGTGTTGAACCCCCACTTCTAGATGTACCTCCTGAGGATTGGCAATGTAATATATGTAAAGCTCATAAAATAAGTGGTGTCATGGATTGTATACCTGATGTGGAGAAAAATGGTTTACTATGTAGACAAGAACATTTAGGATTTGATAGACATGGAAGAAAGTATTGGTTTCTTGTTAGAAGAGTTATTATGTGTGTATTAACAATTACACAAATTTAATTTTCAGTTCTTTGTATGTTTTATTTATGTATGATTTATAATTTTACAGTGAAAGTGAGGATGGTGAAATTTGGTATTACAGTACACCATTGCAGCTAGATGAATTAATGGATTGCTTGGATAAAAATGAAATGGAAGTTGCTCTTTATAGAGAATTATCTGATTATAAAGATGAAATCAAAAGGCAAATGGAATTAACAGAAACTATTACCAATCAGTTTAAGGGTAATAAAAAATCTTATTTTGAAGTGGAAAATGGTGTGTATTTTTTTAAATAAAATTACTGGATTTTATTATTTTAGTTTAGATTAAAAAATTCTTAATATTCTTACAGGTTTGATTCAAAAAATGCAAAAAGAACGCCAAGAAAAAAAGGAAAAAGAAGAAGAGGAAAGGAAAGAAAAAGAAAGACAGGAAGCTGAAGAAATGGTTCGTAGAATACATGAAGATGCTGAATCTTTATTAGATCAATCAACATTTTTATCAGAACAAATAACCATTAAAAATACTAATGAAACTGAACAACAAAATGAAAAAATTGAAGAACAAGAAGGAAATTTAAATGAAAACACAGAAAATGAAAATAAAGTAAAAATTGAAAATGACGATATGGATATGGACGAAATGTTGGAAGATATTGATAAAGATGGTAAGTATTGGTTAGTAATTTTTAAATTTTATCTGCCTATGGAAGCAATTATTATAAAACGAGAATAAACATTTTAGGTAAAAAACACAATATTGTGACAAGATCAAAAACAGGTTCATTAACACCAAGAACGTTTAATATAGATGAATTAAAAAAAAAGGCATTACTTTCTGGATCAAAAGAAGAAGCAGAGAAAGTGGAAAAAATAGAAAAAAATTTCAAGGAAGAAATTGATAATGCGAGATTAACGCGTCAAAAAGCACAGCAAATAGCATCAGGCACTCATTTATTCAAACTAGGCATGGATAATACTTTCAAATCATATGTCAATCAATACAGTACAAACTCTATTGCATTAAATAAGCTTCAACGGAATGAGGAGCGGGATAAAAAGCGTCACTTGTCGCATAAATTTGCTTTGGCCCAAAGTATAGAGTTCAAATGGATTGGAAGTCTAACAGGAGCTCGAGCTCTGTTGGTTCAAACATTACGTCAAACGATTATGCAATTGGAGAACAGTATTCAGGTACCATTTATGCACACAAACTGGCCGTTGTTACGTAAACCATGGACTAGTGCTGTTGGTTCCTGTGTTAATCCCCGAGACTTTGCACGTGCGCTTATTGCTTTACAAGCGTGTATTAAATCCGTTGTTTTTGCCAATGTATGGCATGAACAACTGGGTCATGTCAAGTTGCAGAGAGTGACAGCTCTTGAACGTGAGGAAAAGAAACGTTTAGATAAAAAAGAAAAAAAAGAAAAGGAGGATGAAGAAGAAAGAAATCGCCTCACTTATAATTTTGTAAAATATACATTGGGTTTGAAACATCAAATATGGAAACAAAAAGGTGAAGAATATCGTGTGCATGGACAGTGGGGTTGGCTTTGGATATCCGCAAGTCGGCGATACAAGTCCATTGACATAACCAAAGTAGGGCTGCGTAGTGGACCACAAAAAATTATGGTACAAGTAAGGGATCAAATTGGTCTCAAAATTTTAGCAGTGGATCCATCAACGTATGAATGTTTAATCAAACAATATTGTACATCTGAAAATGTAGAAAGTATTGATAAAAAAGATAAAATTATCAAACAAGAAATAAAATCTGAAGAAATTACCTCTAGTAATAAGATAAACAAAATAAAACAACAATTACAAAATGAAGAAAAAACTACTGAAAATAAAGAAGTAAAAATGGAAATAAGTGATGAGCAAAAAGTAGAAATAAAATCGGAATCTAAACAAGAAGCAAAACTTAATTTACCTTGTAAGGATATATTTCATTATCTTATCGATATTACATAACTTTTTTATTGTATATTTAAATTCTGTCTTTACGTATTGTTATTTATTTTATACAACAATTAATATACTAATGCACGAAAATTATTATCAAATCATTTATTAAATTTATTAAAATTTAATTTTTTTTTTTTTTTGTAATTTTGAGCTAAATATTGTATCATGAACAATAAAATATAGAATATTAATATAGAATAATTTCAAGTATTAATTAATGTATTGTTATCTATTTGCAGTTTTAGCTGGAATGAAAATCCAAAAAGTATTTAAACCAGTTACAGAATTTGAAGAAATTGATATAACTAAAGCATTGACTACATCTGGACGTGTTTTTTATCCAAAAATAGGTAAAAAGACACGAATTGATGAATTTCTTGCTAGACGTACGCACTTAAAACTTTTAGAAGAAAGACGTCTATCGCAATCTGAGAAGCTAAAAGAAATAACAAATCGTTTGACTAATCAAAAAAATAATGAAGAAGAGACTGAAGTAGATATTGAAAGTACAGAATACATTGACAATGCTGGAGGAAGTGATGTAACATTACAAAATATTTTATTAAACAAACAGATGAATAAAGTGGCAAACTCCAACACAAAAGAGGCATTGGCAGCTATTGGGAAGCGTATTCAGATTGTTCGATCACAATATGCAAATTTAATGCGTCTTGGCGGTAAAAATATGGCTTGTTATTCTCACTACTGTAATATGACTGCCCAAAATTTAACCAATAAAACAATTACCACATCTCAAAGTTTAACAACTAATTGTTATTCGCCGATTTGTTTAAAAAAGAGCCAATTGAAGCGGGATCTCGTAATGTTACTTCGCAAAGCTAATGCTCTAAACAATAATCAGATTTCTGTGAATTCCGCAGTTACTAACGTTAAAAACGAAGCAAACGAAGAAAATAAAAAAGAAAATATTATTAAAAGTGAAAGTAATTTAACTTCAACTATATCAACTGAAAAATCATCCAATAGCAATGAAAATAAAACACCTCAGAACAATGGTGAAGATGAATCTGCAGCAAAAGTAATTAAATTAAAATTTCGAATTTTTTTAATTAATTTTTCTGAATTAATATTTTTAAAAATATCTTACATATTAAACATTTAACTGTTTTGCTTAATAATTATACAGGCAAATTAACTTCATAGTTTTGTACCAAAATTGCTTGATATAAAATTTTTATTTCAGACACTTTAACTATTAAAAAAATATTTCATTGTTTAAAGAATATTATTTTCAAGATATAGTAAATTAATATCTATGATGAATAAGATATACTTTTGTAATGTATAAATTTTCATGTATATCTTTCAATATTTTATGTAATATTTCTATTTTTTTAGGATAATATTATTGATAATAAAAGTAATCAAAAAGTGAGTACGTCAAATAATATTAATACGACTGCTCTTGTAACTTCTACTTCAGAACAAGTAAAAAATATCGATGGTATTAAAAGTAGCCAAGAAAATATTACATCTATCAATTCAGCTGATAGAATATCTGAGCTTAAAACTAGGTAATTTAAACTTTTTCTTAAATATAATAAAAATTTTTTTTTTTATTTTCTGATTTTTATTTTAATAGTACAACACCTATATCTTCCAAGACTACGACAATTGTAAATCGAAGAGGAAGGACGGTGCAACGTACTATTTGTACTAAAGAATTAAATGCTGATGGAACCGAAAGAATATATTCATCAACTTCTACAGAAGGAAAAATTTACTTAAAAAAAGTAGCTATTTCTTTAGCAGATAGAAGAAAAAAACGTACACCTGTAAAATATCCTTTATGCTCAACATTTTGTAGAAAAAATAAATATCGTAGTATATTAATATTACCTCAACATGAATTAAAAAAATTATCACGAGCGGGAGGTCGTCAACTTGTACAAGGATTTCATCACTTAGCCAAGGTTCTATTTTATTTTTTTTTTATATATAGTGTTCTATAATTTCGTATGTTTAAATAAAATACTCATAAAAATTCTAACACAGGCAAATATGTCAGTATGGCCCTATCCCTGTCCAAGACCTCTATTTAAGACTTGCTGGCTATATCGTACAGTAGGTTTAAAATCTCTTGCAGCGGCTGCACTTCAATTAAGAATACTTTGGTCATGTTTGAGATGGGATGATGTTTCTGCTAAACCTCTATCAAATGATGGAAAACATCAAATCACTACTGACACTGAAATAATGTCATTAGAAATTTTAAAACATCGACATGTAGGACAATTCATGGATAAAACTCAGTATTTAAGAAGAAAAGTTGTTATTCCATTAGAATTACCAAAGCAAGTGAGAGGTAGGCAATAAATAATGCATCAAACATATATTATAAATCAAATTTTATTTATTTATAATTTATAAAAATTATTACATCTTTTAATTTTTTAGAAGTAACATCAATACGTAGCGGTTTACGTAAAAGAAAGCGACCTGAATCTCCGCAAAGTACAGAACCTCAAGTTTCTGAAGAATGGGTGGATGAAGATAAACTTGAACTTTGGGAAATTAAGCAGTATGGAGAAAGGTATTAATAATGTACTTTTAATTGTTAATAATGCATAATTCTTTTTGGTTATCTAGTTATATTATTATAATTCTTTTACCATTATTTTGAATTTACTTAAATATTATTCTGAATATATATTTAACTGATATATGTATTTATATGTAATATAAATACATGTGTGATTGAATTTTGATTTTATAGAATATTTATGTAACTGCAAATTTTCGTTTATTTTTATTATATGTTAATTCAAAAAATTCTATCCTTATTTTAAACTCTACTAACATTAACTCTTGTTTATTTTTTAGATTAGATAAAGCTAATGCCCAGATTATTACTAGGAGCAGATCAGGTGTACCTCAAACTGTAGTTGTAAGTGGCAATAGAACCACGACTGCTATTACAGCAGGTGATCAGCTGGTTAGTGGTAAATCCACACCAGAAGAAATTAAAGAAAAGATGGAACAGCAGCTGCGACTTCAAAGAGCAGCACATCAACAGAAACGAGCTTTAGAAAATTTGAAAAATCCAACTACTCCAATAACTCAACTTGTCAAAGTCACTACAAACTCTTCTCAAGGTTTATATAATGACTATTTATATATACAACTTTTTATAATATTTATTTTCTTATTATATGTTTACATTTTAAGATGGTACACTAAAGCTAGTTACTAAAGTTGCTATACCTGCCAATCCTAATACAGCTCAAACAAAGTCACAACTTACTTCACTACTTACTACACCCAATCAAAACAAATTTATTGGAACAAGAAGAATTTACATGACTAAAGGTATTAATAAATTTTATGTATTCTATTTCAAATTAATTTTAAATTTGATGTTTTTTAACAAAAAATAATTTATAGCTGCTGATGGTACTACCAGAGTTATTTCTGGACCTACTAGTATTTTACCTAAAACATCACAACAGCAAATTACTAATCAGCAGTCACTCATTAAAGCTACTGGTCAGTGTAATAAGAAAATATTTTATTTATTCTTTGTATTTACATATTGCAAAATTAAATTAACAATACATACTTTTTTAATTAGCATCTTCAAATGTACCAGTACAACACGTACAACAAAAAGTACAAATTTTGCGTGGCCCAGACGGAAAACTACAAGTTAGGGGTCTGATGCCAGGTCAGCAATTGGTCCAAATGCCAGATGGTAAACTTCATGTTCTCAATACAACTCAAACCATCTCAACAACACCGCAGAACCAGACAGTGGTAACGGCCATGACATCTTCCAATTCTACAACCATTCAGACTACACAAACAAGTGTAAAGGTAACTGGAAATGCAATAAACACCATAAAAACACCATTAGTCACTACTGGAAAGACAACTTCTGTGAAAGTACCAATCAATCAATCACAATCTGATTCAACTCAACAAACACCTACAAAGTTGCAAGTTCAAAGTGGTCAAAGAGTAAAAACTGCTATGGTCAGTCCAGGAACAGCCAACTCATCCCAACAGCAAAAAAATACTTTTGTCGTTGCAAACACAGGACAAGTAGTACAAGGAACACAAGTGAGTTGCAATTCATTGATAATAGGCTAAATCTTATATACAAAATTTGAAGTAAAAGAATTTTTTGTTTGATGTTAAATTTATTGTTTACTCCAAGGAAATTTATTTTGCTTAATTTATTTTTAATCTAAAATGCAATATTTTTAATTCTTGAAACTTTTTTTTCAAATATTTTTAATAATGATTGTAATTACTTCATATTTTGATAATTTAATTAATTTTTTTTTCCAATTGAAATTTAACATAATTCACCACTATAAAAGATCTATTCTTGATTAAGCCAATAATCAAAAGTTTATATTTAAATTCAAATTAAATTAAATTCCAGTAATTTAATTAATATAAGTAAAATAAATATTGTGTAAGATATGCATTGCAAAATTTTCAACATAATGATTTTTTAATAACTAACTTATAAAAAAATAATTTTTTATAATTATTAATTTATGTATTTATCATGAAACAATAATGTTTTCGTTTATCATAATTATTTAACTACAAAATAAAATATAGAAATGTTATTAAAACATGATTTAAATACTAGTACAAATTAGTTTAGACTTTTTTGATATACTTGAATTTAAATTTATAATTTTTATATCATTTTATTTAATTTTAAATTGTAAAAGGTTCTAACAACCTCTGGACAAGTAATCACTGCAAATCAAATAGTAGTAAATAATCCTGCTTTGGCTCAGCAATTAGCCTCAGGGAAAGCTCATCTAGCAACTATAGGTGGTCAACAAGTTTTGTTAAGAAACACAGGTACAGGCAATTTAGTTCAATTAAACTCACCAAATGCAGGTATAATTATGAAAAATACCACAACTCCAGCTAAGAATCAAGCAGGTTAATTAACAATACTTAAAACGATCTTTACGTGTTTTCGTATACATTTATCATTTGAATTTTTTAGTGACAATTGCACAATCAGCAAGTACACCTACTACAGCATCAGGTATAGTTAATGAAACTACAACTATAACCACACCTGTTAATGCACCAACAACCTTAACGTCAACTGCTGCAAGTATGCCGTCCACTCTCAGTACTCCAGGTTTGATAAATATAAGTACCCAAACAGGAACATCTGTTGATGCAGTTGCAGGAAGTGTGGAGGCTTCTTTACTCGTTGGTCAACCACCTGGAACTGTCATTAAATGTGTTACTGCTCAGGTGATTCAAACAACTCAAGGACCTCGCATTGTTTTGCAAGGACTCCAAGGAACAGATTTTACTCCAAATCAGCTGTCGATGGTTCACCAGCAAGTAAAACAACAATTATTGAAGGCTCAAGAAACTGTTGGTAAACAAGGCGTTCTAGGACCTACAAAGATCTACTTGGCTGTTCAACCAGCGCCAACAACTCAATCGCAGCAAAATCCAACTTCACAAGTTCCAGTGACTCAAAGTGCAGTAACTCCTACAGTGAAGGCACAATCTTCAACATCTAAACAAAATATTACTGGTAACTAATAACTTTGGGTATTATTTTGATTGGGATGTTTACATTATAATATAAATAACATTAATTTAAAAAAAAAAATAGAAAATGAATTCTCAGAAATATTAAATATAACAGATGGCCAAGAAAAAATGGAAGCAGCTGATGAAGCGCCGAATGCAGAATCCCTTTCGCCTAAAAAAGCAAAAGTCGTTGTCCAGCAAGTACAACGTGGAATAGCAAGTGAAAATGATGTACAGAAACTTAATGTTGCCAATGGTCAGCAGACAACTGACACTACCAAGGAATCGAGTCAATCGACTACTAATAAATTCGTACTTACTCCAGATTACATTCAACAAAGTAATTTATAATTATCAGTAATATATAAGAAAAAAAAACTATTTATATTAATAATAATAATAAATTCCTTAATTGCATTACAGCTATAAGGAATGCACTCAAACAAGAAAATCTTAATCCTGAAATAGAAGAAAAGTTATTACAACTTCAAAGATATCAGGAAAAGCAAATGAAAGGAACTGAAACTACTGCTATAAGTACTCAAGGTCATAGCATACCAATTTGTTCAGCTCCTCGAGCTCCTGCACGTAAGAGACCTACGTCTTCATCTCATTCTACTGTCACAACATCAATACCTACTTTTACAAATGAAAAGGATAATGAATGGATTACAGAAACATCCAAGAAGAAACCTCCAGTTAAGCAAGAACAACGCGATGTATCTAAGTAAGTAAAAATAATGATACTTCATTGTATTTTTTTTTTTTTTCTTTAAACTTAATTTAATCTTATTTTGTCAATGAAAGGTCATACAAATTGTCTGAACCTGTGGATGATTCAATGATAAGAAATAGATCAAACAAATTTAAGGAATCTCAAGAGCAGAGAAGGAAGCAGCAAGTACATTCTAGAATGCAAGTTTTGTTATTTAGACATAAAGAGTTATTAAAAAAAGATATACTCAAGAGAAGAGTATTACTTGAAAAAGAACTTCAAATCGATGTTCAAGTAAGTATTATTATGATTGAAATGTGTTAGTTAAAGTTATAGTTGTATTAAAGTTAAAGTTTTTTTAAAATTATATTTGATTAATTTGAAGAAAAAAATACTTTTTTCATTTTTAGAAGGATCTTTCGACAGAATTGGCCAGTAGAACAAAAGCTGAAAGGCATAAACAAGATGAAGTAAAAGTAGGAAGTGCTAAACGCAAGGCGAATGCTCAGCCTGCACAACAAATTAGTTCACCAAATAAGAACAAACCAAAGAAACAAAGGTCTCAAGGATTTGCACCACCAGTGGGAGGTACATCAACATCTAACCGAATGAAAAAAGAAAAATTATATTGCTTGTGTAGGACACCGTATGATGATACTAAGTAAATAAAATTAATATTCAAAAGAAATAGATTAAAATATGATATTCTTATTATAAATCTAATTTTATAAATTAATTTTCTAGATTTTATGTTGGCTGCGATCTATGTAATAATTGGTTTCATGGATATTGTGTAGGAATTACTGAAGAAATGAGTAAAACTATGTCAGAATTTGTTTGCACTGAATGTCGACATGCTCGAGAAACACAAGAGTTATATTGCTTATGCAAACAGCCATACGATGAATCTCAGTAAACTAAATAATTTAAAATACTTTTAATTTATCTCTTTTTAATAAAATATATAAATTATGTATTGTTGTGCTTTAGATTTTACATTTGTTGTGATAAATGCGAAGACTGGTTTCATGGTAGATGTGTCGGTATTCTTCAATCAGAGGCTGACAATATTGATGAATATGTCTGTCCAAATTGTCAAAGAAATTCATCAGTTAATTTTGCTAACATGAAAAATCTTAATGGAAAAGATCTTGAACTATTAAAAAAATTAATTAAACAAATACAGGTATCATTTTTATAGAATGTTTTAAAATAAGATTTACTTTATATTATAATTTCTATTAATTACATTGTGTATTTTAATATTTTAATAATTTTATTAGGGACATAAGAGTGCATGGCCGTTTATGGAACCTGTTGACCCTAATGAAGCACCAGATTATTATAAAGTTATTAAAGAGCCAATGGGTATACATTATTTAATAATATAGTAAAAAAGATTATTTAAATTTAATTAATTTTAAAATTAAATGTCATGTCTTTTTAGATCTTCAAACAATTGAACTAAGAATCAATGATAGATCATACAAGAAACTCAGTGAATTTATTGGTGATATGACCAAGATATTTGATAATTGCCGTTATTATAATCCTAAGGAATCGCCTTTTTTTAAATGCGCAGAATCTTTAGAGACGTTCTTTGTAAATAAAATTAAATGTTTAAGAGAAAAGTTTTCAGAGGGCAAATGAAAATAATGAAAGAAGTGTCAATGTTGTAATTAATAATTTAGCATCAATCAATCTATCAACAAGATAAACGTTAGTAGACGTTTTTATAAAGATAAAATGTCAGATATTTAATGGATAAGACCTGTTATAATTTCAGATGTTGATAAGATGTCGAAGAAGTCATTTTTTATCTGATAAATAAGACACATTACAAAATTAATTTAAGTGAAATAAAAATTGATGTGTCTAAAATTTTATAAAATAAATCGACATATATCAGTTTTTAAAAGATGACTTTAAACATGCCTTCTTGTGCACTTTCAGATGTCTATAAACAATAAATTTCTATTTATTTTAATTAATAAAAGTACAAAATTAGATTATGATTATTACAATTTTTTTTTTATTTCAGTTATCAGAACTTATAAAAATCCTATTTGTTATATAGTGCTATTTAACAAATTTAATTTCATTATTATACAATAAATAAAATTTGTTTTTGTATCACAATGTTAATACAAAAATGATTTTTAAATATGGGTATTCGTTACACAATATTGTTGTCAAAATAATAGTCACACATAATAAATATAAGCAATGTATGTATAGTTTAACAAAAATAGTAAAGATGCATATGAACTTTTTTTAAAGTGTAGTGAATATTCATTAATAGTATTAATACTATTTTGTTAAATTTCATGGGCTATAAAAAATGAATATTTTTATTAAAATCAATAATTTCAATTGATAGTATAAAATAAAATATTATTTTTTTGTGTTACAAAATTTAACCATTGCAATTTACAAAACAATTTTGTAATTAATAAAATACAAGATATTGTTTAATTGTAAGATGCATATGATTGCATGCCAATGAAATCAGTTTGTAAAGTCATATTACACTGTATTTCTTTATCATTATGTTCGAATGTCCCACAATTATAGATTAAGATTGATAGGTTAAGGAAAAAAATTGTACAGTATTAAATATGTTTATATGTAATTCATTTAAAGTTTTTTAAAAAGTAAAATTGATTAAATTTCACCAATTAATTTATGACTTATAACCATATTGACACATACCCAATACATTTTTTTTATCAATTACGGAATTCAAATTTATTGAACTAAATTTATTCTAATTAATAAAATAAAAGTTTGTTTTATATTGATTAGATTGAGAAAAAATTTATTATTTTAAAAGATATTTATAATCATTAAATCGAATTTATAATATAATTTGAAAAAACGATATCGAAAATAATTTTTTTTTTCAAAGTTGTCGATAAAGTTCGTTTTTATGGTACAATATCCGTTTTTAATATTTTTTATCAATTATGCATAAAAGAAATTGTAAAAACTGCTCAGTAATATTGATAAAGTATTACAAAAAAATCTTGTATTAATATCAATAAGATTAGCAAGATGCTTTTATATTTTTAAAATATTGATTAAAAAAATACTATAAAATAATAGAATAAAAAATAATGTATAATAATGACCGTATAATCCAAATGAGTTTCACTTAAAAATGAACTTTTTTAAATTATGTAACCTATACTTTTTCACAAATATTTAATTATTTATAAGTTTGTTTTTACATTTGTATAATAATTTATTATTGATTAAAAAATTAAATTTATTGAATAAAAATCATTATATACTATTGGCAATATTCATATGTAATTCTGTACTTCAAAAAGTATTATTATTATTTTGTTATTTTATAATGTTTAACATTAACATTTTTATTACCAAAAACATAAATTAATTCGAAAATTGGTCCTGCGTTAAGTGGAAAAAGTCTTTCTTGCACTTAAAGGTTATTACAAGCGCCTCTAGTGGATTCACAGCCTTGTTTAAAAAATTTTATAAGAACTATTTTCATTTGGAAAAAAATGCGAATAGTCAGTATATGAAGTTTGAGCGAAAAAAGTTGGATATATTAAGATACTTTCAATACTATATTACAGTACAATATTCATTATAATATTATAATTTATATTTTTGTAATTTCTACAAAAATATATAAATTATAATAATATTAGGATTAAAAATATTTTTTTAATTACATTATCAGAATAATGTTCAAAGTTTATTAATGTATAATAATATCGAACTTTTCTTCGCCCACATATTTCATTTACCATCATTTAGATTTTTCCTTTCTTGTTTATATAACTTATCATGAAACTTCAGTAAGTTTTAGTTTATCCTATTTTATGCAAAATTATAAACATTAAAAAAAGAAGAATTTTCTAAAGCTTTTCAAAAATAATTTTTACAAATAACTAAATACATTAAATGAACGTTGTCATAAATATTTGTACCGAAAATATAATGTCAAAAAAGTACACATAGGAATGTTCTATTTATTAAATTCCTTTAAATTTTTAATATTTTCATAATTAAATAACTTGTTAATATTAGCAATAATATCAATAAAATTCAATGTTTAATTTTTTAAAAATTCAATAATTATCAAGTAAACATGCAAGAAGCTTTATTCTATATATCGTATTAAATAAGATGAGATTTTTCTTTACGTCGACAGTTCTCTCATTTAAAGTTGAACTTCACGTACCTTATTTAAAATTAAATTCTTTATAGTAAAGAAAAAATTGTAAAATCGTAAAATCTGTAATGAATAGGAAAATCATAAATAACATTATTTTCATATAAGCATGGAAAACATATTTCTAGATTTACACATTACATATTTTTAATATTCTCAGTCGTTGTTTAATTAATTTAAATTAAAATATTTATTATTTATCATTTAGGAACATTATTTTATTACAAGATTTGGTTTTATATATTTTAAAAATATATTATACAATTTATAAATATTAATTATATTGTGTATTAGATATCTTGATAATTTTGTATCTCTATATAATATTTTGAGATTTCATAAGTATAAAATTCATCTTATAATAAGCAAGATCTGACATCATGAATATTACCATATATAATTTCTATATATTCTATTTTTAATCAAATATGTAATATTTTATTCATTTATACATGGTATGTCCATGAAGAATCGAGCTTTTTTTTGAAGCCACTATTAGTCGTAAAAATTTGGGAGAAATCTTAAAATGCGGGGGGAAATTTTTTCTATTTGTTCCTTTTTTTTTTTTTTTTTGTATTTTTCGATTATTAGAAGTGGCGGGATTTGCATCCACACGAAGGAGGGACTAGTCGAACAGCGCTATGTAGTCAAATTTTGGCCTACAGCTTAGTAAAAACCACAGAACAGAGATTAAGAGAAAGTCAAATTCTGTGTTATACATCAGACAACAAAGTCTTATCTTTTCTCTCTCTCGCACTTATGTACTATTTGGTATTACTACCAGCGCCTCTGGTGAAGTCGTGGCATTTTTTAAAAAATTTTTTTATTGTGTCAAAACCTATTTAAAAAAAATGTTGGCTCATGTATGGATTTCAGTCGTGGCATTTCAAGGCGCGAAATTTAAAAAGGTACAGATAAAACAATCATGTTTAATCACAATATTATTAAAGTATCATACAAAAATACACCATAATATGACAAATATTATATAAATATACATAATAGTAATAATATCGTGTGTTTTCGTATAATATTTTAATAATATTGTGATTAAACATGATTGTTTTATCTGTACCTTTTTAAATTTAGCGCCTTGAAATGCCACGACTGAAATCCATACATGAGCCAACATTTTTTTTAAATAGGTTTTGACACAATAACAAATATTATAAGAATAAATTATTTTTTAGTTAATTAATGTAAAATTATTTTAACTATTATATTGAAAATATTAATAAAATATATTGTAAATATATTATGAATTTAATATTATGAAATATTTGTCGCTTTTGAAATTAATCAAATAAAATTTAAATTATTTTAATACCTTAATACAATATAACAAAATAAACTATATTATTTAATAGATTATGTTTCAATTAACTAATTTAAAATGATCTTAAATATAATATTGATAATATGAATAAAATATATTGTAAATATATTATGAATTTAATATTGTAAAATATTTGTCGCTTTTGAAATTAATCAAATAAAATTTAAATTATTTTAATACCTTAATACAATATAACAAAATAAACTATATTATTTAATAGATTATGTTTCAATTAACTAATTTAAAATGATCTTAAATATAATATTGATAATATGAATAAAATATATTGTAAATATATTATGAATTTAATATTGTGAAATGTTTGTCGCTTTTGAAATTATAAATAAATACAAATGAAAATAAATCAAACTATTAAAATATTTATTTATATCAATTCTTTTTTTGTTGTTTTTAAAACATTTTTCATTTAAACATTTACATTGTACATAAAAAAATGAAAATAGAAAAACAACAATGCCTTGATTGTCATAACTCCTTATATTCGGATGTTTTATCAAATGACCATGACTTGATTAGATCAAAAGAAATGTTGGATAATGAACAGCATTTAAATTACCCATCAAAAAATTTTTATAAATTATTGTTAGAGTTACATATAAAATTATACCAATTTTTAAATAAAAAAAAAAGTATAATAGATAATTATGACAGTTTTAAAAATTTTTGTTTAAAGTCAATAAAGAATAAGTATAATTTTTGTAAAAAACATGATATATTTCATAAAATTTTAAATGTAACTCTACCATTTCTTTTTAACAAATACTGTAGAGATATTAATAAAAGCATTGAAAAAAATATTAAAAGTCATGGTCATTTCAGAAAAATGAAAACTTATTATAATAAATAATATTTAAAATATTATTAATTATAATTAGTATTGTATGCATGGTATTATTTAATAAATTAGCAATATAATCACATATTTATGTCGCACATCAGCTCAAATATTATACATATTATATTGAATTTTAATGTATTTAATAATTTAGCAATAAACTTGTTTTCATTAATTTGTAATGTATTTTTTATGAGTTCAATGAAAATATAGTATGTATAATAATAGTTTTAAATATTTATTTGTAAATATCAAAAAAACATACAATAAATAATAAATATGTTTATGTATACATACTACTGTACAGTTATTATTAGTTATTTATTATGATTCATTTTTATTGTCTGTTTTTTTCTAGTTTTGTAAGATGACCTCGTTAATGTTTGTATGATGTTTTGTTGAAATTTATTGGTATTTTTATTGTTTTCATATAAGGATTACTGGGCAATCAAAAAACTGTAACACAAAAGTTAATAAATTGTATCAATTCATTGTTAAAGCAGACTTATTGTAATTAGATATATATATACATGATAATGATATAATTTAATTAAATATATATAGAAATAAACATATATTTACATTATAGAATATCATTATAAAAGTAGTGTGCATAATTATATAAAATAAATGTAGAAATTTATATATACATTTTTGTAAATACATCAATATGTATATCATTATAGAAAAAAATGCGTACATTTTATACAATTAAAATGAAGTTATAAAAATGTTTATGTTAAATAAAACACTTATTGTTAATATTAAAACAACAATGTAAGAAAAAGAAAATGATTTATCATTTTAAAATGTACAAACTATTATTCTAAAATATGTAAATCAATAATATGGTTCTTATAAAATAATAATTATTTATTAAACAGCAAAATAAAAGATTATTTCAACAAAATATAAATATTTATATGAATAATTGTTATATGAATTGTTATATTTATTAGATATATTATTATTAATTAATGTAATTGTTAAAATATAATTGAAATTAAATTTATGAAAATTCATACCTCAAATTTTTGTTTATCTTCTTTTAGTTCACCGATCCTTTGTTCAATTTTTCCTCTTCTATTTCTTTTTATGAATTTAAATTTTTTATGTGGATTTTATATACATAAAATAAAAATAAATGTTTTCTTGATATAAACACTCACTGCTCAGTGATGATTATATAAATTATTAGCTATAATGAATAAAATTAATACGCAAAGAATTTCAAAACATTTACAAAAGAAAGAAGTTTTCAATATCTCTCGCATTGTGTTTGAAAATAATATCATCACGTGTTTCGTTTCACCAGGATCGACTCACGAAAAAAAGGCATCAGGGCAATAGTAAGGAACAGGGCGCTTAAAATTTTTGGTCGAAGTCGTGGCACATTTGTTGCCCGTTCTCCCATTTAAAGTTGACCCCCCCTGGTAAAAACACTAGAGAGTTTTTAACGTTGAAAAAGGTTTTTAAGGATAACTGTAAGCAAATTTTGATAAATTAAAAATGTCATCGATTGTCCTGATCCTTAAATGAAGATTTAAATTCTAAATTTGATTCATACATTAGGCGTTAGAATTGATTCAGGTTTTTTTTGGGCGTTGAGAACGGGGATAATCGATGACCTTCTTGAAAGACTTATATACTTTTTCTAATTCATGTTATTTTATCCTTAAAACTTTTTTTTTACATTTAAAAGTTTTTACAACATTTTATGAAGTCACAAACAAAATTTACCGCGTGAATCTGTTCCAACAGCCGTTTCATCGTGCCGTGTCACAAAATCCAAAAACATACTTCACGTAAAGTATAAACCTGCCAATTGTAATGATCGAAAAATAAAAAAAAAAAATAGGATAAATAGGAAAAACTCCCATACATGTTTTACAACCTCCTCGAAACCGTTACGATAAATAGTAGCTTCAAAAAAAAAAAATAAAAACTGATTACTTTTTGGACAGATCATGTACGTATACATATTATTTATAAAGAAATATGTACTAACTTTTAAGATTTTAATAGAGGTTATATAAAAAAAAAAAAATTAGATTCAAAAGCCTAATAAATAAAAACTATTTTTATAATTCTAAATTATATTCATTCGGAATGTTTACAATTAGAGTATAAGCATTTTAATACGGACTGGGAACAGAGCCATCAACATTGAAAGTCCAGTAGAAATATAACTAATTTTTCTGACATTATTAATACATTTTAGTTCTGTTTGTTTGTTTTTGTGTGAGTGTTTGTGTGAGTGTATGTGTGAGTGTGAGTGTGAGACTGATAGAGAAAGAGAGAGAGAGAGAGAGATATCATCTCTAAAAAACATTAATATCTTTATTTTAATTTTTATAAGCACATAAAAAAAGGATCTAAAGGACTAATTTGTTAAGTTATAAATCTGTGAGGCCATACAGTTGATTACTATACGAAAATTCATATTTTTTTGATTTTTAAATCAATTAATGAAAAAATTATAATATAAAACTTTACAATATACTTTGTAAAGAATTTTGAAAGAATCATATATTGTATATACAAATAGATTTCTTTGTTATAATTTTCTTGAAACCTATAAATAATAAAGGTATAATGTCAGAAATACTAAATAAAGTTATGATTTTAGCTAGAAAATTATGTTGTTTAATAATGAAGATTTTCTTGTATGAATAAACCAAAAAAAGGAGATGAAAGTTTTATATTTATTTGCAAAATAAAAATATTGTTATAATTTAGAAACTTATTATACATACAACCACAAAATTGCCTTTAAAAACGTCATAGACATTGTTGAATTCTTCTTTAAATAAACATATTTTATTTTTTTCGGATAAATATTTAATGAAATATTTGTTATAGTTATGGGTTTTTTCATTTTACCCTTATTCGGAGTTATTATGACGACTAAGAGACGATATGCCTGAAAAAATTAACAGAAAAAAAAGGTGCATAATTTTACACCACTTTTTTTATTATAGATATATCGAGGGCACGTTATTAAGTATATTTGAGAATAAATTTAATATCGCTTTTTATAATTTTAATGAATTTAAAATATTTATTAAATTTATACATGAATCCGAAATAATATTAATTTTCTAGATACAACTATAATTAAAAATATCATCATTAATTGATATAAAAAACAATATATTCCAATAAAATATTAAACTTTAAATCGATTCAAACGCAATATTATTTTTAATTTATTTGACAGTGCGATAAAAAAGCTACAAAAGTCGTGAGACATGTACATCACAGTGTAATAAGATGATAAGAATGTAACATAAGCAAAATAAATGTATGCAATATTATTAAAGTACTAAACATATCGATGATTGATTAATTAAAAAATGTATTGTTATATGTCAGATGATATATCTAAATAGAGTTATTAAACGTATTGAAGAAATAAAAGAATCATTTTATTGAAGTGATCTAAGGCGTCAGGTCTCACTCTTTTTTTCCCAACATTTCTAGCTTATTCGACTACATCCCTTCTTTGCATCTCCATTGATTCCTCTTGATTATTCATTATTTCCTCGCTAATCATCTCTATTCTATATAGAATTTTAAATGCACTGGACGTATTTACTTCAAGTTAAATTTTATATTACATTCACTTATAATTCCCTCTTCAGTTTTATTCAGATTATTCGATTTTTTAAGCGCTTTCTCCGATTCCATTTTTTATCATTTACTTTCCTCATTATACATCGCTTTATAATAATGTCAAAATCATCCTTATTCTCACAAAATAATCTTTCCCTTTTCTTTTTATGATTATTTCTATCTCGGTTTACTAGAATATATTCTTACTTCAACGTTTTTTATCGTTCAATGTTCTAATTACCTGTCCCCTTATCAGTTTAGCGGATACCAAATTCTTGCCTCCATTTTGTCCTGTTCGTCTGGCTCTATTTGTCGTCTCATTGTGCAAAAATGTATTCCCATTGTCGTTATCTTGTGTCACAAGTATACCTTTAGTAATGCCTTCAATATAATAAATCTTAAATCAACTTTTTATATTGCGTAATATTTCAAGAGCTCGTCATCTGCTACTACCAATAGTATACAGATAGTACCTAAATTATTCCTTTGCAAATAATATTGTAAATACTTCTTTGTCATATGTAGGGTATCGTAGTTTACTTGTCTAAAGCATCTTAATGCATGACAGGCTTTTCCTACGGTACTTTCCTTTGCCTTATAATTGTATTTAGTATTGTTTTCCAATGTGTCTGTAATTACTATATATATTTTGATGTAATCCGGGATATATAGCATTAGTTCATTATATATATATATTTTTTTTTTCATTTTTTGAATGCGTTATATTAATATTATTGTAATATATTCTAAAATTTTCTCTTATTTTCAAAAATTTCCTCCGAACAAATCTTAATCTCTTCTGAATTTTGAATGTCGTACCAGTACTAAGTCCCTTCCCTTCATGAATATATCGATTTAGCTCCTTTAATCTCATTGCTATTCTTTATACTAGAAACAGCCCTTTGACTCTTAATAGTTTTCTGTAGTTCTCGCGATGCTATTGGATATGATTACTCAAAGTCCATTTTAATTTGAAAAAATCTCATTTTAAAATTTATTATCGTTATATAGCTTAACGAACCTAATTTTTCTATTTCATTTTGTGTTGAATATTATTGAATAGAATTAAAATTTTAATTTATATTGATTTGTTTCAAACCTTTAAGATTTTATAGTTTCATGATGACAGTAACATTCCAAAAAATTGTAAACATAATAATTCCAAACTCATGTATCGGATACAATAGAAACTAATTTGAGAGGCTCAGAGGTCGATGAGGTTTTTTATGATTTCAAAAATAGATTTAGGTTGAGTAATTAAACACTTGCATTTAACTCCCACAATTATCTGCATAAGAGCAAAATGAGTTTGTAAAAAATCCGACAGGTTCCGTTAGTCCAATTTTAAATTTAATAATATGCACTCTTGTTTTTCATCACTGGTGTAATTATCCCAGACGACGAGGATTGAGGGTGAACTACATTTTACACATGCGCAATAAGAGTGAGTTGTAAGTTAAGATGGAAAATGGCGCTACACTTGGCAATTATTGCTCGTTGTAAATAGGTTATGGATATTCGTTTAAAAAGATTAGTGAAATTCGTAATCACGATAGTCAAGTGAACTGTCACGACTTTCACGGTGCGCTTTAATCACCCGTGAAGAACGTTTTTTACTATGGCAGTGGAGGCTACATCATCGAATCATGAAGAGCTCATTAATGAAATCAAGACTTTGCTTTGGGGTCCTATTGTTAAAGAGGATGTTTTTCAACGGTGGGCTCAAGGTAAAAATACTGCTGATGACTATTCGATAACTATTTTATTTAATATTTTTACTTTTATGTTATTTACATTTTAGGTTTCTACTTTAGTCCAGACGAAAATTCAGCGCTTGTTCAAGCCGCGGGAGGGCCATGTGCAGTCATAGCTCCACTTCAAGCTTTTATTTTAAAGCAATTGTTAGCTGAAAGTGATATCTCGACGTGGCGTAATATTAAGCCAGAAAAATGTGATGAATTACTAATTAAAGCTATGACAGAAATTCTTGCACAGGCAGTAGAGTCAACAAATATAAAATTTTCTATTTTACTTATCAATATGCCAAAAAATATAATCAATGGAGAAGTGCCTGTTGAAGAAACACAAATAGATCAGGAATTAGATTCGCCAAAGGATATAAATGCAGAAGGTACAAGCACACAACTCGTGAAAACAATAATAGAATCTAAAATTTTTCACTCAAGGTTAAGGTACATTGCATTTAAATATTTTATTTTATATGAGATTGAATATTAAAATATGAAGTATAAATTTTATTTGATTTAGAGATTTGGATAAAATTTTTATTCTAAACTTCTTAAATTATAGCATTCATACATTAAATTGTATTGAAGAAGTTCAACAGTTTTTTACTCAGAATATTAGTATATTTAAAGAACAATTTGGTGTGTTATTATTGTTGTACTCGGTTATTTGTACAAAAGGAATATCTCAAATGCAATTGGAAATATCTGATTTGACCGATCCATTAATTCATTCTACTTTTGGATATGGAAGTCAAAGTTTGATTAACTTGATGTTGAGTGGTCGTGCAGTGAGTAATGTATGGGATCATGATCAAGATGTTGGAGGACTTAGTGAGAGAATCATTTGTAAATTATATACATTAAATTTAATAATATAATCAAAACTTTAATTTTTTTACAGAACTTAAAGGTATTGACAAGCAAAATGCTGTAGGTTTTTTAACATTACTCGAAACTTTACGATATATTGAAGTTGGTACATTTCTTAAATCACCATCAAATCCAGTATGGGTCTTAGGCTCTGAAACACATTTAACAGTTTTATTCTCTACAGAAAAAAAATTAGTAAGTGCTGAAACACCTGCTGAACAAGCAAAGAGAATTTTTAAAAAATATGATAATGATGGAAATAATTTTATTCCAACTGATTCATTGCAAGTTGTGTTAGCTGAACTTGGGTTATATTCTGATATTGAATAGTAAGTGATAAAAATTATTGATTTTTTTCATGTTTTAAAATTGGGTTTTTAA